>JACJUM010003129.1:8334106-8351221 GCA_020976665.1 Heortia vitessoides
TACAGTAATTTGCAAGAATAATGACACAAAACGAAAACAAACAATTTTATAAAACAAAAATATAGGATGTGTACCAATAGACACATTCTATTTTAGATATATATTTTTTATTATTCGGTGCTGTATCGTTCGCAACGAAAAAAATATATAGCCAGCGATGGCTTCGGGCACTTAAATTTCAGAATCTGATTTTGAAAACTGTGCTTCGTTATAAAAATCACAAAGGAAACTTAATTGCCTTTAATAAGTAATTAAGCTAAATCTAGATGTGAATAGTCGCATGCAGCAATCTGCCGCTCGCTCACCACACTACAATTCCAAAGTAATGGGACAAATTTCACCCATTCAAAGGATTAGGTTATATGGCCAATGCAGATTACATTGTGCGTGTGTCGAGTCAGGGCTGGCACAATGTTGTCTCTATATAATTGAATCGGTCATTTCAAAACCCTCATAAGTCACAGAATTACAATTTTTCAGAAATCAATAAAAACTGTTTCAGACACAAACAAAGGAGTTTTAAATGACTTTTTTTATGTTAAGTTTAGTATTTGAGTGATAAGAAATCAAAAAAGCATATAACCTTTATAAACAAAGAACAGTGTATACTATTTCAGTTTATTAATAGAAATAATGAAAACATCTGAAAAACAGTTACTGATATTGTTTTAGCGAGCGAATAGGTGGCAATTTAACCAAAACAATCGTAGTAATCATATTTATTATTGCTTATAATTGAGAATTGCACTTAAAAATAATCTTATTAACATTTTAAATACATTAATTTGTCATGTTTTAATATCTTTAGGGTACATAGTCATTTCTCCATCATTCTCATCTGGATTATTTTCAACATTTGCAGTTGGCCAGCTAAAAATTTTGTTATAAAATGGCAATTTTTTTATTGATGGGTACTTCCAAATCATAGGCTTTGGTTGATGGAAGTGAGACAGAAGTTGTTATTTTCATTACTAATGAGAACAAATGTTTAATCAATCCCTCAATATATTCCTCGGCTATGATAGTTCCCTTTATACCTGAATAATACTGAAAACTCATATATGTCGAAGGAGCTAATGACTTTTTTTAGTCTCTTGGGACTTATTTTCCATAAGATTCATTTGACAAACATGTTTTTTTGGATAAATGTGGCCACCATTTTTTTTAATTCTAAAACATTTTCTGTTTAGTTCGTTCTATGACGGTAAATGTATGTCGAATTTTTTTTATATGACTCCAAAATCATGGTCAACGGAAAAAACAGATAAACTTTTTCAAATCTTTTAGATCTCAGTCGAAATCAACACAAATCGCAACAGTGTATTATTTTTATTTTGACCTACTGTATATTTTATAAATAAAATAAACATCGGTAATGCAGTGAAAATACTTGTAGCATCCATTACTGTCAGTCCATTAGTGATTCTACAAAGATTAACAGGACAAAAAACATATTTTGAGGAAAAGGCATAATGATTACTGCAACCCAAGCCAAGAACATCGCTTGTTATCTTGATATAAACTAAAAGCCAGTAGAGTATCTCTTAAACTGAGTATTTACTCGTAGACTCGTAGTTAATTTTATTTTTTAATTCATTTGGTATTTGCTGAGGCTTTTATCTACAAAGATATAGCTTAAAATATCCTAGTCTATTAAATTAAACAAAACCTAAAATATAAATTGGACCACTGATGCAGAAAACATCAATTCTGCTTCATCATTGAAAAATCCCAGTTTGCTGATCGGTCAATATACTGTGAAACGTTCAAATATCCGACTTGTTAACTTGTATTTCTGCAACAGGGAGGCCCCCTTTATCAATTTGACGCTTTCCAAAAGCATGTGCTAGACGTCATCCATAAACATTACATCCAGGAAATTCTACTTTCTTTATCGTAAAACTCAATCTCTTGTTAGGGTTATGAGCAGTACGTAATCTGTGAGTTAGAACTAAAAACTATTTTCCAATATTATTATTAATATAATAATATTAATAATAATATGAGTACCAAGGTATTTGGAGAGGCTGACACTGCATTATAGTCTTGTACCAAATACGCTTTTCCTAACTCCTCCGATTAAAATACTCTTTAAACTTTTCGAAACATCCCCCTTTAGATTGACCTAGATATTCCGTTTAAAATGGTAAAATAAAAATATCTGAGCCCTGTTTTATTGCTAAATTAGCTAATATATTAGCCTATTTGTTCCCTTTCAACCCTGTATGAGAAGGGACCCATTGTAATATCAAATTTAATCCAGACGCACGAAGATTATGGATGCAGAGATTATGGACGAATTAATATCCTAAAGGTTGTCGGTACACCTCTGCTATTTATGTTTTAAGATCATTATTAAACCGTGTGCCGTTATAAACAAAGAACAGAGTATATTATTTCAAACCAATTAATGAAGTGACACGATTACAAAGGTTGTTATCACTGAAAGGCGAGATCCCGTTCAATCACTCGTCTCGACTCGCCTGGTCGTACCGCATTACAGTTAATCAACTCGCCAACGATTGATCAGTCGGATCCATTGAATCCTATGCTAGGCAGTGCGTGTATTCCTTGTTTCTAATCTGGCAAACTGGCGAGCAACCGCTATATTTAAAATACATGTTCCTAAAATCTGCATATATATAAAGGGATAATATGACTGACTGACATTTCAACGCGGGGCCTAAGCTATAAGGGTTAGAAACATGAAATTATGCAGAGATTTATTTTATAATGTAAGGGAGCACTAAGAAAGGATTTTGAAAATTCATCCCCTAAGTAGGTGAAGAAAAATGAGGGTGCAAAGTTAGAACTAAAAGTTACACTTTGCTGTTTTTGAAGTAAATGCTGCTGCCCATCCCCTCCCTGTTTTCAAATGCAACAGGGAGGGGATGGGCAGCAGCATTCCCATCGCGAAACTACGCTTTGCGATTGCCACCACGCCAGCCCAGCGCGGCAATTATGGGCATATTCCTCGTCGGGGAAGCCAGCAGTGGATGTTTTACGGCTGATGGTGTTATCCCATTCCTATTATTGAAATCTCCCAAATATATTGATCAATTCTATTCTTTAAAGTATATTCTATCAATGATCCATCAAATTAATTTAAACTAAACTAAATATAGAGTTCTCCCAAGTCGTTAGATCGAGTTACGTTTGTAGTAATTTTATTAAGGACCGATCACCTTTTATCTAAATAGACCACGAAAATGTCACATCTCGAATATCAAAGATCTACTCGTATTCCCCAGATGTACAGTTACACGAAGTTACTATAGTTAACTGTTTATAAGTACGAGCATCAATATATTCAACAGATAGGGATTGGACGATCCGTCTGGCGTACAGAATAATATTGATCGTATTTAACATTCGTCGGAGCTTTTAACTTAGCTCTCGTCCTTCATTCCTTAAAACTAGATCTATCTTTCAAAACTGGAAAACGTTGTGGGTATAACGTGTTACGGGCAATAAATTATAATATATTTTTTGCATATTGTATACATATTAAGTAATTTTATGGCCACGACGAAGCTCACTTGTAGGTCTTAGACTAGAAACCATTTTAATTTCAGTTCGCAACATAATGTTAGTTAATGGTTTTTGGAGGAACTAGGAAGTCATAGTTCGAACATACTTTTTATGTTACAGTGATGAAATAGGGCGAATACGTACGTTAGTCTTAACTGATCTTAAAAATGTAATGTATCAAGTTGAAGTGGCAGTGGGCAGGGCAATATCGTGAAGAACTGATAGTAGTCCGGATAAAATAGACTCAAATAGAGACCACGAACGCACGAAGACCAGTGATAAAAATAAAAGATGATCTACAAGACTGAATGTAAGCCGCGTGAAAGGCTAACGTCCAGTGGACGTCGCACGGTATATACGATGATCATACATCAAAAGTACAAATACCGATTAACTGCCTCGTTTGTTCTAGGCAGCCCTACTAATGTTTCCTCTGTGCGATCACGAGATCGAGCGCGCGGTCAGCATCCGGCGCGGCGCGACACAATGGAACCCGATTAGCATCACGACGCGATCGGCGTTCGTTATCCGCGAGCCATTCTGCACTGGCGGTGTACATTAGCTCTGGCACTGTAATAATGATCCTTATTAGCGTACTAACTAGTTAGCCCGTAGAGTTCATTATTGGATGACAAACCAAAACTAGCGATTGGGGAATCGATGACCGCTGCCCCTCAATCTTTCGGTCGTGCTCCCTGAGTCAAGCTTTGATTGTACGCGTTAACTGATGACCATTTGCGTTCATTATCAATGAGGTAACTAGACTGTCCTAATGGTGCATGTTAGATCTGCCTAAATTATGCTCACTGGTTGGCTTAATAAGGCTGCATAAAATAGAAAATAAATTTCTCTTGCTTATGCTACTCTGCGAATAGAAAAAGTTTTTCTCATGTTTTTTAACTATAATATACAGTTTTGGCGGAGGTTGTTATTAAATAATAATTTAAATTAAATCTATCTATTTATATTAAAAATTATCATTTTTTTTTATCATTTAATGTATTGGAAAGTATACACTGAACTCACATAAAAAACAATTTTCAAATTGTTGTTTGAGTGATTGTTGGTTTCAGCTAATTTTAAAAGGATGGAACTAGTTTAATTTGTAAGGAGTAACTAAGGTTACTTTCTTCCTCCATTGACACAGATGAAGCCACAGGCATAGCGAGTATATAAGTAACATATTTTACAATTTTATATAAAGAAAATGTTGGTAAGTGACTTGCTCGAAGACCCACGTCCTTTGCATGCCCACGCACAGCCTTCTCTGGGGATCCCAACCTCTAGTTTGAGAAACGATTTTGTAGATGAATAGGTTTCAGCCTGCATAAAAAGTATATTATATTATTAGTCTACTTACCTAGATGTAAATATCAAGACCTGTATAAAATCAAAACGGGAATTGAAGGTACAATATATTTTCAAATTTCTGGGTTCAATTCTGTATTTTATTTACAATGTAAAAATATTAAACCCATTTAATATCATCATATCGGCTGTTGGAAGTGCACTGTTGGACATAGGCATCCCCAAAACAGGGGAATAATGCCCAAATTGCCGCGCTGGGCAAGCATGTTGACAATCGCAAAGCAAAGCTTCGCGACAGGCATCATCCCCACCCTGTGCATTGTGCTACACTGTTACGGATAGATATAACGCCATCTGTAGGTAGTGGTCGTTTCTTAAGACACCCGATTCCAGGGGAGGTACTATTCTACTTTGCCGGTACCAAACGGCATTTCATATACTTTTCTTTATTACTTTCATTTTCAAAGACAGTTTTAAACGTGGTCCTAACTCCACCCGTGCAGTAAAAGAAGTTGTGCCGAGGTAAAGAGTGAGATAAAACACGACTAGATTGAAACACAAACTAAACGCAAACAGATAAACCGCATGAAATTGCCTAATGTATATAGATGTGAAAAAGTTAGCTTGACTTATACTACTTAACTGCTCTATAATCTATGCACTTTTGGTATCATGTGGTAATGTAACTTAACTGTCACTTGTTTTAACACCGAGTCAGAGAAGTGGCCATTTTTCGATCCCATTGAAGCATTCGATTGGTGAATGGTCAAAAGTGCGCACGCAAGCACTTACTAGCTGAACATCATCTTTAATTATCCCTATGATTGGTTAACACTCAGTCGTCAATTCCAGCCCCACCCGCAGTAGAGCGAGGTCGCTTATTTTTAAGCTACCCTATGCCCGATATTGAAAAAAAACAAGTGTGTGATAATCGCACAATAAGTAGCAGTTATATGTTTGTGTTTATATTTTATTAAAATGTACCTAATACTCACGCTACACAATATATGGGGTAATGGAAAGTCATTTCATCAACATTAGTTTGGAAGCACCAGCCAGACGGAGTGCGTGCAATCATTTTCCATCGAGTCAACTAGGATACCATTGAGAGACCACCGTCAGTTTCGTTTAGATTTCGTGACCTCAGAACAATGAGCGCCCGCGCTCAATTATAAGCAGCCTGACCTTACTGCTAGTGGTGTTCAAATTAGAGAAAAAACATATTTTTAAACGTTTCATTACTATTTAAATTTGTAAAAATTAAAAGGAACATGTTATTCCCCTTTGCGTCTTAAGCGTACGTGAGATGATAACCATCTCTCGCTTGATACCTATTGCAAGCATAGATCACGTCACCGAAGCACTTGCCCGTAAAACCCGAGCGCCCATAAAACCGGGTTGTTCCTGACAATGCCACTTTTTAGGTCTTGTAACAGTAAAAATAATAGCCACTACCTCGCTTCTCAGCCAGGATTATGTCATCTACAGTATGATTGTAAGCAACTTCTCTTCTGCAGCTAAGCTTACGGCTCGCTAATTAATGTACGTACTTTAAGATTATTGTTTGTTTGTTTCTTTAGAACTTTATCTTGGTAAAACTCGTGAAAGATAAGAGAACGTGAAATTAATAAACTTGCGAGAGATTATTAGACAAAGACAACACAGCATGGACCTTTATATTTTAAATTAGGCAAAGATCAAAATAAACATGTTCACTAAATATGCCTGCTTTATTTGGTCGCCTTAACAAAAGAGATATTATGGTTTTAAATAAATTATTAAGTTTGTAGATTACCCGTCTCCTGCGTGGACTTCCATATTGGAAATAAAGCAAAAAGCAAGCAAGCTTGTACACCTATGTTTTCTGTATCTGGTCGCCGGAACGAAAGAGAAGTTATGCTTTTAAACAAATTATCCATATTAACTGTTCCTTTTGAGTGACAATAATTACAGATACCCAATGATTTGCTTAGCAATTATTTTTTGGGGGTCCCTCTGACAGAGACCAATTACGCGAACATGGATTATTACCTGTATCGACTTCTTACAACGACAAATTCGTCAATGTAGATATTTGCAGTCACAACTCAATTTAAAGTAAAAAAAAAATAGTTGGAAGCTGTCATTTCGTCTATTAATTATTTAACGTAGTTTTCCTGTTACTGTTTCTCTGTTTTTTTTCTTCCTTAAATTAATCTATATCTTTTTTCTTATAAGTATGGTTTAAATTGTGTGATTCTAAAACAAATTAAAAAAAAATGAATATTAAACAATCTATGACCGAAACACTTTTTTCTAAAACTGCAGGTACCTATTACAGGTCAGCCTGCATACCTATTACACGAGGAGTCAGGTAACTCATGGTGTTATGCGATAAAATTTTAGTGTTTATTTACTTCTATCTGTATAATTGGTCTATTTTCAGGAGCATGTATATATTTATTTTAACTAGAAAATCCTTACATTATAAAATCAAAATAGTAAAAAGGGGATGATAAATTGATAAAGATAGATTAAAGGTTGTAAGAAAAATCCTTGAAAGCGAGTTCTTACAAAACACGATACTTTGGTGAATACTTTCTTTAACATCAATCCGGTAAATTCTGTAATTAATTTAGGAAACTTATTCAGATTACAATGTCAAGGCAAAGGCCTCCTTGGCAAAACTAATAAAGTTTAGAACGTCTTTGATCTCAAGCTTTATGTAGGTAAAAATATACACTAACAATTGAATTAGAATTCCGTAATGAATTAAAAGACTAAAAATCACTTTTTTATGGAATTTCGTTATTTGTTTAATATCTATACATTACAAATATCTAAAGTTATAATAACATAATTCTCGCGAGGACGGTAATTACACGGGCAAAACCGCGGGTCTTTGCCTGCGCTTATAATTTCTTACTAGCAATATTTTAACATCAGTCTATTCACTTCGCATGTGGATGAATGAATGAATACATAACTTTAGTTCTCTATTCCTTTATTATTTTGTAGTAATTGAGTTTGAGATTGTTAAAAAAACATGATTAAATAGAAATTTAAAAAACGGAAACACAAATTAGATAGTTGGCAACCCTAGCACACTTGATTGGATAACAACAGCCAAACCATATGTCCTTGGCTGGACTAACGTTGATGCATTCACAATAGTCTCAATTCAGAGCAATCGTGCGGACGTAAAATTGCAATCCTACCTTTGTACCTCTACGACCACAACTGATGAAGCTACAAAGGCCGTGAACCGTACAAACAGGTACACCAATATAGATCCACATCTGGACGAAGCTTGCTTTATAATAATATGAATATTTCATATGGATCTTGAAACATAAATGTATGAAAGTTAGTGGTTGGGTGTATCAGAGTAGTTTGCCGTGGGGTACCGGCAGAGTAGAATAGTACCTCCTCATGTCCGACAGGTGGCAGTAGATCCAACACAAATCACAGTAGCTCAAATGCGTGTGCGGGGCTCATATCTGCTTGCGGCTGCCATGATTATGAGAGGTTATATTGTCGACCTGACTCGAGATTCTAAAACTGAAACCCAAAATATACTTTTTCGAATAGCCCATTGCACAATTTTGAATTGCCGAACATAGTTATATAAAAACAATTACGTATAAGATAAGTATTACGTATAAGACGTATAAGATTCTGATACTATTACTGTTTTCTTACGAAAATTTCGTAGCTTGAGAGGTAGGAAATTATTTCATGTTATATTTTATAAATGTTAAACATATAATGTATAGTTGAGACTGAAACTATGTGGGAAAACGAAAAAATGACAATTACATACCTGTTTTTTTGTAGGACATTGTTTTATTTGGGCACTGAACACACTAACCTATTATGTAATATTTTTGTCCTACAGTTAGTAATGAGAAAAATGGTCTTATGGTATTAACAATTTCTGAGCGTAGGACCGGGATAACATACCACGGAATTTGTAGGACAATATGACCGTTACATTATATAAATATTAACTAAGTAAAAAAAAATCAGCTGGTTAGTAATCATTTTTGGTGATCTTGTTATCAATACATGTTGGAGGGGGAGGACTCTTTGATGAAACCATAGATTTTGTAGGACAAATATTCGCACAGGAAATTGTTGGGCGTCTTATCAAAATGAAGCTACTCACGGAAAATTAGCTTGATAGTAATCAAGTGAAAAAATTGGCCACGGATCCTGTACTATTTTATCTGAATCAATTATTTGCCCTTCTTGAATCCTTGAGCTCTATTAAAGACGCTGGTTGTAAAGCCAAGTCAGGGACGCGCGAACTTTGTTCAGGTATTATCCTGTTGATCCCGTTACATTGCAGCTTCTGATTTGTTTTTTTATTACCATTTACAATTTACGTCAACTGTTAGATACAAATAAAAGTGTTTTTTTGTTCAAAATAATTAAAAATATATAAAAAATCAAGAACCACCGCGTATAGAATAATTATTTTTAAATTAAAGTAGTGTCTTCTTCATTACAATTATTATTGCCTTAAGGAAAATACAAGAAAAAAAGTAAGCGACTTGGTCACGTCGTTATCGAGATTTGCACTCAGTAACATCCATTATTTTTCATATAGATTATTATGCTTCGCACGGGTGCAATGAGGATAAAAAATTGTTATTGTGGGTCTCTAAGAGATAGAAATGTACCATCGAGAATGTTGTGTAGACTTTTTTAAGGTAAAACCGCAAAAAGAAAGTGTTTTTACTTGATTACATCGGAAACCTCCAAAATCTATCAGTGTTTCTCTTCTATATTATTTATGCATATAAACCTTACTCTTAAATCACGTTATCTATTTTTAAAGAACGCATAAATAACGTTACGTAGTTTCAAAGATCTAAGCATACATAGGGACAGACAGGCAGCAAAAAGCGATTAGGTTATATACTATTTATTGATTTTTCCAATAGGCTTGACTATGTTTTTATTGACCGTGATCTATCTATTCCCTATCTTATTTTAAATTACTATGTAATCTAAGTGAATAAAATAGAATCAATATTTCTAACACACGGTGGAATAAAATTATAATTGAATTGCTGCCACTGTAACGGACAAAGCACATACGCGAAAATTAATAAAATAAGCCAAGAAATGTGAAGCTTTTATACAAAAGACCATAATACCGTCTAAGCACAAAGCCGGCAGGAATCTAAAACAGTCTTTTGAACAATCTGCTCTTCGCTACATTGAGATTTCGCTTTTAGAAAATGAAAAATTACTCCGCGTTAATTGTGTGAAGGTTTCGAGAATCTCTTGAGGCTTGCTTTATGGTTATTAATCACTTAACTGAAACCTTGTTATACTTTTTGCATCAATTCTGCTCTTTGGTAATTTCTAATACGGTATATAATTTTAGATTTTTTCAGTAATCATTTAAACATTATATTTAAAAGCAAGCGTGTGATGATATAAGAGTTTTTCCTTTATGCTTTGGTGGACTTAGGTTTCGTATTTTAACCACAATTTCACCGCTGGACAGGGTTAGTGACAGTCGCAGTTCGTCGCGACGGGTGTGCAGCTGCCCATCCTCGCTCAGTGGCGTCCGAACTACGCCATTTCGGGTAGATATACTAACATCTATCAGTTCGGGTACCTTAGTCGCCTATTACGATATCCGGTAGAGGTGGAGGCGCTACTCACTCAAGACTAGTTTAAATTTGGCTTCTATTTAGTTTTGGTTGTTTTCTTTGACATTTTTTTGCAAAGTGCGTCATTTGTAATTTCCCACAATATACGTCGTGATTTATCATACTTTTTTAAATAGCATAGATTACTTTTTTGTTTTTCATAGCGAAAAAAATTGATGATAAATGTACAAAAATAATTTATATCTGTTGACGTACAAATCATCCTTGAATTATGTCTATAGGTACTAAAATTACACTAAGAATTTTTAATTGGGGGGGACAGATCTTTGATAGCCTTCAGATAATGTTAAAGATTTTTCTTTTGCGCTAAGAGAAAAAATGACTCTAATATTTAATTTATATAATGAAAGTAAAAATAGTTTAGCTGAAAAATATATTTTGTAAATATCACCAGAAAACAAAATGGCCGATTTTATGTGTCCATAAAGTCAATTCCATCTGGGTCGGTAATTAATTAGCATGACCGTACTTACATAAATTTCTTTACATTACTCCAAAGAAAAGAAAATTAGGGTCGTTTTTTGTTACTTTTACGATGTCCGTGTGGATTTTAGTGGGCACCATTTAATTTTATTAAAATATTTTTGGATGGTATTTAATTTTTATCTTATTGTTTTTGCAACATTATACTTATCATAGATATGTACCAAATTTGGGTATACCAGGGGTAACTTTGGCAAATCAATCACTATAAAATTAGAATAAATTGCTAAATTATCTAGATAGTATTAAACGTGTCTAGAATTAGTATATTTAATAAAATCTGAATGTCCTTTATCTTATAAGTAAGAAAAAAATTTTTTTCATGCATGCATGCAATAAACCATAAATATTTATGTTACCTACTACGTTACCGAAACTAATATTGAAATAAATTTTGTTTTCAACACATTTGCTCATAGAACCCCTATCTACTAATTACCTACCAATACATACTATAGACATCTAAAGCGGTTTCTGAGAGACACATACATCTAGTACAGTTTAAACAATGAAATCTTCAAACACTAAAGTGAGTCCATAATGAGTAAGTATGCCGAGTATTTAACTGAAACAATTGATTTTGCCAACAATTTTTCCCCCCGAAGCGAAACTTCGAAAAACTCAACGAGATTATAGAAGTATTGCGTATTCGAGACAAGGTTAGATTGAAATTATTTAAATAATTTAATTTAACCGATTTCAGAGACATTGCTGCCCACGCACACTAAGATTGAAGGACGAGTTTCTAATAGACCAGGTCGACAAATAAGCAAACAGTCACTGCAGCCTATAGATGCTCGTAATATCGCAAGGATATCACTAACGCGTTGTTAACCTTATGACTTAAGGATATATCACAGTACCCAGTAAATTCACTGCCTCTCTCAGTCTTCAGACCGAAACACACTGCTAATTGTCGGTAAAAATAAATAGGTAAGAGAGAGGTACAAATGCAGACGACCTTTTGTATGAGGTCTACCTCATTCAATATAGTTATTAATTGTAATAAAGATACATAAGTTTTTACATAGTCGACAACGTGTGATGCTTCATATTGTAAATGTCCATAGACCCCTTGTTTTACTAGTCCTTATGCTAGTTTGCCACTTTTATGGTATACAATTAAATATGACTCGATAATTTTTAGCAGCTCTGCGGTATAATTAACTATAGATGTACGTTACAAAAATTTAAATTCGTCCTTGTAATCTCCATAGAAACGTTCCCGTGCCGTCAAACGCAACAGAGCAATAAAACACCCTATTTGTGGCAGCAGCAAATCGTTGTTTAACTCTTGCACTGTTTACGATCGCCGTAAAAGGAGTAAATTTATCGAAACCACTAATAAAGGTTATTCCTGGACTAAGGGACACGTGAGTGAACGAATTGTAACGTAGGATTTTACGAGCCGTGTTTGCTTTGTTTTGAAAACTCTCTCCGATTTATTTTAAAATTATTTTATCATAGCATAACTAACAAGAGATTTAAATTTTAAAAGATTATATAAGCAGTATAACACTATTTTAGTATTCCGCATACTAATCATTATTAAGAACTGAAAACGAATGTTCTGATCAAATTTTGTTTTATAAAGCGAAAAAAATTATTTAAAAAAACACATAAATGAAGACGAATTCAATATGAATGATATCTCCGATACTCACTGATGGTTTACAAAGAACACAATTGAATCAAAATGTACGATTAATATATGAGACAGCGGAATCAAATGCTCAAGATCGAATTCGTTGTTTTGTATCGTTTTTACCATGCCTTGGGGTATCGGTATGGTTGAATAACTAATCCTCGTACTGGGGTTAAAAGAGGCGATTGGGATACAGAAACCGACAGATGGCGGTATATCTTTCTACCTGAAACAGCGTAACTCAAAACCACCAACAAGCACAGGATGGGCAACAGTTTTCTCATTGTTTACAGCTGCGATGATGTAGCGTAGTGTGAGTGGCGCCCTCTTTATATTTTTCGTACGCATACTATTCGATACTTTGTGACTCACTCATTCCAAAGCGTTAAGACTATTAATGGTGATTGTAAATAAATTATAAACTGGAGAAAAGTGAAGTCTCGCGGATTTTTAACTAATATTGAATTTTCATAGAGGCGACTAAAGTACCAGAACCGACAGATGGCGGTATATCCATCCAGAACAGTGGAGCTAGAATGTGTGCATTTGAGCTGCACCGCTGAGCCGGGCGGGGAAACAATAATAACAATGATTCACCCAACATTTCACACATTGACCAGACTCCGACATAAGTCGTATAAATCACTAGTGTTACGAACATCAGACAACAGCCAATAAAACCTTTGTGCTGGCTGGGTATCGAACCCACTCTCGGCGTACAAAAAAGGGACACTACCGAATGGGTCTTTCAAAATATTATACATTTTACACAAATCCTGTGGTGTGTAGTGTGCCGTAACTACTATTCAAACGAACGCAAACCTAAATATTAAGTTTCAAAGCGTCGGTGACATGATTGTCAGGACTTGAGGGTGTTCGTTTGCAAAAGGAATTGAGATCTTCCTCTGTGCCAACATTACGCGACTAACAAATCCAATAGCAAAATAAGCCCGCTTCTAATTAATGAACAGTTGTATTTGGTTGATTAAAGGTAGACCTCTTATAAAGGTCTTCGACATTAATACCTCACTCTCACCTATTTCTAATAGTAGTGAATATTCCGGTTTAAAGGGGGAGAGACGCAGTGAAATTACAGGGTAAATGTGACAGAATTGTTAGCTTAAAAGGTTGGCGACACGGTAGTGATATCTTTGCGATGGCACGTGCGTACGCATCTTCACTAACTTCGTAATATAAAATAAAATAATAATAATACATACAGAGGCTTCAGCCATCCGCAAGTTTACCGCGTAATTCAGACATAGTCTGCACAAATTACGGGTTGATCACGAAGATGCTGCATTTGATTTAAAGATATATAAAATCTTGTTTTTATTTAATAACCGTTATCGTACATAGGAATACAAAAGTAAATCAATTTTTATTTGTTTTATTCTATGTAATCAATGTCTTATAAAAATTTTTACTCAACTCTACTAGATCTCTAGATAAATTATATATTTGTATTTATATCAGGAAGTAGTGACATAAACACATTTAATTTAATAATCGAATAGCTTTTACTAAATTATTTAACGGTCATTCAAGAGTGAATTCCAATTAAAAAATATAAACATACAATACAAGCGAAAGTTCGTAAAAATAGCAAAAATACAAAAAAAAAAAGTGTAAATTTGTGGCTCCGGCACGGTTAGACACCAGAATCTAATTTTATTATTGTAAGTATAATTAGATGAAGTTTAATGATGACAAGCAGTTTCATTTACATGCAGAGTATGTAGCACCTTTCCCTGTGCCAAGTGTCGTAAGAGACGATTGCCAATGATGACGATATCTATCTTAAACTGCGTAGCTAAAATTTATCAGGGCGGGAATAGGCAGCATATATCTGAGGAGTAGCTACGCCAGCCCAGCATGGGGATAAAAATTATGGCTATCTGTAATATGTATTTCTTTTAATCACTAATCGATCCCAAAAACGTCGTCCTGCCTATAAATATTGAATTTGGAATGCTATAATTAATAAAAAACAAAACTAAAAATATTTTACCGATGCATGTTGACTAATTTTAAACTCTTGAACTTGCATTCTGTCTAGCCATTGACAATAAGAAGTACAACAAAAGAAAATGCTATTTTCACGCGTGATGCCATGACCAGAGGATATTGGGATCCATTTTGATGTTAACACTAGCGGCCTGCCCCAACTTCTTCCGGGAAGAAAATATAATACAAACTTTACCATGAAAGTTTTAATTCCGTTCATAGGTATCAAAAATACAAAATACTCTGCTACAAACAATAGGTAATACATCTTTTCCATTCAAACTGTCACCAATCATTTCCGTTGATCTCGTACAAAAATTGGTCCTGACATCAAACACAACAAAAAAGAGTTCTAAAGAGTTATGCGCGTACATTTCATTTATTTACAACTGGCTTCCCGCTCCGTCGTTGTTATGGGTTATCTCCAAGAGATAGACATATACCATCGCGGACTTTTTTGTAGACTTTTTCAAAGGTGTACAAAACTATAGTACATTACGAGTATTTTGTTCTATTTCACCGGGTTCAGCCAGCGTTTGTAATGTAACCGTAATAATGAGATTTTATTTACATCACAATGGAAACTCTATAATTATCACTGTTTCTTTACTATTTCACTGCATCTATTTAAAAAAGTAGTTTTTAAGATATAATTATCTTTCCGCAGTCTATAGACAGAGACTTTATTTTATAATAGCAGTGAAGATAGATATCACAAAAGAAAATTACACATTTTGGTTTCGGTAATAAATGTGCATCAAATACTAATATAGTTTTCTCCACACACCGGCTTAGCATGACCAACAATATTTTACGGTTATTATGATAAAAGTGGAAGAAATGGATATACATACTGCCTTAGCGACCTATTTACGGATTTGTTTACAATTTCCCGACTCGTGTTATTAAAATACATTGTTTTATTTTGAAACTCGCGGTTTTCGTAACGGTCTTGTTGACAAAACACTCTCATTGTTATATATAATGTTTTACAAATAAAATGGTGACAGTTTGCGCGAGACGTAAACACACAGGAAAAGCGGCAATTTTAATATCTAAAGGAAAGATTATATAAAGAGGAAAAACGTTTTCCTCATCATTTCACTTGAGTTGACATGCTGGATTTTCAATTTAAACATGAATGTAAACGGATTTATATTTGTGTACGTGCCTGTTACTTTATGATAGTTGCACCAGATGTGTATAATCATATTTTACACTATCTTCCCGCCCGCGACTTTATCCGCGAGGTCTTTTTTATCTCATCCCTGAGAATCCCTAAGTATTACGGGAAGAAGTCTAGACGCTGTCTGACGTTTTCACTGTGCAAAGTCATGTCGAATCCGTAGGAAAAAAAATATAAATCAGATCTATTTTACGGGACCTATTTTTTGCTATAAAAAGTAGCCTATATGTTACTCCAGCCTATCAATAACCCCTGTGCCAAATATCACCCAGAACTGGTGAGCCGTTCCGGCGTGAAAGAGTAACGAACATTAATCCACATATCAACACATCCATACTCAAAAACTTTCGCGTTAATAAAATAATAATATAATATAATAAATAAATCCCTATTATACTAAATTTTTAAATACACAAAATACAAAATTTACATATGCAAAAATTCACTAGAAATCCATTTGTAAAGTTGAAAGGCCAATAGATAAGCCAAGGGTCGCGTGTTCTCTTCCCATGTTACAAACTTACCATATGCGGTCTGGATATTTGCGGTGTCTTCATCATTTTTAGTTATTGTCGTGGGGTGCCGGCAAAATAGAATAGTACCCGAATTTACCAGGTGTCGTAAGAAGCGACTTACTGGCGAACCTCAAATGCGAATGGACAGACAGCATCCTCGTCGCAACGATTGTCATCACCACGCCTGCCCAAGGCATAAACTAGAAACGGGGAAAACCGCAACATAATTAAATAAACTACTTCAGGCTTGTGCCTAACAGTTGACGTCAGCGGATGACGTGCTCGTGATTTCACATTTGATTGCAACTCCTTAGAACTGGGTATCGATATATTTCAAATGCATAGTGCCTTTACCCGAACAAACGTAATTAAAACTCGATTTACAACGTAGCATGGTGTTCAAAACAACAACTCGACGCGTATAGGTAGTAGAGACCATATTGAACCAGCGACATCCGAGCAATCATGTACTAATTGCACCAAACGGACCGCACCGGGCGGACACCAGCGAATTATAATGCGTGTTCAAGGAAAATGAACCGTCTTATTAATCTATAATCATTAAAAAAAAAATAAAGCATGATTGGAATGAAACATGTCAATGTAGTATCATCGCACGAGTTATTTTTATTTGGTACCATAATTTGTTCTTAATTTTGTTTACATTAAAATTGTTCTACATATAGAGCATATTCAATAAAAAATTAAGCCAAAAACAATGTATATGAATATAAAATAAAAGAAGACGTTCCCACTGACATATATAAGTAT
>JACJUM010003129.1:8351621-8401183 GCA_020976665.1 Heortia vitessoides
CCCTATTTTTTTTACTTTATTTTATTTAAATGGATCATCGATCAACGATTAAGCACATTTAACAAAAAAAAATCGTTTAAAACTAAATATTAAATCTAAATGTACAATCATTTATTTGGTGACAGAGGTTAGTGTCTTCCTGAAATGAGCTTAAATTACAAACTTATGTGAAATAAATATTTTTAAATCGATTACACAAGTTAATCTGTAAATGCGTGTTAAAGTATACGTATAACTACAGTGTACACGACTCAATTTGCTTTAGACCTTCCGCTATGACGCGTTGTTGGTTTGAACACAAATCGTATGATCGCCAACTTTCCCTTATATCTAAATCACATTGTGAAACACAATTCACAGCTTGTCCGTGACACGTGGGCACGTCAAATCCGTCCGTAGTTCCGTCGACCGTTAAAAATCTATTGGGCCGTCAAACGCGCAGATGCGGTTGACAGGTCAGGCCGATGTGCTCGAGCCTGCATTCAAATATCGTCCTTTAGCTCCCAAACTGACGCTTGCCATCAAAGTGCAATGGTGCGACAAATTTTACTAAATGCTACTCATCATACCAGCCATTGGAAGTCCACTAGTGAATATAAGTTTCATCAAGAAAGGAAGTTTCTTGCCCATAATTGCCGCGCTGATCATTTGAGCTGACTATTTCGGATGAATATACCGCCATCTGTCGGTTCATGTACCTTAGTCGCTTTTTACGATACGCCTACGCCTGGCGCAGTGGGAGGTACTATTTACCGGCTATTTTGCCGGCAACTAACGGCAAACGCTACTAGTCTTAGAACATAATAATTATTTGCTTTAAACTTCAACAATAATAAATTCTTCGTTGTATATTTTTATAAGAGCAGGTCGACAAGAAGGCATACAATCCGCGTGATAGTAGACGTTACTGCAGCCTATAAATATTTATAATATCACAAGGGTATCACTTGCGCGTAGCCAACCCTGTGACTTGAAAATATTATGCCACATTACCCAGTAATTTAACTGCCTTTTTCACACTTCAAATCAGAATACAGCATTGCTATTTGACAGTAAAAATACGTAAGAGTGAGGTAGCTATGCAGACCTTTGTTTACCTCGTGTATATGTTTTTAAACGAAAAATTCAACCCATTATTCATTTTACCAAAAAAATAATTATGGGTGGTTGATGCAGCCCCAAAACTACCCTTAGTTTTTATGTGAGGTTGGACAAATCCAATTATTTTTATGTAGTGTCTCTATTATGGGTATATAGTAAAATGTAATATTTTCTAACATTACCTACCGAGTTTACTATTTATAATTAAACAACTCTTTTAAAGGCTTTAAAACGCGGTTTATTAAACTTTTACGTTTTTTGTTCGACATTTCGTCTATCTTGCGGCAACCGATCTCAAAATCTTGAGAACGGTTTTAAAGCCGTTAAAAAATAGTTTTAATATAGAGTGAAATGTATTTTTGACGAATACAAATAGCTCTTCCTTATCTTTGAAACGTCTATATAAAAATCCAGATTCAAAATGTAAGTATATATTTTCCCAAAAACAAACTGACAAATGAAACTATAGTGATAATAATAATAGAATGATGAACTATAATTAGTAAATGTAACAATAAAAGCCAGCCCGTCTATCAATCATCGCATTACTATGTAGATTGATGTGCACAACTTGTCTGTTTGTTGGTAAATAATGGTTTATTAATACGCGGTGTTATGAAAACGGTAATACTCAACGTACGAATTAGATCCAATAACAACATAGATAGGCACGATAGCGTAGATGGTAGTAATCCTAGCTTGTGCGCCAAAGGTCACAGATTCGATCCTACTCAGGACATTTATTTACGAGTATATGATGATATTGTGTTTGTTCTGGTGAGTGTCTGAGGTGTCTGAGTGTTGAATATATATATTTAAGTATTATATTTGTAATCCTCTGTTGTCTGATGTCTGTAACACAGTTGCTTTAACCGACTTAACACGGCTCCAGGTCAATGTAGAACGCCCACAGCTGAACATATATTTCCTTAAGAAACAGGGGATTTATTGCCGTGCTGGGATTGCTGCTGCCCATTTAGCCTATTTCACGTGAATATAGCGCGATCGATCAGTCATGAATACATCAGTTTCCTCTTATGAGTCCTGGTTCAAAGGGAGCTTCTAGGATGGATGGAGCTATAGGAGGATTCTAATGTACCAGTGCTCAACGGTGTATAGAATATAAATATAAAAAATATATAAGTTTTACACCAATTTTGTTACTAGTTTTAAAAGAGTAACATTTTATTGAATGTAGTAAAAAGGTTCGAATCATTAAACCGTTGCTACATAAATGAAAGTAAATAATGAAACCAACAATCCTTTTTCAAATAACTTGGTAAGTATAACAACACTACACTGCACCAAATATCTTAAGAAAGCGGTATATACATTCAAAACTATGTAATTAAAATGCTGCCACCATAACTGTCCTCAACGGCGATAGCAAAATTCACGTTTAATTTTGAGTCGGTCCCCCTTTTGAGTCGGTCTTTGTCCAGCAGTGCTACCTGAAGCAAATTTCGGTAAAAAGCAAATAAAGAGATTAAGCGAAACAAGCTTTTAAATGAAAAATGTTATTAAATTTTATGTTTATGAAATAAAATAATACCCAAATGTAACGTAATACTTTTTTAAAAATGGTTAGCGGTCCCTATGAGTCATGTCCCCTGTCTAAATATTTACAAACGGCCCTCCGTCTACCGAGGGTAATACTTGCATTCATTAATTTTATCGATCTATCAAAGTCGACAATGTGATCATAATATCTGCGGAAACAACTTTTGAAGGCCTATTTTCATTAATAAATTAAATATACTTACCTATAAAGTAGGTGAGTCTTCTGAACTACTTATAAGTTTGTAGATTTATCCCCAAGCCGTTCTGTATTTTACTCTACAGAAGATAAGAGGTAGACCTCATGGAAATGTCGTCTGCAAAGGCACCCTAAATCTCTCTTATTTCTTAAATAACAGTGTTTGAATTGTTGTTGTACGATTTAAAAAGTGAGAGATGTAGTGAAATTACTGCGTAATGAGACATAATGTCTTTAAGCCACAAGGTCGGCAACGCGCTTGTGTTAACGTGCCAATGAATTATTGCCAGCAATTGCCCATAATTGCCGCGTTTGCCGAACGCGGCAATTATGGGCAATAAACCTCCTTCAGCAGTAGACTTTCAATGGCTGCTTTAATTAAGAAATTATATGAGCGTCTATAGGTTGAGGTGACCTTGACTGTCGCGTGCCATATGCTTATGTGATTGACTTAGTCATTATGTACATAACATACAACAGACTTAATGCCAAGTGGCATATTATGTATTAATCATCGGACACAACATAAAAGGAAACAACCTTAAGACACTCGTATCATCAAAAAGATATCCCAAGTGCGTCGCTAACCTTGTGAACTGAAAATACTATGTCACATTTACTCAGTAATTGCACTGCCTCTCTCACCTTTCAAACCGGAACACAGCAATGCGAACCCGGCATATTTGGCGGCAGAAATAGATGAAAGTGATCAATGCAAACGTCCTTTATAAGTGGTCTACCTACCTCTAATGTACTAAATTAACTAAATAATAAATGTAATCTATATACATTAAAACTAGTAAACTTAATGAGTCTGCATAGAAACAACAAAGAACATACTTTTATTACAAGTCAAAATTCTTAATAGGTTAATATTTAAATATAACCAAAGAAGCATAGTAATTGTGACACTTATGAAAAAAAATCATTGGCGTGAAATCGACACATTGACCACAGAAAGATTTCTGTGGTCAATGTAAATGGTTGGGAGGTCCCAAAGATACAATTTTTCCTTTGTATATAACATGTTTTGCAGTATATTCATTCCACACCATATTTCTTAGAATTTTAAAGTTTTAACCGAATCTATTGCAGAAATGACAAGATTTATCATATGACCCCGTGACATTATTGGCTTGACTTTCGTTTTTTATGTCATTAGTATACGATTGTAATTCCCACGCCCTTCCCAGAAAGAAGCACTGATTTCATTAAATAAATGTATGCTGGACAATTACTTTGTCTGCTTCTAATGCGCCTTATCACATCAGCTTAAAACGTTTTTATAACTGATTTTTTTTAATTATTCGTCTTAAGCTCTGGACAAAAAAGAAATAAACAAAAGAAAGATCAAGGTAAGTTTTAAGAAAATGTATCTAGTCTTTGGTACGGAAACAATCTAAATGGGAAATTGGATATCTCCTTTTCCGGCAGAAATAATATCCGGTAAAAAGATGCGAAGACACAACTCTGTACGCACATAAATATATGTTTAGTTAGAATAAATGCCTCAGAACACAAATTGAATTGCCTGCCTGTACGCACTCATATGTCGTTGATTTGTCACCATTTTTCATTCTAGATTTGTTGAACATACCTGAAAAAAGAAAATCAATTTTTATTATGTGCCAAAAATTAAAAATATTTTTAAATCTTCAGTTTATAATAATAATATTTTTTATATAAATTAATATTATGAATAGGAACTGTCTACTTGTACTTGGATCACTACAATCTGCGCTATCCGGTCCGTCAAAAAAAAATTTAATAACTTAACCACTAGAAAAGACTAGATAATAGTATTTTCTACTTTAGGAGGGAATAAATTTCTTAATTAAAAACTTGATACTGAAAACTGATGAAAATATTATGTATACATATTATTTTCAATGTTTGTTGCAATAGTATTATAATACAAGTACTATTGCTACGGTCATACAAAGTTTGGTCAGGAATATGTTTGTGTATTCCTATGAATAGGACAGTCAATTTCGAACACAATATCCAACTAATAAAACACATTATCGTTTGAGAAATTTAATTCTATAGGAGTAACACGACCAGTAACCGTATATACCGTCCATATAGAGTACAGATAAATATTAATAATCAGGAAAACGGAGCACTATATTATATTGGTTCGTAAGATACGACCTTGTAAAAGCTTTATAGCTCCTTCACTAAAGAGGTCAAAAAACGCTTCTCGTCTGGTCTCACCTCGTGCCGTCACGGTCCAAATAACATCAAACCGACGACTTCCAACTTAAGGTAATCTTTACACAAAGACATTTTTTCAATGGATATGACACACTACCCAAAATGTTCTCATGATTCATAGTTTAACATAAAACAATTGCTGAAGCCACGAAATAGAGACGCTATTAAACCTATTTATTACTCCAATCGTTTAGTTCGTAGTGTAAACTACATAGACGTGGGTGTTCCTCTAAAACAGCGGTCCCCAAACTTCATGAATATAAATCATTCTTATCTCTTTGTAGCTCGCGAGTGTTTGGTCAATACTTAACAAAGACTTACTATGCATGTAACAAAAGATGGCACTGTACCTTAACTTAAAAATAACACTAATAAATTCTACATGTTACGACCCCAATTGAAATCTGAAATAAATTCATAGTTTAATTTATCTCAGATCAAAATGAAATGATATTAAAAAGAAACCCAAAGATTTCACATTTCGAATCATTTTACATTTTCTATGAATACTGTATAATTACAACTGAAACACGAAATGTGGACATTACATTTACAAAATACCTATATAAAAATATAGTATTTTTATAACTCTGTCGATATCCGTTATCTATTGATGAACTTTTGACCAAAAGTAGCATAATAGAAGGCGTATATTGCGGCCCTTGCTTATAAAATGTTTGGAGACCACAGCTCTATTCAAATAAGCAACATATTAAATTGAGAGTGCGTTTCGTTGCTTCATTCAGCTGCGAGAATTCTGTTATATACTGCTTTCGTAAACAAAAAATAAAACAAAAAGCTGATCTAAGCGAGCGGTTGATTGATGGATTACAAATGTAGAATAATAGCAAAATTCGTCCAATTTGCCTAAGTGGTCGATCAAGTTGGAATAAGTATTGGCAATTGAATTACATTCATTTTATTCGACTTTAACATTGAAATAATTTTAGCTTAATTATACATAATAGCCGTGCGTACCACCTCCTCTACCAATTGCGTTAGAATAATGCTAATATTACCGTCTCCTACATTTTAATTCGGAGACCTAAAGCTGGACTACTAAGACGCCAATTGCAGTGCCAGGAGGAACGGAGCGAGGCCGCACCCTATGCCCGACTTTACCTGCATACGCAGCTCGCCCCCACAGGGTTCTCGGGATCGAAGGCGATCACCCGAGGGCGCCTCTGAGACTTGACCTAGGTTCGGGTAGCCATCGTCTAGGACACTTAAGTTGTTTGCATAAGAGGACTAAGTAAGCCCAGCCGCACTAGTGTGATTATCACTCGAGGGGCAGGAACTGCGCGACGCCCTACGCGGAAATATGTGTTGATCATTAAGGCCGTAACAATGATATATGATGGCAACCAGTTACGCATTAAAGAATAACGATTGAATGAAAAAAAATTACCCTGTAATTAAGATATTTGATATCTTTGTGAGTATATATTTGTATCCGCAATCTATCTTTTCGCAGGCTTTCTCCTGATATTGTAATCACGCTCCTTGTGCATGTATTAAAAATGACTGTACACCTGTATGTTTGTGATTAATTGAAACTATAGATCTGATTTAAGTTAGATGAAGCTCTCTTAAGAACAAAATGAAAGCTTTTATATTTGGGAAACTTTAGACACGGACGATGATGACGGGTTCATTTTGTACGTAAATATTTAGTAATACAAACTATGTTATGGTGTATATTTTATATTATTTATTGTGTAGTAGTATATAAACTGACGGGTATATTTTTTAGTATTGGCATTAATCTCGGTAGGATTTATTTATTTACGTTTACCAGCATTTGCTTACATTAATTGGTTCAGTAATACAATTTACAAGACTATCTAGAAACTAAATGTAGCAAACATTTAAGACGAACACTGCATCCAAACATAAAATAGAAACATATTGACAGGATTCGGTGTATAGAAACATATTGATCGAAATTTAACGACCTACTTGTATGTCGATGGTATTTTTTGCGCGGCATTATAATGGCTAAATTCAAACGGCTTGAAGCCAACTACTTGAAACTAGAAACGTATTTATAGACAATATGTTATAACGTATTAATAGATTTTTTAATTTCTAATAAAATCTTTATCGGTTGTAACCTATAAAATAGGTATAAACAAAAAACATACCTCGAATCCTTTGAGAACTCAATAAAGGGGCGATGACAAACGTATCTCTACTAGCGACACGAATAACAATAATAAAATTACTGAGTCATGAGAAACGACGACCACAGCACCAACGGAGGTGGCCCCGGGATACAAAAAAGGAAAAGTATTGGAATAATGACGTCATTCATCATTGGACGACCACAAAACAAAACTAAAACACTTAATTTTTTCCGATGGAAGACTCCATTTACCTGCCTTGAGTGCCTTTAAAAATGTCTTTATACCGCTTTAATTATTTATTACCTTTGGTTTGAGGTATTTATTTAAATAGATATGGACGCGTATTTACTTACAGCTAAAAGAAATAAGTTTCTTTTTCGTTAAGATATACTGCTTGCATTATAGTTAAAGTGTTTAAAATACAATGCATGTCACCTTGATAGAGGATTTCAGTTTTGAAGTGTTTGCGCTAGTCGCCGTTGTAATTTCCTTCAATTGCTTGTTGTGAATAGTTGATGCACAAAAAGTTATTACAATTAATGCACCAAAGTCACTAAATGGAACAAGTGTCACACTTTGCATTTGTTTGTGTATTACGGTCGAAATGATTATGAATTAAAGTCCGAAAATAATTAAAATAAAAGTAAACAACTGTTGTAATTGAAAAATTTTTAATTCTTCCTTCGCGAAAACGCTTCCTGCGCGTCTTTTCTATAAGATCTTTAAAACTTCCAAATCTCTCACGACTCCGTGCAGTTGTTCACGTTGTTGTTGCCGTTACCTTGTTCTTAAAATTTATCCAAAGTTTATGCCCCTTGTATTCCTACTAATATTATAAATGCGAAATTAACTCTGTCTGTCTGTTACGCTTTCCCGCTTAAAACTCTACACCGATTTTGATGAAATTTGACACAGACAATCTTTAGACCCTAAGAAAGGCCATAAGCTTATTAATTTTTTATTCGAAAAAAGGGTTGTGAGGGGTCGAAAGGGGGGATGAAAAGTTGTATGGAAGTATCGCTATTTATGGAGCTAGAAACTTGAAAAGTATTTTTTAAGCCAATGATTCGATACAAATAAACATGACATCCAAAGTTCATATAAGTTAAGGTAAAGAGGTATGGTACCCAAAAAAAAAAAAAATTCCACACGGACGAAGTCGCGGGCACAGCTAGTATTAAATACAGATGAGGTAATGTTAAAAATAATTTCGCGAAAAACAAAAATATGATTTGAGTATTATTAATACTTAGATTATTACAACAATAAATAATGTTACTATAACCGTTTAGAAATATATATTATATATAAACAGATATTTAACTAGGAGCATTCTAAAATGATCTTTATAAATGGTATAATTTCCAATCGCTTTTGTTTTGAAATACACGACTGTTCTCAATTTGGTAGACTATTAAAAACATACGTGGAAAACGAGCAAGAGATAACGAAGAAAAATACATCAGGTATCTGGGAGCGTTCAATTTGGTACACCTAAGTACAAAGGTTATATCTAAGCGGCAAACCAAAAATAATAAATACATAATTAATATGTGACTTAGGAGCAGCTAGATATCCCGTGTCTCGTGTAAATATTAACGTTATTTATTTAGTATAGGTACACTTACTTACACATTACTATCATACATATTCATAATTAAATATAATCTTACCTAGACGGTAACCTAGGATATGTGTATATTTTTTTGTTATTACAAGATATAGTTATTAGTACGCAAATTAAAGAAAGGACAAGTCCAAGCACATCTATTATAAGCCTGTTATTATATATTATACAAAGACATGTAACGTCGGTATTTCATCGACACATAAGTTTCATAATTTATAAGTAAATCAATAGGTTCCAAAATCATTTTTATATTATAAACATGCAATTTGGTGATGATTTAAGTATGTTTGTTATTGTTTCATTTACTGTGCGAGAATTCAACATTCCATTTAGTCGCATTTTATCGATCAAAATCGAATAAAACAGGTTGCCACAGGCTTTTTACTATATAAATGAACCGTCAGAAACATAAATAACGTGACAAATACAATTGAATCGCACAGATAAATAATTTGTTTTGTTTTCTTTCTATTAATGTAACATTATTAAAAAGTTATTAATTAATATGACAGATAGGATCATTGTTGGTAATTATGTGGTATGTTCACATCGGCTTATTGAAAATATTGAAGTGACGCAATCTGCATGATTACAAAATGCTTAAAACTTTTATAACAAATCGGATGATCGTCACTAGAGAAAAAGAAATCACGGCAGAGTAGATTAGTACCTCTTCCTGTACCAGGCAAGAGACTACAGAGTTACTAGAACCAACAGATGGCGGTATATCTAGCAGAAGCAGTGTAGCTCATATACGGAGGGCGGGGGTGGACAGATGCATCCTCGACGCAAAAGCTGCTCTCTACGTTTGCCAACACGCTTGCCCAGCGCGGGAATTATGGGCAAATTCCACCTTTCTTGGAGAAGCCTATTTTCAGCACTGAACTTCCAATGGCTGATATGATGATGGGATATCATGATTATTTTGTACTCTCGTATTCGTAGGTCGTGAAGTAGCAAAATATTTTAATACTTATCTTAATATTAGCTTACAAATAGATAATAATTGTCCTGTAATACGTTAAAGTTACGCCAT
This sequence comes from Heortia vitessoides, assembly GCA_020976665.1. Lineage (NCBI taxonomy): Eukaryota > Metazoa > Arthropoda > Insecta > Lepidoptera > Crambidae > Heortia > Heortia vitessoides. The sequence continues at coordinate 8,361,488 of JACJUM010003129.1, forward strand.
TGTTCATTGTTCTATATTAATTGTTTATCGTTATGTTCATACTGCGGTTTGCCATGCGCCGATGACGCACGGCTCGTCGTTAGTGGAATCTGCAAAAAACCGCAAAAGGTGACTTGATACTAAACTTTAGTTGGTAGGAAAGCTAACCGCCATTACAAGGTTGGGTCGTAAGGAAGGCTATATATATATGTGCGTATTAATCTTTGTGAACAATATCAAATAAAATAAACTAGAGGTTACACATTAAACCAAAATTCGAACGTAGTTTATCATTTTATTATGTTAAGGCCGTCTACACCGTATTATCCGTAAAACTTTTAAGTACGTGGTGGTGTGCATTGATAGTTTTTAACGGCCCGATGACGCAAATGTTAGTGATCCTATCTCGTGGGTTCGTCCCCACCCAGGTCAAATATTAACATGATTATATTTGTATTTGTTCTGTGTTCGGGTATTAAATATATGTATGTATTTGTGATTTCTTTGTTGTCTGATGTGTAATACAAGTGCTTTAAGCTACTTATTTCAGACTTAGGGCAATTTATAAGATGTTGTGTGAATTTATTTTTCTTTGCCGTCATGTCAAAATCGTAAAAGACAGAGCAATTTATATTAACTTTGCAAGCTCAGAGCACATAAAATATCGATTTTCGCTGCATCAAATTCAGATAAAAACCACATCAATTTGAAAACGTTTGAAAATCAAAGGCAAACTATACACTGCTGCTTCTTGACATCATGTTCAGTGCAAATGGCGTATACTTGACGAAATGTACCATCGCGTTTGCAATAAAGCTGTGAATACAACGCCAGCTGTGACTGCAACGCCCGAGGATTATCATATTCATATGTCAAAGGATTGGAGCGTAAGTCTTGTGTATTGGTAAAGACAGTAAGCCATCGTTCGTTAGGTCGTGTTCGGTATTATCGAGGGATTTTAAAACGTCCTATCGGCTCGGAATGGGCAGGTAAATATTTGTTTCCATACAGGTATTAAAGCCAATTTGCTGTTAAAAATGCTATGTTATGCCCATCGAGTGAGTTAATGGATTTTTTTACTACTTATCAAGCCGCGCGTTCTTAGCAATAAAGTGTCCTGTTTTTCTTTTGTTGTTTTACATTAACAAAACTCAAACCTGCTGTGGTCCGGACGCGGGCGGGTCGCTTACACCAACTCAAGGTTCCAAGGTTTCCAATACACGTGCAGTCATTAAAACCTCTGTTCGTGAATAAATAAAAATGAAACAAAATAATATTTTTTTCTCACCACAGATATAAAATTTGTACAATTAATAATTGAAGCGTTGTGAATTTCATATCATTTTATTTTTGAATTTACTTTTAATAATACCAGATAAAAATATTTGCTTATTATATGGTATCTAGTAAACTGAGTCCGAGTGACCGACCAAAACTCAATATAAGTTTGATGCATCGAATGTCCAACCACAAACAACGCTGCGCCGGTGTTGGTATGGTTGATATAATCCTTTTTTATAACTATTTAATTTTTAAGTTCAAACAGGCCAAAATTATATTTCATAATCTTAAACGACAGTAAATATTCAGCGATTGGGACTCCACTGCTGGACATAGTCCTCCCTAAGAAGGGGGGAATTCCGCCCATAATAGCTGTGCTGGGCAAGCGTGTTGGCAATCGCAGAGCGTAGCTTTTGCGACGGGTATGCTGCTGGGCATCCCCGCCCGGGTATCCAACATACACTGTTTCGGATGGGCATACCACCATCCGTCGGTTCGAGTACTATAGTCTGCCGGTGCCCCACGACTCCCTTAAGAAGACGATTGTTATTTTTTTACAAAAATAGAATGTGACTAGAATATTTACAACATCTTAGGAACTGCTGGTACGATCCGAAAAATGCATAGTATAAAGCATGTATTTAATGAAAGATAAAGGTTATATATATTTAATCACGTGACAACCGTTAGAAGCTAGGTGGATATAGTGAGTTTGTTCCTGAAATTAAAAGCGGGTAAACACACGGCCATAGCTTATATTAATATATTTGTGCCAAATTTCATTCAGATACTGATAGACGTTTCGAGCGTGATTAAGTAACAAACATTTATTTAAAATTTCACAACTATAACACTACTATAATATATAGACAACAGATTAAACGAATTTCAAGAAATAGACCACAATCAAAGGTCGTCAGCATCGAAATCTTAATCTTACCTATTATAACCGTCAAAGCTGTGTGAATGCAGAGGCACTGAAATTACTAGATAATGTAACATTATATCTTCTAGTCACAATCTTCGCGACGCAATTGCGATATCCTTGTATGAGACGAGTATATCTATAGGCTCTATAGGCTCTGGTGACGGCTGTCATTAAGGAGACGTATGCTAGTTTGCCAACTTAGTAACATAGAAAAATATGTACCGGGACATACAATTTTTTTGTGCCAGGTCGTCAAACAAGCATGACAATACAGTCCGCGTGATAGTAAGGGTCAACCCTTTTACCAAAGCCTTTTATCCAATTATCACAAGGATATCACTAACGCGTCGTCATCCTTGTGACTTAAATATATTATATCATATCAACCAGAAATATCACTGCTTCTCTCGCCCTTCAAACGGGAACACAGCAATGCGAACATTGCTATTTGGCGGTAGAATTATGTGAGAGTAAAGTACAAATGCAGATGACTTTTGTATTAGGTATACCTCTTGTAGATCATGATTTGATTGATACTGATGGCCATAAAGTGATAATACTATCACTGTAGAACAAACACATGCTAATCATCACCATGCCTGCCTTATAATTGCCACGCTGGGCAAGCGTGCTGGCAACCGCAGAAGGCAGCGGTCTGGAGAGATATTTATAATAATAATAATAATAAAAATAAATTCCCACAACATCTCATACATTGACCTGACTCCGTGGTAAGTCGCTTAAAGCACTTGTGTTACGAATGCCAGACAACAGAGGAATCACAAATATACTATTTAAATACATCTATTTCACACCCATACACAGAGCAAACACAAATATCATCATATAAATATTTGCTCTAGGTGGGAATCGAACCCACGACCCCTGGTGCACAAGACAGGATCACTACTCTACACTAACTCTACACTAACTACACTAACTACACTACACTAACTCTACACTACCTGGCGCCATCTGCGCCATCGGGCCCGTCAATTATGCTGCCGAACTCCGCCTTGTGTATTTGAGCTACATTGTTTCGGATAGATATACCGACATCTGCCGGTTCTGGTACCTTAGTCACCTTTAACGACACCTGGTACGGGAGGAAGTACTATTCTACTCTGCCAGTACCTCACGGCCTACATGACTAATACATCAAGCCAATAAATATTCGCATGTTCACGTTTCAAACCGCAGCAATTAGTGTGAGCCCGGAATAAATGGATTGAAGGGTAACATTACTATTACAGGTACCTCGCTTGAATCGATGTTAGGCACAAATTTAGTCTGCACATTGTTTACTGCCGGTTGTAGACCTCCACAAGACAACGGAGATTTTTGCTCACAATTATAACGCTGGGCAGATTTCACGGTGGGGATGCTGCTGCTCATCGCCTCAGATTGTTCTGAACAATGTTATTGTATAACTTTCAGCCGCCGGCGATTTAGTACAATCTACCGGGCTCGATGGCCTATTTGGATCTTGTGTGCTAAAGGTCATAGGTTCGATCCCCACCCAAAACAAACATTTAGGTAATTAACATTTATGTTTGTTCTGTGGCTGAGTACTAAATATGTATTTAAGTATTATATTTACAATCCATTATATTTACCTGATATCCGCTGGGACTTATCTTGGAATTCCATCAATGTAAGATGTATTGTAATAATTTCATATTAATTAAATACATTATAGCGGATGTATGAACCATATTATTATTTTTTTTAAAGATACATGCAGTAGAAGAGTTTTAATATTAAAAAGCACTAAACAACCTTATAAAAAAATTACTTATTACTATTTCATTACTTTTTTGTGTTAAATATATTATGTATTAAATACAGAAACAGTCATTTTTATGATAACGAGGAGTTTTGATAAAAAGTAATATATTTTACATTTTGCAGTACATACAAAATGCAAAATTTATTACTTTTTATCAAAAATCCTTGTAAATATTCGCAATAAAAATATAAGTCGAACGACTATATTATTTGTACGCGTTAGTGAATTTGTGGAATGCCTCCCCAAGACAAACTCAGACCAAACGTCCACTTGTAGAGCGGTTAATTTGACAAGCGACTTGAGACCTGTCTCACCGGCGATAAGTCTCTTCAGCAACACTAACGTTGGTTTTTTTTCGTGTTATAACTAAAGAGTATGACTTGGTTTTTCTTAAAATTGTAGGCTTCACACAAAGGTCGTCTGCATTGGTACCTTATTCTCACCTATTTCTACCGCCAAATACCAAATAGAGTGTTTCCAATGCTGTGTTCCCGTTTCAAAGGCGAGAGAAGCAGTGAATTAACCGGGTAATTAGACATAATATTCAAACCACAAGGTTGTCAACGCATTTATGATATCCTTATGAGTATCTTTAGGCTGTAACGACACTTACTATCACGCGGTATATATCATGTATGCGTATTTGTCGCGGTATAACAAATAATAAAGAAAATCTCTCCATTTATAGATACACAGACAATTGTTGCCAAAACCTTAAAAAATGTAATGCACATACTAGCTTTCCTCTGCGACTTTGTCTGCGAGTACTTTAGTTTATATTTCATCTCTGGGGAAATCAAGTTAATCGAAAAGAAATCTATGTCACTTTCTGGAATATAAATTGTGCAAAAACATCGTGCCAATTCTTTAGAATAGAATACAAACAAGACCCCACAGGAGCATGCTTTTGGGATAAGGAGTATTTTATCCAGACCTGTACTTTCATGTGTCTTTGCCCTAAAGAATATGTCCAATATATTAAATTTTGCATATTCATTACAATTTACTAAGTAATTAACAATAATTGCGTTTATAATATTAGTAGGATTATTTGGGACACATGGCGGTATATCCATCCGAGACTGTGTAGCTCAAATGCACAGGGTGGGATTGGGCATCAGCATCCCTGTCGCGAAAACTGCGCTCTGCAAACACCAATATGCTCGCCCAGCGCGGCAATTATGGTCAAATTCCCCATATATTGGGGAAGCCTATGTCCAGCATTGGCGGTAATGATGATAAGACGTGTTCCATTTTTGGAAAAGTGTGATGACAATTAACGAAAATATCATCGGAGGAATTGCTGATACTTATACCCGGTCTGTGGTATTTGGGCTACACTGTGTTACTTTGTACACTGTGTTGTGTTTGGACTCTCCTGAAAGTGTAAAGCAATTGTCACGTATCCTTGTGCCTGACAACCATCTGCGCATTCGATCCGGACGAAGACATCAGCTATTTGCGCCTCTGCCATGTCGTACTGTAGCGCGTGCGCAATCACCTTTATGCCGTATGCAGCAGGCTTAACGCACTCCTAATGTCTCACCCGGACTTTGAAGTATTTGTCGACAACGTCAAATCATTAATAATTTAGCTCAATGTAGAATAATTAAATTTTTGTTACAACTTCATAATTGTGTAATTGGGTTAACCCCTTTAATTATGTTAAAGAATAAATAAATCGAAAAACTGCCATCTATCGAGATTCCAATATGTGTGCTCTGCCAATACCTGACGGCACATAAATATGAACTAATTGTCACGAAATTGGAACTCATTTACTTCAATTATTCACCAGATTACCTACCTACTTACTTATGTATGTACGTACTCATAGAGTAATTTATCAGTAGATATATAGTAGTGCGACAGCAGCAACTGAAATGTAACCCGGCACTTATTCCCGCAAAATGATAGACAGTTCGATCAGTGAACACTAAAATTACTTCACAAAGCAATCAACCGTGCCTAAACATACCTACATGTGTTTTGAAATACCACACTGCGAATCGATTGCCTAATTAGGAGCACGAATCCAGTAAACTACTACACAACAAATAAAATACTGACTATCACGTTAAGTATGACCAATGTATGCACCTAGTCACAGGTGCAAATAAACTGCGACTAGCTTCGCCTGCGGTTTTGTTTCATCGGTTATTAAACCATATGTTAATGACACTGAATACGTATGTATTTTTAATCGCCAAGGCAGAAACAGAAGGACAGCAAAAACTAAAGACCCCGAGATCGTTTCTAAATACATGGTAACAATCCATGTATTATTAATATTAAAGAATAGGGTTTAGTGATATAATGATGTTAATTTAGGGTTATATGTATTTTAATGCCAATCGACCAAAATCAAATTGACCAAAAAATGTATAGTATGAAAAAAAGATAGTTTTTCAGACCCACAGAATATGCATATAACATTTTATAAGAATCGACGACACGAGAATTATGTGTAATAGATATCCAACTAAAATTAGAACAACACTCAATTAAAATATCTTGTTAAATAATTTTAACAAAATTTATAAAAACGTTTCAAGAGATTCGAAAATAACACTTTTAACAAGCCGTTATAAAAACAAGACCTATGTGGAATGACACCTCGAAAGTTTTTCAAACTTCACTCTTACTTATATAGACCGATAAAAACCTCATATATAGCGTCTGACAGAAGTATGCAAGAGGCAAGTTAAAGAATAAACACAACACGAACATGTTTAGTTTCGAAGGAGGTCTGCGTGCACTCTACGGTCGTCTCAAAGGCTGTTACCTCGACCGTCTCGCCGTGTCGTCGACTCGCCGAGAGCACTTCGTTAGCTCGCGAGTCGTGATCCTGCAACACGCGGCCTTTCGAATGACTCTTCAACTTACCGAATTGGGTAATGTGGAAATCACGACGCACTTTGCCAACTTTAGACTCTGATTAACGTTTCACGGGGTTTATCGATATCTCTTAGAAGTGAATTTGAAATAGTATAGGGAGCTTTGTGCTTGGGATGCCGGCAAAGAAGAATCGTAGCTTCTCCAGGAGTCATAAGGCTTATCAGAACAGACTTACATAATCTCTTACTGATAGCGGTATATCCATTTGCAAAAGCATAGCACAAACGCAACAGGGCAGCATGGACACTAAAAATCTCGCCGCGTAATTACGCTGACTTTTAAACAAAATTTCTTTTTCTTTTAGGAGGCCTATGTCCAATGGATGTTTGACAGCTGCTATGATAATGAAAGTTACCTTTGCTTACAACTGTAGGAGACGAATTGAATGAAAAAGGTCAGAAATGATATAATGATACACCGTCAAGCGAACGGAATTTGGTTTCCAAAGAGATCTGCGTACACTGGAAAGCGTTTGAAAGACCAGTACTTCTGTTGTCTCACCAAGCGTACTTCTCTAGCTCACGAGTCGTGATTCTGATACACACGGTTTAAAAAAACCAACCCTTGAGATATATCTTCCTACGAATAAAAAATATTTAATTAAACAATCTATGCAGACTACTGTTTAAAGTTGTGGAAGACGATTGCATTGATAAGATAACGTCATGTAGACGCATTTCGTTTCCAACGAGGTCTGCGTACACTGGGGGGCGTTTTAAAGTCCGTTACCTCAGTCGTCTCACAGTCGGCTTTCTAAGAGCACTTCGTTAGCTCGTCAGTCATGATCCTGCAACACAAGGCGAGTGACGCCTCGACCTTCTTAATTGGGTAATATGATAAACATTTGAACGTTGAAGGAACTTTGGCTTATTTCATACTGTTTCGTTCGATTTTGATCTCATTTTATTGGTGAAATTCAATGGTGGAATATTGCATTAAATTTATAAGCGTTAAAATGTAATATTATCATCATCATCATGGTATCATCTGGTATTTATTACCTTTGTAAATTAAATAAACAATTAGAAGATAGTGCTGAAAAATCTCTATAGTAAAATACATTAAATTCAAAATAGTTTCAGAAAGAAACAGCATCTACCGTGGCTATAAATATTTACTTTGCAAAGTCTCGTCTTACATTTCACGGTGTTCCAATGAACGTACCTGAACTCGCCGTCGTCTACTTTGCCGAGAACTAAAACGGCCTTACAAGTGGCACTTTAACCTATCAAACTGGATAGCATCAAAACCATTTTCAGTTTTTAAGAAAATGGACTAAATTTTCTGTTCCTGGTACACGTTATTGAGCTAACGCATATAATTAGCTTTCTCATGAAGCTTTGTACCATTTCTCGCTCTGCTGCGAACCATAACGTTGCACATGTATCAAATAACTATACAAAATTCCAGCTTTGTTCAACGAGTCTGCATATTTTACTTTCAGTTGCAGTGAAAGACGATTTTATCAGAAAAGATAAACACGTTTGCAATTCTCACCCAGGCACTGTTTGCACTTCACAATGGAATGGAAGTGTAGATCGAGGCTTACCTATGCATTCGATCCTAGGATAAGTTATACGTGCTATAAGGGACTTCGAACGCTGTTAGTTGCACGTAGGAAACTTTTATTCTCTTTGGAGGTACTTAAGAAAAATACCGATCGAAAGTTAGAACTTGTTACGAACTTTAAAGTGATTGTCTTTTATCTTACTCGACACACAACGTGAATTAGATTCTAAGAACTCCTATGAGGTTTGCATTCAAACAAACAAGACAGAGAGTAACTGTTGGCGTCTGTGCCTTTTTATTATGTAAATATAATTTATCAATAGAATACTTAGGTCATTACTGTTCTCTTTAAAGTTAGATCTTACATGAACAATAATGGTAATAAATATTTTGAAGAGTATTGGTAATAATATACTGTAATCTATTATAAATTAAGTAGTAAGAGAATCGGTGGCGTTCTGGCAAAGTAAATTAGCACCTTCCCTGTACCAGATATAATAAAAGCGACTAAAATATGGAACCGACAGACGACAATATATCAATTCGAATACAACAGGACGAGGATGGGAAGCAGCATTTCCAGCATGATCAGCGTGAAAATTATAGGCAAATTTGCAGTTTTTTAAGGGAGGTTGACATTTTATGGTTGATATGATGAAGAAGGAAAGGGAGACAAGAAAAATTTTATAATGATTAATAATATATATTTAATAATTTAATAAATCACATTAAAGTTTTAAGAATGGTTAATTAAAAAGTCGCCAACCTTAGTACGTCTACTGTTAAACTAAAAGACTGACGGAATAGCACTGAGGCAAACAGAATTAATCATTACGGGATTTCTAAAAATCACACTGGTGAGACGTGGTAACAATCTTAAAGTGTCGCTTTGACACGGTGTTACTGATTAAATACATTTAAGCTACCCTATATGGAGTGAATATACCGCCATCTGTAGAATTCAGTACCTCAGTTCCTCTCGGTACCTGATAAGCTTCAATGGCTATAAAATAGCTACAAGCTATACAATCGGTATTATGAAACTATAAATTCATCACTATCATCATATCAGCCCAAAATAGAGAAGGCAATGCTCGGAGTCTCTTTGCGCGATCAAATAAGAAATAAGGAGATCAGTAAAAGAATTAAAGTTACCGACATAGGCGTAGCCAGTTGAAGTCGCAGTGGGCAGGGCACTTAGCACTTAGCAAGAACTGATGAACGATGGAGTCGTAAGGTTCTGCAATGGAAACCACGTGCTGGCAAGCTCAGCGTAACATAGGACATCCAACCACAAAGTGGACAGACGTTCTGATTAAAACTACAGGTTCGCGCTGGACGCAGCCTGCAAACGATCAGTTCTTTCGCAAATCAATTGGTGAGGCCTACCATCCATTAATTATAGTAAATTCTCAATTTTGACCTAAAGGCAATACATGGATAAAATAGTTAACACCAATATATAAATACGATATTCAATACTGTGCAACAAGCTAATATATCCAAAGTGCATTACGCTTCACAGTATTTATTGGCGAGAATATTCTTCTTACTTGTTACAGAGAAATCGGAAACGTTCCTATGGATTCAATATTGGAAACAATTTTTCAATATGAAAGCGTATCTTGTAACCTAGCATGCAATATACAAGGAACCCGTTATTGGAAGGATTGATGGCCAACGGTGGACGTCCTACGACTGTAAAAAAGATAATGGACATAGGGAACCTCACACTAAAATTCATCATACCAGCCATTGTAAGTTCAGCCACTGCTGGACATAGGCGTCTCCAAGAAAAAAGGTATTTTGCCATAATTGCCGCGCTGGGTAAGCGTGTTGGCAATCGCAGAGCGCAGCTATCGCGATGGGGATGCTGCTGCCCATCCCCGCCTTATGCATTCGAGCAGTACTGTTTCGGATGGACATACCGCCATCTGTCGATTCTGGTAACTTAGTCGCCTCTTACGACACCTTTTGCAATGGGAGGTACTATTCTACTCTGCCGGTACCTCACGGCAATACAAACTAGAATTAGATTTTTACAAAGGTCGTTTGAATTTACTCTCAACTATTTCTACCGCCAAATAACAGTGTTAGCATTGCTATATTCCGCTTTGAAGGGTGAAATAATCAGAAATCTTTTAGTATTGTGACATAATATCTTCATATCACAAGGTTGGCAACGCACTTGTGATATCCGTGTGGTGACCCAGTCAGTAGGTACGTATTTCATACAACTCTGCATAGAAACGGAATAATTCTTTTGAAGTTTCCGGGAACTTACTGCGCCCGTTCTAAAGGAAAAGTTCAGATGGAATCCAAAAGCCCATTTGAGAGATTTCAAAGTATTCATCTCATTTCTTTACTCAAAAAGCCGATACAAATTAAATTCAGTACTTCCTTTGCGATAAACTTTTCATCTGAACCTGTACGTATATCCTAAGTATAGATTTTGCACTGAACATTTGGCAAACTATCTCTATATGTTCTCATAAAATTGTTGAAATGACGATTATATACAAGAAATATCATTATAATAGCAAGCCGTATTTTTTTCATTTAAAAAATCTTCCTATCTTTTAACTCGTTATGCCGTTTTTAGACTCTGTGAAATTGTAATGACCTTACAAGAAAATACAATTTACGTTTGTTGTTTTTTTTACAAAACTTTTTAACTCAGCAATGCGAACACTGCTATTCAGCGGTAGAAATAAGTGAGAGCAAGTTTGCATCCGACCAATGCAGACCTCCGAATCCAACCTCCAGAAACAATACAACATGAATAAATATAACTTCAAGCTATCTTCTTCCAAGCATAATTCGACTATTTGATTTGCGTCTTGCGTCTTGCGATTGCGTCAAATAGTCGAACGATATATCGTTCGACTATTTGACGCAATAAACTAAGCAATAATTTGTGAAATATATTAGTTTTAGTTCTTTATTTAGTTTTAATTAGTCCATTTATTAATTGACTAGTGCATTTTATGAACAACTAGCGGCCCGTCCCGGCTTCGCACGGGTAGACATAAATAGGTACATATATTTAAGTAATAAGCATGCTAATTAAAACGACCATGAATCCCTAATTTGAAAAAAAATGCTTATATTACAGCCTCCCTGTACACTACGTTGGCTGTGGTATTTGTAGGGGGCAACGAAGCTTATTGATTTTCAGGAGATCCTACTCGAGAAAGTGCCACATACAATTCTCTCGTCGAGTTTGTTACTCGATGTGCTGCGTGGAGGCAGCCGCCGGCATGTATTTTTATTTTAATTTCATGATATCTTTTGAATGGAATGTCCGATTTCAATAATTCAAAAAGTAATCATCAGGTATTAAGACAGTCTTGAATATTTATTTATTTATTTGGATAAAAAAATTCAAATGGTATGGATAACACGGTATGATTTTGATCGGAATTTCTATCAATTTGTAAATGTAAAAAGTAGTTATAGTGACGTAACTACAATAGACATATGGTCTCGTGAAGTTTTTTGTAAATATTTATATATTCTATAATATTGTCAAACAATTTTGTAACTATCATTAATACTCTTCACAGCGTATGCGATGAAAGACATTTTATGGCTAGATTTTTTACATCTTCGGTTAATTTCAAAAAGGAATTTCTAAAGTAATCTTGTACTAAATATAGCCTTTGTTACTCAATGATAATGGACTTTCTAATGAAAAAAGAATTATTAAAATCGATCCAGTACTTTTTGAGTTTATTCGCTACATACAAAAATACAAATCTTTCCTCTTTATAATATATTGTGTAGATAACGAACGTATATCGTCACGCCAAGCGGCATTGGTTCTTTTGCTAGTGTGATATTCTGTAGTGGAAACAAATCTAATGGTCAAACACATCCATCATTTGCTTTAATATAGCAATCTATATCATTAATTTAAGTGAATTAACAATATATGAGCCGCGAGGTATCGGCAGAGTAGATTAGTACCTCCCCCTGAAGCAGGTGTCATAGGCGAGGCGACTAAGGTACCAGAACTGACAGTTGGTGGTATATCCATCCAAAACAGTGCAGCTCAAATGCACAGGGCAGGTATGGGCAGCAGCATCCCCGACGCAAAAGCTGCGCTCTGCGATTGCCAACACGCTTGCCCAGCGCGGCAATTATAGGCAAAATTCCCCCTTTCTTGGGGAGGCTTATGTTCAGCAGTGTGAATATAAGTATATTTCCACATGTTATACAGAATAAAACAGGAACAATGTTATTTTTTTTTCTGCAAATTTATTAGAGCAGCCGCACGTTTCGTCGCTGTATAACGAGCTGGCTTGATCTCGTTTGGCGCTCAAATGTCTTCGTAATAAGATGAGCCATGTCAAAGTGGAGGAAAGATGCAATTTGCCGCTACATTACAATCATAGTCTTAAACCGAAGAAGTAACGTGAACAAAGCGTTTTAAAATATTGTTAGCTGTCTACTATCACGATTTGGGTCATATTTTTTGCATATTAACCACATAATTATTCGCCTTAAATAAGGCCAGGTTCAAATTCGAGACAGACAACGTTTATTTGCGCATTTAGAGGACAGTTGAAAAGTCCGATGGCGCATATGGCCGTACGCCAAAGGTCGCGGGTTCGATCCACAACCAAGTCAATTATTTATATGATTATATTTGTTTGTTTTGTGTCTGGGTGTTAAATATTTGTATTTAAGTAGTATATTTGAGATGCCTCTGTTGTCTGATGTCCGTAACACTAGTGCTTTAAGCGAGAAGCGAGATATCACGGAATCAGGTCATTGTATGAGATTTTGTAGGAATTTTTGATATTATTAGTGGTGCAGAATGTCACCAGTTTAAACTCATTTCGGTTCCTTCTTCGTATAAATTTTGAGTTACAAGCTCTGAGACTAGACAGTTAGTTCAGTATCATAAAAAAATATGAGTTTACACGTGCATTTAAATTTTTTACACCGCAATGGTAGTTGCGTATATCGTAAATCTGATACTTGGCTAGGAATTTAACGTCAAGCGGAGCGCTAAAATTTATTTGCGCCTCAGAGAACAATAAATCTCCCGGCAGCATTATAGTTTGCACACTAGCTTCGAAATTTTCTGCCGTCACAAACCTGACAGCTTCATCCAGCTAAATTTTCTACTGAAAATCCGCTTTGAATCCTTAATTAAAGTAATTTCGTTTGAGTCATACGAAGAATCGATTAGTGCTTTTAATAGTTTGCGCTGGAAACGGGAACTTTTTCCTATTGACATTGTTTGCGTGCCTTTTTTTTGTTAGTGTATCGGCGATTTTTCGGGTCTTGGCTCGCGCAGAATACTGAGGTATTTCCCGATATTACCACAGGTTCGCAGTTCAAAATGTAAGTATTTGTACAAAATGTAGAATCAGTAGTAAAACCAGACGTTTAATATATTTCCATAATCGTCTAAAGAGCCGTTGAGTACCGCAAAATAGTACCTCCCCGTATACCATTTATTGTAAGAAGCGAATAAGGTACTAGGGCCGAATCCGAGCCGGGTAGCAGAATCCAATCCCCGAAAGCTGGGCCGTGCGATTGAAAACATTCAACGGCTTTTATGCGAAATGTTGTCACCTCCTTTCTTGGGGAGGCCTGAGGATGTCCAGTAGTGGCTTTCAGCTTCCAATGGGTAATTTAATAAGGATGATGGATTGTATTAATGTTTCAAGAGATGAAATCACATTCAAACTCCAATAATATGGATTGCCTTCTGGATTACTTTTAGTTGATCTAAACAGTGGTGTATTGTTGTTATAGTTACTTATTATTTATTAAAGAAAAGCGACAATTGATATATATAGATATGGGTAATTAATATGCCTTCTAGACTTACAAAAAGATTTATTAGGCGAAGAACGACACGCATGAATACAGAGAATTTTTGCAGTAGGTATATTTTCCAACGTAGTATATACGTACGTCAATAGTAACTCACCCTATACCAGGTCTCGTAAAAGGCGTCTTAGGTACCAGAACCGACAGATGGCGGTATATCCATCCGAGACAGTGTAGCTCAAATGCATAGGATGGGGATGGGCAGCAGCATTCCCGTTGCGAGAGCTGCGCTCTGCGATTGCCAACAAACTTGCCCATCGCGGCAATTATGGGAAAAATTCCCCGTTTCTCGGTATGATGATGATATAAATAAATAAGCACCAATCCACGTTCCCGAAGTCGTTGTATCCGTGAAATTAAACTATTACATATTATTGACTACGGCAATAAAATGAAGCTAATGTTACTCACTCTCGATGAAACTTCTAATAAGCGATAGAATATCTAAAATCATATAATTAGTTTTTTGTAAATGTATTCGTTACAAACATTCAAAAAAAGAAATCTTGCGTACTCCATTTTAGATAAGGAACTCCAATTATATTTATAAATATATAGCCTATGCTAGTGAATCATTTTTAAAGTGATCTTTTAGATGGAGTGGACAAAAAAATCGAGAGAAAAACTAAAACCTTTCCTTGATATTAATAAAATATTAGTAGGTGCATATAAACAAACATGATGTACTAACAAGATTCTGAAAGAGACCTAGCACAAAGTATTAGATATCGGACTCTTACCTATTTCCGTCGCCAACATTGCCCGCATTACAGCGGTTCCTGTTTAAAGAGTGAGAGAGCCAATGAAATTACTCGGTAATTTGAGATCATAGCATCAAGTCTTACGGTTAGTATTACTCTAGCGATATCGTTTTGATCTCTTTGATTTACTCTTGCGATTCGCGATATTGTTTAAGTATCGTGCGGGAAAAATGTTTTGGCCCTTAAGTAAGGGTTTTCATTGTGTTATTGGTACAAACATATGACATAAAGTATAAAAAATGGGTGTCACGGTGTTTGTCTGTGAGGTCTGCTTCTAAACAACTGAACCAATTTCAATATTCTTTTGCATACTGTTCACTTTTGGTTTTAACCTGAGAGAAAGGGTAGCTTATATCTAAATTTATAGTCACAATTTTCTTTTCATGATCAACACAGGTATATAGTTAGAACAGGACAACATATGTCGGGTCAGCTAGTTATTTTTAACAATTAGCTGGTTATAAAAGTTACGTCAACAAAATAATTGGTAAATTTTGTAATTCAAAACAGATTCAATTGTTTTAGAAACCTGTAGACCCGTTAGCAACACTAATTTAAATTGTAAAGCAATTTTAATTAGTAATCCATTACTCGATGGTGAGTGGCTTCCAGAAATTGCTTGGTCAACTTAAGATTACAAATTAAACGCAGTTCACTTGAAGCTTAGACCTAAACGAGGGACTGGGACACCACTATGCATATCGTATTGTTGCTGTTGGGTACCGGTAGAGTAGGATAATACTTCCCTAAGTACCGGGTGTCGTAAAAGTCGACTGAGGTATCGGATTCGATATATGGTTTTAAACATTTTCGTGAGGTTCCGCCAGTGTAGAATAGTACCTCCCTCTGTGTCTCCCTCTGTGTCTGTGTCATGCAACCAGGTGTCATAAGAGGCGACTAAGGTACCAGAACCGACAGATAACGGTATATACATTTCAGACAGTGTAGCTCAAATGCATGGGGTGCGGGTGGGCAGCAGCAACCTTGTCACGAAAGCTACTCTCTGCAATTGCCAACACGCTTGCCTAGCGCGGCAATTATAGGCAAAATGTCCCTCTCTTGGGGAGGCCTATATCCACCAAAAGACTTCCAATGGCTGGCAAATATGGTGATATATTAACAGCGTAGTTCAAATGCAACAAGACTGGTTCCAACATTCCCATGGCAGTTTTGATTGCCGCCACACCTGCCCAGCGTGGCAATTATGAGCGAAATTCCAGGTCTATATCCAGCAGTAAGCGTTTTCCGGCACCTATAATGATAAATAATTGTTGTATGCATCGAAGCACTTAGAAGTGACTTACTTTATCCCAAACGGGTAACTTCATCATAGACATTAAAGTACATATTTATTTTTGAGATCGAAATAAGATCACAATAGAATAGGAAATTTGTGAATTGCTAGCTAAGTATTGCTTATTGTTATAAATGCATGCTATGTAGATAATGTTACCCATAAGGGTCAAAATAAATCAGTCTGTAATTATAAAAGGAATTCACACAACATCTCATATTTTGCCACAATAACGACATTAGTAACAAAAATTACTTGCGTTACAGTTCCCAGACAACAGAGGAACAACATATATATATATATATATATATATATTTAAAATATATATAAATTAAAATGTTCGCCGGATCGAACCCACGACCATTGATTGGCACACACAGGACAGATACACTACCGATGCGCCGTCGTGCCCTTATACGGCGCTTTAAATAAAAGTAAAATTATAAATAATATGCCACCAGTCAAAAGGGCCTTCTCTTGACATAGTCAATTGTTTGTTGGATGGTGGAACTGGAAACCTTGCAACATTTACTTACTTATATACTTTCAATATATTTTCTTTCATTGACTGATTATCCATTCCGGCTAATAGGCTGAACTTTGAAACTTTTGACATGTTGTAAATCAAAGTGACCTTTGATATAAAACATTAATAAGTTGTTACCTATCAAGGATTCAAATATATAATTGTGAATTAAAAACAGTATCGATGAATCCTCCCGAGGAAATTGGGACTCTAAATATATACCCGTTTGTGGAACCACTAAAGGTATTTTCATAGATAAAATAATACAATGTCAAACTCCGCAAAAACTTGAGGGATTTCCAAAATCTCATAATAGTAACTTGTAATCTAAAGAAACACAGAGGCTACTTTGAAAACTCTAGCCTTATTCAGTGCTAGGATATGTATGTACGAAAATAAATTCCCACCGAGTTTTTGGACATAACCAAAACTCATTCTCTTCTTTAGCAAATTTCACACACGAACAAAACCGCGGGTTACAGCTAAACAAATTAATATGAATGTGGCATAATATAAATGTTTTTCATTTTAATATCCGGGCGCATTTTACTGAACTACGTCAAGAGGTCTCTTTAAAGTTAACTAGAAATATCAACTTGTTTTGCACGGTTTAAATTCTTAGAATAAATATGAAAATACTTTCAAAGTACAGAGTTGCTCAAACGGACATAGAAAAAAATACGTCTACTTTTTCAAATGTTAGTATATTAAATTAAACGCGTTAACGCATTCTTAATAACAACTTTTCGGTATTAAAAGCTAGCCGTGGATTACAATAAAACAACCTAATACAAAAGTTTTTCTACGCCAGACATGAAAAGTGAGAGAAGCAGTGAAATTACTGGGTAATGTGACATTACATCTTCAAGATTCGCAGCGTGCGTGTAATTCTTGTGAATACTAGCGTTTATAGACTGCAGTGGCGCTTGTTATCACAAAAAACAAGCAAATTTTAATAGTACCTCACCCGTACGAGATATCGTAAGAGGAAGTGATAGAAGGCGATGCTGATAGATGCGGTATAACCACTCAGAACAATAGCGAAAATGCAACAGAACAAGGATGGACATCAATATTCCCATCGCATAGGTACGTTCTACGATCACCACAACGCCAACCTAACGCGGCAATTATGAGTAGGGGATAACACTTCTGGTGTAATGATGAGTATAAAAAAGTTGTTTCAAATAATGCCCCATTTTTCATCAATCTGTGAATCAGAGAATAAGGTCTATATTTTCAATGTTTGTTATTGAATCTTAATCATTATTTACAATTACATTATTTACTACGCGGTACCTATTGAACTATAGCTGACGAAATATCGTTTCGCATATTATTACTGATAATAATAATGATTACCTTTAAGATAGATGAACTTATTGGTAATTATTGATGTGTATAGACAAAATATTTTCATAGAACCAAATAAATGTAATCATAAATATTTTAAGAATTTAATCACTTTTATAAGAAAAATATCTAAATAAATATAATTAACCATATTCATATTTGTGACATAGATATATTATTTATTATATGTAACTAGATTAACTTCATAAAGATATCATTAACACAAAAATACACAAAATAATATATTAAAAATACTTTATCACTCTCGCAAACAGGATTCGCCACATTAAATCTTAATTTAATAGCACTCCAGCTAAACCGTTTATTCAGGAGCGTGTATATTTTTCAACGTACCCAGTGACAATACATAAATTTAAATCCTCATTGTTATTTAACACAATTTTCATATCTGAAGGCTCCAGTCGCAAACAATGCCTGAAACGCAGGAAGGCTTAATCTCTGTTGTTTCAGCTGCCTTTTTGTCTACACTGACTTACATGCCTAATTGTTGAAATACAAACATTCCTCACGGTCATTTTTTAAAAATAAAATACGGTATTTTTATTTAGAACTCGTCAGAGATACGATCGAGGTACTAATACGAATTATAAACGTCCATATTTGTAACAGAGAGTACCCATTCTTATATCGTCTAGACAGAATCTTTGACACAAAAACATATACATTTATTATTATTTTATTCTCTCGAGACAATTTAAAAGATTTATGGACTGCCGACCTTAACATCTATCTAAATAAAGTGAAAATCTCTCTACATTTATATTTAGGTTATCTCTATGGAGATCATGGCATTCCATCTCCGAAATACCTTTAACCCATATCGCGGGATATTTTGTTCGAATACCTCATTAACTTTATCTCTTTGAACGTCTCCCCGAGGAACTTGTAGCAATTATGTTAATACGCACATCACAGCTATCATGACTATTTAAAATTTAAATTAAACACCTATTAACGGAGCAGTGTTTACCATCAATGTTGTTATACCTAGCTAATTGATCAATCATACACAGTGTAGGTAAATATATATCTATAAATTTTGCGAAAAGAAGTTTTTAATGTCAAATACTGGCCAGTTATAACAAGACCTCTTTCGCAAAAATAACGACACAATACAAAGTTAATCAAATTTTGAAAATAGAATCACTTAACGTTTTTGTATTTTTACAACTTCGGTTACTTTAGAGATTTATCGATGTTCTTGCAAAAGAGCATTTTTGCAAGAACATCGACAACTTTTAAAAGAGATTTCTCCTGAACTTCTGTGATAAGATTTATATTTTTCAAGGAGATTTATCATGATAATTTTATAGCTTTATCATTATTTAAGAACTATTCAAAGAATAATAAATCATCACCACCGTAGAAAAAGTACGAGTGGTATGTTATAGCGGTAGTCAATTTTAAATGTTTAGTATATCGTTGTACCGGCTGATCTATAGAACTTTATTTTGCTGGTAACCCTCACAACCAATCACCCTTAAATAGATTAACTACATCACGCGGATAAAGTCGCAGGCTAATAAGTGTAATATAAATGTATAAATATTATTTGAACTTATAAAATCGCATTTAAAACGTCTTCAGGTTAAACACTGATGGCAAGATAATAATTATACATTTATTTAATTTAATATACATAATAATATAATAAATTCCCACAACATCTCATACATTGACCTGACTCCGCGGTAAGTCTCTTAAAGCACTTGTATCATTATATAAATATATCCTCTGGGTGGAAGTCGAACCCACGACCCTTGGCGGACAAGATAGGATCATTACCATCTGCGCCATCGGGCTCGGCTATTTTTTCACACCTATAATAAAATACTATTTACAGACAATCATCATACGAGATGTAAAACGTCCATTGATAGACATTAACCTCCCCATATTTGGCACTCTGGACAGGCGTGATAGCATCCTCAAAAAATAAATTCGCGACGGGGATACTGCTGCTAATCTCTGCCCAAAATAAACTTGTTAGTATATATATATATATATAACTCTTTACATTATTAGTACTACATTTCGGTTACCTTGCAGCAACGTTACACGCAAAAGATAAACGCGTAAATGTTAAAAATGTCAAAATCTCCGTCATTTTAAAATGGTGCTATGCTGTTTTAAATATTCTATTTACCTCTATCTGACGGTTCTTGTACTTCAGACACCTCTCACGATACCCGATACAAAAGGTGTCTTAAGGCTTCTTCTCTGTCATAGTCTCACATATTCCAGGTAAATGATTTAACAAGGAGAAAACGTACTAAGTGACAACATAACTCTACACGATCCGCGGATGCCAGAATTATATCCATTGTGGTTAATGGAACATTAGAATCTACGGTTGCCTAGCAACCGCATATTTGGGTTTGTGGCGCACAGACTTGAATGGGAGTATTAAATCGATTTATTTTATAACTTCGCCGAATTATACTGCTATACCGAATTTTGATAGTTCGCTGAACTAGTCTGTAGCATATTTTTTTTAATGACGAAGAAAATGTAGTTTTGTTTTGTAATGAAATTTTCAAAGAAAACTACTTCAACTAAAGCGAAATATCTTTAAAAATTATAGATATGTGATACTCTGTTTTATAAGGTACTAGCGTTCACCGCATGAATGTCGAGTTAATATAAAATATTACTATGTCCAACCTTAAGCAAGCTCCTTTTCCCGCCTTGCACGTCATATGCGATTAAGTTTCAGAGTTATTTTAAAAGTATGATATCTTCTAAGATGTTGATTGAAATCAATTATGTCAAGGGCAATTTTATTTTTATTCGCTTAATATTAAATACATAATGAATAACGAATAACGTAATTAATTGGATAAGGATTAATATCATATATAACAACTTCGCAAATAATCCACCATTTATAACAAATTAAAATACCATAAAGAAGTTTATACATAAATAAATCTTAAAAGATAAACTGATGACATAAAATTAAAATATAGAAAGATGTGCTAACGCAGACATTTTTTAGAACTCTTAAAAAGAAAAAAATCCATCTTAAATGGTTTTTGTGTAACTTAGAAGCGAGCGCAACTCAAGCTTTCGAACAAGAATATTTTTATTGATATTTTTCCAATTTTAACCATAAATCCTGAGATTAGCTTGTTTATCCAAACAAACGTACTCTTCAGCTTTATAATGTTAATGTAGATATTATTATTTACAACCGTTTAGTCGTTTTTATGTCAGTAAAAAACATAATATAGATAAAAATGACCAAGCTTATAATATAATATTATAGAATAAAAAATTTACCGCATTGATAAATGGTTATCTTAATTACCAACTAAAACCTGAAGAAGAAGAACGTAAGAAGTAAGAATATAAATTAGAATTTACTAACTGTACAACCTTAAATCTATGTTTAACACAATAATTGTTAAATGTAGAAGCGTCGATCAACAAAACCAACTTTCACAATTATTTTTCTTCATGAAATATTTGAAGACAATTTCAGTCAATCTTGACTGAAATTGTTGTTGACGGGCCCGATGGTAGTGATCCTGTCTTGTGCACCAGGGGTCGAGGGCTCGATTCCCACCCAGAGCAAATATTTATATGATGATATTTGTGTTTGCTCTGTGTATGGGTGTAAAATATATGTATTTAAGTAGTATATTTGTGATTCCTCTGTTGTCTGGCATTCGTAACACAAGTGCTTTAAGCGACTTACCACGGAGTCAGGTCAATGTATGAGATGTTGGTGGAATTTATTTATTTATTTATTTATTTATTAAATATTTTTGACGACACATGCTTGTGACGTGTCACGAGTTAACAGATTTATGTTTTTATCTGTACCTAACTATTCAAACATCCTACGGTCTATGTGATTAGTAAGCGTAGTATATAGACGCCCGTATTATCACAAGCGCATTGCCAATCTTGTAATTTGAATAGATTATGTCATATTACTCATTTCTTCTCACCTATTTATATTGTGTGGCAGTATCAATATGTGAGAATAACCTTATTCTACTAGTACCTACCAGGGCAGACTGGTACCAGTTTATGTTAAAATAGTACACCTTCACGAAACTGCAGAGATTTTTACCCTACCTGGACTCATTATACATATTTTTTTTATATTATTCGTAGTACACCGCAGTTTTGCATTAGTATCGTATAGGTTATGTAATGATATATATAAAACGCCATGGTCGGATTCTTTCCAACACATTATATTTCAGACAATGTACACATTATCATCATATCAGCCGTAGAACGTCAAGTGCTTGTCAGGAGGTTATTGCCCATAATTTCTATTCTAGGCAGCCGTGGTGACAATGGCAAAGTTCATTTCATATTTTTAAGTTGCTATTTCAGATACATATACCGCTGTCTCTCGGTTATGATACCACAATCGCCTCTTACAGCATGCATTACAGCAGCAGCTTACATGATCTAATACTGAATGTAATCTGAAATTGTATCATTCACAGGTATCCCACATATGTAATCCTCCTAGATTCTCTACATCCAGACGCGTGTACGACGGTAGACATTATCCGACCCAAAACAAATTCGAATCGATACGTACAGATTAGGTAGGTACACAATGTTCAGCGCACATGAACTCAAGAGCCCAGATAATTAATTAAGGGCCGATTCAGACGGGCTGTCAAGCACACGCGCGACATCCGACACGTGTGGTTCGGCTTTATTATTAAGCTCCCACCTTCAACCTAATTGTACCTCTGGAACTACGATATGTCAAGTGAATAGTACCCTGTTTAAATGATAGAGGTACCAGCTTATTAGTGACACCGCGAGAGACTATTATTTATGTTAACAATGGCAAGTTAAAGTTACACGTTTCAAACTCATTGGTCATTTTGACATAGTTGCTTTTTGAGGAGCTTTAAATACAGTTTTGCAATGTGGTACCGGCAGAGTAGAATAGTACCTCCCCCTGTAACAGGTGTGGTAAGAGACGACTGGGGTACCGGGACCGACAGATGGCGGTATATCAACCCGAAGCAGTGTAAAATCAACAGGGCCAAGATGGGCAGCTGCATTCTCGTTGCGAAGCTACGCTAAGGGATTGCCGTTGTGGCATTTCCTTGCCCATCGCGGCAATTGTGGGTAAATTTGCCCTTTCGTAGCGAGGTATATGTTTAGCAGTACACGTTTTATAGCCGCAGTGATGATGATGATAATGAACACAGAATAATTGATACATGACAAAAACAATGCATATTATGAAAAAGAGATGATTGACATTATGAGTTCCTATCATTAAACGCTATTTTCGTTTTCTGTAATAAAAGTGAATCAAGTTAAGTGATTTCTTACTTTTTTTTTAAGAAAGTTAAGTTACATCGAAGATTAACCTTCCTTTTTTCTTTTATACTGTAAACAGACATTAATTTTCATTTATTATTTCAAATATAACTTAATACGATTATTTACAATATATATATTAGATATATATTTCCAGTTTGATCTATGATTTTGACTGACCAAACATAAAAAAGTAATTTGACTGCTTGAATTAGCAACTGACCCAATAGCTGTATTCAATTATTCTCAAACATATAATTAATCTTTATAATGGATTATCTAATCTAGTTCATCCTCACATTTAATTCCGGGAATCCGTATTCTAGCAACGCGGCTATTTAGTCCAAATATTTAATGAGAAATTTAATTTATTTCTATACTCACTCATAGACACTTCTAATTTGATTCTGGTTTGAATTTATTGTTTCACAGTACCTGAAAACAAAACGAATAATATTATAAACACGTTATTCTCTTTTTGTATGTAATTAACATTTAATCCTTAAAATATATATAGTCAAGCAAATTTTACACGAGATAATCTATATAACTAATAAATTGTTTTGATCCCAAACTAAGGAGCTCCAGCGTAACATGAAAAACAAATCTTGTTGATCCAGATATCGGACCCTTTTTTTTTTTTTTTTTTTTACGACGCAACTAGTTGGACACCCCCGACGCCCATTCTACCTGCACCGAAAAAGAGGGCGGGGCCACTCATAGATGAGAGGACCGATGCCCGTAATAATCCTGCGTGCCCCGCGGCCACGACCGCACGTTTAGCACGGTCGCACCCGCAATGGCTCGCGAGATTTGAGCGGGACCGACGGCGAGACCGAGGGCGCCTCTAGAGGCTCGACCTAGGCTCGGTCGCCGTCGTTGGGGGTTGAATTTACTACGAATGAATTAAAATAAAAACAAGAGAGGACGGACAGATTGAGCCCGACAGCCCTAGGGCTGTCGGTTATCGCTCGTAGGGGCAGGGACTTCACGCGTTCGCCGGCGAACGCGGTGTAATGCTCTGTTATACGAGTGCATGTGGAGTGTCAGTGGTTGAGTTGTGCCAGTGAGAGGGCAAGAAAGGGCTGCGAGTTGCACGGTTATTTTGTCGGGAGGGTCATCTAAGACGTGACGCGGTCTACGAGATCGGGCGTGGTATCGGACCCGACGCCCTTCTATTTCTACCGATCATTACAATCGGTTTACATTACCAAATTATCTTTTAGATAAGTATGAGTACATTATTTTATTATAATTTGACGGGCCCGATGGCGCAGACGGCAGTGATCCTATCTTATGCGCCAATGGTCGTGGGTTTGATTCCCATCCAGAGCAAATATTTATGTGCTGATGTTTGTGTTTGTCTGGGTATTAAATATATGTATTTAAGTTGTATATTTGTGATTCCTGTGTTGTCTGGCGTGCGTAACACAAATGCTTTAAGCTACTTGCTGTTGGGTTGGTCAAGGTATGAGATGTTGCGGGAATTTATTAATATACATATTTTTATTATTATTATCAGTTAATTTTAAGGGTCAGTCTTCCACTTTACACACAACAACACTGTCCACAGCAAGGAAAAGTCAATTACTACAATTTAATCATTGAATATTTTAAAATAAAAATATGTTATATATGCATCATTAGCACCGGCACAAAGACTGTAGAATTTTCTAGAAACATAACTGAAGACAATGCGAACTGACCTAATGAAATATGTACAAACGTCACAGTGTTTTTACTTATTTGTTTTAAAAATTAAATTGTCTAAGCAAGTCATACAACAAAAGACACATCTTGTCAACGTACACATAATAAGACTATTATTGTATAATAAGCGTATATATTGCATTCAGCGAGTTAACTGGAGTTCTTTGTACGTAACAAACAAAAATAAAAAGAACGTTTTCACAGCCAATTCGCAAGTTTATCGAGGTATAGTTGCCATAAAAGTGGGTAAATCGAGCCCCTGGCGGTAGTGGACAGCTGGTTTATCCCTTGGGGTTAGTGCCTTCTGAGTTCGCGACCAAATATCGCTTATACAAAATTACGGGAGGCGAAGGAGGAGAAAGTATCGTTTGAACTGTCTTGTTATGTCTCGCATAGTTTCATCTGGAGATCGTGTATTTTACTTTTGCAGCGTGGGACATTTTCTATTACCACATTATTCTCACTGTTGTTAGCAGACAATTTCTGGAACTCGACACGACTCATAAAGTCAAAGTAGCAAGACATCTCGTATTTTTTTATGCTCGTCCAACGAGCATGGAGTATAGCGAAAAGGTAAAATCACACATCTCATACATTAACCTAACTCTGTAATAAGTCGCAAAAAGCACTCGTGTTATAGATATCAGGCAACAGAAGAATCACGAATATACCACTTTAATACATATATTTGACACCCAGACACAGAAAAAACATAAATATTATCATATACATATTTGTCCTGGGTGGGAATCGAACCCACGACCTTTGGCGCACAAGACAGCATCAATACCATCTGGGCCATCGGGCCCGTCAAAGTATCAACACATTGTTCTTTTTTCTTTATATTTATCTAATAACCATGGCCATCATATGGCCAAAAAGGTAAATTCACACATCTCGCACAACTCACCTGACTCAGTGGTAAGAAGTCGCGTAAAGCACTTTTGTTATGGATATCAGACAAAAGAGGAATTACAAATATAATACTTCAATACAGATTTTTAATACCTAGACATATGTCAAACAAATACTACCATAAAATATTTGTCCTGGCTAGGGATCGAACCCACGACCCTTGACACATAAGAAAGGATGACTACCATCTGCGCCATCCGGCCCGTCGAACGAACGTTAACCTTAACGAACTTCTCTGGATTAGGCTTGTTTTGGAAGATATTGTTTCATGAGTATTTAGTAGAAATGAATAGTTTAGTAGTTAACTACTAGGCATAGGCCTCTTGAAGAAGGGGAAATTTGCCCATAATTTCCGCGCTGGGCAGTCGTTGTGGCAATGCGCAGAGCGTAGCTCCGCGACGAGAATACTCCCCATCCTCGCACTGTTGCGTAAGAGCTACCTTATTTCTGGTGAATATACCACCAACAGATACCTGGTACATGGAGACGGACTGTTCTGCTCTGCCGAGCTACTCCAGTTTATTTATATCTAATTGTTTATTTCACAACTATTATTAGTACATTTGTAAGGTCTACAAACTATGTCTTTGTCCAAACATTTTCTCTATCAATACATATCCGTTGTAAAAACGAAAGGAACCATCGCTATTATGAAAGACATTCAACAATGAAGAGCCTCGTGAATAATTCCACAAAGTTAAGAACTGAACAGACGCTTCAGAAACTATCCAGGGCTGAAAATGCATCCTATCTGAGGCGGACAGCCTGCGGACTTATCCTTTAGAAGTCGGGTCCATTGTCCATTTGGACCTAAGGAGTAACTTCTATTTGAATAAGAAGTACAAATGGTCTCCGTCGATGTCGGTTTAATGCCTTTGAAAGATTTGCACATGTTGCGTTCTTTATAGGACTTTGTCGACAAAGGTTCTTACTTATTGCGATTTTATCTCCAAGTCTCAACATATTAAAACTTCAAACGTAAAACGTTGTACTACGAAAAAATACAATACAAACAGACAGAAACTGTTATACAATTAATATCTCAATTTAACATAAAGAATGTAGTTACACAAAAACATCATCGTCTTTTAGTAAAGCTTTTTTTTCATTTTGCAAGTCCAGCCTATGCCATCTTCCAAAAAGCATCTAGCTCTATGCCATCGTACCAATTAGGCCTAAAAATCCATCACTCAATAAAATTGTAGTTACAAATATTTATAATCACAAGTCACATCCACTGTAATCTAAGCCTTAATTACTTGTAATAAATTCTAAATGTACTCCGCAATTGGTAAAAACTTTCCCGACGCTAGAATCAAACTTCGAACAACAATTCCGAACCGACTTCTAATTGCGTTCGTGCATCAATTCTCAAAGTCAAGTCGCTCGAACTGAAATGGAATCCATATTCTACGTCATCGTTGGTTTTGCCAGTTTAACGGTCCAGTTAGTAAACTGTGAGTATATTTTTTAGCGTAATATTTGTTACATTTCTTTGTATTATTCAATAAGAGAGGGTATCCTTTAAACCGGCCATTTTGAATTTTAAGTCCTAAGACTATACAGTGATGTATTTGTCCAAACATTTAAACCTTTTTACACATCTAGACCGTATGCAGCTCTCATTCGATATAATGTTAAAACGTCTTGAATAATCAATAATGGCTTTATCGGATTCTTTAAACGCTAAACTGTTTCGTAATCGTTTCGTAGGAACCATAATTGGTTCTAAATACTTAATTTTATGACAAGTATAAACATTTATATATAATGTAATCTAGGCTTACATATTTTACATACACGACGTAAGTTATTTACCGCGTTGTTTACCGCGCAAATATAGTTTAGATAAACGTGTTTATTATATATAATTTAGGTATTTTTATGTTTGCCGATTTACTTTTGAGTGTAGTACTGAGTTACATTTGCGTTATTATATTACTTTAATATCATGAAATTCTTAAACTTTATCTTACATTTTTTATATACAAAACTTGATATGTAAAAAACATTCCTTAATACGTCTTTAACATAATTCAATTCGAACTTACTCTAATTTGAGCAATATATGGAATACGGGCCCGATGGCGCAGATGATAGTGATCCTAACTTGTGCGTCATAGGTCTCGGGTTCGATTTTCATCCAGGGTAAATGATTATATGATAATATTTGTGCGTTGTTCTGTGTCTGGGTGTTAAATTTATGTATTTATATAGTATATTCATGATTCCTCTGTTGTCTCGTAGGTCAATGTATGATATGTTGTGGGAATTTATTATTTTTACTTAATTATATTAACGCAAATGCAACTCCGCCCGTCTGTAATATCAGTTTTACCACTAGACCGGTTGTTCCAAAAATTCAGGTACATGTAAGATTGAAAACCAATACTTCCATCATTCGGTGTCTAGTCACAAGAGGTTTTATGAACGATATTCCTTATCATAATAAGGAATATCAATTATAAAACCTTTTTTCTGGTTGAAATTACGAATAAACGATTTGCATCTGTCAAAAGTTCGTAATCTGGTTCATCTGTAGTAGTATGTATGTACGTGTGTACGTATAATGTTCATATACGTTAATTATTTCTCCTTCAAAAACAAATCGAGAGCTTAATTAACGGCACAATGGGTTCTCGTCTCTTGTAGAATTTGTGTATAAAGTGCGTCCTACCTTTGTGGATAAAGTGCAAAATGCACAAGAATTTTACCAAGCAATTTGAGCTCAAAGCTTTTTTCCAACGTATGAAATAAGAGCACGAACGGCTTGTTATTAATTTCCAGCCGGAATAATTTAAATCCCGCTTTAACTCACAATAAAAGGTCTGCAAGCCGATCTTCTTAAAGAGAAGGTTTGAGCAAGAGAATTTGAGTAATCAGACAGGACAAGAGTCGCAAAAGGAATGTTTTTATATAAAAGTTTAAAGAAAAAGGTAAATAGGAATTTATTTACTTCAAAGTATGTATGATGTGAGTTTGAAAAATAGATTGAAGAATAGTGTGACAAGAGATCGATGTGTTGTAAAAGATGATTTTGTGACAACAATAGAGAAAAAAAAAATTGATGGTTCAGACATATAGAAATGACTGAAAGTAGAATGACTGCACAAATATAGAGAGCGGAAGTGAATTGAAGTATTGGTATAGGACCTAGGCGAACATATCTTAACAGAAGTACCAAGAATTAACAAGCGTGTATGAAAGGATTAATACGAGTAAGGGAAGCAATAGAGGTATGCTAAGATCGTAATAAGTGGAGATCAATAGTCTCACTCTACCCCGATGGGACTCAGGCGTGATTTATATATGTAGGTATTTAGCTGGAATTCAGTGCTCAATTATGATGTTATATAACACGTGAACGGAAAATACGGATGCACCGCTAGATAGAAATTGCGCGTACGAAATATTGCGAGGTTTGGCGAGTTTTATATGATGACGTGATAGTTTAATAACCAAGAAAAAGTTTGAGGGAAGGCATTTTGTCATCGCCAGGAGACAATATTCAGAACTTTCATTAATACTACTTAAAGGGGTAAAACAGTGGTACAAAGTAGATGTGAAACATTACTATTTTTGAAATTATTCAAATGAAATTCAATGTCAATGTGCTTCTTTGAAAGTCATGAAACACTATTACGGGAACTATGTTACGGGAACAAGTTTTCGGGATAAAATTAGCCTGCGTGTTATCCCAGACTATCAATAATCTATGTTTAATTAATCTAGGTTAATTCAACCTTTCTGGCGTGAAAGAATTACAAACGTCCAGACATTAATTCATACAAATTTTTGCGTTATTTGATAATCATCATCATACCAGCTATTGAAAGTCTACTACTGGTCATGGGCCTACGCAAGAAAGGGGGAATTTTGCCCATAATTGCCGCGCTAGGCAAGCGTGTTTCTGCTGCCCATCCCCTCCCAGAGCATTTGAGCTGCACTGTTTCGAATTTCGGATATACTGCCATCGTCTGTACAGGGGAGATACTATTCTACTCTGCCAGTACCTCACAGTTATTATTTCATATTATTAACACAAAAACAATATAGGTACGTTCCTATTTAATTTTAGGATAATGTGTAGGATGTGTGTGTTTCTTTAAATAGTATGTCGTAGTCAAATCTATTAATATACATCCAATTTAAAAATGGTAATAAAGTTACACTTTACCCGAATTAAGTAATTATGTCAAACCATATTAATGTATTCGACCGAATAAAGAAATCTTGTGTCCGAACCAAATAAACCACAAGCGTCATGTAGATAAAAATAAACCGGGAACGATACGTTCAGTATAAAATGAGAAAATAATAAAAAGGGATTGCCGCTGGCCGGTAAAGCAAATACAAGGGAGAGGTAGATTGTTTCAAATCGACTTATTATGAAGTCTGGCGACCTACCGCCGACATGCGTCCTGCGGTGAACATGACATGCTATTACCATTCCTGGAATATTTTTTGCTCTCAGATTATGAAGCATGAAGTTCCAACAGCTAACAATTATATTACTTTTGTATTAACAAATTAACTTGTTGCAATAATAGAATTCTAGAATAGCAATAAGTTCATAAGAAAATTATATTAAAACTTTAAGCTAAACTTATGACTAAAACTGTATTTAGGTACTAAACTTTAAATTGGCTTGAAATAAGCTTAGATTTTAAAAAGAATACTAGCCGAACCGACAAACTTTGTCCAGTCCTTAGTTTAAAATTGATTTGGAAATGTACAATATAAGAATATATAAATCCAACCGGAGCTATTAAAAGATATTTACGAAAAGGCGCTCTAATATGTCAATCTCGCCAACTGTCAAAGAACTGTAAATAATTTCTAATGTCATAAAGTTACATTAGAAAAGATTTCAATTGCCTACGTTGTTTTTTTAAATTTTATAATTTTTCGAACCGACTTATTTTTTCCTTTCATAAGATCCCGTACCTGACAATAACATAATCAAAAAAAATTGCCAAATCATTCCAGCATTTC
Organism: Heortia vitessoides; assembly: GCA_020976665.1. Classification (NCBI taxonomy): domain Eukaryota; kingdom Metazoa; phylum Arthropoda; class Insecta; order Lepidoptera; family Crambidae; genus Heortia; species Heortia vitessoides. The sequence continues at coordinate 8,392,607 of JACJUM010003129.1, forward strand.
ACGCGTGGTGTCGCGACCAATAATGGATTAATTTATATATATGTTAATACATATATAGGCATATATTATGGAAGGAAGCGTATGTAACAAAATTAACACATTGGTCACCTACAGAGACACAATTCAACAAGGAAAAAACAGTGAAGTGTATTAATTATCATATTGTAAAGATAATACGTAAATATAGATTTACAAGGTGGGAACGTTCGAGTTGAAATCGGCAGGCTCATACACTTACACAGTATAATTATTTCTAACATAACACCTTCTTTACTCGTAAAAACATTTGAAGGCGCGGATTATTCCATTTTTGATGTATGATGTTTCTTTTTTGGACTAACCAAATGCTAGGCTACTTAGACGTTGATTCCAGCGCCATATTAGGGATATGCGAGGCCAGTAATAATAAACTAGCAAGGCTCCGCGGTTAAGAACAAATCATGCTTACCAAGTAGTGTTTTAGGTTGAGGTCTGTTACTTTTTTCTAAAATATAACAGAGCCTGTTACCTGGTTAAAAAGTATCTCTGTAATAGGGAAAGATTTTTTTTAATGAGTCAGGTAGTTTTTGTGTTAAACCGTAACAAACAAACAATAAAATCATTCCTCTTTATAATATTAGCATAGACGGCCCTCTGCGAAGATTCAGCAAGGTTCGGGGAATCGAAATAGTTGAACTAGTACATTTTTTTAAACATTCTAAATTCAATTGAGTCACAATTTTTCAATTAAGCGTTCCTTAAGTTACTTAGGTTATGTTGCCTTAAACCTCCTCCAAACTAATTAGCTGATACACTTTGATGGTTAGACCTGACCACAAATTCCTGGAATCAATTGCCCGACCACGGAACATGTTATTGAATATTGATCCCTTTGTTTAAAATTATATATAATGTATTACGATGCGGCTACAAACTAACATCACGGCGTACATTACACAAGACTGCCATATCCCTTCGGGGAAGTACTCGATCGATATTAATTTTAATTTATGTTCAATGAATTAGAATGCGGCATATGCGATGCAAAAGAATATATATTTTATGTTCTACCTTTATACTAGAGGCTCGTCTACGTCAAATAACTTGTAATATTACAACACGAGGAAAATGTTGGCGAAACAGCAACAAAACTCGGAGACGAAAAAAATATACGGGAAATAGTATAAATACGCAGTGTAGTGCTTCTCTTGTTGTATAATTGGCTAATGTATACCATTTTATTTACAGGGTTTCTTCAGACTATAGCATAGCGACTGCTATGGCGGGTATGAGTGTGAAATAAAGAGATATAAGAGATAGAGTTCTGTTTTCGAATCGCGGCTTATGTCTAGATATACAGTGGACCCCCGGTAATCCGACATGGTCTACAAGTATGATTTGTACTTCAGAGTACATATTATGTGTACATATGTATATATAATATGTATAAATAATCTTATCATTGTATCTGTAATTTGTCGGATTGTGTATCACTATTGTATATCACTGTACTTATATCTAGACCTAATAAATATGGTAATCAAAAGTCCGTGGTAGAAATAATAAATGTAATTATAAAAAAATAAGTTTTATCTCCCTCTTTAAAATTGTATCCAGTCATATCATCAGTCCATATTGCAGTCATCATCATTATTATCATAGCAGACTTAAAACGACCACTGCTGGACATAGGCCTCCTCAAGACGGAATTCTCCTATAATTGCCACGCTGGGCAAACATGGTGGCAATCGCAAAAAGTAGCTTAGCGTCGGGAATGGATCTGCCTATTCCCGTCTTGTTGGATTTGAACTACACTACTTCCGATATACCGCCATCTGTCGGTTTTGGTACCTTAGTCGCCTCTAACGACACTTGGCACAGGAGGAGGTGCTTTCTACTTCACTGGTAACACGCATCACTGTATATGCCGTATATAAAAATGTTGAGTAAATTTAAAAAATATATATGTATTTGTGTTACAGTTAGAAGTTTAAGCTGGCATATTTAACATCTCTATCAAATAATTCAGCATATATTCATTTATTGTTTGCAGTGAAATATTAACTTTAATTTATTGTTTGAAACAAACACCGCATGCGAGCAGTTCATATTTTTTCAATATAGGTGTCGCAAACAGATGGTAAAGGGTCTTCATTTCTGCTAATTGTAAATGCGAAAGCGGTTGTGTCTGGCTGCTGTTACTTTATCACAAAACCACAAAACAGAAATTAATTCCGGAACGCTGACTCAAAAGGAAATGAAAAGAAAATACTATATTACATGACGCAAATAAACACTCGATATCTACTCGTATTTACTTCAATTCAGACATACTGCACTCGCTTCCTCCACGTTCATGTGTCTTTAAAAAGATTCCCTAGACCTTTTAACAGCTGGGAAGTGTGGTGACCATCTCAGAACGTAGTTTTTCGACGGAGGTGATGCTGCCCATATCCGCCCTACTGTATTTAAATTACGTAGTGTCGTATGTCGGTAGATGTCATAAGAAGCGACTGAGGTACCAGAACAGACAGCGGCAATTATCGGCCGATGATGAGCATTATCAACATTAATATACTTCTAACACCGCATATGTCAAACATCACCAAACAATTTTATAAGCACTATTTACCAACACAATTACCATTTACAAGTCAATATAACTTACAATGAAGTTCTCGAAATTGTGTAGATACATTAATCAGACAGCGTAAGTACGTATACGTATAGTAGCTGCAGTATAGTAGCATTAAAGTTAACCTACCCCGAGACAGTAACATTTACCGAATTATTACAGTTAACTTGGGTCTTTAATCTTGGTAGGGATTTCGGCATAAGTTTTGATTACATGAGAAGTTAGTATATAATAGGACGTAATTATGGAAAACCATTAACAAGCTGAGGGTTAAGATCATCAATGCAAAATTTGTGAGTTTTCTCTTCAAATATTAGGCCACAATCTCGTGTATATACTTCGCTTTCCATTATAGAATGTCGGAAATATAAACCTAAAATATTTTATGTTGATCGATGTGGTGTAAAGGATAATGCTGTGACAACAATAGAGAAAGGAATGTTAAGATGGATTGAAAATGTACAAAGGATGGATGAAAGTAGAATGATTGCACAAATATGCTCCACATATTGAAGTGAATGGAAGGGTTAGTATAGGACGACCGAGGCGAACATATCTTAACCAGGTAAAAAAGGTATTAAAGAAGGACCAGGTCAGAAGTACCAAGAATAAACGAGCTTGTATGTAAGGACTAATACGAGTAAGGGAAGCAAGGGAAACATGCGTGATGTATGTGTGTAGATATGTATAGAAAAATACGATATAATAATAATAAGACCTCGTACGCAAGCGCAATGTAGGGCGTCCATCCGCAAGATGGACAGACGATCTGACTAAAACCGCAGGATCGCTCTGGACACAGGCCGCATACAACCGGTCCTATTGGCGGTTGCTTGGTGAGCAGTGTGAACATTATTACATATCCAGCAGTCTTATTAACTAATAGAAAAATGTCTTAAACCGACTGCGCTCGAGCGGTGTCAATGTGTGCGTTGCCTAAGTGCACTTTGTATGTAGATTAATTTGTGTACCTGTTGTTTTGTGTAATAGGCATGCGGCATGTGAAGTGTGCGGCATTAAGCCGTCATCGTAGTCTATTCCCTTGGTCACGGCATCACGCGTGAACGGCTGGACCGATTTCGCTTAGTCTTTTTTGCTGTGTTTGTGGTTTTAACATTGTATATGGTTACTATATTAACTTTTCTAATATATGGCATTTGATATAACTGTCAGTCGTTTGACAGTGGTTGCGAGCGATGTAAAGCGCGTTGCGGCAGATACATAGGTCAGAATTATTATAATTTTTTATTTATTATACCAAATATTTGCCGTAAGGTACCGGCAAAGTCGAATAGTACCTCCCTCTGTGCCAGGTGTCATAAGAGCCGACTAAGGTACCAGAACCAACACATGGCGGTATATCCTCCCAAGAGTGTGTAGCTCAAATGTACATGGTGGGAATACCATTTCTTGATTGCCAACATGCTTGTCCAGCGTGGCAATTATGAGCAAAACTTCCCCTTTCTTCGGGAGGCCTATGTCCAACAGTGGACTTCCAATGGCTGTAATAATGATGACGATGATGATACCAACTCCATATTAAAAGGTAAGACAGGACTATCTCCGTCAGTAAATTTTTGTTTTTTTTAACGAATGCCTCCCTTTTTGTTACGATGTAACGCTTACAATGGAAAACTTATTTTAATAAAATCTGGCTGCAGGCTTTGTTCGATCCTGGGACCAGGCAGACTTCCCGAGGGACGCGATTTAAATTGAAGTTCACGCGTATAGAGTCGCGAGCAGTATGATATTTTGTTTAGTTCTGTCTAATTATTATATTTTTCTACATAGAAAAAAAATTTGAAGCAGTAATTTTGCTAATATATGAAAAGATTTAAATATTATTTTATTTATATAAGAATATTATTAAATACTATGAGTTGATTCTCGATCGGTTCGGATCGGATCTCGGTTCTTTTAAAAAACATACAACAACAATACTTTTTATACATTTCGCATACTGTAGGAGCAAGGGTCAAATAACTGATAAAGGAAGTCATAATTGGATTTAATTACGTCTAACGAGTCAAAAGTACTCGTTAGGTAAGTCTACTCAATGTAATGATATTTTATTTGATACGGGCGGTAATTTCATAGGACCTACGGATGCGCGAATCGTCTGTTTCCTAGCTGTCTTATGCAAAAAACCGGTTCTCCACTTCTTAAGCACGTACACGTATACTTTATATTGAATATTTACCTAGTATTTTTGGACAATATCCTTTATAAGTTTTTTTTTCATAAATAAAAAAAACCATCTCATACATTAACCTGACTTCGAGATAAGTAAGTCGCTTAAAGCATTTGTATCTCTGACATCAGAGGAATCACATATGTAATTCGAAAATACATATTTATAACACCCAGAGACAAAACAAACGTAACATCTTTATCCCTCCTGAAAACGTTTATGAACTGTTTTGAAGTGTTAGTTATATTACGAGCGTAAATTACCGTGTAATTATTAAAAAACATTATTTATCATTATTAGTTTTTAAATTATTTTTTTGACATTTGCCAACAGTATTTTGCCATAGCTACTAGACTTTTTATTTTCAAAGTTTAATGTCACTATAGCAAAAACATATTAAATCAAATCAAAATATTATTTTTACAAGTAGGCCCTACAAGCACTACAAGCACTTTAAAATCTACAAAAACAATAAATAAACCAATTTTACTATAGAAATATGAAGTACTAAATACTATTATATTTATAATATTGATGACCCTGATGACCCCACGAAATTATATAAATTAGGCCTACTTATAGTAGTGAACGAGCACCAGACCGGTCTACAACTAAGCTTGATGCAGCTTCATAACACGAGCCACCAGAAAGTATTTTATTTAACAATACATCGCAGTACAAATTTAGAACTGTCTATTAATTTAAATGTATTGCCGTTCTAATTGCGTATTATTTTAAATGCAAGGGAAATAAGTGAAACCAATTATTTATCGGCCATTCAAATAATACACAGGCTTACGTATTTATTCGATGGATGTTAATTAATGTGATTGCAACAGGTTATTTTAAGAGACAATGTCAGACGATTATTGCGTATGTTTGTTTATAGTTGGACAAATATAGCTTCAGCCAGTGGTGTTAGCGAAATGATAATAATATTATTTATTTGGAATTCGTACTCGTCAGACCTTATTATGAGTACCTATTTGTGTTGCCCATATTGGCATATTGATACGTAATCCGCTGCAGACGAGGAGTCTCTCGTGGACTAAGGTATATCGGGTCGAATCCCATTTGGGAATTCCAGTTTCAGTTCTTGCAGGCATTCCCGTTTCAAAGCTATCTTGAGAAACCATAACATAAAACAACGTACAAATATTACGACGTTTACACATTTTTTATGAAACTGCACAAGCATTCTATAATGCCGTGAGGTACCGGCAGAGTAGAATAGTACCAGAGGACGTTAGAGGTGACTAAGGTACCAGAACCAACAGATGGCGATATGCCTAAATGCAACATTGTTTCGGATGGGTATAGCGTGGGGTTGGGCAGCATCATTCCCGCCGCAAAACCTACGCCCTGCAAAATTTCTCCTATCTTGGGGAGGCATATGTCCAGCACTGGACTTTCAATGGCTGTGACGATGATAATGATTCTATAATGTTTATTTCGAACGTCATTATGTCTATTTATATATTACATTATCCATTGATGGTGGCGCCGCCTCGGTGAATGTGGAGGTGAATTAAACTAAATTTACATGAACCATAAGACCAGATTTTTAATAAAATAGTAGGTACGTTGCTGCGAATTGGTACTTATGAGTGTATTCACAACTTAAATAAATAACCCAAGTCCGTGTAGAAAAAAGAGCATCCAATTTGCTCGGACACAATACCTTCATAGAAAATACCGCTGTGTGACAACACAAAAGGTCCTTCGGACGGTATTTGTCAAACATCACTTGAGAAATAATGGTACAATAGATGAAGTTTGACCATGTTTAAAAATAAAATCGAAAATTTCTACATTTGATGCCTACATTAACATTTGTTCTGTCTAAATCTCGGTTTACCGACTGCGTACATTTGGCTATAGCTGAACTTAAAATTAGCGCCTTCATATTACCCGCTAAGCAGTCCAGCTTTCTTAACAAAACTGAGGACAAAAGATATTGAGAGAATAGAATGCGCTCGACCGCACTAGTGGCAAACGCTATGTCCAGCGGGGAGACGATTGCACTCACTTGTCGGGGTGTGCAGAATAACGGAAACGCGTTAAACATTTTACGAAATTAAAAAAAAGCAATCTTGTTCATGTAAATCGTGACAGTAAAATATCTTATCACTGGGGTTATTATGAGATCTGATATCTTTGAAAAAAGGGAAAGGTAACATTTCTCAAACGGTTTTTTATCTGATAAAAGATAGCACAAAACAGATAAGTTTGTTGACTGTCAAATATTTAAACAATTGATGTTTTTATAAAATCTAACTACATCGTCTTCTTTTGGATCTTAGATATACGCTAATTAGCTTGTGATTGTGATAGAACTTCAGTTATTATGCATAGTTGTTCAGCGAAGTTCATCATCTTTATCCTTTACATAAATTAAAATTAATAATTAATCCAAATAAATAGAGAGTATCTACCTATTTGGATTAATTATTTTAAATTAATAATAATTAATAAAGAGTTAAATTAGGTTATATGAAATATAAAAGTCAGATATTTAGTTTTTAGGGTATTTAAATATTGGTTGTCTGATGATTCATTTTATCTGTTCACTTATTTTAATAATTTCAGTTATTTCTACATGAAAATTATTAAAATACCTGTTTCAGTTATATTAATAATTTTTACCGCCAAATACTGTTTTTTGGCGGTAATAATTGTTGAGAGTGTGGTATCATAGCAGACAACCTATATATGAGATGTATATCTAGTTGTATAGTATAAACAAGAGAATAACTCGCCCTCTAAACAAGCTCGTAAATCCAACTAACCGGTCGCGCTTGAGTCTCTATGTTATGAATCGGCAGCCGTAGGGCGTAATTTGTACCCAGACCTTCATTAGTACGAAGGCAGGTACAAGTTTTTTCAACCGCTTCCAATCTCGACCACCTTATTATCGTCTGTAATCGTCCCTAAACATGACCGACTTTTTATTGCCTCCTTTAGTTCCGTAATCACTGGGGTTAATAAGGCTTGGGAGGGCCACTATTTTATTTTATTCTTGGTCGTTTTGATATTATGGACGTTAGAAAAAATAAAGCCACGAAAAAACAAGGAAGACTATACAGCCTGTCAATAGAATCAAACAGCTCGATCTTCACTCAAGACAAATTATGGGATTCTGTGTATGGGTGTCAGATAAATGTATTTAAGTATTATATTTGTAATTTATTTGTTGTATGATAAAGAATTAAGATTTAATTTTATTGTATGACCAACATGGGTGTGTGAATAAAAAAACTAAAAAAAAAATTAAAGAGGTATTCTATTGTTGGGCTCAGCTGAATCTTCCTAGTCTAAGTCCTATATCTCTGTTATATATCTATTATATATGTTTATTAATAACGAAAGGAACATCTTATTCACTTGTTCGTTTACTTTTGTAAGCCTACACGCCACGTTTACTCGAATTACATCAAAAAATATGTAAGTCAAATTTGAACAACTTCCGACTCCATTTTGAATAGGAGTGCTACTTCAGAAACGTTTGATCTGTGCTGCAAATGAATTTACATGTTTTATTTATTATCGGAGTTTCTCTAATAAACCGACGGATCAAAAGAAAGAAGATCAAAGACTCTTTTTGTTCGAAAAATTCTTTACACATTTGAGGACCATCGGTTTAAAATAGACATCATTGTCACGCATGTTGAAATCGAAGTATATCATACCTACTGTTAGGAAAAGAGATTTGCTTGAGTGGACCTCTTACAAAAGGTCGTCTGCATTGGTCTCTCTCTCTCTCTCTCTCTCT
>JACJUM010003129.1:8401193-8541022 GCA_020976665.1 Heortia vitessoides
TCTCTCTCTCTCTCTCTCTCTCTCTCTCTCTCTCTTTCTCTCTCTCTCTCTCTCTTTCTCTCTCTCACCCAGTTCTACCAGATAGCAGTGGTCACATTGCTGTATTCCAGTTTAAAGGGAATAGACAGAACAATTATTGGATAATGTAACATAATATCTTGAAATCAATGCGTTAAGTTGGCAAAACGCTATAGATATCCTTTTTATATTCAAGTGTCTATAGACTGAGGTGACGCTTACTATCAAGCGGTCCATTTACTCATTTGGTCCTGGTCTAATAAAAAAAAGTAAACAAGGAGTCCAGCCGTCGAGGTATTAGCTGACTGGCAGAACCGACAAATGACGATATATTCACCGACACAGTGCAGTTCAAGTATAACAAGGCGGAGATGGCAGCAGCATTCTTGTCTGCAAAATTCCCCATTTTTTAAGGAAGCCTACGTCTTTTTAGTTTACTATCGTAATAACAAATTATATTTTATTTATTGGTATATAATTTTATTATTATATGGAAACTGCTTCAGGGCTCACAAGACCCTTGATATTATACACAAGCGATTATGTCACGATGACTGCTACGGTTAGACTATTGCTAACATCTACTAAAAAATAATAATAATCATATATATTTATTCCGTGAGGTATCGGCGGAATAGAATATTACCTCCCACTAGGTGTCGTAAGAGACTACTAAGGTACCGAAAGTGGCGGTATATGAATCCGAAACAATGCAGCTCAAATGCACAGGGCGGGGATGGGCAGCAGTATTCACGTCGCGAAAGCTGCGCTCTGCGATTGCCAACACCCTTACCCAGCGCGGAAATTATGGGCAAAAAACGTCCTTTCTTTGGAAAGGCCTAACAAACCTGTCCAATAGTGGACTTTTAATAGCTGGTATGATAATATACTTATTCACATAAATATAAGCTGTCACATGTCGAATTTGATAAAATAACAGTTACTGGAGACATCAGTGGTAAGGAAGATTTTACTAGTATAATTTACTGGCGTCTACTCGCTTCGGATGTCGACACACGACATTCTACAAGAGTGGAACGAACCTCCGGGATTTTATTACCTATAACAATTATTAATAAACATTCCAAAGAGCATTTTTTATCATGTCCTGCAATACAGATTTATTGGCAGAGCATGTCATAAATATAAAGTGATTGTTAGTTGCACCCAATTAGTTCTTAGAACTATCGTTCTTAACATAGTGTTATTATAAACACTGGAAAATAATATGCAATACTTGGGCAATCCAGTTTAACTATCATGAAGCTGTAAACTCATTATCATGAAGTAAGAATTAAAACCCTATTTCCCATTGTTCCGCGTCGTACGTGTATAGCTGGACTGCAATATTTTTAGTTGTGTTATTTTTACCAGGAGAAGACAAAAATGGAAGTGCGCGGCAAGTCAGAAGATGTAAAAAAATCTTAAACTCTCACTTCTGTCAAACGGTTGACACAGATAAAGCGTATATATATTTTTTCTTTTTCTTTTCTAATTCTCACTACATATAGACTATATAGACACATATATCTTTAAAGACATGGCGTCATTCGGATCAGCTAGTATCTAATAAAATAATATTAAATTTCTTTAAAACTTAAGCGTTTACGTAAGACGCCAAAGTATCATATTTTAAGTGTCTTATACGCCGTTTATAATAGTTTTATCATGTGTGAAGAACGTGTGTTTGTAAGAAAGAAATAAGACATAAGTATTAAAAAAAAATAACCTTTTTGGACATTAAACTTAATGCGATAAAAATCTCCCAATAGATATGCCTCACTTGTCTAACAATTCTCTATCGCAATTCATACACTTTATTTAACAAACTTCTCAACTTTGTAAGTTCGAGATATTCTCGAAGAATTAACTCGTCTTTAGTTCAGTGAAAACTTTTTGCAATGTATTTAAATATTAGTTTTCTTTTGTAAGTCGTTCAAGATCAACCAGTTATTTATCAAAGGAATCTTCGTAACGCTGAAGAAAATTAATTTTTGATCTATTAAACAGAGATAGTAATAAACCGAAGAAGTTGGTATATAATATTACTAATTTGGTTACCACAAAGTACGAAAATGCTCAAATTAACCAATAAATATTTAACTTTCCCTTTGAATAAGTTACACATACATGTAACACAATTTATTCATTATTTACTTTGAACTAGTTATTTTTGTATCGTAGGTAAAATTTTCTATATTGGTGTACTATAGTGGTGGTATTTTTACAAAAAATTAAAAATCACTAAGTATAAAATACATAAATAAAACTGCTCGTGCAAGCTTTAAGGCCAGGTTCATTCGATTTTTTCATTTTTTTACGACATTTCTGTTACCCGCAATTGTTTTCAAGAGTGACAAAAATGTTAAGTTAGGTTCTTTAAAGATATACAATTTATAACCTCGAAAGTTAAGAAATGTTGCATTTTGTTACTTCTAAATAAAATTTACGCATTCATATAAACCGATCTGTGTTAGGTCTACGATGGCACATACATCAAGACATCGCATTTTTTAACACCGTCAACAGAGTGACACATTTTATAAACAAGTAATATAGGGAAAAACTAATAAACTACGTGAATGCTGATGAAAAATCAAAATGATCCTTAAAGAATCGGTCATAAGATCGTTTATTAACGAACGGCCTCCAACATCCCTACGGTAACGTCGAAATTGACGACTGTGTCCGATATTAGGTTTGTGAAAAAAAAATTGAGCGCGCAAAAAATATTTTTTTATTGAATTCCACATGGACGAATACGCCGGTACTAGCTCTCCACTTATGTTTCCATTCGCTTTTAACGAATATTTCTATAAAGTTACAAAAATATTTATGAAATCGCTTGCGTACAGAGGTAAAATCTATGCTTTAACAAAATCGCTTTCCGCAAATTCTTGTTTTTCAACTAGGCTTAAAAGTTAAAATGGTTTCATCGGCTATAGCTTGTCGTGACAGGAAGACGGATCAACTTTCGCATTTTTTCCTTAACTATATAATAATAAAAAGAGATTGACACATCTCATATCATCTCACATCGTTGAACTGATTCCCAGATAAGTAACGACCTTTGGGCCTCAAGATAGGATCATCACTATCTGCGCCATACACTAATCGTGATCATTTCAGTTCGTATTATTTTTAACTAAATTTACTTGGTTCACATAACCACTAAAGCTGTTAGAATTCATCTGTACTAGTACATTAACTATAAGTACATTACATAACCTGTTTAAAGGATCTATCCGCCAATCCAATCTATCCTAACATTTGCAGTAATCTTTTCTAGAGAATTCCTGTTTTATATCAGTTTTATTTATTTGCTTTTATCATTCTGAAACCTAGACCTAGATTACGTTCCACCTTTATAGATTTTCTATTAGTAACTAGTTATCTTCATAAGTTTTCGTTTTGTTGAAGTTATAGCCTATTTTTGGATGTAAATTAAAGCCTAGGCGGTATTTTAATATATGTGCCGAATTACTGTGAAATTCCATTCGAATCCGTTTTGGCGTTGACTGTGGTTACTAACATTCGTACATTATTGCAAACTTACGCATTTAGAACATCAATACGATATCTCTCCAATCCTGAATTCTAAACTTGTATATTATCATAATTGTGATTACACATGCGATCATAGCTATATTAAAATTTGTTTCTAATTGATTGCAATTAATTCGACAACTAAGCGAAGAATATTTGTAACTAGTAGAGAAGTTTATTACAATTATTGCCTAACCTGGAGCCGCAGTTGTATACCTGCAGGAATGAAATGTTAGCTTACAAAATTACAAGATTCTATTGGCAGAGTAAGCTTAATAAATATAGAATAATTAGATATGAACTTTTTTAAATGTCAAATCCATATTCAGTATAAGTTAAGTGTAAGTACTGTTTATAACATAATCATTAGAATATATTTTTATTCTGTATTTCTGAACTAAACTATTTATTTAAAATTAAATTATACGGCTCGATTGCATCATCATTACTCAAGATACATCCAAATAGCATTTTTTTTGGGCATGAGTATATACTCACTTTTGTTTTTAACGTTAGGTAATGCAAAAATAATTGAAACAAGGAATAGAAAAAATTTAAAAAAAAATTAAACAAACTACGATTTTAAGCCGCAAAAAAGTAGTTTAATTATGAATAGAGTTTGCGTGTTCGAAATTATTATCAAGTTTTAAATATGATGTTACTTTAATATTATTTCTAGTACATTAATATTATATTAATAATAACTAAACTCAACACTTTACAGCTCAACGAGCTATGTCGAGGGCAATGCTCGGAGTCTCTTTGCGCGATCGAATCAGGAATAAGGAGATTTGTAACAGTGCCAAAGTTACTAACAAACCGGCAAATAAGTAATTGCAAGTGGCAGTGGGCACTTGGTACGCAGAACCGATGACCGATGGAGTCGCAAGGCTCTGGAATGAGACCACATACCGACTAGGGCGTACACCAACTAGATGGACAGACGATCTGATTAAACCGCAGGATCGCGCTGGACACAGGCTACATACAACTGATTCGATTGGTGATTACTTGAGGAGGCCTATGTCCAGAATTGGACGTCTCATGGCAGATATGATGATAATGCTATCATAAATAAATAAAAAATATACTAATAATACAAAAATTTAATTATTAACATAAAAAGAAGTAGAATCCGTGGTTTTTACTAAAGGTATTTAGTACCTACAACAGTTACATAACGAGCATCTGCCTCAATTACAATATGGTTTCTGTAACGAAACAAAACAATCCCTTCAAATACAATAGGCCTACCAATATATCAAAAGAAACAAGTTTACAAGGTACTTAGCTAAAATCAATATTGCTGACATCTCTCCAAAGACAGAATCTTTACATTTACGTCGATGTGATTATTAATTGATGTTTATGATCAGGTCGGTAAGCGATAGTGAATTATGTTTTGTGAAACTCCATTCCACATAAACTTCGAACAGTAGCGTGTTGAGAAAAAACAGAGGGCGCTTTATTGAACCCTTTTGATTCTTCTGTGCGGTGAGATTGCGCTGGCAGTAGGGAGGGGAAAGTATTTAAGTCGATTAATTCAATATAAAATCGAGAAAAGCTTTGAAAAGAATCTTTATTAGAGGACCACTGGCGCATACTTTCACTGGATGCATAATTTAAAAGTCGAATGTCGGTTGAATATAATTTTGATATGTTGGTAATTATTCGACTGTGGAGAGCAATCTACGTATTTGCAAATACGTATTCTGAATTGATTTTATTTATTAGACCAGGTCGATAAACAAGCATACAGCCCGCGTGATAGCAAACGTCACCGCAGTCTCGCTCGTAATATTACAAGGATATCCATAAGCGCATTGTCAACCTTGTGACTTAAAAAAATTATGTCAGATTACGTAGTAATTTTACTGCCTCTCTTACTAGAAAAGAGCAATGCGATCACTGAGATTTGGCCGTAGAAATAGCTGGATGTGAGGTAGAGACGACCTTTGTCGAAGGTTTCCACATGTACAGTTTCAGTACCATACTTCTTTACGTATATAATTTCGTTAACACTCAAAATACTTCTAGGTAATTACATTTCCACGTGGCCGGGTTGATACTACAGTATTTAAAACCTTCAAAGTTTATGTAAATACGGTTTATCGGAACGAGGCTTTAAAATTACGGACGTGTGACTAATGTCGATTTACGAGAAGAAAATCGACTCCACACCGCAACCGGCGCATCCCTGAAGCGCCGACCCAAATCCTCGTCCCGAATGAAAACTCGTTTGCATAATATAAGACAAGCCTAGTATCGAAGACTAAACGCAAATAAATGGTTCCCTCAAGTTAAGACGACAATTTCCCGGGTCAACGGATTCCAGATAAATTTGAAAGCAGACCTTTACGAACGAAATCTGCTGTTTTATTCGAGATTTACTTTAATATCATACGAATGTATACCAGCTTTCCGCCTGTGACATCGTCCGTTTGAATTGTAATATGTCCTTGTAAAATTTCCTACATTATGCAAAAAGTGATGTTTTCAATTATAAAACGTAGGCTTTTACTAATCCTTTAACCCGTTCTGTCGTGAAAAAATAATATACATCCATATCACAATTTTAATCGGGTTACTATCTTCTGGCACCATGTTTTGTTTTTTCAGTATAAATGAGTTTTTCTATATCCCGCAACTCTTTCGGAGAAGGTCCGACAGCAATTTTTGCGAGCAATGTTACCGATTAAAAGTTCAAGTTACAATGTTGCATGCGCCATATCTTCACATTCGAGTAGGTAGACCTTAATCGTAGGAGCTTCTCAGGTGAAAAGAAGTTCCACCGGGAACTAAAACTATTATAGACATAGAACACTGCGATCCAAATATTGTAGTTAAAAAATTATGTATTAAAGACATTACTATTTAAGACAGCAAGTAACGTTGTAAATATTAGCAATTATTTAGGTTATGCATATCGTGATCGAGCTATTGATTCACGACCATATCGCGTGGCTATAATTACCCGGAGCAAGGATGAATGGACGCCATTAAGCGAATTATCAGTTAGTGGAATATATAAAGTCGTATTATATTTAGCACAAATATCTATAAACAATCGAAATATTCACCGATTTAAATACCTTTTTTCTAAAATTTTCATAAATTTTTATGCGCAGTAAAATATTTTTATTCAAAAAAAAAATATAGAAAATTTTATTTAAAAATAAAATATTGTCAATAATTTTAACTGGTGTGCTATCGGTAATATATTAAGCCAGCCTATCAGCACATATCATAGAGGCTGACAATTAGTTGAAGCCATTTTCATAACTAGTTTCGAGTATCGATGAAGGTAATATATTCAGGGTGAAATTTATTTATTTATGTCTTAGGAATACATATAGAATAACAAAACTAGTATAGGTATTTATTAGAAAAAAGGGAGTCCATTAAGTGTAAGTGTATTTTATGGAATTTGAATTGTCTTACAATATTCACTTTAAAAAATACATAGTAAATAATAATCAGTCACCCAAATTCTTATAAACTGGAACACTAAAACGTTATATAAAATATATATTAAGAAATAACATAAGGACAAACCAATTTATGTACTTGGTTAAATGCTACCTATAACAAAGAAAGACAGATACTGATCAGTCAAAAAATTGTGGAACCCTGTTCGTAACGTGGAACCCTCAATTTTCGCAACGAGCAAATATCCCCCTTAAATCAACTCATCAGAAAATGTTGCTCTATATTTCTTTCTCATTTAAGACGAAAGTTCAACCTTATTTTCTAAATTGAGAACTTTATTTTGACTGAGCCGACGTGAGGCGATACTCAAAGGTTTTACTCAGACACGATGAAGGCTAGGCTGGGGTTTAGAACAATTTAGCAGCTCCAATAATTTTAATAGAATTTTGTCAATTTCAGTGTAATACTGTACTACTTCTTACCTATAATACTTTCATCATCATTATAGCAGCCGAAGCAAGCCACTAACGAACATAGGCCACGCCAACATAAGGGGAATTTTGCCCATAATTATCACGGCCGGCATGGTGGCTTTCCTTCGCGACAGCAATGCTACTGCCTATCCCTACTTGATTGCATTCAGCAACTCTGTTTCGGGTGGATATACCGCGATCTGCCGGTTGTGGTACCTCAGTCGCTTACGACTATACTACTCCAGGGGTAGGTACCCTACTGTTTGAGGTTAGAACACCTTATTGAATGTAAATATTGATGCAGATAAATTTAAAACTGAAGCCTATTTCACACAAGAGTGCCCACGAATATTGATTTCATGTGTTCTGCTCCTCACATTTCTTTTGCTTAATATTAATTATTCTCTTTATTCACAACGCGGGTTACGACCAGACCATTAACAACCAATATACCATTGTAAATTTAAAGTAGATAAGATTTCAAAAAGTGGATTAAATTAATAGATACCTAATACCAATTCGATTAATATAATGGAATGAAACACGATGTTGTAATTAATTAGTGGTCTGTACAAACTTTACTTTGCTCCAGTCTTACAAAGTTTACTTGTCTTTTCTTGACGGCTCTTTAATACCGACTTTGTTATATCTAATAAAATAAGCTTCATTATTTCAGGTACATTTTTTAAATTAATTTATTCAAAGAACGGACACGCGCGCCTTTACCTTGAAAATGTAGGAAATTCATCACATAATGAGTGTATGCGACAAAAAATGTAGAAAGAAGACGAAAAAAGGAATTTCTTTGTGTAAATCTCCGTCTGTGTAATCTTGAAAACGAATTTCATGCGGCGAGCAGATTAGCCGAGCTTAGTTTTACATTTAAGGTTTGTTTTATAATATAGAAGTGAAATTATCGGCCGGCTCTAGCAAATACCCATCTAACAATATTATGTATAAAATTATTATATAAATATGTTTATATATATTAATTATTTTATAGGTACATTTTTATTTGACGACACGTACAGAGCGCACTTTTATTGCATGCTAATATCTGGTTAGAAAAAATATTTACTTGTTCTGGACCCGTAACAAATTGCTCCAGGAAAAATATAAAACAAAATTATTGACACGAGTTTTTACTTTAGCACGTTTGCCTTTAAAGACGAAACGAAAGTAACCGACTCAAATCAGAACTTTAAATTAAAACAAAACAAAATGTTTACGCCTTAGGCTATAATAATATGATCTTGAAGTATTTAAACAATAATGAATATAATTATCATCTATAAATTAAAACAATTAATGCAACGTTGCATCATTACACTATCCGTGTACAACTGATAGTAAATCAGCATGTCCCAGACCTCTTAAATTATTCTTAACCCTAGGAACTTCCATCTTATATTTTCAAACTCTCACGGCATACCTATATTATTACTAATGCCCCTGAAAAAAAAACAATACATAAAAGAGGTATTTTATTTAAACATGGCACGATCACGCGCGCTGCACGCGCAAGCCGGCTAAGCCACCATTACGTGAATGTTCTCGCCTGCTCCTAGATTACATTACAGTACATCGAGAAGAGTACACGTATCCCACTTTGAGAAACCCTGCCTAGTAAGGCAAACGTCGGTGTATAAAACTGTCCTGCACGCGTTTTCTACTGCGTCATAGCGATTGTTAATTTTATTATTGCACGAGAAGACCTCTAGGCGTGCCAATTTATCCAAGCTTTTCTTAGAAGTAAAATGTCGAACTATCGAAAAGTCATATCTGTATATTAGCAGTAACTGAAGCTAATTGCCCTAATAAATTGCGGGTAATGTACGTGATAATTCGCGATAAACAATCCTTCGTTTGTTTAACTCAACCGCTGGCCCCGCACGTCGTGAATCCATTCGTATCTTGATCCCGTGCCAAAGCGAAAGACGTCCAAACAACAATCAATAAAATGCAAAGTCCTGCCAATTTGAGACAGTTTTTGCGAACTTTCTTTACTTCTCTGATTCGGCGCCTTTGCAAGCAGAAATAAACTTGGTACCGAAATTGTAAGTAGACCTACAAAATCAAGCAATCGCCCTCAGTCAGACGTCTCGTATCTAATTTCGTTTGGCCCCATTACTCTTTTATTTAAAAAGTTTCAACGTTTCGAACGCGCTCCGGATATATTTTGCTTTCAATGTGTATCCAGCAGTTATTGTATGTATTGAACCTTAGATCGATCGTAATTTACCGTTTCATTGTAGTAAAACAAATGATAAGAGAATTTTCTTAATACGGGAAACATAGCAGGTATAGTAGGTTAGATTTATTCCATTCATGAATTTGTTAATCCGTATACACTTATTTTTTATCTAGTCTTTTATTTTATTGTATATCTCATAAAGATATTGGCAGTTTATTTTTAAATTTCTTGTTTGATTAAACTAGCTCATCTCAGCAAAAATACATAGTATTAAAATCGTGGCCTCTGAAACTCAGTTTGTTTCAATGAAGTTTAACATAAATTAATACTCAATTTCTATAGTAGTTTAATTACATTCCGGTAACGTTAAGTTTTTCAATGTTTTTTTAAATATCAAATCCCGGTGAGTGAGGTCATCATTATCATGATGGCAACATTAAAAAAACTACCGCTGCTGAACATAGATCCCCTTGAAAGATAGACTTTGCCCGTTTCGCGACGAGAATACTGTTTCACATCCCCGCCCTGTTACTTTTGAGACTGTTTCTGGTGGATCTCACGCTAACGTGAGAGAGGTTTTGATTCCTAACATTTTATTCTTACGTTATTGGCCTGGTACCGGTTCTAAATTTAAAATCATTTCATGCTTATTACTTCTGATGTATAAAATGAAGTATACTATTATTAATTCACATGAACACGAAATTAATATCTATCGTATAATAGAAAACAAATAAAAAGTTCATTAGTTTAAATTAATACAATACTGATATCCTTTATGAATTTTCAATATAATACATTAAAAAGGTTTCAAGTCCAATTAAAATTGGACGTTGTCCAGAACAAATAATGTATCATTGCATCTCCGTTGGTTTGCTTAGTTGTTCAAATAAGCAACTTTATCGATAGTTGGAACATGTGGAGGATTGATTGGGATTAACTGTGACTACGAGTACAATAAAGCCTTCATAACGAAAAAGTAGTAAGTACACGAGTATCTAATATCAATTCACTTAGTCCGTTGCTCTCAATTTGCTTAATCTATAGTGGTCTTTGTCAAACAGAATTTCTGCAAGAAATAAATATTCTTTCCTGTCTAACTTTTTTTAATGGAATGACCGATTCGGTGGAAACATTTCCGAGTCACCAGTATTTTTATAACCGCCATTTTTCGGGTTTCGTACCACAAAAGGAAATTATCTCATTTATTATCCGTCTGTACGTCTTTCACGACACTTTATTACGAGAACATGTAAAAATATCAAGTTGAAATTTATATTATAGAAAAACTATATACCCGAATCAGCCTCCTTAAGCTGTGAAAATCTATATTCTAAGTAAACCTAAAAAAATATACACCGCAACAAAGGAAACCTAACACCGTAGATCTATAACGATGAAGGTTGGTGAGATGTATCATCTTATACTATAGATACACAGAAAAATTTAATAACCATACATTTGCAATAGAACCATAAAAATAATATAACATAATTTTAGGTTCCCAAATACCAAGGGGACCCTCGAGGGCGAGTCCATCTTGGCTTTGAACTGTTTTTTTTCTTGGATTTCTTTTTATGGTTACGTATGTAATTAATCATTAATCTTTATAATATCCGTGAAGTGAAAAATTTGTACCCCTTATCAAGTAGTAAATTGCGCGTATTGATTAACGTAAAATTTGACAAAGGTAAAGTTAATCTGAAAAAGAAGTATTTTATAACACAAAATGTATTATAAATAGGTACATTTGATCCTTAAAAATAACGATTATATACACTATTGTTGCAAAGTAGAATAGTACCTCTTCTAGTACCAGGTGTCGTACGATGCGAATAAGGTACCAGAACCGACAGCTGGCGGTATATGCGTCCGTGACAGTGTAGCTCAAATGCACAGGGCGGGGATGAACAGTAGCATCCCCGTGGCGAAGCTATGCTCTGCGATTGCCAACACGCTTGCCCAGCGCGGCAATTATGAGTGTACCCCTTTCTTGGGGAGGCCTATGTCCAACAGTGGACTTCCAATAGCTGATATGATGATGATGACACTACTGTTACAATGACATACTAAAAAAAAATGTAAACATTAGTTGGTTATCGAATGTCCAACATATGATAATGATAATAAAATCACAAAACATCTCATACATTGATACCTGACTCCGAGTATCTTAAAGCACTTGTGTTACGGACGTCAGACAACAGAGAATTAACAAAAATAGTATTTAAATATTCAACACCCAGACGTAGAAAAAATACAAATAGCACCATGTAAATATTTGTTCTAGGTGGGGATCCAACCCACAACCTTCAGCGCACAAGATAGAATCGTTACCGTCTACGCAATCAAGCCCAAAAAATGGTTAAGGATATTTTTTTGAAGAATTCAAAGAATTCGAAGTGCGACCAGCGGTCTACAAGTTGCAATACGCGTCTATTGCAGACAGACTAGTTTATAATAAACATAGTTCAATGACCCATGCGTCAGGTGAGTTATGATCCCCCGGGGTCATAAGCGTTATCAGTGTTATAAGTATAGATTTTATTATTCTATCCGGTTGCAAAGTACTTAATAAAGTATATTTTGTATTTCTGTTTTGACTCTTGGCAATGCTGGGAGACCACGATATATCTACAGGTCAAGTTTTTAACAAAACTAATTACAACTGTGGCTGTGTGGTACCGGCAGAGTAGAATAGTACCTCCCCCTGTACGTAAGAGGCGACTAAAGTACCAGAACCGACAGATATCGGTATATACATCGGAAAAAGTGCAATTCATACACAGGGGGTGGGGATGAGTTACACTGCCCAACATGGCAATTATGGGCAAACTTCCCTCTTTGGACTTCCAATTGCTGATATGTTAAATTACAAATAAACGATGTATTATTCCTCACAATTAATTGTTGCGGATATTGAACCCATGATCGTTGCTTCCCGCTTGATTCTTTCAAACTATGTGCCACGTGGGTCTACAAATTAAGACCAGGAATATTATTTTCAAATCATTCACTTTTTTTTATAACGATTAACACATAAATAGTCTGTTAGTAAATTTACATTAGTGTTAGTGTCATTTATAAATATAAATACATGCATCTATTATTTTTTATTATTCATTGTATCAGTTATTGGAAGTCCACTGCTGGACATAGGCAACCACGAGAAAGGGGTAACATAGCCTATGATTACCGTGCTGGGCATGCGTGTTGGCAAATGCGGAGCGGAGCTTTCGCGACAAGCATGCTGCAGCCCACCTCACCCTGTGTATTTCAGATGGATATACCGCCATATGTCGCCATCTCTTAACGGCTCCCTGCCGGTACCTCTGGGCTCTTATTATCTATTATGATAAAACTTTCAAGGCTTTAAAACGTGGCACACATCATATTTTGTCAATCCTGAGATTGGATGTTGAAACGTATAGCAAAAAATAAAAAAACAGTTAAATAAACCGCGTTTTAAAGACGTCAATAATGGTAACCACCATTATTATGAGTAATGTATGCGTAAATGTTAGAAAATATTATATTACCTATTGATCAACAGATAATAGATACTAGCGATAAACATGTCCGCAATACATATTCCAGGATGGAAAATAGTTGGTCCATTGTGTATTTATTTGCTATCAGTAAATTACGTTTGTTGGAAGTTTCTTATGATGAGAGATAAACACCTCTCCCATCTTTGTTCTGGATACAAGACTCTTTCAGAACGAAAACTTGCTAGGCACTTTCTATGATTTATGAATATTGTTGGGTTTATCGTTAGGTAGATTAATCGTTAGTTAGAAGTACTTGGTTAGCAGAAGTTTTGTATTGATGATTACATTATAGTAGTTACATGAATTATTGTTTATAATTTTGCTGTGAAACCTAATCGTCCTTAAATTAGGTACACTCAGACTTTTTATACGCAAATTTTCGCTAAATAAATTAAATTATGACTAAATAAAATTAAAATCCTCATCACCATTACAGCAATTGGAAGTCTTCTTCTCGACATAGGCTTCCCCGAGAAAGGGGAAATTTCACCCATAATTGCCACGCTGGGCAAGCGAAGCTTCACAGAACGCCGCTTTCGCGACGGGAATGCTGCTGCCCATTCCCGCTCTGTGCATTTGAGCCGCACTGTTAAGGATGTATATGCCGCCATCTGTCGGAGCTGGTACCTCAGTCGCCTCTAACGACACCTGGTACAGAGGAAGGTACTATTCTACTCTGCTGGTACCTCACTGTTAAAACCTTATTGTGAAGAAAAACGATAGGAACTGTTATAATATTTATGGGTTGATTAACAATAAACCAGTTTTACTAATTTACTTTTTAATTTTCAGGCAGAAGCTTATTTTATTGCCATTTTATTTTTAATTTCCGCTTCAAATACAAACACGTCTGAAGCTGATGGGGTGTTCTACGTTCGTTTTAATTAGTTCCAGGTGCCAGAGATCTGTTCCTGTAGGGATTTAGTGAAAACTTAGGTTAAATACTCTCATAACCTTAATTTAAGGAGTCCTAAAAAAATTTACTTTATGTTGCCATAACAAAAATAAGTTATCAATGAGACTTCATCACATTAAGTAATATAATTTATGGTGCAGTCCCTTTACATATATTTTCAACGGCTCTGTCATAAATGTCACATTTAAAATAAAAATCCTCGTTTTAAACGTAAACAGTAATCGTTCCATATTTAATTATAGTAAAAATGAGAATTATCTATGTAATATCAAAAATAAGGCTCAACGATATCAATAAATAAATCTATTGATTGGTATTCATTTAAAAAAAAATGGGTGTGGCTATGGTTCTGGACAGATATACTTGTTTAAAATGTTTTACGTTAACACGTTTTACGGAAAAATTCTTTGATATCAATAAAAGAGATAACAGTTAAAAAGCAACACCATCAAAGTAATGCCTGAATCTTATCATGCTTTTTGAATTATCATTTGGCTCCTAATGTTGACAAAGAAGTTCAGCCCCGACGGACATTGAACAACCAATCACAAGGTAACTGAAATACCGACCGAAAAAAAATAAACTGCGTTGTAAATCCGTTAAAAATAGTTATTTGATGAGAAATAAACGCTTTCCACGTTTATAGTTTGAAAGTATTATATCATTTGATTGTTAATATTAAAACAGATTTAAAGATGTTTATTACAAAATTCTTTTCTAGTCAGAGAAATTTTACACAGAGAAGATCTTCATTTAATTATATTAAATACAGTGTTCATTTATTTTCCGCTAATCAACAAGCCCGTTCTACTAACAATAAAAGCCTGCTGGCTGGTGACCCGGACTTTTGTAATTCATCAGCAGTAAAGGTTTCTCGTGGGCTAATGCAATCGTTCGCTCAAGCCTGCGGCTGGCCAGATAAACGGACACACAAAAGCAAGGCTCTTACTATCTGCGTACTATCGGTAGGGTTGTCAAACTGCTGTACAGGCTGACAGAATTGATACTCTTTTTTTGTTATATATATCCAGGCATCAGGTCACGAATAGTACTGTAGTAAAAGTACTGTACCTACATACCAGTATTACTTTAATTTTATTATAAATTAGCTATAGAACTTACTCTTTGTATAACTGTTGAACGAACCACATCAAATATATTAATCAACAATAGGTCGTGTTTTCATCTCAAAAGAACACCTACTCAACACCTTACTGCTACAGTACCATGGAAATCTTTATTTGACATATTAGTCAGTATTTCTATATAACTTTCCTATTAATTATTTCAATTTGTATAATGACAAGTAAAAAATAAATTTCTTTGTGCAGACGGAACAAGAACAATTATTATCTTACTTTATTGCAGTAATATATCCAACATAATACGTAAGAACTATAAGAACGAGTGCCTAAAAATGTACCCAAAAACCCTAGTTATATAGAAAACTAAGTAGGAAAATATGTACATGCAAATATCACACATAAAGTTGACTGCTAAGAAGTCATTCTCATTAATAACATTAGCTGTTAAGAACACGCACGTCACGAAATCGCATTCCTAGTAACTTAATAATTTCTACGAACCGAATCTTGGCAAGATATTGTATTAATGAATATTCACTGGCAAGACGGCTTCAGTGGTGATACCTGCTTATTTATACAAAATATTGTGTATATTCATCTAAATTAAGTGTTTATATGGGCCTTGGTTACGAATATCGACAAATCCTTCACATAAGTAAATGTCACCCCCATATGATTAATGTCAAAATTTAGTTTATGTCCCATTTCACTTCTACTAAGGCGGCGCCACTGGCTAATTAAATAAGAGAATTCAATACATTTTCAAAAATAACTTTACACAGTGCTTTCGCGTCTGCAAGATAGTAAATATACTCTAATTGGTTCTTGAAGATTAAGTTAGAAAAGTTAAGTTCTTTTTTTATATATATACTCAGCATTCGGATTGCTGATCTCCCGTCTTAACCGGCCCGCACCTAAATCCCAGTATTTTCACTGTGCCATCCCTGCAAGGCCTCAAACGTTTAAGTCAATAGTACGAGTTTCTCAAACTTAGTAACTATATTTGAACTCCAATATATTTTATAGTAGACGACCAATTTACCTTATGTTGCTCTTTAAACATAGTAATTGTAGATAACATTATTACAAACTGTATTTTTGACGGGCTTGATGGCGCTTACCGTAGTGTTTCTATCTTATGCACCAAGGGTTGTGCGTTCGAGCCCCACCAAGGACAAAAATTTATGAGATGAATATTTGTGTTTTATCTGTATCTAGATAAAACATATGTATACGGTATTATATTTGATATACATCTTGTCCTTTGATAATATATCTATATATTTGATATCTGCAACACAATTAAGCTATTTATTCGGATTCAAGGCAATGTACGTGATTTTGTATGAATTTACAATATTTTCAAAGAATTTTCAAGAAATTTTCTATGCTACAAAAAGATTCAAACTGTATCTTTTTTTTCACGACTATTTAGTCTGCTACACAATGTCAAAAACCCCGTTTCATTTTTGCTGCTCTGTGGGCCTTATCACCCACTTTGAGAATCGCTGATTTAAGTCAACCGCGATGGCCCTCACAAACGCGGACCTACCCCAGTTCGACAGAATGGATTTGAAAGAAAGCAGAATCCCATTCCATTCGTTTATTGTTTGTAAATTTGAAAATCTGCCATTATTGCTTTTTGGATTCCGCAAGCCGATTAGACTTCTTTGAATCGGGAAGGGCTGAAACGAACTTAATTCTAAAATGTGTACCTATATATACTTTATAACTAAGTATTTACTTTAAGTGTGTACTTGTAATTCAAATTCTATCTTTGGAATCCCAAATTTAAAAAATTACTTGTAACTTCCAAACAGCTTTTCTCCGCACTAACATAAAAAAAATTAAAAAAAAAACAATTGTCTGTCGAACTGCATGTCATGTCACTGCACATCACTGCTATTAAAAGACGAAAGACGCCGTTGAAACAGCGGGCACAAATAAATTAACAATGTAGTCTTGTCTTAATGTCGATTTGGGCCACTGGTCTCACCGAAGTCTTCACACTGTTGCGTGGTCTACCTGCATTTATTCATAGGTCGATTTAGAATCAAATATAAGAATCGCTCGTTAGCACTGACATCCTTATCATATGATACGTAGCACGTGCAATCATAAAATTATCTTTTTATTTGCAAAGAAGCAACGAAACAAATGTGTTTTTTTTCGAATTTTATTTGAAAATGTTTCTGCCTAGCCGTGTTTTGGCTTGCGGTGCAATGAACGTAATATTTGTACTTTATTCTATCAGAAAAACATCAAAACTCTTATATTCATTTGACAATAGCAAAGAAGTCTGAATATGCAATATAAATGTTCATTGTGTGAAGTGCTGCTTCGTAACGTAACCTTCTTAGATTCATATATATATAGATGGAGCCTTCCTACTTTGATATAGCACAAGGAAAACGGGATATAATGCAAAATATTGGCCATACGATATTAACCTTCGGGGACTCTAGCTTACAATTGCCACGCTAAGGCGTGGTTGCAAAAGAGCGTAGCGTTAAGACGGACAAGTCGCTGCCCAAGCGCCATTGCATTTAAATTACGTTGTCTATCCGATACGGTTTACGATTCAGTCGCATCTTGCGACATCTCATACAGAGGCAGGTACTTTTGTACTCTACGGTATAGCTGGTGTCCGATAGGGTACCTATATCGTCCAATTGATCCGAGACAGTATATTCGCTTGGGTGATTCTTAGATAGAGGGAGTCCGTCACACCTAGCTGTGTACCAGCATAATGGTGCGTGACGCAATACCCTGTACGAAACAAAATGGTAACTTGTGCCTCAGCTAATTGTAATCAGTCGGTACCTCCTAATTTAAGATAAGTATTTTTTAATCCAAAATTAACTGGTGGGAAAAAATATTCAATAAACTTGCAAAACAAATATCGCAAATTGGACCGGTAATGTTAAATTCTGTTTGATCGTTAACTAATTGAAAAGCCGTAGGAATAACAAATCAATCGGTATTGACGCTCGTTAGCTCATCTCATCGAGGATAAATTCAGGAGATCCATCTCTTAGCTTTTTACCCTTTTGGGCAAACATTGTTGGAGTATTCCACGTCCCGGATTAAATTGTTACGTCAAAGGAATTCGACGTCTGTGTACATTTTGCAGTGTAAGCAATTAGGGGAGTCTTAAAATCACTTTGTTCAACGTATTGAAACGCGGCTTTTCAATTAACGTCGTAGGTGGATTTATGCGTGTTGTGTGTCGCTATATTTAAGGAATCGTCCGTTATGTTTAAATGTTGGTGGTTACATTAGAATACTGATACTATATATTTAAGTCAGCAGACGTATTTATAAGCAAAGAAAACCAAACATGACAAGCCAATTACGTACTGAGTAACACGCTTGTGTATTGTATTATTGGTTGCAATTACTAATACATTTTGGTACATTATTATTTTTTAAAAGTTAATTTTTAACTTGTTACAAACGCGCAAAAATACAAACCATGCCTCTGAATATACCTGTTTAGAGATAGAAATATATTATTTTAATATATATAATATTAATATACATAGCTATTTAATAGAAATATAATAAAAACCGGTCAAATGATTTTGACTAAAATCGGTCGAATCGTAAAAACTAAACAAATAAAAAATAAGATCTTTCTTTTTCTATAATGTCAAACATTTTCATTTACAAAGTATTCATGAAACTTCTACATGCAAATTTATTTTTTGTTCGACGATACTTTTTAATAAAGTCGTTAATAAGTTGGTTTACTAGATATAATTGGCTTAGTCATGTAACGTCTATGTGTAATCCCTTATATTTAGGTGTTGAGCTCATGTATCATCATAACTATCACTTACACACGCCCATAAAAAATGATGCGCGGAATATTTTCATGATTCAATGTTTAGTTTCCTATTATCATTTGACAGATAATGATTTTGTTTGCTGTATGCAATAAGCGGGCATAAAGTTTGGTCGGCGGTTTTTTGACACCGTTTCTGAAGTGAGGCGAGACCTAAGAGTAAAATAATAATAATAATAGTAAAATGATAATAATAATATGATAACAATAGAAAAGTACCTAGAGAGTAAAATAATAAAATAGAATTTAATGTTGTCATTATTTTCTTGCATCTTTAGAATTATTAAGTATATTATAATAGCTGGCCCAATAGACGTTGTCCTGTCTTCACTATATATCTATGTTTGTCATAAAATAATATTGCGACTTCAAATTGAGATATTAAACTATTTTTTCTTTCAAGTTAAATAAAACTGTATACAGTATGCAAAAAGTGTTCTAGAACGGTTCTGACGGTTCAAAGTCCATCCCGGAAAAACACATATTATGTATCAAGAGATAGGGGTCAGACAAGCAAAATATCACTGACTGACTGACTGAGCGACGCTGATCATTATCTGATCAGCGTAGCTCATGCACACCTAAGGAATCACAGGCGCTGTACCGGCCTTAAAGAAAGTTGACTCTGGCCTTGATGGTCTCCAAACCCCAACTGTCTGGGAGACCAGCCAGTGCATTAGTTCCATAGATCAACGAGAAAATGGACGCACAGTGGATGACCGCTACGCATCGAGGCGGTGGGGATGGTATGACAGTTGAATGCAAGTGGTACAGTGCAGAATTAGTTATCGACAAACTCTTCTGAACAATCCCCATGATATATGTGTAGAGTAAGAAAACGGATTAAGCCGCTGATAACCACTAATACCGTGAGGTACCGGCAGAGTAGAATAGTACCTACGATTGCAACAGATGTCGTAAGAGGGGACTAAGTCGTAAGTAACTACCAGAACCGACAAATGACGGTATATACATCCGAAACCGTGCAGATCAGATGCACAGGGCTGGGATGGGCAGCAGCATCCCCAGCACTCCTGCCCGGCGCTACTATTATGGGCAAAAAACCTCCTTACTAGGAGAGGCCTATGTCCAGCAGCAGACTTCCAATGGATGGTATGATGATGAGGAACCACTAAGGAAATATACTCATAACACCTTTAAAATCGACGATTTGTAATACACAAACATTTGCAAAGTAATTACCAGTAACAGTTCTACATTAAAACTAGACATCAACAGTTGTTAAGTACCGAAAACAATTTTAACACTGCAGTTACAAATCTGTACTATAAATGAGATGTAAATAGAGTCGATTTTTCAATACTCGTTTTTGTACTTCAGACGTCCCCAGATGATAAATGAGTCGATGGCTCTACGTGTTTTATGGTCACATGTTGACGTTCGCATCCTAATTACCTAAAAAAGCTTATTTAAAACGTTGCCGGTGTGAATGACTCTTTCGAGGCGACGACATGTATCTGTGGCGGACTGGATCGAAGCTTAGGGTTGCCAATGATAAATATTCAATGGGTTATTTTAGTTAGAATAAAGATAACAAGTAAGGTAATAGGGGTCTTATATTTGGGACACGGGCGGGAATAAATGGCAGTTGACCGTCTTTTGTAGTCTCAACCCTTTTTATCTTCTTCCTTTTAGAGTCCAGTACACTCGAATGGCATGGTTTAAAAGCACAAACAAATTACTTTAATTTGGCTGATATTTAGAATATCCTTAAACCAGTAGCGCTAGCAGCATGCATTTATGACTAATTTATTCAAATTTATTACATGTTAAGACCATTACTTATCGTGAGTAAATTATGTATGGGTCATGAATTTTAAACAGATTAAAAAATCAATCAGTCATCTTAAATTTAAACTTTAACATCAACAAATGTATATAATCATTTAGATATATAACTCCATTCTTAATAGATAATCTAAAATTTGTATTACTATGTTTATAATGATTCAGTGAACTTTATATTAATATTAACATTCCTGTCACATTCGGCATGTAAGTAAAAATTCGGATCGCCTTTTATCTTTTTTAAATATAACAAAAATAAGGCAAATGGATTTTGATCTGACAACCCTACGAGTATGTCGGGCGCCAACGCATTTTGGCAAAGAGCCGACGATTTTGATGACTGCGTGTCCTGCATGAAAGGGAGGCAGCCCTAACGGAAACGAGCACAACAAATATTTTCATATATAGCAACCTAACATATAAAAATGTTAATGAACAGTAAATTATATGGACAATTATAGCTAAAGTATCGACTAATGTCAGCGTGGATTTAATTTGTGAAAAGTTATTGCAAAATGATTGCGACAAAATTATTTATAAAATTCCAGTTTGTATCTCGTCATAGCAGCTGTAGAACGTCTGCTGGCATCTGGACATGGGCCTCCCGAGAAAAGGGGGAATTTAGCCTATAATTACCGCGGTGGGCAAGCGTGGTGGCAATCTTAGAGCGTAGCTTCGCAACGGAAGTGCTGCAATCCATCTCTGCCACTTCATAATGCGGTTCATGATTCGTTTGCCTTACACAATTGTTTTCTAAAGTGACAACCAGTTCTTTTATAAGTAGTCAACGGGATTGTTAGAAATAACATTCTATAAGAGAAAGGGAAAGGAATATCCTAAAACTGACAATCAGTCCACCGATTTGACGGGCCTGACAGCACAGATGGTATTTATTGATCATGTCTTGTGCGCCAAGGATCGTAGGTTCGATCTCCACAAAGAACAATATTTGTTTTGTGACCGGGATTTAAATATGTATTTAAGTCTGGAGTCCGTAACACAATAGCTTTAAGCGACTAAGTTCGGAGCCAGGTCAATGTGTGAGATGTTCTGTAAATTTATTTTGAATACTCATTATCATGCGCCTAATTACCATACATCAATAGCACGGTATTGACCTATACTGGGCTTGCAAAGGAGGTCAGTGGCTCCTTATTCACATATGATTATGACTATTTATTCGGCAATTCATCTATATCGTCTCCTCGATCCCAACAAAACAATAAAATTGATCTTTAAATTGGTTTCAATCAAAAATATAATCTAAAAACATTTGCCACCCGCCATCACTAATCGAATGTAAACCAATCTATACGAGTGAAATAAAAACAGTGCACAATATTTTCGTTCGACCGACTCCAAAGCGTGCGGCACGTGTGAGCGATTCCAAGCTTCACTGTTTCTGAATTGTTAAGCCGCATCGACGCTCTCGTCATGTTGCTACGCTATCTCACAAATATTGTAAACGTGCAACGATTCAATCCTTGTCGTCATCATCTTCATCATATAATTGGAAGTCCACTGCTGTCCATAGGCCTCCGCAAGAAAGAGGGAATTTTGCTTGTTATTACCGCGCTATTGAAGCGTGTTGACAATCGCAGAGCGCAGCTTTTCGACGGGGGCGCTGCTGCCCATCCTCGGCCTATCTGCTATTCATCCGGAACAGTCTGGCTCAATAGTGTACTATTGAACTAGACTGTTCCGGATGAATACTTATAAAAATCAATGTAGCATCTCAAGAACAGCTGCCGGAATATAACCGAAAAAAATGTAAAAAGGTTAATAAATCGTGTTTTAAAGCCGTTAAAAGACTTGTTTTATTATGAATAGTGAACACGTAAATGTTAGAAATTATTCTTTCATATACTATTTCAACCTGAACAATATGTCTATGTATTGGCAAGTGTATAGAATATTTGTTAGCTAGCTTTTCATCCGTAGTTCCGTTCCCTTGCATTTCATGTTATATTTCGACCCGCAGGATCGTTTCTGGGCCATCCAAAATGGCCTGTGTTAATCCAGATCCGCTTTAATCTATTCCTGTACCATGTCATCATATTAGCCATAAAAAGTCCAGTGTCGGAATTTTTGCCCATAATTGCCGTACTGGGCAGGCGTGGTGGCAATCGCAGAGCGCAACTTCGCGACAAGGACGCTACGATGTTTTGGATGGATATACCGCCATCTGTCGGTTCCGCTGTCTTAGTCGCCTCTTACGACACCTGGTACAGAAGAAGGTAATATTCTACTCTGCCGATGCCCGTGTGCCATGTATGATATTTTATACTATGTCATTCCTTTGCTGTCTGTCCGTAACACAAGTGCTCTTTAAGTCTCTCCTTGTCATGGAGTAAGGTCGGTTTATGAGATGTATTGTAAATTTATAAAAAACAAATCATCAAAAGTCCTTCTGACGTAAAAGTGCAAAGCACATACATCTATCTTTTATGCGGACGTGATATTAGTTGGATTCGGGAACTCTATCAAGAATAAGAGAATTTTTAGTAAAAAGAAACGTGCAGAACTTAGTTTCTAGCTAATGTTTTTTTGTCTTTACCTGCACATGAGTTATTGTTATTAATTGCTTTGTGCACTGATACCAAACTTGTGTCCGAATCCTTTAGAAATATATACCTAAGATATAAAATTCTCGTGTCACGGTGTACGTCATTGAACTCCTCTGAAACGGTTTGACCGATTTTCGTGAATCTTAGCGTGCATATCTGCTAGGGTAAACAATCGGACAACATCTAATTTTCATCCACCTAAATGTTAAGGGTGAACCACCAACCCAAACCACCCCAAAATATTTCTTTTTTCTTTATTCTTCTTTCTGCCTCTCAACCGGAATACAACAACGCGAACATTGCTGTTTGGCGGCAGAAACAGGTGTGGAGAGTGAGGTACCAATGTAGACGACCGTTGTATGAGATCTACCTCTAGTAATAATATTTTTACATATATCACATCATAATTATAATCACAGCATACATTTTGTGTAATGTCCATAGACATATCTTAGTCCATCTAATATTTTCATATAACTTAAATCTAGCCAGATTTTATTCTCACTTTTGCTTATTTACAATAATTTACATAGACATTTCTCAGAAATATATTTGGAAAGTCTAAAGTAAAGTTAAGCGCGAACTTTGTAAGAATTGAAGTATGAATTATAAGGGTTGTTAAATATAGCAATGTTTTCATTTAGCATCAGAACTGACTACGATGGCAAAACATTTGTAACTTGCCATCAGATAAATAACATCTAAACATCAATCCGGTGAGCCATCCGAGAAAACATTTGAAAATCAATAAATAAACAATATCACATCAACTAAACGAAATATCTGAATCAGAGTTACTTGACTGTTCGTGACAGCTGACAGATCTTTTTGTAAGTAACTTTCTTTGTGTCTCCAAAAAGTATTGCGCAACCGATTTAAAAAATATAATCATAAATAACATAACCTTATAAATATATAAAAATGTGAATCATTAGATGCAATATTTAGAGGACGTTGTTAATGTTATTGTCTACTTCTGGTGTTCTCCTTAGACTGTGGCATCACCACGGCTAAATAAAAAAAAATAGTATTGATGGTTACATATTTGACTTCCTGATCGAAACTCTTCAGCTTTATAATATTAGTATAGATGGAACAGGAAAATTGATTAAACCTTTTTTTAAGGCAAAATGTGTATATCATTAGTCAGTAATCTACATTCTAATAATAAGAGTGGAATGAAGATAGCGGTAATTCACTTGCGCGCGCAATACTTTATGAAGTGACGTCATAGTTTATAAGTCGCATCCTTTTCTTATCTTTCATTTACCACCCACCTCCTTCAACTAGATTATAAAGCATCTAAATTAGTGATATTTTAATGGATAAACACATTTCCTGAATAATGCGCAATCTTCTGTATATACCGAATCGTAACAATAAATAAAAGCAACCTTAATAAACAGCATACAAATACTTAACTAAAATAAAGAATGATTTCATGGAATGAAGATTCAGTTCACTCGATTCAGATATAAGAAATAAAGTGTTTATTTCGAATTACGCCAAATGTAATATACTTATTGCGCTGCCTGACCGAGTTTCTCATGATTCATTTCTTTAACGTCAGTGTTTACTTAAGATAGCGCACACAATATTCCATTGGCAGTGGCAACATATCAGTTTTGCAGTATATGATATAATAGCGTACCTAGTTTGATATCATTATTCATTGATACGCAATCTATATAAATGGATTCCTAAATTCTGCTGGTATCTTGTTTCAAACAAAATTTTCATCACATGACAAACATATACTTTGTTTATTTGCTTATGCGATTGAGCTGAAATGGTTTGGGGGGGGGACTTATACTAGTAAATAGGTATTGTTACGAAGTTAAATTTAAGCTAAATCTTATGTTTTGAGACTTTACTGAAAAATAATTAAGATGTATGACTTGTAACTAAGTACGTTTACACAAGTTTTTTACGCAATAGCATCAGTAAAAGCAGACACTATCCAGTTGAAAACATACAAGGTATGTAGTATTAAAATAAAATATATGTAAGGAACAGAAATGATGTCTGGGTTTTCGTTCAGGTTTGCGTACTATCCAACACAGTAAGAAGCTCGTAGCGATATTTCCTTCCCAGATACAAAACTTTTTTAAATCAAGTACACACTAGGGATACTTATTGAATTTTAGCATTCCTGTGTTTAGCTCTTCACACTAGCTAGGAACGATATCCTATTTACTTAAATGTTTTGGGAATCGTCCCTCTTCCTCTTTTGTTTTTAAAGGAACACATTAAGATAGACAGAAATTTAGAAACCCGGTAGGGGCTGTGTGACGTCTTCGACGACTTCTTAGCAAAAAGTGCAAAATGAAAGTCACTTTTTGGAAATAGTTACGCAAAGTGGCGCCCTACTGTCACGGATAAATAAGAAGTATTAGACACGAAACAAAAAAACAACGCATTCTCCGACACACAAAAGACATTCGTTATTCCCGCAACGTGCCTCTGTCTGAGCCAATACTATTTGTAACTCAAAATCGTCCCCAAAGAACTATAATCTCCTTAAAAGTTGTTTGCTCCGGAAAAGTTCCGCGAAATAACCAAATCAATGCCTTGTGCCGAGACAATAGGCCAAAGCCGAGTTTTTTATTAATCAAACAATTTTGGCATACAAATAGGTCGTCGGAGCCGACGTGACTTGGATTTAATTACGGCCTGGTTGCTCCCAACAAGCGATAACTAAAGACAAGTTCAGACTTGTTTCTTACTGAGTATAGTTTTCTAGATAATGCTTATCATTGTTGACCGTTCGGAGAAGTGGGATAAAAAACGTAACTAATCGTCTGGCATTTGCATCTACTTAAAATACCAGGGTCACATGGAATCATAGAGGTGTAAAATTTAAAGAGAAAATGTAAAACATTATTTCTGCTCTTTGTTTTGGCGACCCCAAAACAATCATACAAAGCAGACACGTGGTAAATTATATTTCAAATTGTACCGACGAATCTCGCTTGATCGCTCAAGCAAGTCAAGACAGTCAACACAATCACTTTCGTCCGACCATTGCTGGGTTTTA
This sequence comes from Heortia vitessoides, assembly GCA_020976665.1. Lineage (NCBI taxonomy): Eukaryota > Metazoa > Arthropoda > Insecta > Lepidoptera > Crambidae > Heortia > Heortia vitessoides. The sequence continues at coordinate 8,427,666 of JACJUM010003129.1, forward strand.
TTTCTTTGAGAATAAGGTTTATTATGCTCTAACCTGCAGTGACAAGGAGCAGTGAGCATTTATCTTTCTGTGTATGTGACGTCACATAGGTCTACCTCGACGCCAACATTTTGCTAACAAACAGGTACGTGGAACCGTTGATTCAAGTGACAGCCTTTATGCCTTGTGCCTTTATTTATCGCTCCCTGTGACTTCAAAGCCTCCATTCTTCTCTATTCTGATGGAAGACCTTTGATACCACGCACGTCGCGCTTCATAATGGAATAATTATTGAAAATAAGTTTACAAGAATTACAAAGAGAATTGTCACATTAGGATTAAGATTTATAATTTAATTTTTATTAATACAAATGAATCGTCTAAATGTAGGTTAACCGATTACACGAAATTAGATAAGTCTTATTTTGTTGTCCTTGCATTTGTCAGGTTTGTAAGGGTTTTGCAAGTTGTATTGCCAAATACTTGTATAAAGTAAGGTAGTATATATGTTCAAGACCCAAGAAAAGGAAGAATTCTCCCGCGATAATGGAATCAATATCGTAGCGATGTCGGGGCGAGCCACTTTTTAGATGTACAGTAATACAAACTTATTAATTCTCAATAGGTGTTAATTAAAGAAAGTCTTTATAATTATATTTAAAAAGGATTTTTTTATTTCGCCAGCAATTTATCAATGAGAAAGGAATACGGAAATGGAGATACAGGACTATTTTGTGTGGGAGTAATTATTTATTCGCTTAATAAGTTTTTGGACCTCAACATTTTGCAGTGGTAACACGGTAATTAATTTACAATAATTTTCATATTAAAAAGTATAACAGAAAACAAAAAAATAATAAATTATTGCAAACCCTTAAAAAATGGGCCGTGGTGGTGGATGATTTACGACAATTTTAATGTGATATATTTTTTAAATCTTGCCAATATTTATTACTTATAGATTTTCAGAATTTGTTTTTCAAATAAGGCCAGATATTAGTGATCTTATCTTGTGCGCCAAATGTCGTGGGTTCTATCCTCATCCAGAACCAACATTATTATGATGAATTTGGTGTTTGTTCAGTGTCTGGGTATAAAATAAATATTTACGTAGGTATTTTATTTGTAATTCCTCTATTGTCTGATATGCATAACAGAAGGGCTAAGTACCTAGCCTCTGCCTATATATAAAATGTTGTGTGAATATATTAATTCATATTTTTGAATTATTTATACATTACATCGAACTTTATTGGGTAAAATATGTAAATGTTTGCCTTTCATTGAAAATTATAATGATTTAATTTGTCTTGTTTTTCCATCTGTGATGGCTCATATCCGGAACGTTATATATTTTCAAAATACCTGAAAGGAAATTTTGGTCGATACTAAAAATAACACGTGAGATGCTGTTAACGAAAGACGTTGGTATTGTTCTAGAGATCAAACGTTCTAATCTAAATAAATATATGTTTTAACGGCGCCAAATAACGTAAAGATGTTTTCATAGGAGCTACAACATGTCCTAATATAGCCATATGTACTGCGGACAAAAATAAAGACCCATAAGTAGATGTGATGTTGTCACTTTAAATAAATAACGGTGCCCGCTTGAATTTCCTGCTTATTTCTGTCACCCTACTTGGTGGAAGAGTACTGTCTAAATACAGAACGTGTTTTGTTAAAAATTATAAGGGCGAATCTTACGGGATTAATACATTCATTTGCAAAAAACGGGCACCTAAGCAATGAACCATTTCAAATGTTACTATTGGTTTGTTTGATAATTATAGGTAGTTTTACTTTCACAATTTAGTAAATTAATTAGCAAATGATCGTTTTCGTCAGTATTATCATAAAATGTTTATAAAATTTATGGGTTTTAATGCTAAAGATCACTAGTAGTGTTTGCTCGTAAAGTAAAAGTTAACAAAAACTTTTGTTTGTTTTTTCTTTAATAAAGTAAAAGCAAATAAATGTTTAGTATCGAATGTGACCCCCTCTAGCTGAAATCACAGCTTGAATTAGTCTGGTTATGCCAGCGAGGATATCCCGGATACTGGCTTGCGGAATACGTTCCCACTCCGCAGTAATCACATTCTTTAGCTCTCTGATGGGCGGCGGAGCCGGTTGTACAGATCTCACGCGTCATTTCAGAACGTCCCAGACATACTCTATAGGATTGAGGTCGGGACTTCGAGCTGGTCAATCCAAACGATGAATGCCGACCTCTCGCACATACGCTTCCACACCGCCAGACCGGAGGGCGCGAGCGTTGTCGTCCATAAAAATTGAGTCTTAGCTTAAAGCGGCCAATGCAGATTGTGCATGAGGAATTAGAACCTCCGTTATGTATCGATGTCCAGTCAGTGAGCCATTTTCAAAGAAGACTAACTCTGTACGATCCATTGAATTTATTCCTGCCCAAAACATAACAGAGCCCCCACCATAAGGTGTGATTTCTTCAAAACAAACCTCTGCCAAGCTTTCTCCTCATCTTTGTAGCACTCGCCTAACGTCGATCTTCACCGAACAATACCCTATTCCAGTCTTCTTGAGCCCATGACTCACAATTTCGAGCAAACCTAAGCCTGGCAACTCTGTGCTCACGGTAACTAGTAAGAGTAACTTAAGGCCGCGGGCCGGGCGATGACTGCGTATATTGGCCGCGAGAAGCCTCCTCCTGACCGTCCATAGACTAATATGCACATTTCTTACTTCTTCGAGGTTGTTCTTAAGGTCCACATACGAAGACTTGCGATTTCTTAATGCGCGACTCACAAGAAAACGATCACCCCGTGGTTGGGGACATGGTTTTCTTCCAGAACCAGGCCTTCTCTCGATGGAACCGGTGTCTTGATACCGCTGCCTTTGAACCGTCGAGCGATACTAAGCCTCTGAGCCACTAAACATTGGCTACAACCCTCTTCGAGCAGCGCAATAATTTTGGTAGCTTTTACCACTTTCTCTGACGTTATTGAGACAGCTAAATAGCAATAAATTAAGCTTTGACAATTAAGATTATAAAATAAATTCATATAAATTTACTAAACGTTCTGAAAACCGATATTATCTTTTGGAACTACGCACCAAAAATGTAGGATAAAAAGTGGTTTTCTGTAAAAACGAGCATCTCTGTTTTAACACCACGCCATTTTTAAAACCTGTACAAATGATTGAAATCATTTTTGGTACCGTATTTTTTTAAAGAAGAATTAAAATCAAATCCGCCCGTTTTTTTGCAAATGAGTGTATATCTTCATGAAGAAATAGAATACTGTTATTTATATATCTATTCTTAAGTTGGATTAAGCCTTTTGCAGCTTTTCTTTTATGAGTATACTTTACGAACGATAAACTGCCAACGTTTATACATCACTTAAATTTATAATAAAAAGCTAAAGATATAATATGAGTAAAAAATATACATTTCTAAGTATTATTTGCTTATAGCGTTTAGCTTGATTAGCTTCTCCGCAAATAATAAGACTTGCAATTTTTTCTCATAAATATATAATTTGAAACAGGTCATTAATTTACCTTGCAAATAAGAAAAGTAATACTGTGTATATTTATTCAAAATAATGCCTGTTCTATCGTAAAAGGTTCTTTTTTATACAGGCTTTAGGATGTAAATCATACTAGATCATAAACAAAGATTTTTAATCTATTCTTTTCTATATTATAAAGAAGAAAGATTTGATTACTTGTTGGTTTTTCACTATTCAAATCAGAAAGTACTAGAACAATTTAAAAAAAATTTTTGACCATTAGAGATCTACTTTTTTACCAAGTTACATATTTTAAAAAATATTGTTAGCGCCGCGACCGGAACTATGTATTTTTGTACGTTTGCAACAAATAAACTCAGTAATTACTGAACTCATTTCAAAATCTTCTTTTATGAATAGAAAATAATATTATCAGCATTATGCCCATATTGACATGAAGAGGGGTATTACGTGAGTGAAAGTAATAAAGAACTAAGAACTCTATATACTACACGTTTATTAAAATCTGGGTCCACAAAGTTTAATTTACTCCAGTAGCATGTTCGTGAACGTTGAATTTTGCTATGTACCTACATTAACATAGTGTGCCTAAAACACAATCCTATGCGCAGTAAGATCGTCGCACGCGCATCTATCCCACCAAGTGGTTTGAGAGCAAACGCAATATTTCCTCAAATCCCTTGTTACATGAGTTTGCAACGTTCGCTTAAAATAACACACTAATTTTATCTCTCCGGTTAATGGTTCATCTTGTTACACGATCCGGTCTCGCTGCCTTGTAACCATTCCTTGAGTCTCACTAATTTCTCTGGCGATCTTAAATGTTGGCAATTGAGCGGAGCAAAGACAGAACAAACCATCAAAAATGTTTGTACTTCAATTTAAAGATGTAGAAATGTTTCATTCTCTTTCATCCCTAACCTTGTGGTACGTATTGTTCCTTTTAAAAAATAAAAGACAATGAAAAGCTATTATTAGGTCAAGTCCACATTGGTATAGCCCAAAATTATTGTTTTTCTTGTTCATTGTTTTCTGATTGATCCGACCATACTTTGTACTAAGTAGGTCGTAATTGTTTCAAAGACAATGAATTTACTTCCGCAGTTAACTGTTCGTGTCAAGGTTAAGAATAAGCGACCCGGCAATGACATTTTTACCTAAATGTATGATTCCGATATTGGGTACCATACCTCTTTACTTTCGACCCCTTACAACTGTTATTTCTAATTTAAAAAATAGATTATGTCCTTTCTCAGAGCCTAAAAATTGTCTGGGGCAAATTTTATCAAAATCGGTTGAGAGGTTTAAGCGGGAAAGCGTAACAGACAAAGACAGACAGAGTTACTTTCGCATTTATAATATTAATTAGTAGGGATTAATGACAAATTAATACAAGGAAATTATTTATTGAAAAAAAAAACAGAGCTGCAGCACCACATATACATATTTACGACGTTATAGACTTCTTATGATTGTACATAAGTTTAAAAATAAAAGACAAAGGCTTGGAGGATCCCGATGGCGCAGATGGTAGTGATCACATTTTGTGTGTCGTGGGTTTGAACCCTACCAAGACAAACATTTATATAATGTTTTTTTTTTCATAATATTCATTTTCGTTGAAAATTATATGAATAATTGTGTTTATTCTATGACTCTTATGTTTGTTAAATACATGTTCAAGTACTACTTTTGTCATTTATTTGTTGTCTGACGTCCATTACATAAATGCTTTAAGCGGCTTTTCTCAGAGTCTAGTCAGTGTATGAAATGTTGTGTGAATTATATAAAAAATTAAAATTAAAAAAAAAGCTAAATAAACCGTCGCAACTGATACCACAATAAAAATGTTCATAGAATTAAATTAATAAAGTACAAAACTGTTGATAACACAAAGTTTACTTGAGTTTGAATGTAAAACCTTTTTTATATTAAACCTAAAGGATAATAATAGTTGTATTGAACTTTGATAGTGTTTTTGAATAGACACGAGAACCATGAATGAGGTGCGCTCTCGATGCCGATAGAGTATCTGTAGTCTAGCCGATAACATGAAGTTAATGGGATTAACCCGGGATCCTAATGAAATCTCTATTGTGTGCGCTCCTTTCGTATCATATCTTATAATACTTTTAAAACGCAACTACGCGGCCACTGTACATAGAGTAATTCAGTAGGGGTATTATCATGCTTAAATCTCAAATAACCTGGTTTTTATAGTCCTCTGTGAACGTTATAACTTTAAGTATGGTAAGTAATAAATATTATTTATTACACTTTAGAGTTTCCCTGTCGAATGACTAAAATAATTGTTGTCTTACTTTATTTCATAAATGTGACACTTAAAAAGCTTAGAAATAATTATTTGGTTGTTCATTGGTCGATCTTACCTCTCCAAGATTGACGAACCCGTGGTCTCTGGCGACCGAGTCGGCTGCATCCTTGCCCGCAGGCACGTGGACCGCCCATGTCGGCGTATAATGCGCGTGCGCACCTACCACCGACAACGCCACCAAGATGGCCGACACTGCTGCACCACGAGCCATCTCACACACACTCACACACTCAAACTCTAGTACTTGTCAGCATGGCACACACAGTATCGAATGTTATAGTTCGGTTCAACCTTTACGGCGATAAACTCCTTTATCATGCAGTGTACATCCTTCTGTTATCAATGTTACCTAATAACCGAAACCTAATTCAATGAAATAACACAGATTTAATTTATTTTTCTCATATTCTGCACACGAAATACTAAGAACGAATGTGAACATAGGTATGAAAATAATATTTAAATACAGAGAATTATGTTGAATTTCAGCAGAAAGCTAGGTCCAATGACAGTCATACGTGAATTAGTACGAACTCACAACTGATTTTCGCAAACCTAATTTAAAATCATTTAATGCTGTTATAAACTAAAATTGCCCTAGTTTCCTTTAATTCGTTTTGGTTTTTCCAGAGCCGACGACTAAACGAGAAAATGACTGATAATCGAGTTTAAAAATCAATAATACACATGATAACTGACAGAACAACTGACATGATTTTAGATATGTCATTATTTGCCTCCATATATTTTGTATGGAATTTTACAACTTTAACGTCACATTCCAAAAAAGAACAGATTTTAAAATTGTTTATTTCAGTGTGAGAAAAATTAACAAGACAGCATGAGGTTTATTGCAGTCACTGTTTTATGTTTCGTATTCCCATACAATCATAATCCCAATTATATGGGTAATCAATACAAGCACCAATCAATTAATAAGTTGGATCCGCAAATTAAAACTTGAGCGCAAATGAATGTAGCTGACTGGCTCAGCAAAGTAGGTCAAGAATACAACAAGGGACAATATTCAACGGACTTTGGGGGAGGTTCGTTACACAACTGTTTATTAGCGTATCACCAAACAGTCATTAATCACACTGCCCCATCAATATTTCGAAACATTTCCTCAAAAGCATTGTGTTTTTGTTATCTTGGCCAGTAAAATAACAGAAAAAAATCATTTTTTAATCAATATTTTGTATGTTTTTACTTTTAAATTTGTATATGCTGTTCATAGATTCATAGGTTTCAATCCCAGTTGCTCAGACAAATTATTCTGATTGTATGTTTAAATGCAGTATGGTGTATTTTTATACACTTTTTTATACACTTTATTTATTTATATGTACTGACGACGTTAACAGCCATTCTAGTGCCCGTTATCAAGCCAGCTTTATTACTGATATAATTGTTATCAAATACTAAGAATCATCACTATAAGTAACTGCTTTTTATGCTCGAACCTTAGTCTTAGAAAAACACTGTATAAATATATTTTCTCCTAGAACTTAGTGTTACTATTGAACCTAAATTCTGAGGTTTCTTTGATTTCAATAGACAAAAATTGATCAAGGAGACGATGAGCATTGAACGGATAATACCTACTGTGTTGATAACTTGTTGAGCAATATTAGATTTGAAGTTGAGAACCTTAATATGGGACCATGATTTTGCCGAATTTTTACGGCATGACCGACAACTTACATCGTATCACGTCGTTTATGCGAAGGATAAACGTGTTCTTTTTGTACCATTTTGTAGGCAAATTATCGTTTTATTAGTTGTGCATGGGACGATGTCAGGAAAACATGCTATTATAAAGGTCAGTATTAAAAGACGAAATCGTAGATAGAACATAGAAACGTATACACTATACAAAGAGATGTAATAGATAAATATACCAAATGCATAACAAAAATACTATCTGGTTTTTAATAAAAACAAACATTACATCACCTTTGAGGTGGTAGATTAATTAAAACAAACATACTATTAATATCGCAGATTTTTGGTACCACCACCACCACTACTTGAATATTTATTGTTTAAATTATTAAATAAAATTTCCTGTCCTAATTACTAATTAATGTTAGTTATTATAACGCGTTATGCATTAAAAATGGAGATTAGAGCGGCGTATATGTCATATAACAGTTATTAGTTACCATGACAGTCAAATTTAAAGTACGATTATATTAAATAAAATTATTATCAATTGTTTTTAGCGACATAGTAAATTCCACGAGGGACTCCAATAGCAATCTATGCCGCAAACAGTATTTATTCCTAGACACAACACAAACAACTTTTTTATTACGGTTATTATTGCCGTTAATAAAACATTAAAGATCAAACGGACATTCGAAATAATTAAAGTAAGTAAGCTAATTCATGAACATGCCAGTTGACTTAATGTTATTAAATATGAATTCACATTATTTGGTCACTCAACAAAAATTACTTTCGCCCGAAGGTAAGAAAATAATGATCAGGATGTTACATTGGCATCAATTAACGTAGAAATAAGTAATATACAAAATAGATATAAACTTAACATACTCTGGGGCTCAGGTATGTATGAGGATTATATCTATATTGTTTGATAATCACTTTGTGTTGTTGTTCTTTGCAACGTATAATCTGCTTAGGATTTGTTTACTTACAAACGAAAACACGGAAAATAATCGGGTAAATATAATTTATTGCAAATAGGTATGCTGTATACAGTTAATAGCTAATGAATATGAATTTATATTTATCGCGGAACCGTCAAAAGCCATGCATTTAGTGCATTTTACCGTTCAAAGTCTAGTAGGTCAGCGATGAAAAAAGTGGCGTAAAATGTTTAAGTCGTATAAATAATCTAGGTGAAAGTTTTAAAACGTGTATACTTAATGCTTTTTACAAAAATAGGTAGATGTTAGGTAAGTAGGCCACTCAGTCATGTGTCCCGCTAACTGCCAGATACGGACTTATTTACGGTTAGCGGCGACAATTATTTTCAAGTAATTAGAGCAATCCAACCTAGAAATTGTTGGGTCATTCACTTCAAACTACACAACACATCAAAAACAAGACAATGCACTGTGGCCAGTTTGGTTTAAATCTTATCTGTTTCCATTCGATTGCTATGTAAACATTCGTTTTTGTGACGAATCGTCGTCGCAAGTATTTCGCGTGCAGCCCACGTCGAGAGACGGATGTCGATGGAATCCGATGGGAAGGACCAAGATTCCGTGGCACTTAGACAATAGTGGCCGGCGAGGTTGGTGAGAGTCGGCGCCGCTATGACGAGCGTTCACCTCTCGTGGCTGTTATTGTCGGTTTTAAAACTGAGTTGAATAGGTATATTACACAAATGTTGAGGGAGAATCACTAGGTAACACTTTGTTGAGTTGCAGTCATTATTTAGCACGGCACAAGTGTCAATCGACGCGTAAATTTCGCGGTGGCTTGGCACGGCACACGCCCGTCACGTCCGCACACGTGATGCTGACTGGCTCGCCTGCCAGTTTGCTCTCGGTCCGACGATGCGATTGGAGCGCGACGCGGAGACTGGGTTGCTCGCATCTGGCGATTTTCCCATTTTATAAGGACATTTACTTTTTCGCTGTGAATCAATTTATTATTTGGCGCTTATTGTAATTAATTTAACGTTTTTGAAAATAATGAAAACAATATAGAAAACATTTACTTTGAGTAATAAGATACCGGTTTATGTGTATTAACAGTTGCAAATCAAGAAATAATCTTGAACAAAATAATTTTAAAAAATAATAAAACGTATTGTAACTTCGATTGGTTTACTCACTGGTGTAAAGCTATAAAACAAATCTATACAAAAATGTTACAAAAATCAGAGCTGGTACATTACAAGCTGTTCAAGCAAGCAAAAAAATGTTCTTAAGATGAGCGTTATTATGTTTATTTTTTATTGCTTCTTCGTGTCATAAATTAATCTTTGAAAAATAATAATTTGTTTTTGTATAAAAACTACACCGTCGAGACATGCGTGGAATTTTAGTTCATAGAATGGCCTGACTGTACATCGTCAGAACTATACAATCAAATTAAAACTTTATGTACAGGTATTTAAGCCTTGTTTGTATCAAACAAACATTACCTGCACACGTTTAGTTTTATTTACTTATAATATATTTTATTATCTAGGTAATTTACTTTAATGTTATCTGGTAGTGCTTGCTATGTGTACATGTGATTTATATAGTAGCGTAATATATATAAATGAATATAAACCCACATTTATCTTGGTTTTTATTGTCAGGACAAGATTTTAATAAAAAGAAAAACAAACGTGAGGAATATTACAAGTCTTGAAAACTGAACTACCATTTCAATTAGAATTCAACTTTAATAATTTACCTCATGGCTTTTGACAAAAGTGACAGTCGTTTAACTGTTTTCGCGGTAAATAGAAGCATCGTGGGAGTGATAGGTATATATGTTTTAATTATACAAATATGAATTCAATGTATGTATGTACATAGCTAAGACAGAATAACGTCTGTGGAGTAAAACAATAAGCATAGTTCCTACGATCGCATTAAGTATTATGAAGCAATAATTATAAATTTTATTATTCAATCTTAATTTTTAAATAGATTTATTATATTAGAACAAATAAACATTATCTGATACGCTTTACGGGTGGATATACCACCATCTCTCGGTTCCAGTACTCCACTCGCCTCTTACACCACCTGGCACAGAGGGAGATACTATTCTACTCTACCAGTACCTCACGGCTTGCAAGTTGTATGTATGTAAACAATAATTTAAAATAAAATAAATCACGGTTTTTAAAGGAATCCTAAGTTTCTTTTAAAAAAACACGGATTTAACTAAATTTAATGTTTGAGTGTCATTAGTTTTTCAAGTGTTATGACATCACAACAAGGCCGATGGCGATTTCAGTGTTCTAAATAAAAAATACAAAATGTGTATGTGGTGAAATCTTGCAATACCATTGGGTATCAAATGCATAACTCGAAAAATAATATGATATCACTCTAAATCCAATATGGCGAACCTCTAAAGCTTGAAATATACTTGGGTTTAAAGTTTTACTACACTGCTGGTCAAGCATACGTGGCCAGTAGTTAGAAGTTCTTATTAAAGAGCTAAACTTTTCGAAATTAACCGGCAAACGACCTTACAATAATAATGCGTTAAATGAGATGAACGGATTGAGAAACTTGTCCAGCAATAACTAAAAAATTAAAAATAAATTAAAAGTATAAAAGCTTGTTTTTTTAAACAATCTTGTAAAAGAAAAAAGAAAAAATACAAGCTTTTACTTTAAAACTTTTAATAATAGCTTGTCGCGAGAGTTACTCGTGTAGATAAACAAGTAGATTAAATATTTCGATGTAAATAATAAATACGAGTATGTACTTAAAACCGCAACCAGTTTTTATATCATAGAAATTAAGATGTGAAATGACGTTATTAATTAACATTAAATGTTTATATTTTTCTTTAAACACATTTAAATAAAAATTGTTTTTAAAAAAGGTTTTTACTTTTACATATTTTATTTTATTTACAACAATTCATTGTTACAGGAAGACAGGTCAGTTAAATATTGTAAAGATTTAACATACACAATTATCGTAAGTTATGTTTTATTAGGATAGGTAAACAAATATAGAAAAATTGGACAAAGAAATATTTACCAAAGAAACAGTAACATAGTTCCGCACTAAAAAGGTTTTACACAAGGCTTTTTTTATAAATAGAATTTATTTGGATTTTGTTATTCTCAAGTATACCATCAAGACTGAATTTTTATAGTTTACTTGGCTGTCTTAGTTTGATATACTATTGTGAGGTCAAGATAGAAAGTATTTCCCGATGGTAGCAAACGGTAGAAATTAGGTTCTGGATGTAAGTATCAACATTATTTGATTTTTTTTGACTGACTTGACTGCAATTTTGACTGACATAACTTTCTCACAGTGACAGGAAAACTGCATTCCCCATTCCAGAAAATCACGGCCCCATTGGCCGTCAGCTAAGTGCTCAGCCTACTACTGCCACTTCAACTTGCTAATGCGCTAGATTACGTCGGTAAATTTGGATCTTTTACCTATCTTCTCATTCACAATTGTATTACGTAGAGGTTCGATATTACTTTCTATATTCTCAATGGATTACTTAGAATTGGCTAACAAAGTTTATAATGAGAGACCACTTTTCAGTGTCAGCTGGTCCTTGGAGGACCTTGGTCTTAAATAATAAATTCAAATAAATGAATAGAATACTATTATTGTATTGATGCATTAACCTCAAACCTGTTAACTATGACAGCCTAGTTACAGATATAGCGTGCATAGAATATCTATACGAGGGTTTCCCAACCTTTATGTAAAATAAAGCCTGTGAGCCTCCCCAATTCAAAAATAATATTCACATTAAGTGTAAAACACCTTAAGTATAAAAACACAATTATTTTTTTACAACTTAATTTATTTATTTGAATTAAAATAATAAACAAAGAGTTACATACAGATATTGAACCGATTACGCCCCCCTGGTATTTCACTACACCCCGAAGGGGGGCGTGCTCCCGTGGTTGGGAACTCGTGAATAAAAAAATAAAGAGTATATTTAATTGTATTTATTTGACGGGCTAAATGGCGCACTGGTAGTATCACTAACTTATGCGCCAAGGGTCATGGGTTCGATTCCCACCCAAGGACATACATTTTTTTGACTCGGTGTTAAAATATGTATTTAAGTAATATTTTTATTTATTGTTGAATTAAGTTATTTATTTATCATATTTTAATGTTAAAATAGCATTAAAATAATTTTTTTCATCTGTTTGTTTTCGACTAGTCTGCCAAATAGCTAAACATATTTCTATATAACTCTGTTGCGTGTTCTGGCTGATAAATAACGTAATACAGAGTGATTTTGGGAACCTTTTATTTTTGATCTCTTATGGTGTTGTAAACGAAATACGTTTCAAATAAGAAAGTAACTATTGACTATTTAACAATGAAAAGCAAATATCATGTGTTACATATTTATTAACACTTTAAGACAAAAAATACTTCTAGATATTTATATATATCAACCCAAACCTCGCTAATCCATAACGTTTGGGTCTACTATGGTCCTTTTGTGTTTCTTATTCCACACTTTCTTATGCTAATAGTTCATAAGGGTAAAAAGTTAAAAAAACCGTTGATCCCGTTACCAAGGATGTATTATTTCTGTACTTTAGTCTGTAACCTAGAAACGACCTATCTGCATTAGGTAACGTATATCTGTTCATACACATTCTCCGATATCGTGATGAATCCAAGCACTGGAACGCAAACTTGTTCATCACAATATGAAACAAATTACAGACATTTATGTATTCGAAACAAAAGCTAGATAAATACAAAATAATAAAGAAAATAAAAATGTAAATAATAACCGCAACCCCACAAAACATTCCATTTTCAAACCCTTACCAAAGTAAAAAAAGAGATAAAGAAATTGGGAGATAGTTTAGTAGCCAATCCCATACTAGCATCGGAGAAAAGTATCGATACAGAGAGTAGAGTCGATATGAGAGAGTGAAAGTAAAAGATGTAGTAGTAAATCGTAGAACAGGAATAATACTGGAGAAACAGATTGAATGTGAGACATAGATAATTACTAGAGCATTAAGTTACGCACTCCATGAAGTATATAACTTCATACAAAGGTCGTCTGTATTGGTACCTCACCCTCACATATCTCTACCGCCAATGCAGTGTTCGCAGTATGATAAGGTTACCGGGTAATATAACATACTATCGTCAAGTCACAAGGTTGGCAACTCACTAGAGATATCCTTGTGATATTACGATCGTCTATACGCTGCAGTGACGCTTACTGTCAAGTGGGCTGTATGCTTGTTGATCTGATCTAATAAAAAGAAAAAATGTACTTGATTTAAAAAGGCTCTTCTTGTATTTCTTCACAAGGACAAAAAATAAAAACAAATACCCTTGAACCCCGAAGCTGTCCATTACCTAGCCGTGTGGAAGTTAAAGTCGTCAGCTCTCGCATCTAGGTCCAAAACAAGGTCGGCTCCTTGTTCTGGGTGGAGGTCTACTTTTTTTTATATTATGAAATCATCAAACAGCAGCATACGGTCCGTTTGATAGTAGTGACCACAGCCTATTGAGGCTCATGTCAAGGATATCGCTAGCCTGCTGCCATCCCTGTGATCTGAAGATACTATGTCACATTTACCGAGTCATGTCTCTGCCTCTCCCACTCTTCAAACCGCAACACAGCAATGCAAACACTGCTATTTGGCTGTACGTACATACAGATAAGACTGAGGTACTAATACAGACGAGCTTTGTAAGGGGTCTACCTCATGTAAACGTAGAATTGGAGGGTAACGAGACAGCCGACTCACTTGTGAACGCTGTCCTGAGGTTGCCCAATTAAGACTGGTATATTTTCTCATTGGTCAAGCGAAAGATTCGTTTGTTGAAGAAAATGTTAGAGAGTATAACAACAACTAAGAATGAAATAATATTGTGCCCGGACCATACGATACTAGGTTAATAGCGCAGATGGTAGTGATCCTATCTTAGGTCGTGGGTTCGATCCCCATCAAAAATTTATATGATGATATTTGTGTTTGTTCTATATCTCATATCATTAGTTAGCTAATTATGACTTCGCGTTGGAAGGCTCTGAATTAGGTCATCATTGGGAGATATCTTTTAATTAGTCTTAATTTCTTATTGAATACTTTCATCCAAGGTTTGAAATCGAAAAGCAGGTAAGTATATGAAAGGACAATTCAAGAAGAAATACTATACATTCAGAAATTACTACGGAAACTGACTAATCTCTTAAACTTTTTTCTGAATGCAGTAAAAAAAGGCTATATATTTTCACATCGTTACATATTGGACCATTTTATGTAGTGATTTCTGTTGCTTATTTTTAATATAGTATAATACACTTTATACTATTAATTTATTTTCCAACCCCTCTCCTATTCTCCTTAAACTTTTAAGTCCAAAATGTCACAGCTAGTTAATAATATACTATTATTGTTTAACTAACTGACCGACATATGTTACGCTATCTTAACTATAACAGATAATGCATTGCGAATGTATGATTAATAAAAAATAAATAGAATTACAACAGATCTATTTTAAACGATATTTAGAGCAATTTGTCATTCGCGCCAACTGTCTAACGTCTTACAGTTACTTCGAACGGCATAAAATTACACTAGAAAAGTTAATAACATCACTAAATTTCTATTTTATTTTCTAATGTTCCGCGCAATTTTCTTATTTTATTATTTTTAATTAACCCTTTTTATGGCAATAACAAACTACCAATAAAAAAATTGTTAAATCAGCTGTTCACGCGTAATACGAGTATCTTAAATAGGGCTCCATTGTAATATAACATTTTCATGAGGTAGACGTCATACAAAAGGTCGTCTGCATTGTTACCCCACTCTCACCTATTTCTACGGCCAAATAGCAGTGCTCGTAATGCTCTGTTGCTGTCTGAAGGCTGAAAGAGGCCGTGCATTTACTGGATAATGTGGCATAATATCCTCAAGTCACAATGTTGGCAACGCGCACCTACTTCCCTCGTAGTACTTTCCTCTCTATACCAGGTGTCGTAATAGGCCACTGAGGTATCGGAATCGATAGATGGCGGTATATCTATCCGAAACAGCGCAGTTCAGATATAACAGGGTGGGGATGGGCAGCAACATCCCAGTCACTCAATCACGCCATTTGCCCAGCGCGGCAATTATGGACATATGTTTCCTCTCAAGGGGAAGCCTATGTCCAACAGTAGACTTTTTTGTTTGATATAAAGGTTCAACCTACCTACCTGCCTTTTGAGATTGTTATCCAGCCACGCTCCCTTATATTTTTTGGAGCATTTATCTGCAATGAAACGTTAAGATTTAAGTACATTGCGGGCACTCAAGGGAGACCAGTGCGCAGTTTTATTAACAACTAGTTGTGCCCGCGACTTCGTCCGCGTGGAATAGTTTTTTTGGGTACCATACCTCTTTACCTTAATTTTTATAAACTTTGAATGTCATGTTTATTTATATACGATACTTCCATGCAACTTCTCATCCCCCTTTTTGACCCCTTACAACCTAATAAAACAGCTTATGTCAGGGTCTAAAAATTGTCTGTGCCAAATTTCATCAAAATCGGTTAAGAGGTTTAAGCGGGAAAGCGTAACAGACAGACAGAGTTACTTTTGCATTTATAATATTAGTAGGGACTGCCAAGTACAATTGGAGCGAATAACTTAATCATTTAAGATTAAAACTCAGGATAGTAAGGGAGGAAGAATTGTAAGATAATGATCAAATTGAAAAAAAAATACATTACCGATGATTACTTCAGAAAAGAGCGCACAGCCTAAAGCTGTGTGAGTGTACTTACTACCAGGGAATAACACCAGTTTTAGTATAGCGACACGTTTATCATTTTGTGGAACATCGAACAGAGATTATAATTTGACAGGAATTACCACGTGAAAATTATTTCATCCCCATTAAATCTGTCAAAATACTATTAATTCGTCTTCCTGGTTAGCCAGCACCAGCTACATTAAAACCTACTCAAGCCCGTTAAAATTAAGCAATTAATTTTAAATTCGATGACCTATAATAATATAGAATTAACCTTTGGATTCATTAATTTCCGGAAGTTATAAAAAAACACAAATTCCTTCGAAGTATAATTGTTTGAACTAGGCTGAACATAGACTGGAATTGGACGAGATTTTCCGCTTTCATCAGCAATATAGTAAAATAGAAATAATTCTATGAATGACAATAGATTTAGTTCCGTTTCAGTGACGGAATACTATTTCTAACTTTTGGACCTAGATCAAGAAAGTGAGTCGATTGAGGCGAGAAGAAAATGTATTGAAAAACCCACATTTTAATAGTTACGCATCTTACAATATGAGACTTAAGAAACTAAGCGTCATGGATATTCTTGGATCCAGATTAAATGTAAAAAGATCATGTTAAATGTCTGTAGACTAGGCGAAAAAAGCTGACAGTAATTATGTACAGTCCATTTATTTATCTTCGCAGTCAGTGCTTACTTCATGGTAATTAGGTTTCTACAGTTACTGAAGTATGTCTGTGCGGAAAACCCCAAAATAAATAATGCTTGTATTTATTTTTAGAATAAACATTTTCGTCAAGTAAAAGTCCGTGTAAAGTCCGTGAAAGCATTTGTGTATCTCTTAGGGAAAACCCACAATTACTATTTTTTATGCTTATTGCACCCGTGTGAAGCCTGGGTGGGCGCTAGTATTTCTATATTGTAGTGTGTAGCCGCGAGGTACCAGCGTGAGTAGAATAGTACCTCCCTCTGTACCAGATGTCGTAAAAGGCGACTAAGGTACCGGAACTGACAGATAGCAGTATAACCATCCGAAATAGCGTAGCTCAAATTTACTAGGTGCTGCACTCAGTTATTGCCAACACGCTTGCCCAGCGCGGCAATCATGGGCAATATTTTCCCTACATTGAGGAGGCCTGGGAGGTCCATCAGTGGACCGTCTATAGCTGTGATGATGATGTAGTGTGTAGGTGCAGAAAGATGAAAGATTTTTGTGTTTTACTTAGATGTACGAACTATTGTAACTTTTCTGGGAGTTCTAATTATAATGGGTGGATGACGGGTAAATAAATTTTTATTCACCCGTCATCTCTTACATGAGATATGAGACGTTGACATGAGAGTGTGTCACCGACCAACAAAACAATTAAAAGTGTATTAGGTACTTATGTAAATATATTTACATAAGTATTTTTTATAAAATATGTTTCGACTCGATGTTATCCCAGTCAAAACATATTTTTTACGTAAATCTTGGATCGTCCAGGGTGGGATCGAAGCTTCGACCTTGTTCCCTAGCAAATACGCCATCGGTTCCGTCAAATGAATAAGATGCACATCCCAACTGCTTATTAATCATACAAGTGAAATAACATTTATGCAACTAATGTCATACAGCACCAGTGCCAGTTCGAATAGATATCTGGAGTTAGCACAATCATGCATCACATGAAAAAAGGCATAAACGTTAAATTACTAAGACACGATTCCGGCTCGACATCACAGGGGTCAATGGTATCTATACTAATGCCTATCCAGGTGAATAAAAGTTATTACTTTCAATTAGCATTATTCCACAACAACATACTAACGGAACGTACTGAAGTGAGTGTTCGATAACACCTATCCTACACTATTAGATCAGTGATTCCCAAAGTTCTCTATATCGGCCCTCGGAAGTAGATTTCAAACTGCTAAATAACATTTACAACCCGTTAATGATTTAGAAACCGGACGAACAAATGCTTGCCAATTTTGAATACATCAAGGCCTGTGTTGCTGAAATTCGGTTTTTTAATGGGATTTGTAAAATCAATACAGTTTGGGCAACTCTGCATCAGGGCAACGACCTAAGTGTACGTACATCATTCCTTAGAAAAAATATTGTAAAAAAGAACCGCAAACACACTACGGACGGCCGTTAGCACTCGACGCTTTTGCTTTTTTTTGTGTCCCGTTGTACATAGTTGCAAGTTGCTGTGGTTTTGGTCAACAGTTTTGGCAGTGACTTAGACGTGCTTATGAAGTACCCGTGGATGCGAACGCAGAGAACCAATGATAGTAGGAATAATGAGACTATAACAAAACAGGAGCAGGTCCCAAATAGATGAAGAATGTACAGAGCCAGTAGTATATGTGCTGCCGAAGCAAGTACGATGGACGGATCTTACCTGAGTACCTATGCATCTTCGATGCATCCCCTTTGCAAAAAAATAATATTGTACGTAATTTCCAAAACTCATTGACACTTACGCCGTCATATCAAAGTAAGTGACATTGACGTTGGTACTAAAGAGTTACACTAGAGGTTTTATGCATTGAAAAATCCTGAATATTAAATTAAGAATCGATAATATTTACTGGACTAAATCGAATTGTCTCATACTTCCGGAAAACGCATACACTTTTTAAAGTTTGAAGCAATCGATAAATAAGAAATAGCTGCCTAATTATTTTAGAGGTTTAATGCATTGAAAATGCTGAATATTAAATATAAGATAATATATATTTATCAGCATAAAAATAACGCTAGGAAATCTTCGACGAGTCTACTCAGGTCTCGGTAGCATAGTCATCCAGCAAGAGAAAAATGCATTCCCTCATGAAGCATGAGACTATTTGATTTTTATCTGGTAAATAATAATAATATATTTATTCAAAATCAACATTACAATTCTCTTCTTATTTTTTAAATCACTAGTCACATCTGCGGTATTATTAACAATAAAACAGCTCCGCCACCCAAGGTACATAACAAAGTTGAAGCGCATACAAAATAAAAAAAGCTACCAGAATCAAGCAAAAACTAACATTAAAATAAAGGTTTAAATACAATAATAATATTGCTATTACCACATATGCAATCGTTGTCAAGTTGTACGAGACAAGATTATTTTAGTTACAGTATGGTCAAGCTTTTGTAACCATTTATGATTTTTTTGTTTGCAGCTATAGTATCGGTTAAGCAAAAAGATGTTATTTATTTTATGTGCTTCATTACACAGATAAGACCCATAGACATAATATTGACGCCGTACTAAGGAATTACTATGAGGTAATATTGGACAAACTCTCTTTGCTTGTTTAGTTATTTTTGGTTAGACATATATTCTTTATGTTTTTTTAATATACTATTTAATTGGAAACGTTGCCGTACTGTAAGGACAGGTGATTCTTTCTAACGAAGAGAAGTGCTGTATCTACGCGGTTTTCCCAAGATAATCTTTAATATAGCTCTTTGCGCGCGTTCCACTGGAAGCAATTAGTTATTACAACCCCACCCCAAGTAACAACACAATATTGGAGAAGACTCTAGGTTAGCGCGAAACACACACACACACTTCAAGCTGTCCAAGTCCGCGGAAAATCTGAGTCTTCTAAACATAGGAATATTAAATATTACCTTTGAAAAGTTACATACTAATAACCCAATTTAATTATCTAAATTAAGTAAAAAACTGCGTAAGTGTCTTCTGGAAACCTACACATAATATTACCAAATGTAAAAACTGTTTATGGTACGTATTCTCCAGCGATAAAATAAATGTAGATGATTATTTGTACCATTTCAACGAATTCTCAATACAATAAACTAAGTAAATTCGCACATTAATGTCGCGTAGTCTTTTTATTATCCGGCCATAATGGACAATAATATCAAAAGACACAAAAAGCTCACAAAAGGCTCCAGGAGTAAGGTTTCAAGAAAAATTGAACCACTATCCCTGTTACTTCTCCCGAAATAAGGGATTTTCTTTACCGAGCACACCCTTGAATCATATTTCTTCCCCCTTGCCCTAATGTATTTCACCTGTTGGAACTTTGGATTTACGCAAGAAAAATCATAAAGAAACATTCATTTATTCTTTAGTTTATGTGTTTGTGAATATTAGCGTGATCCTTTATATACATTAATTATTATATTTTAAATTGCTAGTAATAAAATGACGATGGAAAGATATTTTTTAAAAGTTTTATTTAAGAGTTTGAACAGATTGAAAGAAAAAAAACTGCACAAACTGATACATTCAACATGATTTCCACTTAATTTGTTGCGTTGTACATTTCTGATTTTAATTATCGAGTATCCTTAAATAAAAATAACATAATTGGTGCTATCGCGTAAAAAGCAAATAACACTTGGCTGTATTGGGTGGGATAATTTATATATTTATTGATAACATAATTTTAACAAAATTATACGGATTATACGAATTACACCACTATGAAATAGTCTATTTTTAGTACCTAAACGAAGTCGCACAAATCTTAATTACTTAAAATTTGTTAATTAAATTGCTTAATCTTTTGTTACCTTGCTAGAACTGTCTAGCAAGGTACGTAATACTACTTCTAATACTGAGTAGATACAAGCTACCTATCCTATGATATTAACTTGAGGTATTCTTTTAACACTTCAATTAGTTATTTTTTTCTCAGTTATAGCAAATCTAGCAGCAACCATACGAAGTCCTTTATAATCAATTAAATTAAAATATTATAATGATTATTAATATTTTGACCTACAACTTGTTTCTCGCCAATTAGTAAACTTTTATGAAATATAAAATATATTATTTTAGATTCATAATGAAATATTTAATTTAAAACTGAAGTAGATCCATCATAGACGCCTATAAAAATAATTTAGGCAAAATACATAAAAAGGAAAGGAAAGTAAGAAAACTTGGTTCAATATTGTTACTTTATATTGGAATGATATGCGTGCAGCGGAACGTTGTAGATAATGTTATTAGTAAAAATACAGAGATGGCGTTAGTAGTAAACAAAATGCACCAATCAAATTGCGAAATGTGTCCTACTTTTATGACGTCATTATTTCCACGTTGGAAGTTGTAGGGAGATGTCATGTATCTAAAATAATTTTGTAAATAATTAATAAACAACAATATGCAGTAGTGAACCTTAATAAACCATTTAAATATTGTGCAGTTTCTTATGCAACCGATTGTGTGCTAATTTAATGACGTTTATAACAATGAATACACAGTGGAACGTCGCAACAAAAGATGACTCTTGATAACGAGGATATGAACAGGATCTTGGATTATCTTTCAATAAAGGAACAGGAACTTGACGAATCTTGTACAAAAATGGATAGTTTCCAACAAGACAGCCTGATGGTTAGTATCTTTACCTTAAGCTAAAAGCACGTATCAATTGATAAGCTATCACTTGGAAGGCTATCAGGTAAATTGGCCCGGTCGACTAAACAAACGTTTTGGTAGACGGTCAGTGAAGTAATAAGTGATCGCCGTGACGAGTAGACCTCGTTGAACAGCTTTCGTGCTTACGTTCCTACTTTTACCGTTATCCGTTCATTTCATTTAGTGAGTGGTCGCCGTGAGCTCGCCGACGCCTCTCACTTCTCATAATTTTTGTGTTTCATTCAGTATCTAATTAGTTAATTGCCTACTGGACAGAGTTTTACCCTAACGGACGTATTTCTGTTAGTGTTTTGCAGTCGTCGCGCCGCCCGCTAGTAAATAACAGTCCGGCTCCTAGAGTAAACATTCACCGTACTTTGCCACCGAGGCACCATGCGGTCGCAGTCTTTGCCATATGCCATCTAAACTCTTGTCAGTGAACATCAAATTGGATTACAAAATCTAAAACAGTGGAACCAGCGGACCATTGGATTGCAGTTTGACTTTCTTTAGTGGTTTATGTGTGAATTTAGCATAATTAGTGATTCATCAATGTTATTTGTGTTGATGTAATATCCATGCAATCTTAAAGTGCTTAAAATGGATAAAAAACTAGATCTGCTGTCTTTATTAGAGGTAATATAGATTCTTTATGAGAATTGTTATCAGATTAACAATAAGTTAAGCAAAACGTTTCTTCATGTAATATGAAAGTGAATGTTAATGTTAAAATGCTTACTTGTATTAATTACTTGCAATGTCTGTGGAAACAATAATATAGCAAGAGAATTTGTCTCATGAAGGAAGCATCATTTAATAGTGAATTCTGATAATAATTATCTGATAAGATAGTACTTGCTAAATATGATATCAATATACAAGATCTTTTTTCTATGTAACTGTTATTAATGATTATGGAGACAATATCTAAATATTTTGTTAATATATTAAGCAATGTAAAAGTTACATTTATTCACATAACAAAATAAATTGATGTTCTTAAAAGGTTATATTATCAAAAAGTGCTTCAAGGATTTAAACAATCAACTTTCCAATTTGTATTAATTTGTTCCAATTATAAATTACTTTGGAGTTATTTAGAATAATGAGTTATACTTTATCAATAATCAGTTAATGACCATAGGAGTTGACTCAATTACTTAAATATTTTATTTTAGTGAAACCATTTGTAATATAGATATTTATATTCTAAACTTCTTTTGCATAAATTAATGAAATTCTATTAAATTGTGCAGGAAGTGTTTGTTAGTGTTTGTTACTCGTACTTATATATTTCATCGTATTCTAGACGGATACCTGGTCGGGGTCCGATGATTTTCTGGAGACAATCTTCTCTCTGGACCAAGGATCATTGAATCTTCTTGATGATGGTATGCCTGATTTCGCCTTGTGTACGGACAATATGCCACAGCCTGCTGAAGCACTAAGTAGTTCATGTTCAGACAGTGGAGTTTCAAGTGACCAGGCAGAATTGTGAGTGTATGCTTATTTATTATAAGACTGTAATACCTTGATTCTTAATCTTTATACTTTGAAGCTACTGTGTGTGAAATTATGTTAAAATATACTTTTTCTCACTAATTAGGTAAATGTGCAATGTTAGATTGTACAGCAAACAATATTTGAAATGATTATTCTTCTAGCAATATATTAGTATAACTAAATGCTTTTGTCATTTATTTATTTAATATGAAGTATATCTTTTATCCATCAATACCTACTTAGCTATATTGATTGACAATAGTTTCTGAGTAACAAAACACAATTGGGGTTGCTATTGTTATAAGTTTATTTTTAATATGTCGCAAACTACTCCAAGTGGTTAGGCCTGTGGTATGATCATAGAACAAGCTTCATTCAATTATGAATCTGTAGTATTTGATTCGCATTAAGAATATAGCGAAATCTACCATACAACCGAAAATGCTATTGCTGTAAGGTACCATTAAGTTACAATATTCTAATAATGAGCGTGTCTAGTGTACTGAGTGCGACGTATTAGATGCGTACATATAAGTCTACGTCACGTGCAAAATTACGTGACATTCTTAACAAAACACAATCGGGCAAACTGTAGTAAACGCCTTCGTCAGAGGCCACGGACATCGCACAGGTTGATTGACCTCTAAAAAGTCCGAGTATGCATAACTAAAATGATGAGTACGCGTATGCTAATGACTCGATATTACCTATGATAGATAAATCTCAACATAAGCGGATAGGCAGCTAGAGAGCGCACTATATATTCGTAAATTACGGATAGTCGAGTAATTTTAATGTAAACAAATAATGCAATACAATTAGGACATAATTTAAGGTTTCTCGAAGTTTGAAATATGATTTTCTTGTTCGTAAATGGTTGGTAATGAATAACTGTAACCGAGAAGGTTCTATTCAAACTCGCAGTGGTCGTCCCAAAAAATCAACTTTTACTTAGTACTACTAATTTCATCATAATCATATTAGCCATTGGAAGTCCACTGCTGGAAAAAGGCCTCCTTAAAAAAGGGGATTTTTGCCCACACAGCAATGCCTATCCACTAATTTGATCATGTACAGTTTACACGTAGTAATGTAGAACTAAATCTCACCCTCATATTTGGTAGTTTTTTTAAGTACTTACCATTTCTATTTAAATGGAATTATTTCGAGCCTTTCTAAAATCTAAACCTATATAGAATATTAGAGCGAACAGCTTTCAGCCACGGTGTTTTCTTTCCCGTATTTTTACGGGAAAGAAAACAACGTGGAAAACAATAGGGATGAAATGTCGCTTATGTTACTCGCTGCTAATTTATCTTTCCTTTTGTAAGTAAAATATTCTTTTTAAAACCGTTTAGAAGTCGTTTTTGAGTTTATTTGCTACAAATTTTCAAAAATAGAAATAATGTTTCTTTATTTTCTTAAGTCATAATATTGACTTATGTTACTCCAAAATGATGTAGCTTTCTATTAGTGAAATATTTTTCAAAATCGGTATAGTAGTCTGAGCCTATTTCTTAGTAACTAACACAAATCTTTACTTTAGTATAAATGCCAATGTAGCTTTTCTATAACTCATTTCTTTTTTATAAATTGCGATATATGATTCTGTTTGGACTTTATAACTCGTCCCACAGGAAATTTCCCGGGAACAAAAACAACGTATCCGTCCCTAGGGTTCAAGCTATGCACATGCTAAAAGTTATCATAATCGATTCACCGGCTTAGTCGTGAAATTGTGACAGCCAGCGTTATATCTGGTTTATAATATTAGTATGGATACCGCAAACCAAATATATATATAATAGTTTCTAGTATGATCATATTAAATTGCGAACTTTCATTATTGATACATGCCGATCGAAACTCATTTATACAACCGGATCAACGTCTATAGTCCTGCAAATATCATAAGTTGTGAAAGTTAACTCGTGTAACTCTATCACGATTCTACTAATGTAGTTATAGTGATGCTGGTTGCCGTAACTTCTTTTATTACTCATGCGTAAAAACTTAATTACTTTTTTATTTTTTATTTTATAGAGAAGTCCGTGGTTTTCACTACTAAACGTATCCCTTGGTTATTATTTGTTAGTCACAAAGTAGCATAAGTACATTTAGTTTTCATTAGTTTTAGCTATCCAAGTGCAAATTTCATTTAACTTCTTTGACCAGTTAAGAAAGCTTAACAGACGCTAAAATATTTAACGATATGATTCATTTTACGTCTAATTAAATCATTAAGATTTAAGACATTTATACATTATTTCCTTTTTTATATTATTGTAATAAAATAAACTTAATCTCGATATTTTTTATTTTGATATTTGATTTGATATTTGCTATTAATGGATACGCGTGTTCACCTAAGTCCAGTGTGGGACATGGGCCTTCCTAAGGGGAATTTTCCCTATAATTACCGCGCTGGACTTATTGCTGTCGATTCCCGCCCTGTTGCATTTGTGTTACGCTATTTCAGGTGGATATACTGCATCTATCAGTACCGGTACCCCAGTCAGATCTTATGACACGTGGTACAAGTAGAGCTACTTTTTTACTCTGCCGGTAACCCATGACATACCGGTACCACGCGGCATTTTCACACGTTTCTTTTACCTTGCGGTACCTTTTTTCTGTAGTGACAAAAACTTTAGGACAGTACTTTAAATTTATGTATTTATATCATTGCGAATTTTTATTACGGTTAATTTAACTTAATAAGTAACTTTGTTATTACTATTTTTTTTGTCAATAGTAACTGTATTATAATATTGTGTATTATTGTGTTAGCAAACTTGTAGAAAACGACTAAACCATTAGTTAAACATTGATTACAAGACAATCTTCTCAATAATCTCAAGAAGTTAATATATGTTTCATTTTAAATGTCTACCACTTTCGAAGTATATAAGTGGTAGAAAAGTTACTTGGTTGAATATATCTGATGAGACTAATAGAGCCAGCTATGTCTGTTAGCTAAATTTGTGCATTTGTATTTCAGTGTGAATGAACAAAGATAGATACTTTGTAATAATACAATCAGTCTTATTAGAAATCACTTGGGGTGGCCAGTCCACTACACGTGATTTCTAACAAGACGGCACGGCACTAAGATTGACATTATTATGATGAAACAAAGAGGTAATGAATAAGTATTACATTGTCTTCGATTTTTATACGTTCTGAATATTGTCTACCAGCTCTCGAACCTAACATCAGCCACAGGCTGATCAATCACAAAATTCACACTAAGTTTTCTATACAAAAGGTGATTCTTCTCATAGTATATGCCTAAAATCAGTTTAAACGGACTCTTCAATAAGTTAAAATTAAGTGACAATTAAATTAAGATGGCCTGAGGACGAACGTGTTTAACAAAGGCTTCTTGAAAGGATAACCAGACCGGTGGAATGGTATTGGGCCACGTCAAACCAGAAATGTCAGAACTCTGAGACGGTGACTCAAGCGGTATGATGCAACTGCTATACATCTTAAGTAACTATAGCCAGTGACCGAATTCACTTCGACTTCGTTGTTAATATTCAGTGGCAATACTGCAGTACCAAGTGACATATAAAAAGCACTACTGGTTACTGTGATAAATGCTCAAATATGAATTTTGAAACTTATTTTTTTACTGATACGACAGACTTTACGTTGCGTTAAGACCACATTATCATGATTATAAGCTACAATAATGATAAAATTTACGATGTTGGATAACTTTTGTATTTGATAATTTCATTCCTAATAAACAATTGTATATTTCACTCAGCAAAATTGCGGCAAACTTTATCAAATTACAATTGTCATCATCGAGTTTCCGTAATTTAAACTGTTAAAATGCATATGAGATCATATTCCGTTGTTGTTTGTCAAAGAAAATGAAAGTTGAACGGGTTTTTGTGAACAACTGGATTTATGAAGAAAGGAGTTGCCCAATATTCGCAAAAACAGGCTCGTGCGGATTGTATTCGTATCTTTCGTCGAATAGATTTTAAATTGATTTAAATGAAAGCCATACGTATACCGATTTATTATCGGCAACAATCAGAAATGGGAAAGAAACATGCACTTGCAGGATGTTTCGAGCCGAACATTGAAATTGCAATTATGAAACCTCCAATTATACTGTCGATTTAGAAGGATTCCGTTTTTTATTGCATCGATAATTGTTAGTTTAACAGACATTACACGATCAATCAACTTGACCTCTGATTGAATACTCCGCGTATATTGGTGCACGCCGGATAGCGGGACTTTTTTAACAACCTATTTTGAAGTGAAAGGAAGTTCGCTTTGTGCTAAGGTATTCATTTATTGAATACACAGAGTATCTAGTGTGCGTTAGATGGTTCGAATGCATTATTCGTCTATTTACTTCTCTATTTAGTAGTATTAAAAGTATAAGTAAGTATGATGTTGAATAAAAAATTATTAAATGAATATGCATGACCTTTTAACCACAGTCTATACCTCGTCATAGGCACTCTGAAGTACACACGTGTCACAATATAGCAATATATGTTGTTGATCAGATATTATCTGATATAATTTCTCCCCGTGCTCAGAAACATTGTAGACCAGTACCGTGCCCTTTTACTCACCTTGGCGAATCGCTTTTCCTCACTGAGTTGTTATCCTTTCCTTCAACCGTGTAATACGTAGTATAAATATTTTTTATCTCTGCGTTGTACTCTCTATGTTTACTTATAAATGTATTAAATCAATATTATCTCGTGAAACATACTTCTACATGTGGACAAATCGTGAAAGATTTAAATTTTTCTGATTTTTATCATTATCCATGTAACATGCATATGGCGCCAATAGTTATTTATTTAAGACTAAATTAAGGTCAGAATTTCGGGGACTATGCCTTTACCTTTAATACTTGCGTTGGGCCCGCGAGGTGGTGAAACATGGGTTGTGATGATAATAGATCTCCGATTTTATTTGATCGTTAACATGAACAATAATACAACAGATATAAAAACTGTTGTTCTTTGTGACTTGTGTCTTGGCATGGACACGAACGTCAGTAGATAAAGAGTTTCCTATGAGAAAACATAATATTGTTTTATCGAATATAACTCTAAAGCCGCACAATTAACGGTTTAAATTGCATTAACTAGACCAGCGTATTCCATTCTTTATTTAATTCCAACCTTTCTCTTTTAGAGACTTCGAGCAACAGTTATCCCCCTTCCTAATTCAAAACTCTTGTGATGAGGATTTGGGCTCCACATCCGGGCTCGAGCCCACGAGCCCTGGCAACGCTCAAGATGTCGTCATCCAGGACTCGGAAGCGTCGAACAGCTCCTCAGAGATTGTTGAAGAAGCCATCGATATGCTTGATTTTGAACAGAACGTTGTACCCGGATTCATTAACGACAACACATTCCATAGTCCAGGTGAGAATTTTATAGTGTATAAAATAGCATAATAATGGTAACTAATTTGTGCCTAGATACATTTCTCAAGGTTGTACGTAATTGCAGGTTTTTAGATCAAGTGTTATACACGGTGATACGTTAATTGATCAGTAATTTACCGGAAATATTTCTGTGTGTTTGTGTTAAAGATGTAAAATAGAATAGGGTGTTCGTCCATAGAGTAAACAATGAAATTATTGGGTTCTGTGGGACTGTCGTCGACAGGGAGTTTATTCCCATACGTTGAAACCTAAATGGTTGCCCAGTTCGGTTTCAGATGAATTTCTTCCGCAATTGTTTTTAAAGTAGAATGAACTACCTGCTTAAGTTGTCCCCATTATGTGGTTCTTCAAAAAGAGATTTAATGGTTCTTTAAAAGTTCGTTAACGCATGTGATATCCTTAGAGTATCCAAGATGATAATTTCCTAAAATTCTGTGTCGCAGAAAAACGAAGAATGGCCTTATTCGGCGACTAATGGTAATTTAATATACGACATATCATGTTATATAAGCTATCTAGTTTTAAATATTTACATATATAGCACATAACGCTACGGTTAGCGATAACACGGTAGATATTTAATGATTCTAAAGACGTTACTTTTTAACATTAAGAATATGTTTATAGTAACTTGTGCATTGTGATAGCTATACTTGTAGAACGCCACGATAACAGTAGTTCAAAATTGGGTGGGTGTTGATTGCAACATCCTTTTTATCTCATTTGTAATGAGACGTCCAATTTGTAATGAGCATAATCAGAAAATTGTATAATTATGATCAAGTAAATATATACTTATTAACCATTGGTACTTTTTAATTGAAATGTTTTAGTTTTAACTGGCCAGATATTATTGACCTTGACAGATATTTTTGCTTTAGTAATCAGCATTTTATCCTAGGCGCTAGATGTTTACGAAACTGTAATAAGACCACCATTTTTAGAACTTCAATAAATACGGCTAAACCTTCATCATTTATGATATTTATTGGTGAAAACTGTACTATTTTTGTAATATTTATTTTGATGGCTAAGATGGTGCCGATGGTGATCTTATCTTAAGCGCTCTGGGTTGCGGGTTCGATAGTCACCCAGAACAAATATTTATAATAATGGTCGTGTTTTATCTGTGTCTTTATGTTAAATATGTTAATGATGTATTTAAGTATAGTATCTGTGATTTCTCTGTTGTCTTATGTCCGTATCACAAGCGCTTTAAGCGACTTTCCTAGGAGTCAGGCCAA
This sequence comes from Heortia vitessoides, assembly GCA_020976665.1. Lineage (NCBI taxonomy): Eukaryota > Metazoa > Arthropoda > Insecta > Lepidoptera > Crambidae > Heortia > Heortia vitessoides. The sequence goes on from JACJUM010003129.1 coordinate 8,457,499, forward strand.
TGTATGAGATGTTGTGTAAACTCTAGGTGTCTGTTATTTTTGTTCAGAAATAGCTGATAAAAAATAATTTTAAATTAACTTATTACGAGAAATAAGAATAGACAATTGTTATAGTATGACATATTGATATTTCTAGATATTTAGTACAAATTTTAATGAAGTTTTCATTGACCTGACTTCGAGGTAAGTCGCTTCAAGCACTTGTGTTACAGACATCAGACAACAGAGTAATCACAAATTTAATACTTAAATACATACAAGCTTTATATTTTTTTACAATGTCAGCGATATACGTCGTACGTAAGTCATCGGCTTTAAGCCAACATCACCTACGGGAATAAAAACAAATCCGTAAACCGAGGTTCCAAATCCTAGGAACTCTATGCAGCATTTCAGCTTTCTAGGTTCACGGAATAGGCATTCATGAGTCAGTTAGATAGAGAGTGAGTCAGGACTTTCTTTTATACTCTTTAAATAACTGGCTTACTTGTCAATTCGCCTGTCCAAATAAACGTGTTTGTTACTTACAATCGTAGCACTTTCACAAAACGCTTACTTATGTTTCGTAACAATATTTTTGTCTATTGTCTGTACCCTCGTCATCTATACGCATACTACAGACTTACGTACGGCACTTATAATCGCATTATGTAACTCGAAACCTCTAATTAAGTTAAAGTCAAGTAAATAACAGGGCCGTTATTGTTAAGATATTACGTATGCTACCGAATTTCTTATCGTACTTCACATTGGGTACATCTTCATCTCGGTTTATCTGCTTTTACGCTCAGTTTATCAGTTCATATTGTGACCTTCGAAATATTTGGTTCAATGTGACTCATTTATATATATATACCATTTGAACAAATATTCATACAGATGTATTGGTATTTCTTAACGCGTGAAGGAGACGATAGAGTCGCAAGAATTCTACAATACCATATATTGAATTTCATTCAGTTACGCTTCTAGCTTGATTATAGAAAACAATATTAACCTTAGCTAAACCGTTTGAATTGATAATAACAACTTATGTTTAATCATTTTGTTGTTTATTGCGATGAAGCAACTTCAAGCGATATTCTTATTTTATTATTGACAAATTCCATGTCCTGAAAATTATTATTTATTGAGGATTTAAGCAAACAATTCATTATTTGGCTGTTGTAATGTATATTGAATTGTCAATACTCAACATTGTATATTTTATCGTTCATCTTATCCATTTCTTTATGCTCTCATGGCCAAAACATTTGTGTTATGCGTGTTGGCATATACCCAGTCGTTTATGCATTGTGCAAACTCAACCACGTGTGTGTGTATGTAAAAGAAATGGTAAAGCGTTTCTTGCAATCGAATACACAATGATACAAAACAAACATAACGATGTGTTCCGTGAGAGTAATAAAATGTGTTGCCCAAATATCGATCGATGTTTACTAAATAAAAAGTTGACTTGGATTCGGGATTTGTGGGTTTTACGCCCCAGCTTATGAGAAATACTTTATATATATCATGCTCTTGTTTATAGTTAACCTATAGTTACACATTACTCAGAGTATATTGATAATATAGATCATTTATGTATTGTCGATTCTAATTGACAACAATAATTAGCATGTGAAACTGACATAATCTTGTTATGGTTCATTTGTACAGTTAATAGGTTTGGAACCGGATTATCTGATAAGTTAGATGAATCTTCACAAAAAGCTTGGGAAGGCTCGTTCAGTTTAGTTCAATTCGTAAATGGTAATAAAAGCAATCTAAGTCTTTAAGTACCCGTAGTGGTAAAACCCTCTTTCATGGGGAGGCCTATGTCCAACAGTGGACTTTTAATGGCTGGTATGATGATGAAGTCTATAAGAGTATTTAACGACCGGCATTGGCATGCTAGTTACATGCCGACGGTCGTTTTGAATGCACTCTCGTAATTTTTAGTTCATGATGCTCAAAAGAGCATATCCTATGTCATAAAATATTGATATGAAACCATTGTTTCTTGGTTTTCTTTGATTTTTGGTCTCTTGATGTGATGGGCTATCTTTCTGTCAGGTAAACAGATTGTACGTACATAATTTTGTTTATTGGTTAAGCGAATTAAGGATCTTTAAGACCAGAAAAGGTCGGATAAAAAGGACTTGAAAATATTAATTTTATCAAAACCATTGTTCTAGGCAAAAGTGGTAGGAAACGTCGTCTCTCGCAAACTCCCCATATAGCAGTCCGACCCAAAATCCAGAAACCGTTGGTAAAAGTTGCCGCAACGAACGTACAAAAACCGCAGCTAGTCGTCAAGGCCCAACCGCAGAAACCCTTGAAAGTCGCCAACATCCAAGTCTTGAATCCGCAAACGAAGGTCTACTCGAAGCCGGTTGAAACGGTCGCACCACAAAGAAGAGTTATCAGGGTGGCCCCCATGGCTGGCAACCCTCGGTCCATACTGTTACCGGTGACCATCAAGGACATGAAAGACCTCAAGTCTATAAAGATCATCAACGCAGCGGATCTGAAGAACGCTTCGAACATTAAGTTGGCTGCAGCAAATCTGCTGTCACAATCCAAACTGCAAGACCTCAAGGTTGAATCCAGGAGTGACTACGAATACGATAACAGTGGCAACAATTGTGGTAAGTATTATCATTTATCAGCTGATAAATAATTTTATTAGTTGCTTGCTTACCTATGTAATTCCTGATTGATAATCATAAAAGAAAACTTTTTATACATATTCGAAAATTGAAAACATAATGGCCTGCCAGAATTTAACCCAACTTTTTGTTTTCTAATCTATTTAAAACTTTGGGATACTTGAATTAGAAGAAATGTACTCGTCTTATTTATTTATTGGATCGGGAAATACGTTGGTGATATTTGAAAGTTATTTCTAGCGATAAAAATCATAAATTTGCTCTGGTGTATATACTGTAAAACCCATAACAAAAAGTTTCAACTTTTGGATTAAAAATCTATGAAACTAGTTTATATTGGCTAGAGAATGCGATATGGTTGGTGAATTCATGCGTTTCAAATAATATTTGCATGGAATTCTAAACATGTTTATTAAATAAAAGTGACTCATAGTAATCATTATAACTTTATTCATTTATATAAGAAAGCCTTGTCAAAATCGTTGCAACTGTTTTAATAAAAGTATTAATTATGAATTGAGTGTCATTGCGAATGTTCACATATACATTTGTCACGAATTAAACAACCTATTAGTATATTTTCGAATATCTTTGCTTTTACTTTAGTAATTTATATTCAAAATAGTTTCAATTTTATTAAACTGATAGTAAATATAATATATTGTTTAAATTTGATATACTACGTAAAATCCGCGCTATATATTTCTATTTAGTTAGTGCTATGGAGAATTCCTATGATATTTTACGAACGATTCTAGAATAATAATGAGTAAATATTTTACTTTTAGTTACTAGCTATCAGGCTTCGCATATTTAGTTATTTTTTTATTCTCAGCATGTGCTTCAATTTTAATAGTAGATAATGCCTGTTTCTGTTAATGACAATTATTGAAATACGCACAGTAGTTTATGAAATTAGACATACATATTTAGATTATTTGTGTATGTATATTAAAATGTATACTGTCTTTTTTATTTTAGTATCAAATGAGTCACTTTTTTACTTAAAACAGCAAATGTTTTTAAAAAGGAACGTCGAACGTGCATACATACATCACGCCCTATGGATCCACGCTATGGATTTCCACTTGATACTATCTTGGCATACCTCTCTCGTTTCCCTTTCTCGGAAAAGTAATTTAAAACGCGCTCGTTGACCTGGCCCTTCTGTAATACTTCTTTTACCTGGTTAAGGTATCTTCCATTTACTTCCGTTTTATATATTAAAACCATATATTTTTATTTGTGTTGTTCAGTACTTCAACGATATCGATATATTCATAATGAGAACAAATGGTTTCAAATATTTGTCTCATAAAACAGAATTGTATGTGCGTGTATCACATTTAAGTTCCAATAACCCCGGTTGATTGGTAGCAATTGTACGAATTTAGGCGTCGCCCGCTTTCGTCGCGTAATATTTATTGGACTCGTAAATTAATAGGTATCGTAACTATCATATAAATAGACAATTAATGTATTCAGTTATTCTCTACCAGTTGGTGATGGAATGGTTTCCGCGGCGTGTGTACTAGTCTCGAAGCCGGTTCCGAAGTTGGGCTATTACATTAGAATTCAACGATCGTGGCACCGGCGGCGGTCTGCCAGCGTGATAAACACCACGTGGGGAGTGGAATTTTATCGCGTGCTCAAGCTTATCAGCATTAGGAATGCGCTTGCATTTAGTAAATTAAAAAAAAAACAAAGGTTTAGTACACAAAATGGTAGGCCTATGAGTCTCATTCGGGAATACAATACTTAGCTAAAAGTATTGCATATCTTTCGTTGTCACCAAATCATTTTGTCCCGCTCCTATAAGAAAGATAAGACTTAACTTTTTTCGACTTAGACTGTTTATTACAAATATAACCTTCGCTCAGTGTTCTCTTTCTAAAATCTTTTTAATATTTGACGCCTGAACGACATTTTCTCTTGCACTAAAAGAGAAAATGTCGGTATTATCTTTACATTATATTCAGCTTTACCGAATACAGTATCCAAAAGTATACTATAGGAACTCTTATTCAATTATATAGTTTAAAATTCTATAACGAAAGTTAAATAGGTTTATTATCTAAATGAACTAACAAATAAAGTTATTATATTTTATAGTATATATATATATATATATATATATATATGTATATACTCTAAAATAGTATTGTAAGCATTGTCCGACTATTACATTGCTACGTTAGATATCTATTCAAACATGTTGGCTTTAGTTGAAATTTACTTCTGTAAATGTTTTGTAAGTTATTTTAAATTTGATTAATTAAAAACGAATACAATATCGATAAGCACTAAGACATCAATACATGAATAAAATTCAGAATAATCCTGTTCAACATTTTCTTCTCTAATTCTTATTAAATCAGTAACTGATTTGGGGATTCTTGCCGGCCGACACCAATGCAGTATGCGTCGAAAAAAGCTTTAAAAAAATACCAGCAGCTGTTTGAATAGCAACATTGCTTTAAAGAAATTTTATTTATAACGTAGGTTAATTACTATACCGATTTTGTATTTCTAATAGCACCTTCTAAATTGGATATGCGAAAGGTTAGTGAAACGTAACTTTTTGCACTAAACTACTACTATGCATCAGCGTTCGTTTTCCTCAAGGTTTTGTGACTTTTAGATGACTCAAGCAGCGAACGTAGCGAGGACGACGAAGAGAAGGACAGCCAGATCAACGACGGAAAGAACGGGTATCCTCGTCTCGTTTTAACCGCCGAGGAACGGCGACTATTGGCGAAGGAGGGCATTAGTCTCCCGACTAGCTATCCCCTGACGAAGCATGAGGAACGGGAACTGAAAAGGATACGGCGCAAGATCAGGAATAAGATCTCTGCTCAGGATTCCAGGAAGCGCAAGAAGGAATATGTTGACGGGCTCGAAGACAGGTAACCACATGCTTTATAAATTATTCTTCTGACATTGAGAGGATACTTGACAAATTATGTTTATTAAAAATACTACATTAGCAAAGAATGCTAATATCTCTTGGACAATTCATAATTAAAAATGGGTCGAAGATAGATAACACTAGGCATAAACTGTAGAGGATTGGACTTTATAACTGCAGCCTTTCTAACCTACTAATTCTTTCTTTACATGTACATGTATTTGTACTTTACAACAAAACATTCAAAAATGTAAATAAAGCGCGTATTATTTAACTTTTTACATGTTTTGTTCGACGTGTTAGATACTTTGCGGTAACTATAGGTAGACTTCATATAAAGGTCGTCGCATTTTACTGCCAAATAGCAGTGTTAGCATCGCTATGTTCCGGTTTGAAGTTTAAGAGAGGCAGTGAGATTACTGGGTAATGTGACATAATATCTTCAAGTCACAAGGTTGACAACGAGCTAGTGATATTGCAAAAATAACTTTATTCAAGAAGGCCAACTACATGCACTTTTAATTCGCCAATAAAACATATAATATTAATATAAAGAAATGATAATAACATTAATATTTCCAATAAGAATGTGATAATATGATTGGCTTACATGGTTTACTAACGTTTATGATAAATCCCAATAACTTGATGTTTTGGGTGCCAGGGTTGCTGATGATATGTAAGTGCTAGGACGGTCCTGAAATGTCTCGTGTTAAAAAAAAATAATAAGAGAAATGCATTCCCTGAATTTTTTGCAGTTACATAAATTTAGATTGAAAAAATGTAGCATCGTTTGTAAGTTTCATCCATTTCAGTTGCCAAAGTGAAGGTGTTTATTAGACCAGAACGGTTGATGTTCAAATCAAATTTTATGCAATAATTGACGGGTGTTAAAAACGTTTAAAATTTTTAAATACTCAAGCTTAGACTATATTTATAAGACTTCCTACGCGGGGTATGTAGATCCGATATTTTACGTGTAGAGAAAGTGAAAGTGGTATGTACTAATAGGCATTTACTAAAGAAAATTGATGTAGGATTTATACCGACTAAATAGCGCGCACAAAAGTAACGTAATCTTAGTATATAGTTCTCAGTCTGATGAAAATACAGCATAGGCAGGCGTAATGGCAATAACATAGCGTAGTTTTGCGACGGGAATGCACAATATTTATTTAAAGGTCGGTAGGTAATTTAGAGCGTTTAATAGCAGTGACACCGCGTAAACAAATAGAGATGTAGCAAACAAATATTATTATATAGTGTATTAACAAACATATATCCTACGGTTCTTCACCGTTTACCTGTTCCATGCATCATAATGACTCATACTGGCTGCGTACTCAGACATCTTGTCAAAAACGTAAATTTTAATAGATGATATAAAAAAAAATAATTTAAGTCTGGGTCTAAGCGACGAAAGGTTGGGTACCACTGATCTAGATTAATAAAATAATAAAATATCGTGATACCTAGCTCAGAAGTGCTTATACCACTCACTTCGTTCATAAGTAATAAAATAAATTGCTGATGGCAACATTTTACATGTCATAAAAGTTAGTCGTGTCTAATGCTTTATAGTTCCTATTATACTTTCGAATGTCTGAATGTTGTATTAATTGTATGAAAGAACTAAGCTGTTATAACAGAACTCAGTTAATTAGCCTCACTTTTATGGTATTTTGTATTAGACTTCGTACGGTTACATAGTATTTTTTTTCCAGTTGATCTCTTTAACGTTGGAGTTTGAATTCAGCTCTTTGCTCTCTAACTTATATATATTATAAACTAGAGAGCAAATACTATATATATATATATATATAATAAATAATGCATTATTTTCCAAACTTCCTAATCTCCATTATCTCGTTCGACCCTGGTCCAAATGCAAACACAACAAAAAAATAATTATGCAACTTGTGTTCGTTTTAGAGTTATGCGCGTGCATACATTTCACATTTCGTCGTTTCATTTTTATTTACAGAGGTAGGATAGGAAAACTTTTAAGGGAGTAAGTTTTTTTATTGGTCTTTTATACATATGTATACGACTGAGTAAGATTTATTATTATCTATGTATGCTTAATTAAGTAGTCTAGTGATAGAAAAGCACTTTAAAGCTTGTATTATTATAGATTTTTTATTTGCATGAACTATCTAAAAAATTACCTGTATGAAATTTACATGTTTGACAATTTTCACTAATGCTATAGATATTTATAGTGAGCAAGTACTGCGTCATAAATATTATAAATGAATATTTGTTTACATGTACATATTTGTTGCAGAGTGAAACAGTGCACAGCGGAAAACCAGACGTTAATTAGAAGGATAAAAATTCTGCAGTCACAGAACCAGACTCTGACGGCACAGCTCAAGCGATTACAGGTAAATACATAATCCTGTATATGATTTTTGGAGGCCGTGGGATTCCGGCAGTCTAGAATAGTCCCTCTGCACCAGGTGTGTAAGGGCGACTAAAGTATGAGAACCGACAGATGGCGGTTTATCCATGCGAAACAGCGCAGCCCAAATGCACAGGGTGGGAATGGACAGTAGCATCCCCGTTGTGAATGCTGTGATTGCTAACGTGCTTGCCCAGCGCGGTAATTATGCGTAAAATTCCCCCTTTCTTGGAAAAGCCTACATCCAGCAGTGGACTGCCGGCCCTGGGCTCCGCTTGCACAGGAACTTTCGTATAGTGTAACTAGAGGTGACCAGCTTTTTATTTTTGAAATGCACATTCACATGAGATAGGTCTCATACAGAGGTCGTCAGCATTAATGCCCCACTCCCACATATTGGAATTAACGTTGAAATTTCGAAAAAAACAAATATTGGTCAAAGTTATATTAACGTAAAAACCTCAGTTACTTGAGCAATCCGAAGTTAGTTTTTTCGTATTCCCTTTGATAACATAATTAGGATATCATTGATATAGGCTAAATGACGGAGTTTCATGTCCCGTTCCTATTATTTAGAAACACTCATAGCAGAATTTACTTAGTCCATAGATAAACTTATCATGTCAATTCCGAGACATACCGCAGTCGCCTTTTACAAACTCTATCACAGATAGAGGTACTCTAGTCCGCCAGTACTATATATTCAATACATAAATAAATTCACGCAACATCTTATACATTGACCTGGCTCCGTGATAAGTCGCGTAAAGCACATGTATAACAAATGCATATATACAACACCCAGACACTGAGCAAACACAAATACCACCGTATAAATATTTGTCCTGGGTCGGGGTCCACTACCATCTGCACCATCGGTCAAATTGGTTATTATCGCAATAAATAAGGATACCTCATCTCAATTTGCAAAAATATTTAAGGAAATACAAATAACCTATGCATTTAATTAGTGAACGCGTTATTCCAAGGAAGCGTGTCACCGTTTTCCCTGTATAAATAATGGGCGCGTAAAATCCGTGCGCGTTTACGTAAGTGAGCGCGATCGAGCGTAAAGTGGTCGCGCACTTACTATGGTTATCGCTTGACCTTTGATTAGTGTTGAACGGAATGTACTAAATATGTGTGTCTTATTTGATTGCAAGTTGTGCATTTGTTGCCATGTGTAGGGTATTAGCTGCCTTTTAGTCTACTAACAATTTTTTTATTATTCATCATTATAACAGCTATTGTAGTCTACTGTTAGACATAGGCGTTACAAGAAAGGGGCAATTTTGCCTATAATTGCCGCGCTGGGCGGATGCTGCTGCCCATCCCCGTCTAGTGCAATTGAGCTGCTCTGTTAGAGATGGATATACCGCCATTTGTCGGATTTGGTATCTTAGTCGCCTTTTCGGACACTTGGTACAGGGGGGGTACTATTCTACTCTGCCGATACCTCTAGGCCATTTTGTTATTATTATTATATTATTAACGGTCGTCATCGATTTGACTACAGAATACTCAGTAGAGTTATTATTCGCCAAAGGTGTGGGTTCGATCCTCATCCGGCAGAAACATTTATGAATATGATAAATATGTACTCGTATTTAATTTTTTTTAATTCTTTTTTTGTCTGATGTTTGTAACACAAAGGCTTTAAGCGACTTATCAACGAGTAAAGTCGATGTATGTGCGGATATGTAGATTTATTATAGAGAATTGATTCTTATTAAATAATAATAACTTTATTCAACAACAAAAGGAAACTTAAACTAAAATACTATAATAAAAAATACCAGCTTTTCGTCGTGTAGACGTCACTTTATATTGCTTCGTTCATCTTACAAAAGTAGCTTACACTATTTCTTGGACCTCAAGCTATACTAGCTAAGGACACATATTTGTATACTTATGATAATGACTTTCCTTGAGAGACGTCCTCTCCATCCGCCATATTGTGCGAATGGAAGAATCAGAGCGCTCAAGCTTATCAGAAACTAGAGAGACCAATACTCCTCTCACTTCCGTGACAGATGGTAGGCGTCATGAATAAAAAATGCTGTCCCTACCAGAACACTGGCATAATAACCATACAGCCTTATGTATTACTTATGTAATACTCGGACTAGTATATACCTAAAAACTTTAACATGGAATTGGTTTACCGGCTAATCAGTAAATCCATTATTAATCCTGTACAAGGCTCCGGTCTATATTTCATTACCATAATTTAAACTTTATGATCTTGATATAATGTTAAAGTCCAATGGAACATTTCAACCTGATCTGCATACCTATTGTTTACAGTTTAAAGATAAATAAAATGGCGCCGGTGTAATTCCTATAATAAATTGTGTTAAATACTTCCGAACCTATATCTGATTACTGATACGCCCGTTATATTGATAATAGCATCTACTTTGAAGAGCCTAAGCCCAAGGCTTAATAATTTGGCCTTTAAATTATTTGCCTTATTTTTAAAAACAATCAATTGTGAAGAATTATCGTTTGGTAATTATAACTATTTTCTTATAGAAATCCTTCAGCGATCTGTCAGGGAACGGATTTTCATATTTGTAATTCAATACTTTTGTTGTTGATAACGGTAGAATATTAATTCATCCTGATCACCGTAAACGCCCATTTCGTTTCATCATACCGAATGTAATTTCAGAACGTCCTAACGGGGGTGACGATCGGCGGGACCAATGGCAAGTCCGCCCAGCCGGCCACCTGCCTGCTAGTTCTTCTGCTCTCCGTGGCGCTGGTGGCGCTGCCGTCCATGCGCGAGGAGGCGCGCTCGCGGGAAGAACAGCCCTCCGGCCCGCCCATCACCAGGGCGCTGCTGTCCGCCAACAGTAAGTAACACATAACAATCAATCGGTCACGAAAGGAATTAGATGGTTTGCGTGAATGGAGGATTTGTTTATGTAGGTGCAATCTTTAGCTCATTACACCTACATCAACTTCGAGATAAGGTGATAAAGATTATTTTTGTAAATAATTGTTGTTGCTATGTCAATTTTAATGATTTGACAAATTGGTCGTAAGTTTGAGCTATTGAATATAGATGTATTGTACACATAATTAAGTTTAATGAACAAAGTTTTGGTTTGACTTATGTGAGTATTGGCACTGCGCCTAAAATTCTAGATACGGCACTGCAAACTTTGACGACGGGGATTGCTTATCTTTGACGATATATCAGAGGTGTTCGATACATTAATCTAACATCATGAAATGGTCTATACATGAAAAGACTTCAATAATAGTCTATAATATCATAAATGCGAAAATAACTGTCTGTCTGTTACGCTTTCCCGCTTAAACTTCTCAACCGATTTTGATAAAATTTGGCATATACAATCTTAAGACCTTGAGAAAGGACATAGGCTTTTTTTTTAATTCAATAAAAGGGTTGTGAGGGGTGTAAAGGGGTATGAAAAGTTGCATGGAAGTTTCGCTATTTTTGGACACGTAAAACTTATTTTTCAGGCCATTGATTCGATAAGTAAAGAGGTATGGTACCCAAAAAAACTATTTCACGCGGACGAAGTCGCGGGCACAGCTAGTAGTCTATAATATTGTCTTATGTTGTACTTACATGCTTTTATGGGCAGCCAAAACTATTTTAAAAGGGCACGGCTAGCTGTTCTATAATGTTGGGTAGGTAGAAGAAGCGCGCGACTAAATTAATGCTGTTGAAATGAGTGCTCTCATTTCAACAGCATTAATTAACTTCGAAGTATGAAGTTTAAGAGATAGTGTGATAAGAGTTCAATGTGGTGTAAAAGATGATGTTGTGATATCAATAGACTGAAAGGGTTGGACATGTAGAAAGGATGGATGAAAGTAGAATGACTGCACAAAAATATAGTGAATTGAATCAAAGTGAATTGAAGAGTTGGTATAGGAAGACTAATGCATTAAGGGAAGTGCCAAGATCATAGCAAATGAGACCCAAATGGGACTGCAGGCGTGATGTATGTATGTTGTATAGAATTTGTGTACGGTCATAGACCGATGACACATTCTGTAGTTAAAATTTGTGATTTAGCGCAATAACAAGTTAGTATGATACTCAGTAGCATTTATGGATCTTGTAATTAGTATATCAGCCGTAGAAAGTCTACTACTGGATGTAAATCCCTCTTAAGAGGCCTCCCGTAATTTCCGCGCCGGGTTTACGTGCTGCCCATCCCTACCCTGTTGTATATAAGTTATACTATTTTAAATAAATATAGCGCCAAGCTAGCTCTCCGGTACTTTAGCCGCCTCTTAAGACACCTGGTACAGGCTATTCTGCCCTGCCGATACCCCACGGAAATCTCGTAAAAAAATATTTAAAGTTGTATGCTTAACTGGTATTCTATGTGCCCAGTGCCTATACGCTCATAACTTTAAATTCTATTTTACTCATACTAAAAAGAAACTCAATTCTTTAGCATATTGAAATTATTCACACATATTGACCCTATAATTTTACAAATTCATCCGTCGTTATTTACACCGTACAGTGTGACTCAGTAAAACACGTCATGAATATTTCATCATATGTCTGTCTTTGTCATCAATGCCAGAGATATAGACCAGCGGGGTTTGTCATCTTCCAGTTAGATTAATGCAGCCAGTTAATTGTATTTTCAAATGCATGCTTTCATATTTTATTACATTCTTAAGAAACCCACTGAGCGTAAATCCACACCGAGATGAAAGTGATTGGCAATCCCATTTTCTGCCGCCATACGTAACGTTCAACGATCTATTCAAATACTGAGCAATTTTAGCATGAAAAAATATTTCGTTCCGCTAGCGATCGTCTCCAAAAAAGCCAAGACGCGGTCGACTGCACGGCGCAACTCCGTCACTTATATAATTTGACAAAATCGACGTTACCTAAAAAATATTATAGTATTTTTTGTTCTATTTAAAAAAATAAGAGCCATAGACGAACTGTTATCTTATAAAATAAAGGCCTTTAAACAAATATACCTTAAATATGCATATATAGAAAATGTTTTTTTATGAAACTGTTTAAAAATGCATGACAATTTTCATATTTGAAATAAAGCAAAAAAAATTTACTGGATTATTATTGTTTTAGAAAATACAATTGATGAGACTGTCATCGACGATGGCGAGTTCAACATGGAAGAGTTGATCACATTCAACCGCCCCCACTCCGACCACGATTACCAGGTGGTCAAACACCTGGAGACACAGAAGGCCCTTCCCGGGGGCTACGTCGACCTCCCGATCGACGAGGACTGGCCCCCTAATCTGAAGAAGCGCATCAAAAAACTCGAGTTCGACTACGAGAATGGGCGGGACTACCTCCCGCCCATCATTAAAGAAGAGAACTACGAGAACGTCTACAAGGTAGACTCCAAAATACGACCAGAGGACGACGCGCTAAATATTGGGGAACACTTCTTAACTAACACGCTCATATCCACGGGGAGGAAGTTGGGGGAACTTCTTGACGTGTTTCCGCCCATTCCCGTCAAGAACGAGGACATTCTGGTAGAGGAGATCTCAGACTACGACACGCGAAACATTACAGAAATCAAAAGTTTCGTCATCAACGGCACCCTAAATGAAATCTAACATACTTTAGATACTCTAAGCAGATTATATATTTTTTATTTCTATATTTTCTTGTTAATTCTTCCTTCGTTTCAGATCACTATTTTATTAATATAATTTTACAAATCATCGAATTATTGAACTGCGATGAATTTATTCCTTGTTTTTTTTAGTGTAAGATGCTGGTTGTCTATTCCGAAATACGGATTATTATGGAACTTTCGTTTTGTAGAATACATTTATTTTTTAAACATAAAACCGTGATGAATGATTTTATATTATATATAGATTAAGTATTATTTTTGAGGTGAAGAATGAAATATTGTCTGGTTAAGTATGAAAGGGGTCGAGTATTTATTTGAGAATTCAAAATTAATATATTCTTTCAGATATATTTTTATTATTTTATAGATCATGCTTTGTTACGCAATGTAGTATAAGTTATTTTTTAAGCATTTTCGTGTTACAACTTGGTGCAATTATGTGTAAGTACTGATAATTATGTTCAGTGTAGCTAGTTTATTTTAGATATTCCATAGCAAACTGAGTTAGTTCTAGTTCCTTTATCATCTACTTAGGGTTCACTTTTGCCGTTGTCTTGGGAACATTTATATGTATTGGAATGAGAATTCCAGTTCGAATAAATAAACTGTGTACGGAACATTTGCTTTTCACTTCACCGACCCTAGAATCCCAAATGTTGTAATATAACTGAACCCAGCTAATAGAGACATACAGAAAAGTTTTAATGAAATCGATTCAATTATTCAATAATACTTACTTTCAGAAAATTAATTCATTAAATACAATATTGATCTTAATTAAAATTGTGATTTAACGATTAGAAAAATATGTAGTAAGTTGTTCTAAGACTAAAAAAAATCCAATCTTGAGTCATTTCATTTATAAATAACTATTTTTGTAGAAACGCATAATGAATTGGTACGTTAAATCTTGATTTTACATAAATAAAGGACAGGTAGATATTTTTCTACATTATTTTATCCAGTTCATAAAAAAATAACACGTGTTGGAAACGAGATGTTAAAAACAAGTCCCGGAAAATAAAATTAGGTATATGGATAGATTAACACAGCCGCTAGCCAGCCAGGTCTGTGCGTTTTTAAAATGTGCTGTAAACTGAGGGACCACCTTTGTATTTAGCTAAATGAAACACGTACGTCTTTTAGTCTTCAAAGAATTGTAGAACACATTTGGGAATTTGTAAATAAATATGTTTAAAATAACAGCCCTATAGGTAAGTGCGATCCCTCAGTCCTCACCAACCGTCAGACAGAACTCGAACAGTACTTATGAAAAAAATTAAGGCATTGTGACTACAGGTATTCAATAGAAAATTTGTCATAGATTTTTACTGAAAACCGGATCTAAATGTACCAAAGTTAAAAAATATATAACGACTGTACTGACTCACACCACACAAAGATAAATATTTTTATTAATATTACCTAATATAATAAATCTTTATTTTCCATACAATCTTAGTAAGTTCTAAAATACTTTGTAAAAATTAAATCAATTTATAGATGGCGGTTATTAAATCGAGTCTCTTAGTCCTTATTTTATACGTTTTTTCGTTACCTATACCGGGGGAATATTATGAACACAATTTTGTATACTGCAAATACCATCTACCAGCTCACCTACAAAACGCGAACCTATAACAGAAGCTAATAATATATAGAAAGCAGTTTCGCCGAATAACAAATAAAAAGGCTTTGATCAAATCAAATCAAAATAAAACAATTTTATTTCAGTAATATGAAATACTTAAATATATATAACAATGCAAATGACCCCACGGGATCATAAGATTTATGTAAGATGTAAATTAGGCCTACCTTATACTAGTCGGCCGGCACCAGAAGGGTGCAGGTTCGAGTCACAGAAAGGAGCCTGCAAAATAAACTGGTGGTGATATAAGTTCCATCAACACTAAATAGTTAGTGTTCACAGTGTCGTCGGCGCTAACAAACCAAGTTCTTAAAGTTATATCTTTAGTATAATCTTCAACACTACAATAAGCTTTAGAAAGAAGCTTACTCTTTACGTTATTTTTAAATTAATTTATCGGTCAGCCTGATATTTTATTGTAAAACCTTATACAATTGCTATTGAATTAATTATTTACTTTATGGAGCCATCTGTGTACTGCGAGCGAGTGGGCACTGCGAGCTTATCTATATTTATTTCATTTATTAACATTATGTATGTCACAGTTGTTCTTGAACAGGCCCAGGTTTTATAGACATACATAATAATTTCATATAGAGTATGTATATGAAATGTTGAGCACATTCATTATATTAATTTCGTAAAGTTTATTTTTCAGGGATTCTATGTCATTTAATAAATCGTACGAATAGCTCTCTTCTACAGCACAAATATTAAATTTACTTCAGCAGTGTTACCCCACAGTAATATACCATTAGACAACAGTGTAGAAATAATTAATATATACTGGGCGAGCTGTCTACGTCTGTTATTTGAACTATATCACTGCAGTCTTTTGTTTTATAGGGCAAGTCATTAATTTATATAAGGAACAGGAAAGGTCCTAATATTGAGCCATGTGGTACGCCCATTAAAACCAATGACCCAGATGACCAACTTCCATTCACGTCCACCGCTTGAATTCTACCTTGAAGATAAGATTCAAATAAAATTATAAGAAGATTCTGTAACCTCATAATGGTGTAGTTTCTTGACTAATGTATCATGGCGCACACAATCAAATGTCTTGGACATATCACAGAAGGTCCCTAAACCGAATAGTCAAGCCTCCAAGGCTAGGCAAACGTGTTTTATAATAAAAAAAAATTAGGTCGACACTGGCATCAGTTGCCGAGCGATCTTTGGTAAAACTAAATTCTTTATTGTGTATTCAATTATTATTTCAATAAAGATCAGGTAATTTTTGGAAAAATAATTTTTAACTTTTTTTACTTAAAGTGAATTGTACAGAAGAAAAGGGGAATTTTCCCTTTAATTGCCGTGCTGGCCAAGCGCGTTGACAATCGCAGAGCGTAGCTATCTCACCGGGTAAGCTGCTAAACATCCCTGCCTTGTGTATTTAAGCTTGTGTGGTTTCGGATGGATATACCGCCATCTATCGATTCTGGTACCTTAGTCGTTTCTTACGATACCTGATAGGTACTATTCTATTAATGATACGTGTCAATAGTTGTAACATGCTCATATTTTAAATCTATTCTACATTCCGGCACGTTATCTTTAAGCAACGCAACAACAGACTCATCCTTGTCCAGTTCAAATGTGTTAATAAGTAACATACATACTCTAAATCAACATCACATTGAAAATAAATTTTTTTTTAGACAAAATAATGATGAGCCACGACTGGAATTGTCTAGAAGTGAGGAGAAAAAATTGCTAAACTTTAGTTATTACTGCCATATCATTAAATTACAAACCATATCAGTTAAACAGCTACAGTAGAAAAAATATAGGTGAACATTATGCTTTATAATTTGTACTTCCCTTTTTTACTTCAGTATACATTCAGGATACAGCATCAATTAATCTCGATAATTAGCTAAATACCTCGATATTACAAGAACTGCTTCTGTTTCCTTTGCATGTTTTGAATAATTGACTCTTGAAATATCACGCAACATAGTTTATTGCATCGTATATGCATCATTTTATGAATCAACAAAATTACGTTATTTTTCACAAGAATGTTAACTATGTGTATATCTCAAAGGAAGCTATTGAATTTCTATAAAGAATAAAACAATTATCTTATAATAAGCTTTATTTAATTATGAGTTAACAAATATTTTCGTATTTTTGAACAGGTTGTGACCTTATTAACCGAATACAAGTCAATTGCGTATGCAAATTTTAACCATACATCTTACAGAAAAAAATAAACACTGAGAACTGTTTCTATGAATATTAATATTTATTTTTATACTTACAATAATAATTCAATTTCAAAAAGCATCATCATGTATTATAATACACAATAAACTACAGTCCGTAAATCTTCCTCGTGCGTCCACAAGCCAACCGACTGAACATGACTTACTTAGTAGGCGAAATTTTAAAATTATAATTTAAATTAACTAGTTAGGTTCACGCCGCCGGCCGCGGCCGGGCGCCGTGCCTCTCTTACCATTCTACGATTTTGATGAAGCAATAAATAATCGCAATGGTCATTTTAGTTCGAGTATGAAATAAAAACAGTGCGAGAAAGTTAATCGTGATTGAACTTATCTATAATGAGGACGCGTGCAAGCCGTCGCCGGCGCGCTCAAGGTCCGGTTCGCTCGCCCGCGGCCGCAACTTGCCGGCATCCAAACTGCTGCTCTAACAAAACTCTCCACTCTCGCTCCACGCTACAAGTTCGGAGACGTTCGCGGTCAAAGATCACGCAATCTGACTGAAATTTCGTTACCGAATCTAATTTGATTATTCTATCTAGTAAATAGAAAGTAACAATTAGGTACAACTATGGTATTAATCATGTTTAAGACTTACATGTTTATTACACTCGATTACACTGTAATGATTGTACAATAACTATTAACGATCCATTTAACGAGGAGAAGTAAATATTCTTCAATATGTTCACAATAATTTATCAAAAAAACAATATTTATTTTAATGAATCGATTTAAACTCCAATTTACATATTGACATTATTCCCATTATCTATACTTGTTCTCTAAAAATATGTAAACGACACAACAAGATGTTTTTTTTATTAATTATAAAACACTTCAAACATACCTAGCCGAAATGAATACGAGTAAATCCTAATGCGGGATACAATTCTGTGATGACTACATTATCCGTGACTATCCAAAGTACCTTAGAACCGTGCCTAGAGATCAATCAGCAAGACGCCCACCCTCTAGCACGTCGGTTACAATAGATAACCAGTCTATACGATACACTGCATCACGCTGATTCAAATGAAACCTACAAATCTTACTTCTACGCAAATCACGCTTGTCGAATCCATGCCGCCGGTCCAAGCAAAAATATACATGTGTTTCTCTAAGCTGTACAATTTATACACCACCAATGAGGCGACCGCCGCGGCCGAGCGCTCTGTCATTGTTAATCGCCCTTGTCAAACGACTGGCAGTCTAACGAGCACGTGAGAAAGCCACCACGCGCAATAATTGCACACGTTTCTAGCTTCGAACGAGGCGGGTCCAACCCTGCAAGTCATGAAGTACACTAATCTCGCATAAACCTTTCTCACGTGTGTTACACCTGCTGTTCACAGAGCGAATCAAAGGAACGCGCGAACCGATGACATCATTTCAGTCTATACGCAATTCGACTCCAATCTTAAAATAAAAAGCGCTGCCCTACATCACACATAAAGCGATGCAACTCAGAACCACAATTTACAGTAAAGCTGAAAGATCTAAACAATTTGTTACAAATTAAAACATATTTACAAATTCACTATGTACTAATTATTGTTACGTGTATACAGATGTAATACAATTTCAAATGAACCACTAGTTCGGTAAGCTTACAATGAAAAGCTTAGTGATCACGCCTATAGTTTTACTTATACTTAATAGCACTGGCATTTATTGAGAAAATCTTAAGCGCTTGGCCCTCTCAACTTTACTCGTAAATAATGGTATGGTCACTTGTGCAGGGCAGCATTCGCAGGTTTCCGTAAAAGGTTTGCATCGGATAGGAGCCAACGAATAATTCGTGATGGTACACCTACCGCAGATCAATGAGAACAATTGAACAATTTGCTATACAAACAATTCCTTGATTTCGTTTGTTAACTTGCTTCCGATGGAAACCTCTAACGTAACCCCCAGATTGTGCGGCCGGCGTTTAATGGAATGCACCTTCGCCGGCCGCCAATACCCAATCATCAAAACGATTCTCTCTCATAAGACTAATCACAAAACGAAAGCGAACATGTTAAATTGACATCAGCCCAGAGCGACGTGGTCTTTTGTACACAAGGTGAAATGTCTCATTCAGTCTTGTAGGAATAGAAGTCAGTTCACTCGGGACTCGATGGGAAACACCGAAACGTATTACATTTTTACATCTTTGTAATGAATGTCTACATAAATTATTGCACGTTAATACATAACATTAGTTTAATTAAAATTGATCAACGAATTTCGATCACGCTGTTGACGTAGTGAGGCGCGGTGACGTGACCAAACGTTGAAAACGAAACGTTACTCCCTACGTTTTTTTCACTTATTGCGTGCCATTGCTGTTGTTACCTCATTCTTTAAAACTATAATAATATAGTAGTGTACGGGCATAAATAAAAGATAAAGTACTTGGCGTCACTGTAGGAACGAAGCCAATTTAAATAATAATTATCATACTATTCTGTCGGACTTGTAGTAGACAATGATTATATAAAGTTAAACCTAGAATATGCATACGGCCGGCGGCCGGACACCGCACGGGGGCCCAGCGGTTCCTCGCGAACGCATCAGCCTCCGTGTGTTTAAAACAAGTGTATTATAATCAAATATTCCAGACTTTCCGAGCTGCCTATTAGATCGACTTAAATCCCTGTAATTACATAATTATACCCCTTACTCGATTAAAGCCGTTGTTGCCCACCTGAGGATAAACGTGTCGTATCACAACCGGTTGCATATAAAATAAAACGAACAGTCCGGCCGTGTGCGGTGTCCGGCGCGCCGCGACCAACTGAAGTTGAACAACACACAAACTTATTACGAAGTCGACACATTCTCTATGTTATGGTAATTCACTACTTATGTAACGAAATGAAATTACAACGCATTCACAGATAATAATAATAAAATGAACGAACGTACAAAAATAATATTAAAGGGCGTCCCTATACCGGGATAAAGCAATACACGACTACTAAGTATTCTCATTTAAAACTAATGCTGTATGACAATGAATGTGTTCTTATATGTACAAATCGCAGGATTTGTTCGTTTTACGTGCTGGAATGGACAATCGTCGATGTGGGGAGATGTTACTGTGGTACAGTCGAGTCTCGCTCCCTCGGGGGCGAGTTGATTCGGTGACGATGAAACATAATTCACTACGGACGGGAACACAAAAGAACGAACGACCGGCCACACCCGGCCTTAATCTATCGGCGATCTATCTTGCAAGCGGCTTTAGTGCTTCACACTGAAACCTTGATGAATCGATGACATGAACAATTGCAATTATGAATCTTATTCTCTAATCACAAGACAACTTTTGCTTGTCAAGAACGTTATGGCATAAATACTTATACCAGAATACTTAAGATTTTTGGATGCTTATTTTTCGTCAGGCATTTCGACATAATACACACACGTAATATATATATATATATAGTAGTATAATGGTAAAAGGTACAGAATTGCAATTGTCCGCCATTCACCGAATAAGCAAGTTTGACCAATATGACATACTAGCGTTTTGTTTAGTAAGTACGCCCTACTTGCTACAATATTGTGGCAGTACAACAAAAATACGCATTCCCTTTACCCAATTGTTTAAATTACTATTGTTGATTCCACTGTGTGTGAATTAATTGACTTTGATGTGGAATAGTGGCTCTGAATTCGCTTAGACTTGTTTAACTCTGTTGAACATTACTATTATTTATTTAATATTATTCGCAATAGTAATAGCAACAGATCGAAAGTGTCGTGATAGTCTATTCGTGTGATGTATTGTTTTTTTTCTTAAATAAAAAATATAGCGTGCCATTATAGACCGTATTTCGCTTAGTGTAAAGACGATAATAGCGTGTTGTCAAGTCATGTATCTATTGCATATTGCTTGAAGCTCAATAAAGGTTTGAATCGACTTATTCTAGACTTAAAGGACAACGATAAAACAAAGTAGTAACTAAAATGGAAGTTTAGAATTACAGAACCAATATTCGTTTCAAGTTTGTAAAGACAAAAGAATATACATAAATTATTTGCAGGAATTCCAAGCTGATCTCACGCAAGTCGTTCGCTTATGTTTCTATAAAACACTTAACTTAAATAGTAATATTACGTTATATTGAAAACACATTTAAACTAAATGACTGTTGCTATATGTTCGAATTTAATATATTTACATAGTACTATTACGTAAAAAAAATAAAAAGTATCTCATCAATTACAACAAGAAAATAAATGATTTATAATACAAAATATGCGTGGATTTCTTATAATGATTTAAAAATCATCAATTTAATTCTCGCAACGTGATATATCTGCAATCATTAGACGAATTCATTGTCATTAACAAAATATACACTTTAATTACAACCCTTGTTCCAAATCATTGATATGATTTTCAGTTTTAAATCATCCAATTGCTTTTACAAATCAAAGATAAACGAATTGCGAGAACTAACAGAAAACAGAAGCAAAACGACTTGCGTAAACTATGTGCTTACTGACGATTACGCGTGGATGGTGCGTCGCGATATCGGGGCCTGGCGCGGAGTCGGGGATCGCGGGTGGGGGGTCGGGGTTCGCGCGCTGTGGGTCGGGGTATGCGGGTGGGGTGGCTAGGGTCGCGGGCGGGGGGTCTGGGGTCGCGGACGCGGGGTCACGTGGCACACACGCGTCACTTGCCCGCGCGCGCGGCGCACTTCTTCTTTTTGCGTTTGAAGAAGCAACAGCACCTGGAAAAGACGGATTGCCTGCATGACGATTTACAGAGTCTGCTGTGGTACATAGCCGTTTGCTACAATACAATAATTATATGATACCTTTTTATTAAAGATTTATTAGCGATTTATTGCAAAGCCTTTAAGGTTGTTTTTTTATATAATTTACAGTGTACAATAAAGATTATATTATTGGTATTATTGTAAACACTAAATAAATTCAATTTTTCATTTTAAATAACAAATAAGAAACAAAACACGTTAAACAAGTACCATGCCAGCAGACTAAATAATTTTAATATAACATTATATTATTTCCTATATATTTTTTATAATAATTTGTAATAGCAATATTCTAATGTCAGAATCCAATAAAAATACATTGTAAACTACAGTTTAACACTACCTGCATATATTCTAGCCAACACGAAGACGGAATTAACGTAAGTAAACCAATAAAGATATTATAACACTAGTTTTTGACATTTAATTTAATTTACAACGTGTCTAACCAATTTCTTATCTTATTATAATTATATATATTATAAGAAGTAATTTGGGCTATTTTAATCAAGGGCCGTACGCTTTTTGCCACCTTGTTTTACGAGAGATTTCTTTATATACCACATAAAAAATTTCTCACGGGAACTCGCATTACGCGAGTGAAACGGAGGGGCGCTGCTCGTAGTTAAATATATATCATAAAAAAACTAGATCTATAGCCATCTTTCAGGGTCAGGAGCTCAGTTTTAGGCGAAATGATTCCTGGTCTTCTTTGACATCGATTCATAAATATATATTCATAGAATCGATCAGAAAAAATAGGCTAGCCATTTTATTACTGAAACACTAAGTCTTGTACTTGTCTACTGCCGTACTGAGTACTTGTCTATCGCCTTGGGAGGGTTCCTCGAGGGGCTTGAAAGCCCGCTCAGACTAAATGATATCGATGGCGATAATTCAGAGACCTTCTTATGGTATAGGTTTGAGTGGGCGTCACCAAGAAGGCTAGTAATGGTAGTAAATAAAATTTTTCTAAGCAAACCAGTTTGGTATTAGTATTAGTTAATTTTAGATTGATCATGACTCGCACGGCCAAAGAGACGGGACGCTAACTTTCAGATCGCGTCCCTTCTTCAGTCAATTCTTCGACACGATATCGAATGGACTGGTTTGTCAAAAGAACTCTGTCTGCTACGTTAGGTTGGTGCTCGATTTGAGCCAGGCTCAATTCAATTGTCTTCCCAATTAAAAATAATTATTTACATAAATAAATAACGCGTCGGCTGTCAAGCTAGGCAACAATAATTTGTTATTATTAATTGCATTTTCATGTTGGCTAAAGTTAACTAATTCTAGACTTAATAGGCTAAGTGTTTATAAAAAATATGGGATCAACTCATAAAAACGCAACAAAACCATAAAATAAAAATTACAACTTAAAATAAGCGTAGTCTGGCGGGAGAAACTTAGGAATCAAACTGTTCGTAAAAAGCAGTGTAACCCTAAAAATCGAACAAAAGTGTAAAAGTTATAAACCGCGTTTTACTGCCATTAAAGAAGTAGCTTAATCTTAAAAGACCATTTTATTTATTAATTTTATTAATGTACTTTTAAGAGCTCAAAAATTTAAACGATTTTGCTATATTTATTTAAAGTTTTATACTGCCATAAAGGAAATAAGGAGGCAGATTAAAACGTTGATAGCGACCAGTTAAAATCGCCTCTGGTATTTCGGCTCGAATGGCCATTCCCTTGCTTCTTTATTAATAAATCTCTTTATATACGAGAGTTGGAGAGTTGGCGACCGGTCTCTTTATACCACTTTTACAAATCAAATCCCGTCAACGAATGTTAATCAAGGTATATCTCTACATGTCTGACTACGCAATCAATTGATGCCAGCACGGTACAGACGCTACAAGCAATTAGCAAAATCTACTATCAAAACATTTGGTGCAACAACGGGTTACCACCATTTTCAACCAGACTTGTTGACTAAAACTAAAAGAAAATAAAAATAAAAAGGTCCATACAGTTGGAACACTGACTTGGTGTCGTCCACCACGTCGACCTCGTGGTGGGGCTGCGTGATTGGCGTGTTACTGTGACCGGCGGTCGGGTCGTCCGCGCCCAGCTCGCCGTTCGTCGAACTAACCACCTGCAAGTCAAATTTCACCACAAATTGTCAACTTGTATACTCTTTATCGCCTGCTAATGATTCATCTTCAGACTCTATTTGTACACTGTGAACAGTCATGACGGATCAGAAAGATCAGCAGCTCGCAGTAATATAAGAGATTTATAAAGTTGAATCAATATATATTACTTTTTACATGTAATAGGAAGTTGTCCATCTACACTACTTTGTCTCAGTCGTTGTTCATATTGCAAAGGGCTAGAGTCTGTGCAATGAAGAATTTCTGGAGAAGAAAGAAGAATGATTATATAGATATATCAACTTAATTGGTAAGGAGAGACATTAAGACAGCACACTACATGTTGGGACATTTTAGTCATTGTACAATTAATTATTGTTACTTATTTTAACCTACTTTTACCCTACTCATCTTAATGTTCTAATTATTCCTTTAAGACTAACAATAGCCTGAAAGGTATAATTAGCCCTGATTAATTCAGCCCTGACGGAGAGACAATTTAGGCTTTATATCGCAAATACATTTCTAATCTTTGATCTAAATTAATGAAATAGCATTGTGGTGTAATGTGAGGATTATTTCGTGAGCTCAATAAAGAATTAGGTACTGTTTGGTGTTTTATTTATTAGGACTTTAGTTTCATAATAACCTAAATAGTCTAGAATAAATATAATTTTAAAATAGTATATTTAATTATATATATACATAATATTTGATTTAGGTTTAAGTGTCGGTTAAAAAGCGACAACTAAATACAATAACGACAAGACACTAAAAATAAGACACATCCAGTGCTCTTTACAGGCATGTGATACAATTATACAATGACAGTGAGCTTTTAAGCATGTCTCATGATATTTTAGTGTTTATTTTATCTTTAATTAGGCGAGTAACGATATGATACTTAATTATTTTTGTTATTAAAGGTTTGGTGTGAATCAAAGCTCTGTCTAGCTTCCTATCTTCCCATAGGGCATTCAGATTATGAACAGAACCAACAGAACATCCATCATACGCGAGTATTATATCTTCGGCGACTTTTTTAATTCTTACATCTTATTCTTTGTCACTAAGAGTTAAATAGCATGAACCATTGTGTTACGGACATCAGACAACAGAGGCATCACAAATATTCTTTTTTTTATAATGTATATTTGTCCCGAGAAGGGATCGAACCTCGAAGGGTCAAGCCCTTGGAGCACAAGATAGGATCAATTTCATCTGCGCTTTTGGGCCCAATTGAGTCAAATCACAATTTATAATAAATGTCCTTTCAAATATGATATCAGATTAGACGAATTTGATTAACCTGGAGTACCTCTGTTAAAATTTGCCATTAGGTAAAGTAGAATTGTACAACCCCTGTACCAGATGTCGTAAGGGGCGACTAAGGTACCCGAACCACAGATGGCGGTATATCCATCGAAAGCAATGTAGGTATGGACAGCAGCTTTCCGGCGCGAAAACTACGCTCTGATATTGCCGAAACGCTTGCCCAACGCGGCAATTATGAGCAAGATCCCCTTTTTGGGGACGATTATGCCCAGCAGTGGACTTCCAATGGCCTTAACCTTCGTTAATTTACCTGAAATATATAGAGTCAGTCTATTTATATAATTTTTTATTGAGTCAAACGTGGTTGCATACCTTTTGTAAATAAATAAATTAACATCCGAGTACGACCGATTGACCTCATCGGATATGTACATCGTTATTTTTTTTAATAGCATATTCCTATTTTGGTATTTTTATGAGGTAATTTAATGCTTTCCAAAGCACTTAAGTCCCTATATGGCTTACTTTGTGAAGTTATCAATTAGCCTAGTTAACAGTAGATCAGACAGCTATGTCATCTTTAGTTGCTAATATATATGTCTGTTCTTATAATTATTTTCTTTTTTCTATGTTTAGATACCCTCAAGAATTCAATTTTACTTTAATTATAAAGCGAATGGTTTTAGAAATTAGGTTGATACCGGGCAGAACAAGCAACTAGGAAACTATCTATATATAAAAAAATATCGTGTTAATTTTATAAAGTATCGTCAAATCTGCGGTAGAGGCGTGATTCGGCTAGACAGAGTATTTCAATATTAGTGAAAATTTAGTGGTAAATTATTATGATTAAAATTTCATAAACATTTTATATTACATTACGCTATTACAACTGAATATCCTATGAACTGGATATTCATCATAATATGGAGCTTTAGATGTGGTATCAAGCTTGCTCACTATGCTTTGCTATCTTGTTAGAATACAGGCAAATACATCTACGTACATTCTTAGCGTTGATTAGCTTAGTTTTAAAGATTATTATGAATGAATATTGGCAGTTTGGCGGTGCTAGAAGCTTCATTACCGCTTAGAGCACAAAATTGAAGCCTCATGCAAACACACTGCCGCAAAATGTTCAGACTGACCGTCGACACGGATCCGGGAAATTTCACATACCGAAAATGTTTATTCTTCAACAGCTAAAAAATAAATACACCAATATACATTCACAATATACATACAAAATAAACTGCATAAATAAAATAAACAATAGACAGCATGCAGTATGCTTACTATAATTTATCTTGTTTCGTACCATCTAGTTTAAATGTGAACTATATTTTTTTACATAAAGTACTACTAAGTATTATGGTAATTATATTTCTAAATGATTATTATACATATATATGTGTGTGTATATAGAACGTTACTATCAGATCAGGTTTAGTCGCAGTTGATAAGCGTCCGGATTTCAAAATAAATTGGTTGCGTTTCATCATCTCAGTATAGGACGATAAATATATTTCCAGCGAGACAATATAAGAAAATTTAATACGGACTTCTGCATGCGTTTGCAGTTTTATCCAAAATTTATAGCGACTGTCATTAAAAATATATCATAATTGGTTTTTAAGGTCCGCAGATTAATAAGCAGTACCTATTTCTGAACAGTAAAACTTTCAATCAGTTGAAATGATATCAGCAATTCGAGAGATTATTCGCTATGAACGTTACCTCCAAATAAATAGGTAGGTAGGCAGGTAGACCATACTTATTACACGGAAACTCAAAAATTACCTGTACAGATCCGTGCCTATCAGCGGGTGTTAGGTGTCCGGTGGTGAGCGGCGTGGCCTTTCCACTCGGAGGCCAATTACTGCCAGTATTGGCAGTCCCGCCGGTGCCCGTGTCTTTTACGGGCCCCTGAAACCGGCGTGGTGTCTTAGAAAACGATGTAGTAGATAATACATTTGTAACTATAATCCTTTTAACAAAATAAGGCAGCAATTGACATTTAAGTAATGGCAAATGCGGGTAATACGTTTGAAGTGGGAACATATTGGTGTTACACTCGCACGCGTTATTCTTTACGACGGTGACGTCACTGTTTACGTCATGCTTTTCGCTCTTGTTATTTAATAGTGACCCTTAACACTAATTTATATATTTACTTTATGAATTATTTTTGTCCAAGATTTTGGACATGTTTTAGAAGTTATTTATTCAATATAATTGTGTCATAATTTTATTTTTTTATAAAACTGTAACATTTTTAACAAAAAGTGTACAGTCATCCCAAATCAAAACAGTGCCTTGAACATTTGTATAATATACCGACGAGTATTGGCGCATTGAGAGATAAGCCGTTACAAATAATATAGGATCTTCATGTGAATAAATAATATATGACAAACGATAAGTAATATATGACACTGGAAAACAGATGAAGGTTCTGTCTGTTCCTTCTAGGAACAGAATGGGTTACACGTCTACATAGTGATAACAACAGGAAACACGGCCATTACTCTGACAATAAAGGCAAGGAGAACGGAAAACTCTTTCAAAATACACTACACACCCCAAGCATTAGTTCCACCCTTAAAATATTACAGGCTGATAGCTGTAAGCAGAATGTAATATTAGTAAATAATATTTCAAATTCGCTAACAAGTGCTTAGTAATACCAGCCTCTAAGACGGCGACCCATTTGGTAGAAGCATTCTCGTAAATTCCACACAAACGCAGGTTAAGGGAGGCTAGCGATGGACACCCCATCTATGAGACTATTAAGCACCAGGCAGTTGCGAGTGAAGCTGTATAGAGTAGCAAATGACACCGCTTTTCAACGTAAGGAGTATTTACATAGCTCTGTGTACGTAAGTCAGACGGTAATGCCAGCACAAGTGGAGAACAGTTCACAAAAATAGTTGGGTGTGTACCTATATTATTTTTCATTACCTAGTTATTAGTTCTGAAACGATCGGTTTACTTCTCGCAAAAGTACAATTAAAAAAATATATACATTATTTTGTATTTACCAATATGAAGGAGCTTTTTCTTCTACATTATAAAGTTAAAATATTTCCGAAGATGATATGAACTTATATTATTATTGGAATGATTTAATTTTATTGATTTATCATAAAAAAAAACTGTTTTGTAATAAATTAAAATAATATAGGACACTATTTCGATATTTCTCTAACAAATTGGTCACCAATCTAATCTTATTTACCATTTTAGCCATGCACGCGTGACTAAATATAACATAATTACGTAAATAATTTATAATAAATAGGACAATTACATTTCTTTTAATTTTAAAAACTTTGTGAAGCCAACATTTAAATGAATTTATAATTAATATGCCTTAAGTTAAACCATGAAACTAGATCTGTTAGATACTATTGAAACAAATAAACTAGATAACTAGAACCATTCTGAGTACAAAAACCATTATCCACTAGTAATTTAATGCTTATACTACTCAATATGACGATATAATAAGACATGTTCAATACGGCAAACCAATTCATCGGACAAACGTCTATGGGAAAAATCGCCAATGATTCCTGAGGCGATGCGGGGTTCAGCTAGTGAAAACAACTAGGGTTTATATTTGAAAGGGACCAAACCTCTCCAGATATAAGCGCCGCCTCATCGTCCTCAACCAAACCAATTATATAATCACACAAATCATCCTGCATCGACAAAAAAGCATAGTGAGTACCTGACACATACAGTACATGGCCTGAATATTGTACGCAAATGTCGACTGCTTTATATACTAGTGACATTTTAAAGTAATAAATATCCGTGTAAATTCGCTGTCATTTTTTATGTAGCAATAGTTTATACAATTAAGTCTACAAGATATCAGTGTGCTCGGTTACTGATTGTTATGTTTTAATGTTACAATCTATTTATCTGCCCTTCGTACTTTAACTATACAAAGTAAATGGGTCGCGCCATTTATTATGTTCCAAAAGCAAATTCTTAGAAAATGTATGTATATTGGCTACTTGCAGACGGTTATGGATGAATGTATACAAATCTGTCAATGCTTTTGAAATATATGTTTAGTGTAAATTTTACGATAAAAAATTATTTATATATAGAGTTGGAAAAGCTGTTTTCACATTGCAAATTGAACTTTGAAGAAAAATATTACTTTGACATAATTAATTGCTATGCGTAGGTGTTATACGTAATAAGTAACGAAAATATCTTATTTCTTAATTCACATAATTACTTATCTTTAAAATGTCACATTTCGCATAAATAATAAAGATATAAAAATGACTTATGATAAAAACAATATTCAATGCTTACAGCTTACTCTAATGATAAAATGTAGCTCAAATAATATTGCCTTAACTAATACATTTAAAATACATTTAAAAGCTCACCTTGTGGAAGGGTTGGTGTCGGTCGCGGTTCGGAGAAGTAACGAGTTCATGCCCAGTTTGAATGGAGCCCACAGGAGTCGACTGGAATTTGAAAATATCACATTATAAACAGTCTGTCCAATACAAAATCTGTAAAGAATACTACAAACTATATTTCTTATACGATACAAATTTACTATGAAAAAAAATAAGAATATAAATAGGTAATAAATGATTTGTGCTCACGACACATTTATAATATTCTACATTTAAACAAGAGGAAATCCAAGAGTTAATCAGCAAATATACCAAATAAGACTTCAACAATATTCTTAATTAAAATTTCATATCATTAACTCTTTACATTCTTTAATTTACATTTACAATCGTTGATACTACATTTGTTTGTTTATGAGATAAGAAGTTTTAAGGAATGTAATATACGTTTCTAAATCTATATGCACTATATGCAATTTTACCACAACAAAACCAACATATCAGTGAAAATAGATAGATACCTTAATGAGAATGTGAAATTAATAAAGCGGACTCCAATTAATGGATTTTACGTCACTTCTATTCTCTTCTTGTTTTAATAATGTTTAAACTTACTGATTTTATGGTTTTCGGTCTTCAACTATATTCATGAATGACACGAGATTTTTTTTCACATGATACTATCCATTCCGTTGAGACATTTTAAGTTTTTTAACGCTAAACCTTCTAAATAACATAAGCTCATACAACGAAATAATACTTAAGGTAAAATTTCTATACATATTACTATTGTTTCGTCGTATTAGTATTTTTAAGTATTTCAAAAAAGTAGTTCAAATTATAACAACATCAATTTAGGAAAAAAAAATTAACTCCATTTAATGTATTGTGAATGATACCTCATGTTTGTAATAAGGTCGTGAACCTCAAACCATAGAAGTGTAGAGTAGAGGATCATTATATTGACCTTGAGACTAGTGAAGTAGCACTTGTTTATATATGTGTACTTCAGTACCTCGTAATAATACAAAATAGTTAAGTCGCTTTAACCACTTGTGTTACAGATATAAAACAACACAGAAATCACAAATATAATACTTAAATACCATTTTGCACTGAAACAGAATAAACATATGTTTGCCCTGGATGAAGATCGAATTGTGGCCTTGACGCACATTATAGCATCACGATCAAATGCGCTATCGGGCCCGCATATGTTTTGCCTGTAGCTTGGGGAACGAAACGCAATTAAATTTCTTGTAGCTGTTCTAGTGTAGAAATAGATTATTAAAATATCATTTGCAGTGACGGTATTCCGCAGAATTAATTTTACATCCGAATCGCGTACTAACCTTGTCAGACTTATTTCTAACAACATTCGAGGGCGGAGCGTTGCGCAATATTCGCATCACGTGAATGTTGGGCGGCTGCCGCAAAAAGCGTAAGCATGCGCATGCAAAACAACGTTAAATCCATGCACCGTAAACACTTAACGTACGTTCAAAACACGAAGGTTGGTATTTTAGTCACAACCATTAATTGAGCGAGTCTTCGTGAAATAAACGAACTATAACATACATTTGCACTGAGAAAACAAAAATATGTTAAGTGAAGGCAAATAAAGCGGACATAAAAGAATTAAAACCTAATAAATTCGCTATACTTTTTCTTGTATCCAGCTAATGTATTCATAAACTATACTTGCGTCTTAGCAATTCTAGTGTGATTTGATATTACTGTCATCGTTAAACAAGTGAAGGGAAGATAAACGAAAGGGACATACATTTTACTTCAACTAGAAGTTTATGTTTCGTTTCAAATTGTGGAAGTTGTCTTTGTAATCTTTTGTATTACACGTCCCTAATATTTAGCAAATCTACATCGCAATGAGATATTAGTAAATAAGTGTTTAATGATCATGAGTTCGCAAGGTACCATAATTTCGTTACATTTAACGTGACATAAAATACTTAACGCGTTCATACATCCATCAATATAATTCGTTTTTGCACCATATTAGGGTGATAGGATTAGACTTCAATATTTTTATCAAAGCATTTTTATCTGCAATTGTTGAACATAGATCATATGGGAAAATGAAAACTACAAATTATACTTACGTGTTTGGAGCGTAAATTTTTTAATGTGAAAATTACAAAAAAGAGCGAAGCACGATCATCTAGCTTTGCATCGCTAAAACACCATGTAGGAAGTTAGCATATACATTAGCGATTATTTACGAGGAAAACACACAGTCATGGTCAGTTTTTCTTTTTATTTAACAAACAATAAATATGTAATTTCTATTATAGCAAGAACTTCTAATGTTATTCTAATTTAAAACTAACTCACAACCATTTATACAGTCTTGTATAAAAATGTACACGATTTAGTGGCAAAAATAATTTTTCATGTAAATATTTAATGAATTTTACACGTGAACATTGTGAAGTGGCATTAATTCAGGATGTCTGAATGTGATTCTTGGCAGGCTGATGGTTAATAAAGAAATATCATCTTAAGGAGTCCTGGTTTGTTGTAATTAGTAGACTCCTCAGTTTTTTAAATACAAGGCTTTATGTAACTTAAGATCAAACAACAAATAAATATGCCTAATTTATTGTGTTATGGTCGTATTGAAAATAAGTGTAAAAATTTCTATAGATTTAGCTCAGAATCCATTAAAAAAAACCAACTAACCCGGTTTTTTTTCAAATCATTCTGTATATTGCAACAATTGATGATCGCCAGCCTCGAGGTACTTATTACAAATGCATCCAAGGAACTGGTCATGTAAATGAACGGCAAAGATTTCAAGATGAGAACTCTTTTTTTAAAACTATTCTTTAAAGATGAGCCATTGATTTCATATTTGATGTGTTATTAAGAAAAAATATTATGTTTGGGAAACTAAAAATACTGGTGTAAATATAGAACACTAGCGTTGCCCGCGACTTCGTCCGCGTGAAATAGTGACTTTAGGGGGTTGGCAGCCTTCCTTGATACATGGACTATCAAACGCTGAAAGGATTTTTCAAATCGGCCCAGCGGTTCCTGCTATTAGCGCGTTCAAACAAACATATTGTCCAATTTTAATCTGCCATAGCATTAGTTATTGTCATAAAATGTTTGCGTTTATCAAAAACTGACGCTAACAAATATATCAAAAAGCAATTTTTCAAATTATTTAATCATTTGTAAAGTGTTGTGTTTGTACATTGTCTTTATTTTATTATACGAGTATGAGTAGACGGCAGAATAGAAACAATTAATTTTTTTATTAATACTAAACAAAATTAAATTGCTTTATTCATTTTACCCTCTTGGTTATCTTAAGAAGGCAAAAGAAGTAGCTTTTTTTTTAATAAAAAACCGTAAGATAAAAGATTATACTAAAAACATGGATATACGAATAGTAACAAGTTATGTACAAATCATAGTTTCACTCTTTTATTAAATATTTATTTGAAACTACATAGTTATCGATTATTCACATTAGCAAACTCATTATTACAATGACTTGTAACAATATTTATGTAATAAATGTGTTCAATTCACATTTACCATTAAAGGTTCGAATTGATATCTATTTGATTGCTTCCCATATGATTAATTGTTAAATTTCGTTCAGCGCACTCTGTCAACATTTGTATGAAGCTATGACTGCTGTCACAATTGCAAATGATAACTGCATAAACAATATCTTTACTTAAACTCTGACAGTCAATAACCTTATTCATGATCATTGTAAACCATCAATAATTTTACTCATATGAACACAAAAAGTGGGTAATGCAAAAATTGTTTAAACATAGACTAGCTAAACTGAGTAAAAATTTAAAATATAAGTAACTTCTTAATATATGTATGGTCAATCAAGAATAAACACAAAAACAATATAGTTTATTAATGACTTGAAATAATTTATTTAAGAATTTTATGACATGAAAATCAATATCAAGCTGAAAGAAGATTTGGTTAATATACTTTTTTAAAATATATATTAACTATATTTAATTAGCAGTTAAATCTAGTGTCTCAGAGTCATACATAAGAAGGCAGAATAAAAAATGAGGAGTTGTTACACATTAATGTGGTGATAAATTTACCGAAAATCATTAATATTAGGCTGTGATTTAAAAGTTAGTGATGGTGGATTAAGAAGTCTTATACGTAACCAAAATTAAGCTGTATGTCTCTTTAGAAAGTGAGTTATAAGCAAGTATTGGGTATGGGTAAAGAACTTCATCACTATCATAGCGATATAAAAAATTAATTTGACTCTTTCATTTTGAGATAGCCTGAAAGAGACATTACAAGAATGCCCAAAAGAAACCCAAGATGTTCAATTATAAAACCAAATGTACTTTATAGTCTACTGATGAGATTTTATTACAATAAAAAAAAACATAAAGGTTAGCACTACAAGCAAATTATTAAAATATGCTTAAATATTATGTATATTTAAATGGTATAAGCAAGCGGCACTTAATAAGTTTTGTAGAATCGAAGGTACAGTGGTTAGTAAGCATGCAAACAAGCTTTAAGCATGAAATATCAACTTTTAATTAGTTACGTGCATGTAACTGTGACACTACTGTAACTAATTAAAAGCTTTATTACAGCGCCGACATTTTTGAACACGAAAAAGAAAAGGAACCTATTTAACGGTATTAAAACGCATTTGCAAGGAACACTATTGGAAACGACATGTAAAAGTGAAAGAAATTGCGTTTTAAAACTGTTAAACTAATTACTACAATTTGGTTTTATTTTTATAAAATACAAAATACAGTGAATTCGTACCAAAAACAAAGTTTTTGTTTTAGATGCGGTGTTGTTTCTTCTTGCCGTCTATACTGTTTAGTAGTTAGTGAGGAATGAAATGCGTAAAATCCAACAGAAGAAACATCAGAACATCAACCCATATTCGTCATAGAGAATACACAAATTTAGTCATAAGCATCATAGAAGATCATAGTATTAAATTAGGTCGCTCATTAATAAGCGACAGTATACGTGATCCACATGAAGCGTGGTAGAACACACAGGTTTGTCGAGATCGGAACGATCTTGACCAAATTGTAAACGTTTGAAAACCCTCTGTATTCATGCAACTATAAATTGGTGTATAAGGTAACTTCATGTTTTATCAGTCAAAAAGTTCTGGGACATGATCATTAATGAAATATAAGGTGACTGTGTGATTTTGGCATGTTGTAGTAAGTTAGATATGAACAGGAAGATAAGTGAGCCTTTTTATTACACTTTGATAACAAGATAGTTTTGAAAAATAGATCGGAATTTTTCTAATATTTCCTTAATAATTGAATAAATCATTCAATTATCATTATTTGCCAATATTTTTTGTATAATAACATTGAATACAAATATTATATGTACCTAGTTCCTGTCTCACATATCATGAATGATTCATTCTACTGTTCAGTTACATCTGTGATATAAAAAGAACACCTAGCAAAATACCAAAAATTTATTAAAATTTACAATATTAAATTGTTTGAATTAAATAAGTACAAAATTAACACAGTATATTAAAAATATACTATGTAAGACAATTATAAAATACCAAAAACAGATTCGAAAGGCTCACCTATTTTCTTAAGTTGTGACTTTAGTCGGAGCGTACAGTTAGTAATATTTGTTGCGACTCCTGCGATTCTACTAGACACTGAATTATAAGGACAAAATAGTGCACTACAGGCAGCTTTTACGCAATTGGCTATTCCGTAAATTGACATTCATGATTCTCAACATCCGTGAACCTCACACATAATTTCATATCTTTATTACACAATTATTCTACTAAATTTAATAGTTCAATTTATTTATTTTTTGTTCGATATTTTTATAGATACATGTAGCAAAATGACTACTAAGTGACACCGGTGTGAATACCTATTATGTAAGGTTTAAGTGTTTTAAATATTTACAATTTTGTCGTCGTATTATAGTATCTACAAAACTAGACAATTAAGTCACTCAATACCGATCCCAATTACTTATGGATTTAGAAGTAAATTACAAGTAACTGAATTGTTTATAATACAGCGTCTAGTGGTGTTATTACGCGAATATTTATCATTCGCACTATCCCCGAAACCACACATTCTGGTCATACGAATCCATTCCTTATTGCAATGGGTGATACGAGTGTAATTAAATCACAAGTACATATCAAAAAGTTCAATACCACGCCCGAAATCGCACAAACACGCCACACGAGATCGGTCCTTATTGCTACAGTTGCAAGGTTCAAGCGACAGAGTTGTTTACCATAGTTTTGCCGGTCCAGTCGAACTCGCCGTCGTCGACGTACCCGCGCCGCTCGAAGAGGTCGCGGAACATGCGCCGAAGCTGGTCATAGTCGGGCGTCTCGAAGAAGTCCAGCCGGCGCACGTAGCGGAGGTACGTGGCTAGCTCCTCGGGGTGGCCCTCGCATAGCACCTGCGGACGTACGGGGTATTATTTAAGTGTTTTAAGAACTCAACTCATCTTATTTATTGGCGGGCCCGATGGCGCAGATAGTAGCATTCCTATCCTTTGCGCCAAGGTTTTGAGTTCGATCCCCGCAGGGCAAACATTTATATAATAATAATATTTTTTTTGTTCTAAGTCTTGGTGTTAAAATTATGTATTTTAGTATTATATTTGTTATTTCTCTGATGATTTTCTCTGATTACGGACATTACAGACACAAGTGCTTGAAGCGACTCACTTCGGAGGCAATTCAATGTTTGAGATGTTGTGTGTGTGAATATTATAATAGTATTAGCTACTAATAGCTTATTGTTAAAGGTATTTATTGTAATTTATTTTTAAGTTGACTAGACGTGTGATCGCAACATACAAAGACTAATCGATAACACATAATGAAAGCGCGTGGGCAACGATGCTTAGACTGAACTTTTCACAAGTGTAAGTTGTGCCTCAAATTGAAAAATAGATATTAAAATTGATAACTAATTAGGAGTTGCATTATCCTCCGATCCAACGCAATAATGAGGAATTCTATCGAACTAACAATGGTTACCATCGTGTTCTGAATTGAGTTATTATGTTAATTGACGGCCCTGATGGAGTAGACGGTAGGTATCTTGTGCGCCAAAGGTCGTGGGTTCGATCTCCACCCAAAGCAAATATTTTTATGATGATCTATGCCTTTGTGTATGTTTATCTATGTGTTTTTTTTGTGTCTACGTCTATGATTACTCTATGATTACTCTGTTGTCCGATATCCGTAACACAAGTGCTTTAAGTTAGTTATATATCAGAGTAATGTTAATGTATGAGATGTCGTGTCAATGTATTATACATAGCTTAAATTACATTATAATTATGACGATACTCTACGGGTTTTCATGCGTACTTCACTATTTCGTCAATACCTCCTGGGGATAACATTGCTGTGTCCCGGCGGTGTAAATTGTGTGTCAGTGAATTTACTGGGTTATATGATGTAGCATCCTCATAAGGTTGGCAACACACTAGTGATATCGGAGTCACCTGCTAACAGCGGTAATGCCTTTCTAAAACAGGGACTGAATGATTGCTCGCTAACTTATTTACTTATTTTTATGTAGAAGTAGAACATAAGCAATGTGTGTATACGAATGACAAGAGCTTTTGCACCGTGACCTGTCTATACCACAGTAAAGCAGAAAATTGAACGCCATACGAAATGCTACAAAGAATGGATTGAACATCATCCAAACACCTCGGCACGGCTATTAATGGAGAACCACAACAAAATGCGTAGATTAAAACGCAAAATACTTCAAGGCCTAATCCAATCACAGTAGTATAACTGTATGTACAATGAGGATGTGACACAGGTCACATACCGAGCACGTCGGCGGTAGTACCAACCAATATACCGCTGAATGTCCCAAGAAGGAGACGGTTTGTAGTAAATCAATAACGAAAAAAAACTAATGTCAAGTGCCATGTACAAATTGTACCATTTCTCAAAGTAACAACAATCTGGGAATGGCTCATGCCACAATTAACTTTATTAGTGTTTTCAATAAATCAATTCGCTAAACTACATAAATGGCCAATTCAAACAAAACATGTATTTACGTCTCCGCCAGACATGATCAATTTCAGATCCATAGCTGCGCATGTAGCAATCCAATAGCAATAGACTTTAAGCGCATTATTTAACGCCTACATTGGCGGGCGGTTGATTTATCCAACTGAGTAAACAAGCCGCCGTAATTGATTCTGCTAGCTGAACAAAACTATTGCAATACTACGTATCTAGATCATATTGACGAAAACAAGACACTATTATATTTTCAATCTGCAAAATAGTGCAATTGTATATCGCGCTGACGTCATATTCTATCTCATATCCTATATCATTCGTCATTTCTCATATCGTCATATCCTTCTTGAAAATATTGCATCTTTCTTTCACTTTCATTATCCGACCCTTAAACTACTATTAAAAATATCTCTTTAATAAAAAACGCAATCTATCTATATCCACGGGAAAATAATTGTTATATAAAAAGTAGCCTAAGTAGTTGTGTACTTTAATTAAGGAACGTAGCGGTATGGTGCCAAATGTTATCTAAAAACAATCAGCAGGTTAGCAGGTATTATAATACTCACAAACTTTCACTTGTATAATATAAATAAGATTTCAATCTTAATACCTCAATATATATTATTGACAAAAATAATATTATACCCTAACAAACTAACAAGTACATGCATCTCAATCGGACATTATCATCATATCAGCCATTGGGAGTCCACTGCTGGACATAGGCCTCCCTAAGAAAGGAGGAATTTAGATCATAATTGCCGCGCTGGTCAATGTTGGCAATCGCAGAGAGTAGCTTCGTGACGGGGATGCTGCTACCAGCCTTGTGCATTTGAGCTACACTGTTACGGATGAATATACCGCCGTCTGTCGGTTCTGGTACCTCAAGCGCCTCTTACGACATCTAGTACAGGGTTAGGTACCGCTACCAAAATGCATCAATCAAGGTTTACAAAACTATTGCACATTTTTAATCGTTCACTACTTAAGAACTAACGGATAAATTAACTTACGTAACTTAACGGATAACAAAACTATTATTATAATATAACTTTACAACATATTTGGTCAACGTTTCGGTAACCTTACGGCAGCCGTATTCAAGATACCCGTTTGTAAAAATATAGAAATAACGACGATTTAATTCGGTTTTTACTAACGTACCAAAGGATCCAAGAGGCAGGCTTACGAGTACAAAGTAACATAATGTTCGTGTAAATTATCTAAAATGGCACCTTCGACCAGTTCCCATGCTTTACCGAAGAATCGAATCATAAGCGTTAACTCAATTTTTTTTAATTCTATATGATTTTATTTTTTTTATGTAAAACTTGACAGCCTACCTCGATTGGTGTTGCTCGCTTGGTGTCACCAATTTTTTGGTATCGTTCTTTGAGTGTATCAGCTTTTAAACCCTGCCAGGGTAAGGAACCACGTAAAAAATACATAAACATATGCCCGAGAGCTTCTAGGTCGTCGCGTCTAGATTGTTCTGAAAACATAAAAAAGTAAATATTTAGTAACGTTTACTTTCACACTAGATATGCAAAACCAAAACAGTTTAATGTTTCAAACTATTATACTAGGGCATTATTATATAGGTTCATTCGTGTTCTTGATTAGTACAAACGAGTCATAAATTCTAGCGCTAAGTAAACCAAATCACGGTAGAAAAAACCAAAGCACAATTACCTTTTCCTAAATGTGTATTAATCGACATATATCTCGCTGTACCGGTGAGTGACTTGTGCTCCCGGTATGGAATATGTTTGTTTGTCTCTAAGTCTATGTATTCTTTGGCCAAACCAAAATCTGGGAAAAAATAATACACAAGTTTATGTATGACATTCAGCTCAATGAACCCGCGTATAATACAAAGATCTGTTACTTTAATATACGGTAACTAATATACGAACTATAATAAAAGTGCTCATAAATTGTTCGCATTAAATACAATGGTCTAGTTCAATTCATGTAAAATATCAAATTAGGTAAGGGAGTTTACTATCAATATAATTTATTCATCATATCAGCTATTGGATGTCCATAGCTGGACATTGGAATCTTACTGCTGGACATAGGCCTCCCCAAGAAAGGGGGAATTTAGACCATAATTGCCGCGCTGGTCAAGCGTATTAGCAATCAATCGCATAGCGTAACTTTGTGTCGGGAATGCTGCTACCCATCCCCGCCATGTGCATTTGAGCTTCACTGTTATGGATGGATATACTACCACCTGTACACCCTACGACACCTGGTACCGGGGGAGATACTATTCTATTCTGCCAGTACCTCACGGCTGGTAATTTATTAATTATTTATAATTAATTTTTAGTACCCTATTGCAATGTGAATATTAAAAGTATTAATTCACGTATACTAAGAAAAAAGGCGTTCTTTTATAGGAATATATTAGTAATCAAAGCAAGCTTTGCATTGATGTCGATTGATGCCGAGCGAGATGGAGAGCGAATTAGTATATGCCTTCTCAAACACATGCTTTTAATTAGAGGTTATTTTTTAAAAGCTTGGGCCTGTAATAAACTTAATAGTAAAGGCACATCAGGTGCTGAAAAACTAGATCAAAGTCGACATATCATTAATATATTTAACACATTATGTTATGGAAATGTTTCCAAATACCGATAATATTATTGTTTTGAGAGTTAAGCTTAAGTTAACTTCATACATATTTTGAGTTTAAATCAGATTTTTGAAATTCATATATACATATTTATCTAATGCAGGCATATTATACAAAAACAAATGATTGAGATATGTATATTCAAAATGATACTAATTCTTATTGCTAGTTGTTTGTCCAACACATTTCCTCAAAATCATTGGGCAAAGACATTTAGTAA
This sequence comes from Heortia vitessoides, assembly GCA_020976665.1. Classification (NCBI taxonomy): domain Eukaryota; kingdom Metazoa; phylum Arthropoda; class Insecta; order Lepidoptera; family Crambidae; genus Heortia; species Heortia vitessoides. Next base: position 8,498,452 of record JACJUM010003129.1, read on the forward strand.
AAATGCGCCAAAAATTTAATATAACGGACATTATGCATGTAATAATAAATATGCATAAGCCGATAATAACACTTGTAGTCTTGTACCTACGTAAATATGTATGTATGTAATTATCAACATTATGATTTAGGATCAACTAATTGTCACTGTTGAAATTCAGTAAACAACTTGTTACATATCATGGGCATGCATTGTAGTAATGAATATTAATGATTTCATTGGTAGCACGTTTCAACCACAGACCTCGTTACTTCCAGATAGAGTTACCGGCCACTACAATATCTCATTGCCTAAGAAAGACAAGCTATACATATAATATATGAAGGCACTATATCAACGTTTTTGGTACACTAATCAAATGAGTTATAATTCAATTTAGCAAATAACTATCACCGAAAGGATGTCTGAGAAAAATAACAACTTGAATTTTTAAAAAGTATACATTATTTCATATGAAGTCTACTCTCGTAATTAATGTAAAAATGTAGTTCATTTTACTTCCGTTACATTCATCAGGGCGGCGCCACCGTACATAGAAAATACAGTGATTCGTCACTGTGACGTACTTTACAGAAAGAGAATCTCCGTAATCTATGATTAACATAATTTTGAGTCATTATGCTCACAAATGTTACTATGTTTTGTAAGAAAAATATATTTCGATCATCTGTTACTCAAAATATGTCGAAAAGACGACGTCATAATTAAAATTTAAGGAAAATGTACTAATAAATAAACGAAACAAAATTCACATACTATTTCGTAACTTAAAACACTTAAATTGGGAAAGGTAGAATTCTCACATGATTTATGCAATGCCAACTCTTTGGTGATAAAATTGTCGTCTAGCAAAAAGTTTAATCATCACGTTTTGACCACTCGACACAATCCCTTCGCAATATCATGTAATACTCACCAATGATGTGAATGATTTTTTCCCTTTTAGTTGCTGTTCTACCTATTAAAAAATTCTCGGGTTTCACGTCCCGGTATATTAGATGCCTCGTGTGGACATACTCGATGCGGTGTAGCTGAAACGTACAAATGGACAGATTATATAAATATATATATATATATATATATATATATTATTCAAAGCGCTTCGTGATTCCGCATTGAGGAATATAATTGTGCATAAAGAAAAAAATTTGAAAGATGGTACATTTTTCGTTGATATTTTATGTATAACACCAGGTCAATAAAAAAACATACCAATGCAGTCGATCTTTGCATGAGGTCTATCTTATGAGATTGCATGTTCATACTTATTTATTTCATACAATAAAACTTTTTGCCCGTCTAGGTCAAGGTCAATTGAACTGGGTCAAGCTTGTACATCTGGTCTATCATCATATAAATATCACACTGATCGCTAATCTAAATATCAATAAGTGAATTTCAACGATTTTAAGCCATTCAATTAATTTTCGAATCACATTCACACATTCTCTGTATGTGTTAGTTCTCGTACAGTAAGCTATTGTACGCAAACATTGTTGTATGCGTCTCTGTATATACTATCAATGTATTATAAAATACACGTACGTCAAAGTAATAAAACAATTTATATAATGTCAATTGTAGTTAATACCACTTGTGCGCCTACGTCATAACGAAAATAATTAGTCTGAAAGATGAGATGTGCTTGGATACTAAAATTTTCCCACTTTTTAAGAATTGTATTCATGTTTTTTGGTTTCATACATTTACAAATTACGTACAAAAAAATGGAACGAACACTTTGTTTTTAATATTGTATATTCATACAATCGTCTTTTTGAGACATTTTATTTGAAAATCTTGATAGGAAAAATATGTACAAAAAATCTTACTACGATTAAATGGAAAAGGCCAAGGGACCTTGTTCCAAATAAAACTTATTCAATAACCACCATAACATCTATAAATTTTAGTATCATGTCATTTTAGATTCTATAAATTAATAAAAAATAATAATTTGAAATGTTGATAGAGGTCAGTTTCTTATTTTTGTTTAACTTTTCAAAAAGCCGACAATCGGTTACTTAACGACGAAACAAAAATACTTAATCTGTCATGGCATCACTCTCAAACTGTTACAGTAAGTACTCAGATAATGTTATCAAATCAATAAACAATGCTGCCTTTGTTTAGCCGCCCGCGACAGCTGCGTAATAGTTTAAAAAACATCATAATAACCCGCCAATCTGTAATCATGCCAGATAAAACTGACAAGTTATTCCAAACCTGTTGTCATATGGGAATCCCACATACAAACAGTATAATTAATTTAATTGATATATACCATGCAATTACTCATTGGTTCGCAACAAGTTTGTGGGTGGTGCAATTTAGCGGTGATCGGATTCATTGTTAGAGTGCAAGAAATCCGTAAATAGTTTTATTAGAAAATGATTAAAGGCCTTTAATTGGGTAAAGTACTTGGAAATAATACTTTGTTTTAAGTCTTAGGAAGAGATTCCAGAACTTCTCTCACTTTGACCCAGTGAATTGTATATAAGAGTATAGTATATGGAGAGAATAGTATATAAGGTCAGTATAAAATTTGTTTTCTTCTTATTTTAATTCCTAATCCCATATTAAAATAGGAACATTTTATAGAAAGTCTTAAAAGTAAATACTAAATATTTAGAATGACCAAATCAAGACACCTTACAAAGTTTATAAGAAAAACTATAAAAAGTAAGATAGCCTTAATCTGGTGTTACGTCGTAAGCAAAGAGGTTTCAATAACTCACCAACTGCATAGCGATCATTAACACAGTCTTTAGAGAGAAACGGCGACCACAGAGATCGAAGAGATCTTCCAGGGAAGGCCCCAATAGTTCCATCACCAACGCATTGTATTTACCGCACGGACCAAAGTAATACACCTCCGGAATGCCTTCGGCCGTCGACGGCGCTAAAGGAGTCCAAGGAGTAAGGTACGGGAATGGGGGATGGAGAAATAAAACAAACCATTTAGTACTTACAGGACAAGACAAGCATTGCTCTCGCTCGCACCTGCGCGACACAACACTGCACCCGATATTTGAACATGTTTACAAACAGTGGCTCGCGAGAGCATTGCTACATAAAAAATGTATCAAACGAAAATAGCCGTCATAGCCCGCATATCGTGAGCGATACAATCGGGTTATTTTATCGAATGATCATTGAGTGCCTAATCGAACGGCATTGATAATACTCGAGTGAACTGGAGCATCGATACGGAGGCTACAGGCGGCTTACAGCCCGATGGCCGGCTGACAACGACCATGACCACGGCGTGCGGTTACCCTCGACACGACAAAACGAATGATTTAGTTCAATATCGGTTACGGTGTTGTGCCGAATCGAAATCTAAGTACAGTTAGCAGCGAAGCTCGCACTTACAAGTTGCATAGCAATCATAAGGACCGTCTTGAGTCTGAACCGTCGGCCGCAATGAACGAAGAGGTCTTCAAGCGAGGGCCCTAGCAACTCCATGACCATAGCGTTGTAGCGGCCGCCACATGTACCCAAGTAGTACACTTTTGGTATACCCTCTGAGCAAACTATGTTATCAGTGTGATAATCATTTTATCTATTAAAATTGCTTTATCATATATATTGGTCCGATTTTGTTGACTAATTGTAAGTTTCAATAGCAACTAGAGATGTGCTATATAAAATGAACGAACACGTATTTCACGGCTGAAATACGCTTTACGTTTACCTCTTTATATACAAGGCTTTATTTCTAATATCCGTACGAAAATGATGTCATTACATTTTGACTAAAGCTAATAATAATAATAAGTTTTAAAACTGTTTTCGACACTAAAGATGTATAGACCACACAAGGTCAATAGCAAACTGGAAAGGGAGTTTAATTTACTAAGTATATTATGACATATATACAAGTGACTCAAAACAAAAAGTTGATAGTGATAATAGTATGTTGGGGAAATAGCCAATACTAATAGGTGGGCTAATTTTATTGGTGGAGTAAATAACATTACGTCTGGACTCCGTAAGCCAATAATAAAACACACGTGTGCTATACTGCCGTTTCGGTTATTAGTATACGCGACTCGTTACTTTGAGAAAGTAATAATGTTATTAACGCTAGTATTCAACGATATATGCATGAATCACTAGAACAAACAACTACTATAAATATCAGTGTCTTTCTTTACTTTGGTGTTATCCTGATACCAAAATGTAATCAGCTAAATTGTTATGAGTTTATCCAGTTAATTAGGAAGCATTTTCGGATTATAGCACTGGAGGTATGTACGTTATAGAACCCTGTCACATTAAGTCTGCGCATAACATCTCGCATTCCTGTTAGCTATGACTAAGAGTTCAATTTATAGATAACATTATTAATTTTGAGTAATTTTGACATTTATTTCTACAAATAACAAATATTTTCTAGGAAAATGATATTAAAACCCTACAACTATTAATTTACTTATTCTTATATCTAGTGATTTACAAATCGACGTTCCGTCAGTGAAAATAGCTTGCATTTAGATCTTCCCGTCCACCGATTATTCCCAGTACTTGCTATAGTCATAATAGTTATTACGTCAATTTACAATTACGATTAAGAATACAAAGAGCCGAGAGTGGCAGACGACCTCGATCGCCAGCACACGAGAACACGAAGAGTTTGTGTGATACCGTTACACGATATTCTTGTACGTTCGCTTAGGCATATAATTAGTGGGAAACTTACCATGCGTGCCTAGTAACTTGTAAAATCTGTACTCTAGGTGCAGCTGCGGCGCCTTCGACTTCATCGGTTCCATCTTGATTGCTACATGCTCGTTGTTGTACAGGTTTTTCCCTGCAAACAATGACATGGAACATGTTAATGCCGTTAATCTTCTAGGTCAACAACCATTCCTGAATATATGGAATGTTACTTATTGATTATTTCATTCTCCTCACCCATACCTAACCTTGGAACATAGCTGAGTCGCAAGTCATTAAACATAGTTCTAGTATAGCCTGAGTTAGGCTTACCAGCAATCGAGTAAGAGTTCATATTTTTTGGACATACATCATATAAGGAGAGTAATTGTACAAAAGTAATTACGTACTTGTGATGAGAGTTTAAATAATGGCAGGTCATTACACTAATGTTCTAATTAATGAACCATAAATCATTTCCCGCTACCCAATACCTAAATATGAGTCAGACATTTCTCACTTAATAGTGTTCCCTGAAAAACTCCGCTCGTTAGACACATCAATTTCACTACGTTTCGCACTTACAAAGTATGCAGAAATCAAAAAAATATACAAGAGTTAAGGGTTATCAGTTTATAAAAAGCGTTATGCACGCTACTGGTATTTATTTTTACGTTTTCCCCTATTCAATGTGCTTACGATCAATTTGTGTCGTTGCGACCCTATTATGAGGGCGATGTGTTATAATAGACGATTATGGCATCATTTAAATAAAAAATATTAGACCCGTATACATTTATGGGTCAAAAATTGTTTCAAACGCTTCAGCATGTCTACTTTCCTGTACATAATTTACATCTCGCAGGATAAGGACATCAAAGCTCTCGTTTCGCGCTGTACAAATATTTGAACACGAAATTATTTATGCTTATTTACCATAGTCTACACGAATACGAGCACAGTGATTCTAAATTCAAATTTGCATATTTGAAAATGGTTATAATATTTACTGAGACCTAACGCTGTGTATAGGTTAAAAAAAATAAAGATTTTTCTTAACTATGGTAACTTTGTAGGTGTAAGTAAAAAGTTCCAAGCATTCGGTATTGATTCTTTTGCCACTATTTGATAAAAGAGTTGACATGTACGTATCACTGGTATTGCCTGTAGACATAAGACGTTCATAATATTCATCCGTTAAATAATTTCAGGCATCCGGGACTCTACAACATACTTAACTACAACTTAGTATAGAGTTATAGTTATAGAAGATAAATACTGAGATGACAAACAGCTGAAACGGCTTCATAGGCACAATAGGCTATTCTCCAATTTCTTCATTTTTTTTTTAAATGTTCGTATATATCTGATAATTCATTATAATTTTTATTTCAGCAAAATATGACCGATTTATGCCGAAAAAAAAATATTAAAAATTTGTCGTAAAATATACGCGCCAAAATACCATCCGCCATTTTGGTGACGTCAATAGTACTAAAATATTGTAACCTCAAATTGACATTTGTCATTGACACGATATTGAGTTTGTCGGCTTTGTTGAGTTGTTTTTATTTATATAAAAAGATGAGTTTCTATAACCCGTATCGTTGGTGTGTTGCGTTAAATTGTAAGAATTCGACATTGAAGACTCCAGAAAAGTTATTTATTACTATTCCGAACGATGTTGTTAACCTCAAAATAAGAAAATTTCATTGAATTACACCTATGAATCACACAAATGATATTGTTGTGATAAAGTAATAGAAAGATTTACTTACATAGCTGTTTTTATATTTCTGCATTCGGCAGAAAAGAAATCTGTATTACACGCAAAGAAGTTTGTAATCATTACCGCATCTATCTTCGGTAAATTAGTACTTTCGGCTTTTACAAATCCGACGTCCATGTTTAATTATGCAAAAGTAGCGTAATAAAATACAAAATCTCTAAAATAAAAGGAATTATACACAAAAAAAGTAAAAAATTAAGGAACACAGTCAGTTGTTTACATTTAGATATTTTAGTGCTTGTGACGTCATTCTGGAAAAAAACATGGTGGACGGTGTTTTCGGTCACGTGACTTACAGATAATAAAACTCGGATTTTAATTTTGAAATATAAAATTAATCTTAGGTTTTTATGGAATAACGACATTTTTTTTCAATTCCTCACGTTATTATTTATTCAAGTAACATAATGTTATATTTTTTTGTTGATAGATGAAAATAGCCTATTTCCTCGTCACTCTCCTGGTAACAGTTGTTTCATTTGTTTTCATCAATTAGGCATGTCTTTAGCGATTTTTTATTACACAGCATTGACAGTCGTTATGTATATCTCAAAGATTATTTAGAAGCCAGATTTGTTTACATTACAGTAATATAGCACAAATCCTCCTGATTTGTTGAATACATATCCCTTCCTCAGCTTAGGTAGAGTCCGGTCTTTTACCTTAGTTTAAATGAGATATAAATACAAATATCTTATAGGTAAAGATAATAACCCTATAAACGAGTCAACATTTAAAATACCTGTCGCTTCATGTGAAATATGTAAATTATTAACATTGTATGGCTTCGTAGCAACATAAACAATGGCTTACGTTTTAGTGGTCAACTTCAATGAAAAAGGGCTTTGCCCAATGGAAGGTCGTTATCTACAACTCTTTCATATATATATATATATATTCTAACAACATCTAAATATCATCATATAAATATTTGGCCTGAACCCACGACCTTTGGCGCACAAGACAGGGTCACTACCATCTGCGCCATCGGGCCAGTCAAATAATACGAATAAATATAACAAATAATTGATACGAAGACGTTGTTTTTGTATCAGCTCTTTCAGATATAGTCAATAAAACAAATAAAATAATAAAAGCTCGATCTGAGTGTAATAAGATAAAGCCTTTTATTACAAAGTGCGATCATAGAAAATTAGGTTAAATTCAGTTACAACTAAAAACAGGATCACTTTTACGAAAAGTATTATTTCTAAGCCTATATTATGAACCAGACAATAGTCAGGAATTGATTTTGAGGTCTTATAATCTAGAATAAGCTAAAAGCCCGCCGCTAACAGGGTTATAAAACCTCGTAAAACAGACTAAAACAGTTAAGTGTTTAGTTTGTGATGAGCACTTGTGCACGATGACTCAATCAAATAGCAGAAATAAAGATAGTCATGGCAAAAACAACTTTCTGTGTCAGGAGGCTAGGTTCAAGTGTAAGATGAAAAAAAGAGCACAAGTTTCTCGTAATTTTATATAAAAGAAATTAACCCACCGCTCGGCAAAACCATGTTCAGGCCCTATGCATGAAAGCGCAATCTTGAATGAAAAGATAATTATGAGATTTTAGAACCAACTACGAAATGTCTACCTAGATTTGCAGGAACGAAAGTACATGGTGGAAATATATTTTTTTTTATTAAGACAGTAATTAGGAAGAAGCGCATCATATTGCCTGAAATTTTCGAGTTTTATTTTTTTTGCAACAAACAAAGCCGCAGTGAAACAATTTACGACTTCATTTGGGTCTGATTCTGAAGACGATTTATATTTAGCCTTCTCTTATCGGAAATGTGGCGGCAAAAATAGTATATAACTCTCTTAAAAATAAGTCCTATTTAATCATGTTTGTATTAAGTGTAGAGAAAACCGTACTTTATTCGACTGAGCGATAACTTATATATACATTAACGACTTATATAAATTTCTTTATTAAAAATAATCTTAGCTGCTTATTAACATGTTTTGTATACTGCGATTCAATCCTTTAGCAACATAACCTTTCGCCCATCATAATAAAATGGGTATACCAAGAAAAAAATGATATTATTCCAATCTTTATAACAGTAAAAATATAGACCGAAGATTTAATGATTTATTTGTGAATTTATTACGATCGCCTTTGCCCGGGCTCCCCTTAAATGTGTTTGGACGCCTACGCAGTTTCCTTTCTATCTCCAACAATTTATTGAACGTTATTCCGTGAAATTTGTTTACGGGTTCAAGGACACTGATAAAAATACGATTGGCAATTAACGAATAAAGCAGATAATAAACGAAAATTAGTGTATAAGGTTTTTATACACTACCTAATATAATAGTTGTCATTTATTGGATTTCACCTAAAATTAACGCGTAAACTAAAAATACCTAGCTCAAAAAAAGTGAAGAAAAAATCGGAATATTAGAATTCCGAATTTATAAAAAAAAATTGGGCTGTTAAGTCTATACTAAAAAAATTAAGTCCTAGAAATCTCACGTTTGTATACAATAGGGTCGCCTAATTCTTTGAATACGTATAAGTAGTATAATCAAATTTAAAACAGTACAGTACAGGCAACGGTATTAAAAGTTGAACTCATTAATCGTTTTTTAAAAATCCGTTCTAATCGATAGAAAATATTTAAAGATAATATTAAATACGTCTATAGATTATATTAAATACGCATATCAAGTTATTACGACCGAGGTACACTATATTTTATATCATTTTAGTTTCACACATCACCACTCAAAATAACGCCTAGTCGTAATCTAGTAAAACTTTACGGATTCTTTATACATCAGACAACTCACTAATCCGATGTCTGTTCATAAGTTCATTTGCAGGTCCGAGTTATGAAGTTTATAAGAGTCGAATCAATTTTAGAAAAGTTCTAAGATTGTTTAAATTCGAATTTCTAATAGACGTGTTCTATACTTCGTTGTTTGATATTTTAACGGGTGGGATAGCGCATTCGGTGTGCCTAAATAATAGGCCAGAGGCCATGGGTTCGATCCCCACCCTGGACCAACGTTTATGTGATAAACATTTGTTTGTTCTATGTCTGAGTGTTAAAAATATACAGTTAAGTATCATATTTGTAATACCTCTGATATCTGTAACACAAGAGTTTTAAGCTACTTATCACGGATTCAAGTCAATGTGTAAGATGTTGTGATGTGATGATAAAATTTATTGTTATTATATTTAAAAAGTGACTTATTATGGAAGAGAGCAACATCAGTATCGTAAGAAGCATTATAATTTTAAAATAACGTACATATTTGGTTTTACTATCAACCAATTCCTATTAGATATTGTTTTTAATAGAAGTTGGATTGACCGCTTGCGTAAAAATTAGTATAGTCACCACGCTTATCGTACATTGGAAAGATGATACGGAAATCTGAATTGACCAATATCTTATCAATGTACGGTAAAATGTGTTACTTAATCTGCTCGAAAAATCTCTATCCTTTTAATAGTAGACAATAGAATAATAATATGCACTACTGTCATACATTAAATGATGTACACCAATAAGTAGTGGTCAGGTACCGACATAGAAGAACAGTAGCTTCATCTTTACCTGGTATTGTAAGAGGGGACTGACGTAAAGTTACCGGTACCTACAAAGGATGTATTTAATATCCTTTCAAAATGCGACAGGACGGGATGGGCAGTAGCATGCCCATCGATATGCTTTGTAATCATGTCTGCCCAGCATTTCAAATAAATCCTAAAAAACCTCTCAAAATTCTTACCAATATTATAATGTTGAATAAAAGTTTGTAAGTATAGATGTGTGGAAGTAGAAATTTACTTTCACGCCGGAACGGTTGAACAGATATGGATATGGAAATTGGGCACAGGGGTAGTCTGAAGTAACACATGGGCTTAAATTAACTCTGTATCCCGACATGTTGAATAGCTCTGGCTTTTTATTTTTCTCTATGGACTCGGTACACACAAATTGCAGTTGCACAGTTATATTTCAGTGGGGCGACATATAATTTCAGTAAAAAGAAGAGATCCTCAGGGACGAGATATAAAGTAAAGACCTCGCAAACAAAATAGTGAGCGGAAAGCCTATGGTGAATACTTTTGAGCTGACTTATGTTTAATGCTATGACGATACTCATTGAAAGCGTTTATTTAAAATGATTTATAAACGACTCGTACAAATATGCTGGCGTCTTGTTAATATATGAAACATAGTAACAGAGCATGCGTGCTAATAAAAAAAATCCGACACCTAATACCAACACTGTCATCGCAGTTTACGAGTAACATACGATTAATTAATCATACACAAAAACGTTTCTCACGTATTCTTCGTCTATTCATGTAAAAATCTTATTTGATATTATATGAGTTTATATATTGAGACAGACGAAAGTGTCAAAGAAGCTTTGTTCGAACACAACCTGTGAAGTAACAACAAAAACCACTCTGATCAGTGATCAGTTTAACAATAAAACATAATTTATTTGAAAAGGTGTTGGTAGATTTGAGTTTTAACTATTGTGTCAATAAAATACCTGAATTAATCTAGTTCGATTCAAGTACGGAATAAGCGGACATGGCATGGATTATGTATATTGTTTTCGAGTAATATATAAGATATATTCGAGTTAATATAATCATTTGTTGTATTCTTTCTGCCAATGTCTTTTAGAATCTCTAAACGCCGTTCGCCGCTTATACAATATTAATAAAACTAAAAAGCAGCGTTGCTAGCAGTAAAACACAAAAAATAATATCAACCAGCAACCATCACTGCGTTCGTAAACGGGAACTAATTTCCATTACATTGAAGGAAGTTAATTTAAAAGACGGAATACGCCTGAGCAATCGAAAATTGAAGCAGACATTAACGGAATGATTTGACTAGATTAAAATACATTTGATTCAAGAGTCAATCAATATTTACTTTCGCGACGGAATATCCAATTTCGTTATGACTGAACATCCAATCTTGTACTTTAATTGGACGCCCCAGAGAGTATGGTCAATCGCAAAATAAGGTAAATGTAAACTATTTGCGGAAACATCACTTTTGTGTCAGTATACGTAAAAGTAAATAAGCACAAGTAACCCGCTACTAAATATTTCTAGTAATAGCTAGTTTTTTTTATTACCTAACTATGCTTGATGAAATACATAGGTACATATAATTGTTAACGTAATTAAATTAAGGCATAACGTTCGTACTGTTTCAAGCACTCTCTCTTTATACAAATTTGAATAAAGCTGCTTATTGTAACTATCACTCGTCAGTGAAAGGAGTAAGTGCAAATGAACGAATGTTAGCTAAGACATATTGTCTCGAAAGCAATTAAGAAGTTAGAAATCATTATAATAAACTGAGGTAGAACGGAGCAGGTTTCGTTAACGCAAACGGAACCTGTCTACTTTCTGACGTCATCAAGTTCGTAAAATTTCGCGCCACTTGATGCCCAAACACGATAACCGCGGCCCTCCAAATTATCTACCATATCATTTATATTTGAACACAACCCTACCGGGCACGTTCTACTTATTCATATTTTGAAATAAGTAAATCTTGAACATAAATAAGTAAAATATACTGATATTTTAGAACGATACCCAATCAAAGACGTCATATTATTTGGCAGATCCTAACGCAATAAACGTTACGAATGTCATAAATATGGGAAACGTAAATTAGAATTTATAGGCCATTTCAAAACATGTCAAGTTCAGTCCGTATGAAGTTCTAAGGACGAGGCCGTACATACACATGCGAAGTAACAAATTTCATTAGTTGATCGGTATAATTTACTAGAAACAGTTATCATATCTTACTGAAAAATTCTGAAGATAAGATTAAGATACAGTTCCGAAAGACTAAAGGATCAAAAATGGAAATAGATTGATAAATATGGTATAAATAAGTTTTGTAATAATTTCAACTCGTCCACTAGCAATTTTAGAAAGCAGGTAAATATTACATATACATTGACTTAATCACCTCACGCACGTGCGCAATAATGTTATTTTCAGTGACGCGAGGTTGAATCCAATTCTCATCCGCACGCAGCCATATAATCTCTAAGCTAGACAATTCGTCAAAACGAAACCTTACCACTCAAACAATAGGGCTTACCGCGTTGAGGTCACGTTAGCAACCACTATCACTAAACTCATGCCCATCAAAAGAACAAAACTTCTAACGATTTCATGAGTGTTGTAAGACAGTATTGTTAGCCTTGCGACTGTTTCTTTTAAGACTCGTTTTAGAGCAGTTTGGAAAACTGACGTCGAGAAAATGACTCATTGCCTCCTCCCATTATATCAGGGTTCTTTGTTGTAACGTCTGCTTTTACCTGTTGCCTTGTGTAAGGATTTAATCTCCAACAAAAAGTTTGATAAAAGTAAATTTGAATAAGGCTATATATAACGTTTATATGATATTTATATTATTTTAGATGACTGTGTAGACATTACTAAAACTGTTATTACATCAGAGAAGTGTTTTCTTTAATTGAAGCTCATTGCATTTTGATTTGGATTACAATTTCTGCGAAACATGAAACACACGGAAATGTAAACTGAGTCGACTAGCATTAATATACAAAAAAGAAACATATTTATCCGTAAAAATGAACACTGTAAGACAGCATGCATAATTTACGTACCAACTTCATCGTCTACTTGTTGCTATTAAAATGCAAACTACGTCAGTTTTGTGAATTCATAGTCTCTCTAACTATACTCATCCACACCTCATTAGTCAGGACGCCTAAAATTATCCATTCATTCGCTCTAGATAATTTCTATTCATGAGAACCATAGTAATCTTGTTTTTAACCATGCATTAAAGAAAACCATTGTAAGTTATATGTTGGGAATAGGTCTATTTAATAGGTCTATATAGAATTTTGCAACTAGCTGCTGCCCGCGACCCCGCCGGTTAGAGGGACTGAAGTTACAACTTAAGATATTACTTCAATCGAAAATTGTAAAGCCTCGTATGTTGTAAAAATAATATTTTTTTAGTAATGATACTAGGTATAAAAGTAATTTTACAAACAGACATACAATTTATTTATTCTGGGCTATACATATTTATATATCGTCGACTTTAGTGCAGTTATGAGTGGTCTGTAGAATAAGTTCATCTTTCAAGATCATAACGTCTGGAATGTCTAGAAAAACATATCGAGAAGCAGTTTAGTTAATGATATAAAATAGAGATATAAATGAACATAAAGACGCTATAAACCCTCACAAGAAACGGGGCGCTTTAATTAAACTGCGGTTCCTGTGACCTCACTTTCTTAGAATATTGCAACAAAACTAATGTTCCGATTACTTGGAAATTCCAAATTTTAAATATAAATATATATCGTCGCATAAGTTCTAACACCGCGTATGTCAAAGTTAATAGTTAAGCCCAATGATAACACGATATTACATTTCTAACGCTGCAGTAAACGTTTTATACCGTGTATTGTTAAAACGAAATCTATTTTGCACCAACTAAATGCACAAGCAATTAGTTTTAAAAAGATTTTATGAAACGTGAGCAAGTTTTTTCCCAATTGTACAAAGTGTCAACATTTTGACTTACGCGGTCTTAGAACTTTAACGACGATATTGCACTTTAAAGAAAAGAATTGTTGTTGTTGCAAGTTCTAATATTATATTAGCTATTTTTTTTACATAGCAATATGTAACCAGTCATTGCAAGAAAATTTAATTCTTAATATTTGTAGTGGTGTACCGGCTGAGTAAAATAATCCCTCCCCCTGTACAAGGCGTTGAAAGGCGACTGAGGTACCAAAACCGACCGATAGCGGTCTGAAACAGTGTAGCTGCAATTATGGGCAATACAATTATTTCTCCTGTCTTAGGAAGACCATGTTCAACAGTGACTTCCAATGGCTGATATGACGATGATTTATATACTATTGTATATAGCAGTGGAATTATTCAACATATACTGTTGTATAGCCTCGATAGTAGAGAGGATACAAAATATAATCGATTGAAAGTAAACATTGAGCCGGGAGTGTTATTGTTGGTCTTATCGCAAATGTTATTAATTTTTTCCAATCGAAACGTGTATATTCATTGATATCATCCATCTTAAAGACAAAAGACTACTTGCAATAATGTAATCAAGTAATTTTTAACTGCTTATTTATTTTTGTGTACCCCATTGAGCAGAAAAGTTAACAATTATTTAGTACATAAACTATAGGACCACTTTTCAAAAGTACAACTTTCTAATTTCTAGTTTCGCTATATCTTGTGCGAAGAAAACATTTTCATCAATACCAGTTGCACTTTCGCTCGAATTTGAACACTAATTATTATGTTAATACTTACGTCTGTTTTATAAGATGAAACTACGTGCATTCATTTTCGGTAGCAAAATGTACACTTTAATTTTATTTTTCTAGACTTCCAAAAAACTTGATCGATCTTTTTAAGTTTTACCCAACTTGATACTTTCACCATTAAACAAGTTATACGGCAAGGTATAAAGGCAGGGTATACGAAAAGTCTTCTGTTAATTATTTTCCTTTGCAATTAAAATTAAATTACATAGTATAAGAATTCCCGGATTCGTAGTAACTCTTGATCAAAAAAGTCATTCGTTCAAAACGCCCGTGGTTAATCTTGTGCAAGCTAATTTGAGAATGAATTCTTTATTTAAACTACCGCTGTTACATTACGCTATTCTTTGTTCGTTAATAAATATAGAAAAATCAAATCAAACTTCTTTGACAACTTATAATATATAGTTAAACCTAAACTTTTATTTTTAGTATTATATATAGTATTTGGCTCTTAGTCCATATAGTGTGTATATAGGGCACTAAACTAAATAAATAATTGATCGTTAAATCAGGGGATAAAATTAGTGAGGTATAATAATACGTAAGTTACTATCATATCAAAACCACAAGGTATAGGGGGGTTGTGCTGTTTATCCCCGAGGTTTACGACGGCATACCTTGGTTCAGATGGTCTACCTGCTGGGTCAATATGGAGACTTCATTATGCCTACAGACGTGTTTAGATTTTTTTTTAAGAAGGCGGTCTCGTCCTTCCTATCTTCGTGTGTATATACTATATATATACACATAAATACACACACATAAATATACAGCAGTTACCGCTTACGAAATATGTAATGACAGTAAACACCTAATTGGGCTTGTACCACAAACTGGAGCTCATGCCGTGAATGCAGGTTACATTAATGGAAGGAACAATTAACGATGATAATAACTATTACTCACCGAGCCTGAGTTCGCCGAAATTGCCGCAACCGATCTTCTTGCCGACCCTGAAGTTTGGGCCGACCATGAGTACGCCGGAGGACGAGGTAACGGAATGCCGCGATTGGTGCATCGCGCTGCTTCCGCCGACGCGGCCGCCCACCGCGCCTGTAGCGCTGCAATGTGAATGCACCTTTATTGTTTTGTTCTTTGGAAATATATTTTTTCAATATGATTTCTTTGGGTATCTATCAATCCCAAACGATCCAATTGGTATAAAGATTATATGGTTAAAGGGATTTGAAGATTTATCAATAAACAAGCACTATAAAGAAACAATTAATAATAGTTTCTGACAACACTTTCATAGAATTACGTAAAACAATTAATTAGAGGTATTTTAAGCAAGCAGCCATTTCGTTATCGATTCTCACAATTTAGCATTGAAACGACTAATTGACAAAGTCGTATTTCTTTAGATGCGCTCATAATAGTGGACAAAACGCCGGTGTAAATCAAAGCAATTATTCACTTTTTCTTTAAAAACAACAAGCCTTATATATAGTATATATAGTATGAAGTATAGTATGAATAAGCAAGTCGAACAGATCGCGAATCACAATAATTATATATGACAATATCACAAACGGGTCATTAAATATTGATATCTTTGACATAATGGCTATACAAGAAATTATTTAAAACGTCTATTTATTTAAAATATGTATTTATTTTTTTAGACTTTACTGACAAAATCTGAGCAACTAGTGTTACATGACACGGATCGTTTAAGACTGAATTGGATTATTGTCTAATAAGTAGATTAACAGAAAAAATGAAACTAAATACAAAACTTGAAGGTCAATTTTTCCGACTAAAGCGTAAACTTAAATTACCAGATTGACCGACCTAATATTAATGTGTTATTATACTAGTTTTTTAATATGCAGTTTATTTATTTCCTTTTGGTTTATAGGACAAATAGCGAACGTACCATGGGGCTATTAGGCTATTGAGTATATTCTAAAGAGAAAATTATTAATGAGTTCGAATAGGGCAATAATATTTTTAGGTTAAATAAAGCAGACTGTACAAACTCTTAATACGTGCGAAAGAACAGTGTATCTTTAAATAAATCAACGCCTTTGCGCGGTCAAGTCCGTGTACTTCTTTATGGATACTTTTAACTCCGCAAATAGTATTTTGTTCGTCATTACAAATTATTCACTGTTTTCATTCATGTTTCTGCGTTCGAGTAATTTTTCAAGGACTATACAGAGGAGAAACGTGTTTGGAAAAGTGTTTTCTGGAATAAGACGCAAGGCGTGGTGATGATCGGAACTGCATCGAACGCACCTCTTTCACGCATCAGAAAACAACCGGTCGAATGTCTATAGATGTTGGTTCATGTGTACAAAATTTAAAGCAGGGACTTAAAATATGCCCCTACAATATTACTAGACTGCTTTTATTACTATTTAATAGGTAAGTAAATGGAGGTTTGGAGTCAGTCAGATTAGTAGATCAAAATGCTCAATCAAACAGCAATATATAGCAATTTCAAATGTCTAGGTGAAGCAAATCATGAGCACTAATATGTTTACAATAGACTATTAAGTGTCGAAATAAATGTTCTTTGTGTGTAAAAAACAACAAATTATTAAAATAAACAATGGATTATAGAAACATTCCACATTTAATCTTCCAATTGAAATGCAAAAATATTACCCATTTTATAAGCAATCCAAAGTATTCTAAAATAAATTAAAATCAATAAAATATGAGTCTATGTAACACAACATCTAAATGAGTACTAACTGCAGTGAATCATACCAACCGTTATTGGCATTGAGTCTAAAAGTGAAAGTCTTATGCTCCCAGCGGTCAAAAGTATGGAACAAGACAATTACTAACTGCATAACATCCAAACAACATGTTAATCCACATTTATAGGCACTTGCCTTCTTTTTCCTATTAAATGTCATATGGATAATCAACAATCAAGTAATTTAGGCAGCCAAGTGTGGATTGACAAGTTAAAAATTGATATTTTATTAATGCTGTAGTGTTATATTTATACTGACACTTGCTTTTTGTTCAATATAAGTCGTTCAGTTAGTAGGTTGTTAATCATTTCTTATATTTCAGCTGAACCTTAAAAATTCTATATTAATCAGGGTTAACATGGGCTTTAAACCATTGATTAAGGATGCATATTATATTTGTAATTTGAAAATTGAGTTTAGTGTTTATGGACTATGCAATTGGGTAATTTTCTAGTTTTAATTAAATACATGTAAAAAAAAATATTACTTATACTCACAATTTTCTGTGCATAGCCTAAACCATTATAAATGTGTATTATACAGATGTGTTATGTTTTCATTTTAATATACAAATTATCACCTATTAGGCAGACATACTTGTCAATTTTGTGTGACAATCTATCTAGGCTGTCCTGATTTGAAAAATAAAACAAATAATTAACCCTTTTAGTTTTTTCTTCCTGTTAAGGATAGCAGTTAATTTGTATAGAAAATTAAGCATGAAAAGTGAACAAAAAGTGTCATTAATGTCCGATCATGTTGTAATAAATAAATATTATTAAGAAAAAAAGTCAATAACAGACATGATAATTGAGTTCTAACAAATCTTTAAAGAAATTTGATCTACTTAACAAACAAACATGAATTATTAAATTTTATCTAGAATAAAGTGTTTTATTTGCAGTTTATAGCTAACACTTGAAAATACTTTTTTAATGTTCAAGTGTTACTGTTATATAATTAATTATTATGTATTGTAATTCCAATGCAACATTTGTGTGTCATATAAATATACTATAAAAAACAACATTTATATAATACCACAAACATCTATTATATCCATTCAGCCAAATTACAATGTAACCTATAGTTTTTGCATAAATAACAATCTATTTGTTTTTAATTTAACTTTTTATTGGTATCTAATTTCAGGATACTAAATTTGTGTATTTATATTACAGTAGATTCTACACTTTTTTAATGAAATAAAAAACATATAAAATAGTTAATAAAAATATAACATACTTATCTAGGTGACTAGTTTTATAAACATCTAGAAGAACGAATTTAATATCAAAAGGAGAACTATTATTTGATAGGACATAAATCTTTTATTTATATTAAGACAATCTGTTATGAGTGTCAAGTCATAACAGATTGTATTAATATAAATAAAAGATAAATGACTTGTCAATATGACACTAATATACCCCACTAGAGCCAAACTGCACCTATTATATCAAAGATTCTCAAGTAAAAAATAAGATTGGTAAATGATTTCACTTTCCTATTCATAGCAATAATAGAAGTGCCAGGTGATTTATAAAACAATGAAGATTATGGTAAATATAAACATATTGCATAAAAAATAGGATAACCTTATTAAGTGAATATGTTGGAAATGGTTAAAAACATGCTCTCACTGCACCTTTTTAATATTTCATTAATTCCAAGGCAGCTTAATATTACAAAAAAAAACATATTTTGAAGTATCTACTCACAAAATTACTGTCATAACTGTTTTAAATAGCTATTGCTTAAAAAACTGGAAATACTATAGATTGTTACTTCTGTCAAATTCCTAACCTAAAAAGTAAAATATTAAAGCCCCATAAGAATTAAAGTTTGTTTAGGCATAAGAAAAAATAGCAAAAAACAGATGAATTAATTATGTATCCCAGTTGCAACATTTTGATGACTCATCAACATATTAAAAATATCAACAGCTTTTATACTGTTGTTATTGATACTAAGAACTAATATGTACATGAAATTATAGATAGTATTTACATTTATAACACAATTTACCTATTAAGTTTCAGTTAATTTGGGCAAATTTGATTTTTAAATGTTTTACATAACATGACTCCATATTAATAAACTGATGCAAGTCGAGTTAGTACAATGATTATGAGCATGATCTTTACTGAACAGTATATACCTGACTTTAGTAGAATAACATTCACAGATAGATACTTAAAATTAGGATCACTGAAATCGTCAGTAGAGAGACTGTAATAATTGTCATTTGTTTGCATATACTTTTCCAATACCTACCTAAAGTTAATGATTCGAAAGTTCATTCCATGCATGCAGAAAATAATAATCGTTGGATCGGCATGATTTTTCTTCACAATCAAAGATAATATGCATGACTTTTCCTTGGCCTCTGCTTAGTTAGCCATGTAGTTTTCAATAGAAAAAATATCCTTGAATGTTTGTTTTGATACTATGTTGTTGGGTGGTAATGTACACACTGGTTATAACTTGTCTGAACATAAGAACGAGGTGAAACCTTACGTGGAAGTTCTTTTGTCGTCGCTCTGACGTTCTTTGTCCTTGTTGCTGTCACGTTTGTTCATAATACTAAAGGTGATGTGCAGGCACAGAGCCTAGCACTCGTATCACTCCGAGAGCCCACCGTCCGCGGAGGCCGCAGGGAAGCAGCCCATGTCACAGCTTCCGTGATGGCACGCGGAGCCCCGCACTCCCCATGCCACAATCCAAACACCAACACAAATCGTCACTCCAATTTTAGATATTTTTTTGGTTCTTTCAACACTAACTACTACACTATACCAATTTATCTCAAAATCATTGTTGTTTCACTGCAATCACAACGTACAATTTTAACGTATGCTGTTTCGGCGACAGTCACTATCCGTAGGATTGTATGCGACTAAAATCAAAATACTGAGAGCTGTAACAGTTTTCTTCTAAAAGGGAACAAAAATGAATAGAGGTCGCCGTGCCAATGTTATGCTCATTGAAGAGTAACAACAAGCGCTGTGGGTGTCACTAATAGCACTTTTACCAATATCGCCACGATGCTCTCCCGAGCTTTTAGCTATAATTATGATTGCTACTTAGCTAATTTACTTTAACAAATAATAAATTTAATCAGAAAATTTAACAATTGACAGTTTCTTGTGGGAAGTCAACCCTAATTATCGGTCGGCACAAATCATTTTGAAATAAAATATAAGGAATATCTGTCAAGTCGTTCACTACACAAAGAGAACCACAAAGATTAACAGGTAAAAGCACAATGGGCAAATTTTAATTAGCTTTCCATGGATTAGTCACAACGTCGCCGAAACATCAAATGGACATTTGTCCTGATAAAAAAGTTTAGGTTTTGTAATGGCCACCAATGTTACACTTTTATCACTTGAAAAATATAATGGAGGAGTCCTAATAGTTTAATATCCTACCTATATTATATAATAAATTACACGTTTGCATAATTATATTACCGACTAACGATAAAATTTCTTATTTATAAAATATTAACTCAAAGAATAGTCACTGATAAATCGCCATTCGGCGCATGCGCAAACTTGCAGCAGTTAGTGTTGTCAGTAAATAATTAAATTTAAAAATCGTTAGAATAATATTGTTATTACTTTACGCTTAAATTATTGCGTTCTAGACTTCATAGAAATCACATTTTAAAATAGAATTGTGTGACTTTTCTACCGATACTTCGTTAACGATTCTAAAGTGTTGATACTTCTCACATTTACAGTAGTATTGTCTGCCTTATAACTAGCAACACTAATAAAAACTAAATTCATAAAAGCGCGTTTCAATGTATGCAATTTCTTTGATGCGTTCAATAGATTTTTTGTAGTTTATGACAATTAACACAATAATTATAAGTATATACCATTACATGAACCATAAACAACAATGCTTTTCAATTCAGTAAACCAATATTGACTCGACCATTAAAATGAGAGCTTTCACAAATATAACATCAGCGCTACAATTTTTGTCGTGGTGAAAATTAAAAAAAAAATTGGTAAAGAGTATTTTCTTTATCTGTGAGTGTACAATGTCCGATATTTAATATAAAAATGTTAAAAGACAATGGATTAGATTAGATTAGTACATGTTATTGCTACGATCTATAAAGACATACACAATTAAGTATATTTTAGTAATAATAATCCATCAGTATAATGCTAGTTTATTAATCACATAATTATTTTAAAATGTCCTACAGCTGTGTTGTTAAAATTAGATTAAGAAAAGAGTACTATAAACAATACATAAATTGTAGTACCTATTATAATCTTTAATCGTTTTTGTTAACTCACACCTAAAATTTTGAATCGCAGTGTTTTATACCAGATTATTTATATTTGTTGTCGGAATATGGCTTTGTAAATCACAGATGAAAACATTTCATCGAATAAATATTCGCCGTGGGCGTGGGGTACCGGCTGAGTAAAATAGTACCACCTCGTGTACCAGGTGTCGTAAACTGAGGCACTAGAACCGACAGATGTTGGTATATCCGCCCGAAACGCACAGATTATATGCAACAGGGTAGGTATGGGCAAAAGCATTCCCGTCGCGATGCTCTGCTATTGCCACCAAAATCCCCCTTTGGGTTCAACAGTGAACTTAGTATGACTACGGCTGTTTTGATAACGATAATGATGAATAAACATAATTATCATTATCACCATCATCATATCAGTCATAAGACGTCGATTGTAGGACATGAGCCTCCCCAAGTAATATCCAATAGGACCGGTTGTATTATATAATTATATTAATAAACATATTAATTATACATAATTACATATTAATAAACGAGCGGCGGATGGTAGCAGACCATATCAGACATAATGTAAGGTGATAACCGATGATGAGAATGCAACTAATCTTCGGTTAAAACTTTTTTCGTTCCTGTATTTACTGTTAATTTGACTGTCTCGTTCCGATCTCGCAACTCGCAACTTTGCGAGCAAGGCCTAAACTCTTTCCCTTGGTGGCCCTGGAACTGGCGCCAGAGGTAATCAGCATTAGGTTCGTAAAAAAAATTTCCTTTGAGGACAATAACTATTGATTACTTTTTGTATTAGGTAGGGGAGAGCATTAGACCGAATGTTTTTGGTTTTGTTCGTTCCAAATTTTATTTTTAAATCACTGCGAGAACAGTAATAAACTTAACATATAGCGTGAGTACATGGGTACATACAAATAATAATAAATCCCTAACGTTCGCCTACATATAGCGTTCTAATTTCTTTTTAAATTTTTGTCACATACTTATTTCCCTGTAAACTCAGAGATTCAGCATAGTCTACGTAGTGTATTGTATATCCAGAGTGTGATCAACTGACAAATCTGTCACACTGGGTATTTGTTGTTGTGTGTATGTCATACGTCAAGCTGTTCATATTGTTAAGCGTTTAACAGTCTTTGACCTGGTTAGATCATAAAATAATGTGGCAACAGTCACTTTTCTATCTGATGGAACAATCATAGGAAATATAACGAGCTAATTAATTTGTAGTACTAGTCATGACAAGAGTCGAGCAATGACTATGTAGGCACGGCAGCAAGCAATGTCACTGGCGCCTGTTATGTACGTCAGTCAGTCGTTTTTTATAACTCTGTCTCACTGTCCGTTACGCTTTCGGGGCTTAACTGGGCCTGTTTTATATGAAATCAGATACTGGGAAGGTTCCTACGGAATGTGATTTGCAGTGGCAAATCACATGGACTCACTAGTCCATGCAGACTTAGTTAAAGGCTAATTAGAAGAGATAGCTTAGTACATATGAGTTAATTTAACACGATGATTTAACATAACTCTAAACGGCAAAAGTATGGCGGTCGCTCGTGAAACAAATCGATTTATTATGATGTAAAACTGGGTGCTGCATATTAGTAAATGTTTAATTAAATTATTGTTATGTGAATTCCTAGAGTATTAAGTTTACAATACTATAAAAGTATAACAGAATCACTTTGATTTCAGTTCGACCATTTGAGCATGTGGTTGTATCAAGTTGAAATGATTACGAATACGTTCGCTTAAAGCTGTAAAATATGCAGCTGTTAAATCAACGCAATTTCAATATACAGACGTTTGAGCCTTATTTTGTATTATCACGCATGTAAATCAATATTTATAGGCTTCTTATATGCGCTGTAGACAGAATTATAAAAATTGCAAGAATTCCTTGTTCATACGAAAATCAAATATTTGTAGAACTGCCACAAATAAAGTCCTTTTAAAATTTTTGTTTTGTATCAAGCTATGTAGTTTTTGTACAATCTATCCAAATCTGTCAAAACTTCGCAATCGATATCCCTACTAATATTATAAATGCGAAAGTACCTATGTCTGTCTGTCTGTTACGCTTTCCCGCTTAAACCTCTAAACCGATTTTGATGAAATTTGACACAGATAATCTTTATCATCTGAAATAGGACATTTTTATTCGAAAAAAGGGTTGTGAGTTGTCGAAAGGGGGTATGAAGAGTTGTATGTAAGTTTCGCTATTTTTGGACACTTAAAACTTATTTTTTAGGCCGTTGATTCGATATAAATAAATAAGACATTCAAAGTTTATATAAGTTAAGGTAAAGAGGTATGGTACCTAAAAAAAACTATTCCACGCGGACGAAGTTGCGGGCACAGCTAGTTAATTTATAAATGCGAACCATTAAGTTCAAAATTTGATAGTTTTGAGTAGGTTGATCTGTTGGTTACCGTATCTAAGATCTAATGTACCTAATTTTATTTTCAGGCTTTAGGCTTTAGTGGCTACTTAGACATTAATTTCAGCATCGCAGCGGGAGACTTTGTATTAGGATTTTTTTCTTTTTTTGTTTCTTTTTTAAATTTTTATACTAAACTAATGCTAGCTAACTCTGACGTCAGTTCTAGCTTCCCTGGGGAAAGAGGCGAGGCCGGACGCGCTCGGAGAGTTGCAGGATCGGAACGAGAACATGAGCGGCCATCGTTGAGTTATTTGCTTGCTTTGTGAGACTTCTACATGAAGCGTGAAAGCCCAATGAGCGTATGCGCCCACGTGATCATTACGTGACTGACGGCAATCACATGTCCGTCACATCAATGACTGTCATTTGGGTAGTTTGGTAAAAATAGGACAAATGCGCTCGGCGGATGCGGTAGAAGTGCATTCAGGGACTACACGCGCTCGGCGGCAAGTGCTAGTATAAGAGTAATAGTGTTTACTTCACTATCAAACAGCACTGATCCCATGTTGTGTTCCGATTAAAGGGTGAGAGAGGTAGTTAAATTACCAGGTAATGTGGCATAATATCTTAGGTCATAAAGTTGGCAATGCGCTGGTGATATCCTAGTGATAATATGTGCGTCTATTGGCTACGGCGATGCTTACTATCATGCGGAGTCATATAATAATTAATTACAGTGAATTTCGTGTTCTTGAATTATTTGTCTATTCTCTTATAATAAAAAAAAAATGTTGTCTCTGAAAAGTTTCTAAATTCAAAATTCTATATAAACAAAGTTGATTTTCCTACAACTTTACTTAATAAGACATATTTGACGGGATCGTAAGATGCGCAGATGGTAGTCCTAAATCCTATCTTGAGCGCGAAAGCGCGTCGCGGGTTCATCCACACCCAAGACATATACTTGACTACATATACTATGATGATGTTCTGTGTCTGAAAATAAGTATTTAAGTAATAAATTTGTGATTCGTCAGTTCTCCGATAGTAATTCAATAATATAATTCACACTACATCTCATATATTGACCTGACTCCGAGAAAAGTAGCTTAAAGCACTTGTTTACTGATGTCTGATAATCATCACATCTTGTAAACTATTTATTGTCGCAGCTAACACAAGTTAAATATTTTGAGTTAATTGTTCATTAACATTAACAATGTAAAAAAATAACGTTTCTATGTTGGGACTCCAGAAATCGACGTGCTATAATTTCTACCCAGAGTTAAAATAAAGGTAAAAATAAACGGATTTTCTCTGTTTAGATTTTTAATTTAAGTCTCCCATTGTATTTTTTAAATGGGGAGTTTAGATTGGGTAAGGGTGGTTCGTACATAAGACATTTTAGTCACCGCCTGTACTGTACGCGGGTCCGACTCATGCGCCGGCTGTTCATATTTGCGTGCAATAACGACTGACTGCACTGGGCGATGAATGAAGGCCAGTCGTCAACTGACAACGGCATGCTCTAGACGCGTTTACGGTACAAAAAGCTTAGTGCAAACGGAAACGAAAATAAAACAACTTAATTGGACATGTAAGTTTTTTGACTTATTATTCCCAATAGGTACAAAACTATAAAAAGTCAGAACTAAACTAATTTCCGTCTGTTTTCGTATTGCTGTACTAAAGTATACGTGTTTTTATGCCTACAGGGGACGCGTATTTTGGCTAACTATGGTTTTGCCATTCCATAGTTTATGAATGGTCTTGAGCATGTACTTGATATAACACAAGGTCATATAAATGTGTTATCTATTCAGGGTTCTGTTGCCAATTTATTATAATTTAACAAGCTCTGATCGTGTAGTCACAATGCAGTACAGTCGGTGTCAATCAATGACTTCAAATACGTATGTACTTTATTAAAATATTAATTATCAAACGTTACTAAATTAACCAAAAATGTATAAGCGATGAGTTATACAATTTCTATAAGTACATACTTAAAAATAATTCAATGAGGTTTAGGTTTAGGTTAATGGCACAATGACTATGGTGACATATGCCTTAATGCTATTTATTACATTAAAGACATTAAGCGGTAATCAAATCAATCGACATTAAAAGTGTAATCAGTAAATACTTATTTTAATCTAAGTATCTATTATACTATGTACTATATAACTATGTAACTATACTTGAATTAATTATCCTAGCTGTACCTACGAGTATAATTATCATTGTTAAACACAATATTTTGTTATCTTCTCTACATTGCTGAATTGCCTTTAAATTTTTAAAATAAATTTATAAGTCGGTTATTAAAGTCCGAGGTTGAAGGTTTTTTAGTTACTAATTATATTGGCTCATATTTGGTCAGTAAAATTAACACGTTATTCATTAAGACGGAGTTCGATCGACAAAAACATAATTTTTGACTTGTTTGCGTTTATCAATGACCTCATCATATTATTGTTCTTTGAGTTTTTATAGAGTCGTTGTTTATTTTTACTGTATTATAGATTTAAGATACATGCTGATATATAGGAGTATATCGTGTCGTCGGTCAACCTAGTGTTTGGTGATATTTTTTTATGTAGCATTTATTTAGTACGTCCGTTTTGCCATTTAGATTTATTATTATGAGATGTAAAAAATATAATGTCATGCCTTTACCAGCAGGTACACTATTTCAGTCATGCAACCCAGAAAATGACTTCTAGGAAACTTGTTATAAGCTATAACAAACTTGTTATAAGCTTGTTATAAGCTTACTAGTTATAGCTAGTAGTTTCGGGTCGCGGATGCCACCTCTGATTTCCTTCTTGATGCATTTGCGCTACACAGTTTTGGATGTATATACCCTGTACCTTAATCGCCTCTCCATAAAACTTCCTACTAGAGGAAGGAGGTACTATTCTACTCTGCTAGTACTCGACAACAATTTATATAATGTGAATATGAATATTCGTGTTTAATATAAATGCAGTTGATTAAGACAGACATGATTCGAAATCGTTCTCTGTTCGTCATCTAGTATATATAATTATACTAGCTGAGCTCGCGACTTCGTCCGCGTGGAATAGTGACCTATTTCTTTTTTAAATACCTATAACATAGCCTCTTAGAGTACGAGTGGACTATACAACTTCGACATCAACTGAGAATTTCTTCAATTGGACCTGCGGTTCAAAACTAAATATTAAAATCTTTATTATATTAGTATATATTGACAGATCTGAATGCTGTTGATACGTGTCTGAATAATGTCATCATCGTCATAATCATCCTAGAAACCGTTGAACGTCCAAGCCGTAACGATTTCATCTATGGATGCAATATTATTTTTAACCTAATTGTAGGTTCAGGATAAATAGAAAGTTGTTAAAGCCACGGCTAGTCTCAATAATTTTCTCAATACGCGAAACAAGGTCTTTTGTTCAAGTAAAACTCAAATTATAAAGTACTGCTTAAGTAAAGTGGAAGTAGTCAAAACAATTGAGTTATTACTTAGATCTACTTGTAAGCGTAGTTGTGAATACGGCCAAAATCTTTAGTCACTTTCCTACGAAAAATAAATTAATACCTACTGTTAAAAATCTCTTAGTTAATTATTTTTATTTGTCGTTATGGATAGACGATTTTAAGAATGTGGGTACGTAGCTCTTATAATTCCATACAAATTTATACTGTCTTATTATGTTATTTTATTTTTTTGTAGTAAAGAGTAACCTATCTATCAGCACCTAGAACTCTCTATGGAAAGAAGACTGTACTGTTTAGAGTAGCACAGCTGTTCAATGAGCTGCCTAACAACATAAAGGAGTGTGAGAGTATAAATATGTTTCGGAATAGGCTGAAATTGTATTTGGAATCGAGTACCGGCTAATTTGTATATTATTTGTTAAAACTGTAATATCTCATTGTAAATGAAGGTAGATTCGTATGATAATAAAGATCTGTAAACACAAGTAAACTTGTACCTCCCTCCGCCAGGTGTCGTAAGAGGTGGCTAAGGTACCAGAACCGACAGATGGCGGTATATCCATTCCAAACAGTGTAGCTCAAACACAGAGGGTGGTGGTGGGCAGCAGCACCCCCATCACGAAAAGCTGCGTTTTGCGATTGCCAACACGTTTGCCCAGCACTGCAATTATGGGCAAAATTCCCCCTTTCTTGGGGAGGCCTATGACCAGCGGTGGACTTCCAATGGCTGTAATGATGATGATGATGAAATGGTTTATATTTGTAACGTGTGCTTTTGTATATGAATTAAAAACAAATGTAACAATTTGAACAGCGCATATCGCGATTTGATTTCAATGAATTTGACGTGACTCGAGATGTGACTTATTCTTCTATTGTTTTATATTAATTTGAATGAAATTATAAAAATAATTAATATTATTTTTCAGTATGGCTGAGAGTAAAAGTCCTGAGGAATTTGGGAAGCAACTGGCAGAATTCAGGGCCTGGATAAACAGTCAACCGCATTTGCCAAAAGACTTGGGTAATTAACGCTTTTTTTTACATCATTTATTGTTTCAAAATTAAGATGTGACGAAACTTATTTTGTTATTGATTTTTTGTGAAATTGCTTCAAGATTTTTGGGTCCATTAGTGTCCAGCCCAAAATTGCATGCTTATAGATGCATGGGCGAGGACAAAGAAGCGCGCGGCAACTGCTGTTCTTTTAAATAATGAATTCCACCCGGAAAAGGTCTTTCCGTTTTTATATTTTCTACATGATCTATCTATATTATTTTTATTAATATGCATACGGACGAAAAAATCAGTCTTTAATATAAATTACTTTTAATATCCATAAATAATAGACTGGGTTATTATTTGTATCTTTTTGATACAAAAATAACTTTATAATGCACACACATATTCTGTACTAATATTTTAATGACATTGTTAGAGCAAGAAATGATTGAGATCGAGTGACGTATACGGAAAACTAGGCAACTGTACATTAAAAGTTTATATTTCTGCCAACTCATAGAACCAAGGTTTTAAGACTTACCATTATCTTGTTCATGAGGTGTGATTTGACGTTTCAGAGATCATCCTTGCAATCATGTATAGCCTTGAAGCAGATTAATTATGTCTTGTAAGAGGGATTTTGTTTGTTTAACTTAAAGTACGTATGCAGCATTTCAAGTCCATAGGTACTTGTAATATTCCATAGTTTAAAGAGTTTTTATACTCAAATCATATATTGACGTAGATTTTTCCATCAATTCGATTGGATTTAATAAGTACTCCTCAAACTATTAGCTTTATTTTTTAACCAACCTCTGATGTCGACATGCCATAAGGAAAACGGGGAAGGGGCCGCTTAAGTGGGTGACCTCATTCCTGTGCATTTTTCTCTCGCACTGAGCGACATTAAAGAGAAGTGTAGGTCCCAGGGGGTCACAGGATCGGGATAAAATTACTGTGGTACGGCTCCAATTTATTCGTTGCGCGGAAAATGCAAGGAATAAATAATTGGAATATGAGTTGCCGGGTGCGTATGTTTTCTATTAAAAATATTATATTTCAATTGTGTCAAAATTACAGTGTTAAAAGATTGAAAGGTCATATTTTTTATTATATTAATAGTGGAATCAGTTCAGCAGTTTTAATATATTTGAATGATGTATTGTACAAATATAATCAAAACAAATTAATAGTTGCGTTATTCGTCTCGATTTAATATAATTTCGTATGTTTCGTAATTATATATGTATGTGTACCGTTCTTAACAATAGGGTAATCTATATGCAGATAGACGGAACTGAACTATTACAGTGCTCTTATTTTTGCGAAATTACAATATAGAAAAAACATAAATTGTCCTATATTTAATTTAACATGAAGGTCAAATGACAAAAACATATACAATTTAATCACATACTTCCTCATCCATCCACATTTCACCATTATTATTGTGTAAATCGAGCCCAGTGATTTTTTATATTATAAATACAAAATGAATGTTTATTTGCTCACGCTTCGCCACACCAGACCGGAAGAATGGTTCTTACAAACAATTTTAACCTAAAGGAAATATTTCAGGAAATAAATTGCATACAACTGGAAAAATAAAGGCATATATTTAAAAATATAACGTTTCTATAACAGGACATTTGAATATAATAATTTAAAATAACATAAATATGTGGTAGACCTTACAAATGGTCGTCTGCATTGGTGCCTCACTCTCACCTATTTCTACTGCTAAATAGCAGTGTTCGCATTTTTGTGTTCCTGTCTGCAGAGTGAGAGAGGCAGTGATTTTGTTGTGTAATGTGGCATAATATCCTCAAGTCACAAGGTAGGCAAGGGACCGCGTTAGTAATATCCTTGAGATATTACGAGCGTCTATAGGCTGCAGAGACGCTTATTATTACGCGGACTGTATGCTAGTTTGTCGACCTGGTCCAATAAAAAAAAACATACATAGGTACTTTTTGTAATATTTTGTTTACATTTTTATTACAATTAGTATCTAACTGACAGATGCTGTCCTGTCTTAACTATAAATATTAAATAGGTGTTTGTGTAAGTATATATATTAATTCTTAAAGTTATTTATAGCGCGCATTCTGTCATCTCATCATTCTGACATCTCTACCTCGATGTAATTCCGATAGTTATTAATATAAAAAAAAATTGTAGACATTTGAGAAATAACATATATCCAGTTCTGTAAAAACATATCGAAAAATTACATATTATAGTTTATTTACTATATATATGTAGGGGATCGCCAGTTAGTGGGAATTAAAGAATACATACATTAATGACTTTAATTAATTTTAGATCTATTCATTCTCAAACGTCGAGTATAAATTGCATCTCAACACAAAACTGGTGAATATTACGTATAAACTAAGAATTCATCGAGTAACACACACAGATGCTCTAGCTAACAGATCCAAGCTGCTGACCTAGACCAAACACGAATTACTAAGTTTAGAAGTTGCCTAATTAACGTGGTGATTTATGATTACATTCTTCTAGTTTTCATGTAAATGTTTTTGTAATTTATACAATACTAGCCTCCCGCCCCGACTTCGTCCGGGTACGCGGTATACATAATCGTATTACGTTGACCTCGTTACTGTGAGTTTATTATACTAGTAGTATTGGATATTTATTCAATTATCTTTCATCGCCATCTGCTAGAATCATATGACACTCGTAGATAGATTATAACATAAACATACCTATTGGGAAAAAATTATGCAAGTATACATTAAGATCCAGTGAACAAAATTTGTTTTAAATCGGTCTAGGAGTTCATACCAGGCAAACACCGTGCCATAATTTTTTTATATATTATAGAACATTTACGCAGTAGAAGTCGAGTGTCTCGAAAGATTTAATAAATCTTAGTTGAATTTTGATCATTGGGTGATTTCTTTTATCAGCTAATGCTCATATATTGAACTAATATCTTTTACACTTGTCAACTCAGCCAACTATGTATGTATATATAAAATAATGTTATGGTGCCTTAAATGGCACATAATACCTATCTTCCGAGGTATAACATGAAAATAAGTCAGTATTCCATTTGCAAAGTATTCAGAAGCAAATTTGATTTGACAGGCCCAATGGCGAATAGTAGTGATCTTATCTGGTGCGCCAGGTGTCGTGGGTTCGATTCCCACCCAGAGCAAATTTTTATATAATGATATTTGTGTTTTTTTCTGTATCTGGGTGTCAAATACTACTACTATTTAAGTAGTATATTTGTGATTTCTCTGTTGTCTGGCGTCTGTAACATAAGTGCTGTAAGCGACTTACCACGAAGTCAGATGTTGTGGGAATAAAAAAAAAGCTAAGTTCCCATCGAGAAAGTTTTCAATTGTTTCGGTTAATAGTTGAATGTGGCACATCAGGTCCGAATAAGTAATTGCTTTTTATAACTGTTTGAATCAGGCGTCTAGCGTGGTCGGACCCCCTTTATTGCGTACATGTTTATGCTAGTTGTTGCTCATTGTGTGATGTGACAATAACCAGGGACCGAGTATTATGTACTTCAATTGGGGTTGCCACAATGATTTGATATTCAAATATACCATAGACGTCGCAATATTGTCTTTAGGTCATGAGAATTTTGGGTATGAGCCAGTACCATTATTTGTAACTTGCGAGACACCTTTCGCTCGCCTTCTGTATGCTAGACAATGTGTGTAGCTTTAGTTATTTCGGCAATGAATGTACTATTTTATTTTATACTCGTCCTAGATAGTTTGTTGTTAAGTTAAATTTGTTAAGTTAAAAGGTTTGCCAATAAACTTATAATTGCACTGTCGATTGAGGAAGTCTAGGAGGAAAAAGATAAAAAAAAATAAAACGTCAAGAGGACGTCTGATGCCAGCTAAAATTTGTTATTAAAGTGAATTCTTCAAAATATATTTTTTCTTTAGTTTCTTTTAATGTTGCCTTACAGAGTCAAGGGTTACATTTGGTAAAAAAAAATCATTAGTTTCTGGACCCGGTGACATCAATACATCCTGAACAAGATTACGAACATGTCATATAACCCTCTTCTCTTAAAAATATCTAGGTCCCAGGTAACAGAGACAGCCCTCTCCAATATTTACGAACAGCGATTTCTTGATATTGCTATCTAGTTTGTAAATAAACTCGCCAAGTTGTTGTACCATGCTCATATCAGCCTTATCTTTGATTCAATTAGAACTTTCAAGTGAAATAAATGACATGGACGTTGACTAATCACAAAAAATTGTCGGTAACTGTTCACCTTAATTCATGCATCATACAAATTTTTTGTTTGAACGTATGTAAGACGTGTAAACCTTTATTGATTCAATATCTTGCTACATTCTTATTAATTCATTTATTTTACTCTGACATAAAAATAACCATAATAAAATGTTTATGAAACAATTTAAGCTCTCGGTTTTAACTTTTAATGCCTATAGACAAGTTTTTATTTAAATATAATATGGTATAAACATTATGACCAAAATAAAAATTCAAATATAATACTTAAAAAACATAAATATTTGTGACAGAACTACCGAAATGCTATGCTTTAGCAAAGGTGTTTATTAGTCCAAGCCAGTCACAGCCAAATACTGGACGTCCCTCGGGCTGATAAGATAATAATTTACTTTATTTTTTTATCCAGAGAACTTCTACTACTATAAAACTTCATATATACTTATTTATAATATTAATTCTAGCGTTTATTTATATTAAACACACATATTATTTAATTTAGTGTAAAAAGTGGAGAAAAATTAGTTAATAAAGGGACTTATGTTATTGCAGTCTAATACTTATTTATATTTAGTTATTGTATTATCTATTACATAATTCAATATAATAGAAAGAGAACTTTCATCTCAAATTAATCGAAGCACATGCTACCTTAAATGCATATTTGTTATATTATTTCAGAAGAAAAGCTTTTAAAAAGGTTCTTACACAGCTGCTATTACAACCTGGACAAGGCAAAAAATGCCGCGGAACTGTTCTTCAGCATCAGAGCCTCGTGTCCTGAACTACTGACTAACAGGGACCCCCTCTCAGCACAGTTACAGAAGACATTGAAAATTGTGTAAGTATCCATTAAAATAAATAGTACAAGAACATCGACATCAGATGCAGTTTTGTGATACGGACAAGTCTTACAACGAGTTTTATACTGGTCTTTGCAAATCAACATTATTAAGAATGTGGAAACTCGTAGTAATGTTTTCAGATTATATATATTAAAGGCTATGCGAGGCCTCTGGCGACAATTCTTTGTTGGACATATGCATATATATGAGAAATGTTAAAGGTAGAAATTGTCTATTTCTACCCTGAACGAGTGCTTTATTCGCTATTACCTAAGTACGCCCATGCTTACAAACATCGGCTGCAGATAATAATTATTATACCTTGTTGTGAAGCGCCGAAAAACTAACAAAAAAGGCAACTGCAAGTTTACTTAGGACCTATCCTATTATATCCTTCTACTTATGAATTCTTCTGTCGTTAAAATGCTATACCTATTTAAAGAGAGAAGAAGTTCTTTCTCCAAACCCGGCCTGGGCCCCGTCAAGCTCGATGCCTAACGTATATAAACGATATTTGTTTCTTTATTATGTACCCATCAAAATTTGTTATCATCAATTATCATCATCATATCAGCCAATAGAAGTTTAGTCCGTAATTGCCGTGCTGAGCGTGATGACAATTGTAGAGCTTAGCTCTGCGATATTACAGTACTTTCTCTACCCGTTGTATTCGAGCTGCGCTGTTTTGAATGGTATACCGCCTTCTGTCGGTCCCGGTACCTCAAGACATTAGTATTTTCGATAGTGCCGTGGAGTACCGGCGGAGTAGTCTTCGCCGGTACTCCACGGCACTATCGAAATTGAATGTCAAGAAAAATAAACGCATGTTAATTCGTCTATTGTATTAGCTAGTTTGTGTAAACTCTCGCTTTATGAGTATCTTGGTATTTTTTGAACGTCTGTTTTAGCATGTTCTTGGCTTCGTACGAGTATTTATCAAATTATTACGGGTTTTAACTGAAATTATATTTCTTCAGAGATTTCTTAAATTCACCTTGAATTATAAAAAATATTATATTAGCGTATTTTTACAAGACATGAATATTTATTTGGTAAATTTTTGATTCAATCAGTCAACTGCCAAAGGCTACATTAGAAAAAGTAATACGGTCGTTTATCTTTCTTATTTTTATATGTTTACGCACAATTTCATATTTTTTATTTCATGATAATCTTTCCTGGTAAGTACGTAAAATTTGTTTATATGTGAACTTAAAATATGTAAGTGTGGTTACGGAAAATCCATGTATGTATATAATATTATATTAATCATGATTTTATCTACTATAATCTAATTAATAACTATTTATCCTCATGATGAATGACCAAACGACAGAGGCAACATATGTGTACAAAAAAAAAGGAAAAAGGCAGCTTAAAATGTGCATATAAAATGTAATTTAATTTCTATAATTTTATTTTTTTATATGCAAATCGGTCCTTCTACGGAAATAAATCTTCATTAACTGATTAACAGGAACTGCGGCATATTTAAGTATACAATTTTAACATTCGCATCCGCCCCTTTCTTACAAGTTTAAAAATCTTTAAAGTTAATAAATTGTATTCCTATAGTTAATGTTTATAATGTTTATTTTTTAAATCTGAGTTTGGATATACATATAAGAAATTGGTATCGGATATCAGATTATTTTAAAAATATGCTTTATTTCGGATACCTATAGTTAAAATACAAAAATGATACTTTCTCTGTTTGTTATTATTTGCTAGATCAATCCGAAATCTACTGCCTGTTATACATAATACGGAATAAATGACGTGTCTCCATACGACTGTGCCCCTGTTCAAAATAATTCAACACTAAGGTATATATTTGGGCAGTTTTCCCTAACTAGCCACCGAATTTTTTTGTGATTCCGGACTTTAGTCCATAGTTTTGCTAGTCCCGCTTCTCACGGAAGCGTAGCAACCGTCCTTAAGGGAATATACCGAAATTACCCCAAAGCTTTTTAATAGGATTCAGTTACAAGCATTTTTTATGTCGAATAGACGAAAATGTCCTTCCGTAACTCATTATCAAGTGTCTTTTTGTGAACCTTTTTGGTTTATGTCTATTGTAAATTAAAGCACATCAATACATTTTACATTAATTTGTTCATTATGATAAGTACCAATATCTAGTTACAATGGATTTACGTTCACGTCCAGTGAGCGCGAATCTAGACTAAGTGTGCTGCCTTGACCAACAAATAAACAAACAAACGGATCAAGACTAGTTATACGGTGGTGACTAATTACTACTACAATGAATTGCAAAGATCTAATATCATGTATTCTAATTGACCCGGTCTTTTAACCTTCATTTAAGAGGTGACTAATTTTTCGATGGACTGAAACGTTTGCAAATTGTAATTCGATTTATTGAATAATGATCAGTTCATACCAAGTGTATTCAATGTAAATGTAATTTTTTTCTTATTCCTTGAAATATGTTTGGCTACACTCAGTGAGTTCTAATAACTAAAGATCAATATATATATAAATATTTCAATAATACATATATATATTATGCTATTATTGCGGTTTCAGTCATAAAGAATTAATTTATTTGTTTTTCTAGTAACCTAGCACAACTCCAGATATCTGGCAACAGGAGGCTCTGGGTGTGGCAATTGAACGACCCAGGTTTAGACAAATACGACTACATCCAAGATGTCCGCCTGTTCTTCCTTACCACCGACGCGTGGCTGCTCAACGATGAAACCTTCGAGGATTCTGATATCGTGCTCATGGATGTTAAAGATATCACCCTGAAATACATCACGAAGTTCAATGTGTCCATCGGTCGGAAGCTGGTCAAGTATCAAGAGGTATTTTGGATGTTTCTTAATATATAATATAATTCTTCATTTGCTGAAACATGGTATATACTCCTATAAGTAAAAAATATACAATTACCATAAAAACATTAACCATCAGCTATTTCCGCAGTTTTGTTAAAAAATTATTAACCCAAATTGAAGATTACAGTAAGCCAATGATAATACATATTATTAATTTTAATTTAAGATGCTAGAGTTAAAAAAACATATAATATAAATAATACAATTTGGAAATACATGTCAAAAAATTCAATTTAACTATATAAATATTAAAAATTATGCATCAGCCATTTGCGCAGTTTGTTATCTTGGCTCATTAAAGTATTTAGGTGTGTGATATACATAGACATTATCTACGCGCGATCATAGATGGCGCTAGTAAGAAATATAACAGTAAACTGCTCAACGTTATGCATACGTTTATTAATATTTATAATTATTATTATATTACATCCTAGGTAATGGTCATAATTTAAACCTTATGAATTTTTAACTACATTGCCATTCAAGTTCTATAAAACAATAATAAAAATATGGCATGAAAATTTGTTTAGAATTGAAAAAAAAAATTTAACCTTTACTCCGTATTTTCAATCAAAATTTTATGGCCAACTTATTATGCAAATAAAATGTTTAAAGCAGGTTTTTCTATTACTTAATTATAAATATAAACGTTGTTCCCGCTAGAAAGGGCACAGAGATCTGTGCTCAAAGTTATGTACATTTTACCCTTTAAATACCCTACCTCAAAACTCTATATCCATAGCGAAGTTATAACAGTGAGACAATTGTACTACCAAGAACTTATTCTTAAACAGCATAAACTATGCAAACCTGAAAATAAACTAACTCATAGTAGACGAAGGTATATGTATTTCCAAAATATACATAAGCCTTGTCGTACACGGTTCGCACAGCGATTTCCAAATTTTGCAGGACCATTTATTTATAATAAAATTAACCATGAAAAAGATATTCATGACATGAATAAACACACATGCAAAACAACAGTAAGGGAATGGCTCTTGGCATTGGACTACAACAAGACAGAGGAATTGCTAACAATATTATGCTAGACTGGACTATATTTATTGTTTCTATTATTGTTTATGTATGTTGTTTATACAAAGTATACCTTCATAGTCTATGTTTTTATGTAATATATACATAAATAATATGTTGTATTAACAAACCTTGTATTATATTAGACCATATACACACACATCCACACCTACATGCACACTACAGAGCGTAGGTGCCTATAAGAACAGGCTAGACCTAGTTTAGGTACTTAAGTATCAGTGTATTTTCGTTAAGTTTCCTTTTTGTTGTTGAATAAAGTTATTATTATTATTATATGATTATGTGTTCAATGAATTTATGCGTCTCATGCGTTAACAAACAAATTAGATTTCATACAAATTAAATTACCTTGTTGTATAAAATTTGTATAGTATTTATAAGTATAAGCTATGGACTGAGTAGTGGGATAAAAAATGTATATGCTATTCCAGATTTTAAGCTATCTTTGTGCCAAATTTCATGTAGACGTGTTACACTGCAGTGGTACTATTGTATAATAAACATACATCTAAGTGTCATAACAAGTAACAAATTGTTTTTCTAATGTTGTTTATAGATAAAATTTTCGGGCCTTATTTAATGTCTTAAAATATACAATATAATATCAATTGTATACATACAATTATACGATATTTTCTTGGTTCTAGGATGCAATACCTATCAGGTTGAAACAGATTCATATCGTCAATGCGCCGCCCTTCATTGACAAGATCTTCGGTCTGATGAAACCTTTTCTGAAACAGGATATGACAGATATGGTAAGAATTAAATGTACGTTATAATTAGGAATCAACTTAAACATCATCAAAACCATTCTTAATCGATGGGTAGTGTTACACTGTTAATGTAAAGCAGTGATAGATGCATTCGAATTAATAACTATTTTCCCTTTTGAATACCTTTTTTAGAAATGTGTTATTTTACTCGAAAAAGCATCTGTATCTGCAAAAACAAATATGTGTCACAATTTTTCAAATGTAACTTTTAATTTCATCTAGAGCCTCATTACTATCTACATCTACTATTTTTCAAGTATTTTTAATGTTGTCAGAATGAATTTAGCTTAACACTAACGAAGTAAATCCATCTTTATTATTGTTACAACTTGCGCAGCACAACGAGGATGAGCACTCAAGTGGAAAGTATAGGGGCGTTCTGCACAATATAAACATGGATGTTTTCATCATTATGTCACACAAGCTACTATGAGAACTAAATCACAAGTAACAGATTTTTATCATTCAAAATCAACAATTGTGTGGTCGCCAAGTACACTTGATATAAACCCAAGTAAATAAAAGGCGGTAAATTAGTATATTTCAGTTTAAATAGCGTCAGTTAAACTAACAAAGAAATAACAGCTAAGTAGTGACTATAAAAAAGAATAAAACAGATCCGGTCAGAGCTAATCCGGTCTCCACTTTAATAATCATTTGTAACTTGTAGTGGTATAAAATAAAACATATTGTGTTATATTTTTAATACTAATATCATATTAAAAACATATAATTATTACGCTTTATATATTATGCATTATAAATGAACTGACTTCATATATAATTTTTTTATATTATAATACCAATTAATAAATCAACTTTTCCTGAATAAAATGTATAAGCTGTTTGCCTTAGCGTTGTTAACCTTAAAAAATTGTAAGCTCATTGCGTTGAACATGATTTTAACATTTTGTTCTTGTACTTTTTTTACAGTTACATTTCCATACGCCGAAATCAGAAACGCTCTATCAATATTTAAGTAAAGAGGATCTACCCGAAGACTACGGAGGCACTCTCGGCAAAATGGATGACCACATGAAGGATGTTGTCAAACTTGTAACAGATAAAAGGTAGATAATTACATGCGTTTTCTGGCTCTCTGTCTGTCCGTCCGTTGGAGATAATTTTATGTAAATATACTTAGTCGGATTTGACCGATTTAAAAGCCGTCGTGTAACTAAAATATAAAAGACGAGTTTTTACCTGCAGTGGGATGAATAGTACTATATATCCTTCCTCATGAAATTTCACAAAGATAGGTTGAGTAGATTATTATGTAGAAATAAATGGGTTTGACAATGACCTCCTCTACCTACCTCTACAGTAAAGAATATTTCGCACATCTAGATGAAGACTGGCATCAACTCAAAATAATATATATCCCGCAATTCTAGTAACATGGCCATTTCCAAATTATAACGAAATGTCGAATTTCTTCTGTCGAATTCAACACACAAAATGTTCAGAAAAGGTTTCTTTCCGAATAAGTATGCGAGTCATGGACCCTGATATGATCATTTGCACCAATTTCGAAAGGCCTAAACATAATAACAGTTTTGAGTTGTTGCAGTTTTCATCTAGGGGTGTGATTTATTATAAATATTATGTTGGACACATATTAAGTTCTCGCCTCCATGGCAATCCTAACTATAATAGGGAAAAGCTCAGGGTGTGGAGACGTGGATACCGCTTTCTTCCAAGTAGTTTTACTAACCTATCCCACTTGAGCATTACGCAACAGGGATTAGACAGTTCTAATGCCTCATTCTAGACAGCCAATAAAGGCAACCCAGAGGTGTAAGATCAATAGATCCTCTGGAATTTAATCCGGTCAGCTAGTGAAGGCATGCCGGACACGGACCGCTGGTCTGAATTCCGGAATTCGGACCCGTCGTATGCAGGCTGCGGTAGCGACATGCTCGTTGCTTGGCTGAAAACTAAGCGAATGTAACTGCGACCGGTTAGGCCGACTAGTCGGCCTCGTTGAAACCGACTAATCGGCTAGTCAGCCGGCAAGTAAATGACATACTGCAAAATAATTACTTATACATAGCAGCGACATCTGTGGTTAGTTTCAGTAAATCTGTCTATATTTTATTCTCAATTATTTTAAAGCTAAGGAAGTCTGATCAGAATATAGAGATCGTTTCAACTATGTTTACTTATTTGTTTTATTGATGTATATTTTATTTCAGGGAGCACTTCCTCAACAACGAATTGTGGAAATCTGAGAAAAAGTCAAAGAAATCTGAAAATAAGGATATTGGGTCTTTCCGTACTCTAGCCATAGACTGATGCTAGAAATCGAGCTCAACTATATTGATCTGTGATTAATATTTAAGTATCTTGAACCATTTTTTTTGTACAGTCCCAAGATTTCACCGCGTGTGTTTTTTAATTTAAATGTATTTGAATATCAATTGAAAAAAGTTAAATTAGATGTAAATTATGTGCAAAAATTTAATATTTAATAGATAATTTAAAAAAGACACTTTAAAAAGAAACTTACAAATCTCAGGGATGTGCGAGTGGTGTTATAATAGTCCTTTAATGTGATTGAATTGAACGATTAGAATGACAGTTATCAAAATTACATGTTTTAAAATAATTTTTATAGTTTTTTTCCTAATTTTAGGTTGATTATATATAATATGTTTTATTTGTAAAACCTTTGTTATGTAAACCGTATTAATAACGATGTATTATACCATAATGACAATATAAATAACGTGTGCGACGAAGGAGTACAGTTACTGAATTAACAAACACTGTATTGTGTACGTAATAACGTACGTATGTAGTAGTTGTAAGTAGGTACTGTTGCTAGGAGTCGCCAAGGATAAACGCTCGGAGGGAGGTAATTCGATGAACATTTTATGAGCAACGTCATGTGTTTTTACTATGTTGATATTAGTAACTGTAATGCAATTATACTCATTTCTTTATTTTATTAAAGTAAAATTGACGCGGTGGAATTTTGTACTGGAGTTGTTAAATAAATATTAAAACTATCTAAATATTTTCTTATTTATTTTAATGATGGCCTTGTTGGTGTGTAATTTGTAATGGAGAAAACAAACACATTCAGTGTAATAAGTTTGAATGCTTAATGCAAAGAAAATAAATACTTAAACAGATAATAATATTGTATAACATCAATGCTTCTGGTACATTTAGGATGACGAAACAGAAACGTATATATTAAGTAACACATATAATTAAAATAGTTACACTATGTAACTGGTTTTATTATATAGGTCACTCATAGTTTAGCTAATGGGATGATCCGATGTTCTGTATATAATGATGATAAAATAAGTGTATTAACTTTTCTTTCTTATTAAACTCGCGGTTAATTTTACTTCAATATTTCTTGTCTATGCTATGAAATGCTCTAAACCTTTTTAAAAAGTGCGACCAGTTTTCTTATCCAGACAAATGTAAAACAAAAAATTTACTATTAAGTGATAACTGAAATAATGAAGTCAAGTAATGCTTTTCAGTGTTGTAAGCACTCGCCTCTCCGGTGGCGCTGTAATTAATGTCTTCGTAAAAAAGTATTTGGTTTGTCTTAGCAAAGAAAGAAAAGAAAGTTTGCCCATAATTGCCGCACTAGGTAAGCGTGTTGGCAATCGAAGAGCGCAGTTTTCGCAACGGGGATGCTGCTGCCCATCCCCGTCCTGTGCATTTGAGCTGCACTGATTTGCATGGCGGTATCGCCATTTGTTGGTTCTGGTACCTTAGCCGTCTCTTAAGAGACCTGGTGCAGTGGCAGGTATTTACTATTCTACTCTGCCGGTGACTCACGTCAAAGCACCCATCTGAAAAAAAAAATGCGAGTAAGGCGCATTCGGTTATGTCCCTATTTTGGCGCCAAAGTAGAAGTTTAGATAAATACTTATGTGCTGAATCTTTGTATTTGTTTTATGTCTAGGCGTAAAATATGTATTTGAGTATATGTTTAATTAGCACTTCGCACCAGCTTTTCATAGGTTCTTTGTTATATACATTATTTTTTCTTTGTATGTATTATGTAAGTTTAGATTAGTATTGCTGTGCGGCG
>JACJUM010003129.1:8541927-8565633 GCA_020976665.1 Heortia vitessoides
ATGCTTGTTTTATTTATTATTCTCCTTTCCAAAGCAGGAACCTGTTGCGCACGGACTGATGTAATTTAG
Organism: Heortia vitessoides; assembly: GCA_020976665.1. Lineage (NCBI taxonomy): Eukaryota > Metazoa > Arthropoda > Insecta > Lepidoptera > Crambidae > Heortia > Heortia vitessoides. The sequence goes on from JACJUM010003129.1 coordinate 8,541,997, forward strand.
CGGCACTAGGGTATATAAAACCAGGGCAATCGTTAATCCGACAATGTCTACGCACTTGTCAATCGCCCTGGGCGGAGTGCCTACGTCAACCGTGCATCCTTGACGTAGAGAGACAACTACTCAGGGGCGCCTCTAAGGCACGGACGCATTGAGTAACCGTCGCCAGGGCAGATTGTTCTACAATGGTCACAAGAAACTATGCTTGGCAGTTTAATCTGTTCACTGGAGAGCACTTCCTTTCAGAACAGTGGCGTAATTAGGAAAGCCAGACTCGAGGTATTGGAGTCAAAAATAACCGGACCAAGGTTTTTAACGCTTGGGTATACTTATCCACCAAGCAAATTTAAGTGCTTCTAACTTTGTTATTGAAATGTATTTGTTGATTGAGAATATATTCATACAATATCTCATACATTTACCTGACTACGTGGTAAAGACAAGTGCTTTACTTGTGTTATGGACATCAGACAACAGAGGAATTACAAATATAATAATTAAATACATATTTTTAACACCCAGACAAGGGACAAACACAAATATCATCATATAAATATTTGTCTTGGGCAGGGATCGAACCCATGACTCCTAATGCATAAGATAGGATCACTACCATCTGCGCCATCGGGCCCGTCAATTAAGAGTGGTTGTAGATTATATTTACTCATTTTTTTGTTATTTACAGTATGATAATTGTTTTTTATTCCATAGATAAATAAGTGTATTAATATTAATGTTACAAACATTTATATTAAGAAAGGAATATATCCGGGGTTCCGAATCTACAGTTCCGCGATGCGCTTGTAGTCCCGATATGTAGCATGACCAATGCTTGCTTGGGTGAAAGAGTAGCAAGGAGTGTTTATTTGTAGGGTACAAAACATATACTTCAAATTACTTTGTTCTAAGTTTATTTTAATCAGTATTTATACATAATCAAATAATATTCTACATTTAAGAACAACAAAAAAACAAAACAACAACAACAATTTCGTACGTAACTATAAGTTTTATGTTAAGGTAAGGAACTTTCATTTTTAATTAGTATAATTTATTTAACTGCAATGCAGAGAATAACAGTTTTTTTAATAGTAATCACTCAACATTCACAGTCGAGTCGAGCCACCAAACAGTCCCGTATTTGCCCTAAATTTAAGCGCGATATGAATGACGCCATGCCAGCTCGGCCCACTGCATATACAGATAGATACATCTTACTAACGTTAAGGCCAGTTCCCTACAGTGCGTTGCGTACTGTAGACGTGGGCGCGATTTATAAGTATTCATTAAAAAACCTGTGGAATTTTACAACAGTGGATCGATATTGACTTGCACTTTTGGTTGGTATTATATTATATCTTATTTTGAGCTTTTGTTATGTGAGTACGTATTGTTGTACCAGAATTATTTTTAAACGTATTTTTTTTAAAACAAGGGAGTTGCTCCTGCGGTTAGTTCTTACACTTCTTAATAAAGCTTGGAATGTTTACGTCGAGTGTTAGCCGCGTAGAGCATGTGGATATGATTTATACCTACTCTTTGATAACAGTAGATTCTAAATAAATTTTTAGTGAAACAAATTTGGTGAATTGTAAATATGTAAGTTTTCATTTTATCTTTTCTGGTAGCAAGTTTACCGATTTTAGTGGAATGTTAGCTATGGAAATAAAAGGGTGGTAATAGAAAAAGTATATTATTGCTAACTTGCCGTAGTTTTTACTGCTCTAAAATTATATTAATTTAATGCTGTCTTAGTATTTAATTTTGTCGATTTATAAATATTTTTAATTGTGTCTAACTAATCTAATTTCTAATTGTGTATGCACTTTTTGCTACAGATAGTTGTGACTTATATTCGCGCGTAGTTTTATTCGTAACTAAAAAGTGTAATTTTCCTCCTTTCTTAAATCGAAATAGGTAAACGAAAATAAGCTTTACGTTTACAGTTTCAAGTATCTAAAGCATGTATGTATTGACTATAACTGGTATATACTTAGTTATGTTCTGTGGAATACCTATTTAATACACATTTAATACTAGCGGGGTACTGCGGTTTCATTCGTGGCCGTACCCTTTACCATCTAAGTTCATGGATAAAATATAGTTTATCTATACAATATGAAGAATGTAACGTAATATATATTTTTTTAATTTATTTCGAAATAATTTGAGTAATATTAATAATATTTTTTTAGATTATTTGTTACAAACGCATAATAATATAAATATTACTTTCCATTTTAGGTGTTAATAGTTTGATTTTGTGAAATATAATACGTAAAGGTACCTAGCCTATGTATACTTGGTGAAGATTTAGCGTTTTAATTATAAAAGAATTATTTAAATTGGTCAAGTAGATTTCGAGTTAAATCAAACCAAACAGGCAAACCTTTCCTCTTTCAAATATTAGTATAGATTAAATACGTATCAAATTACGATTAGACTTTGGCTGTACCTACGTATATGCATCTTTTATCACAAACTTAAGTCCTTGATAACTGACTTGTGAGAACAAATTAATTGCATGTTTGTATAAACGGCTTTAATAAATGTAACACAACCGGATGTGTTTAAATGATTGTTTGTATACGTCACAGATCGACCACCTGCATAAAAATTTCAATTGACAGTGAATTCTATAGGATGGACGTTAAGTTCAAAATTAATTGAGGAAAATTACGAGTTATATGTATCACCCGGTGTGTCTATACATATCGTCAAATACGTTTAGTTCTGCTAACAGTCACCATCAAGGTTAAAATTATAATAAAAACAGATTTATTTTTTTGATTTCACTGTTCAGACTGTTACATTACATTGTGTACTCTTTCACATAATGTTCGTATAGTATAATTCAGTTTTTATCTAATTCATTAAAATTATCAGTAACGGTGATAAGTGCTAGATCCTGGGCGAATCGAAGCTATTTTTATTATCAGATTATCGACCCAACTGATATTCACTCGGTAAGCTGGTTACTAATAAATTAATTTAATATTTAGGTATTTATTAGACAATCATGTACCCCTAGATCTTTATTCACCTAGATTCAATAACCTCTCGAAATTGACGTAAGTAATCACAGTAGCGATTATAATTCGCAACATATGTAAACTTTTCGACGTTTTGTGTAAATTTGTGAATTAATGGGGATGATTGTAGAATTATAGGAAATATATGTTTTAAGATGAGACATTATTCACCTAGGAGTGCGATGTCATAAATTAGGAATGCTTTAGATAACAAAGTATAATTTTGTTTTCTAATCAACTTTTATACATGATTAACTGTTGCCTAGGATTTTAAATTTACCTCTGTGAAAAATGACAACAAATATAAACCATTGATATTTGTGATAAAAACTAGCCTACACTAAAGTAAGTTTCCAAACTATAATCTGTTTATTTTTAGTTCCAACCATGTTTGCTTTGTCCCTCTGGTGAAATTTAGTAATAAAAATTAAGACAAACCGACGTTCTGATCCTCAAAGTTAACTTATTTCGCTAAATTCAACTAGTGACTAAACCTTTTATATAACTTTTGTGTGAATATATTTATATATATTGTGAATATATTTAGTCATTAGAAGAACATTCCAAGCATTTCCTCATTATTATACTACATTATATTTTAGTGTTATCTGGAATCATGACTGAAAAAGAAAAAAGTCCAGAAGAAGTTCAGAAACTTGTAGAAGAATTAAGAGAGTGGGTTAAAAGTAAGCCTGAGCTGCCTCAAGATCTCGGTAAGTGCTTTTATGGTGTTGACTAAGCTATTTTAATTTTAACTAGAACAATACTTACCACCATTGCGGTTAAATATTACCTATTATTTAGATTTTACTTAGGTTTAAACTTTATCATGTGTATATAGTTTGGATTGTAATAATTTGATAACACGATAATTTTTATTAAAAAGGGTCATGTCATTTAGATAGAACAAATTACAAATACAAATTATAATATCGTGAACTGATAGATCGTGATTTGACACGATATGCCTCGGCATTACTTAATTTGGGTAGTAAAATCATGACGTGACGGAGGCAATCTAATCGACTATGAGTAGATAAACACTGGACTCTGAAACTCTCTGTAGTTCCATTTCTCGCCGCTAGAGGCTATGTTGTACTGTTCGCAGGCGTGCTTGATAGATACATTGAAGAGCCGATATGCTTAAAACTGCTGCTAGGCAAAGCGTCAAACTATTGTACTCTCCTGCTAACTGAGAAATATTAAACACTTTTTAAAATTCCGAAGGATACATACATTAAGCGAAAGCATTAAATCAGCTAGTCTGACATGTAATCTTAACTATTAAATAAATAAATTTTGACAAGACAAATGCATTTCAGAGGACAGATTGCTAAAGAGGTTTATACACAGCTGCTATTATGATATCGAGAAAGCGAAGAAAGCTCTACAATTATTTTTTAGCGTGAGAGAATCGGCACCAGAAATCTTCGCTAATAGAGACCCGCTCTCAGAGGAGTATCAGAAAATATTCAAGTATATGTAAGTAGACTATCAATTGATTTTTCTCTTCTTAACTGACACATTAGGGTTCTTATATGAATGATATCATACTGCCAGTTAGGAGTGTTCGCTGTAGAAGTTTGGTCGTGATAAGAAATTGAAGGATACGGTCTAACATGATGTAGCGACGATTGAGTATGACACAACGCATACCCCTTGACTTCTACAACATTTTTAGACGCCGAAGGTATTTTTATTTGTCCTAGAAAAAGAAATAATAATTTTATGCAGTTAATGGAAGAATTTGATAAACTAACGTTTACATAGTTTCGTACATTTTGATCTTGCTGCGCGATCTTTCTTTTTGAAATGGATATTTAAATTAGGGCTCTAATATTATCTGCTGTTTCCAAAAATATATTTACTGTTTCAATTACAGCAACCCGTTGTTGCTATACACGAGAAAAAAATAGCCTTTTTCTTCTTCCACAAACATTATAGTTAAACATACTATTAACCTTCTTAAATTTCTAGTTTTCAAATACAACTGCCAGCATCAGAAAACAAAAAACTATGGATTTGGCAAATTAACGATCCGGGCCTTAACAACTTCGAGGCGATCATGGATGCTCGGCTCTTCGGCCTGGCGACTGACGTGTGGTTGCTAAGCGACGAATCGCTACCAGATGGCGACATCTTTATAGCAAATTTAAAGGATGTCTCCTTTAAATTCTTCACTAAGTTCAGTCTTCATCTGTCTAGAATTATGGGAAAGTATCAACAGGTATGTTTTTTTAAACACATTGTAATTGGGCAATATTATTATTGCTCGTTTTAGATAGGTGAGAAGATAGCTTACTCGTAACAATTTCTACAAAAAAAACGTGTCCGTTTCCATCGATATTAATTTGTGTGTAAGTATTGCACTTACTGACAGTGTTACTGTTTTTACGACAAAATGAATTATTAGCCGCTATACGAGTATATATTATCCGTGTGTTGCAATAGAACTCTTGTTACAATTCTAAATCTTTTTAATATCTGGCTATATAATAATAATAAATAAATTCACACAATATTTCAAACATTCAACTGACTCCGAGATAAGTCACTTAAAGCACGTCGTGTTACGATCATCGGACAACAGTGAAATCACAAATATAATACTTGAATACATATATTTAACACCCAGACACAGAATTTACCACATATAGGGTATTATTCATGATATAGAGGGGTGAGGATCGAACCCACAACCTTTGGCGTCCAAAATAAGATCACTATTATGTATCTGTGCCATTGGTAGAGACGTATTACAACAACACTAATTTATATTAATTTATAAAGTATGTAGGTAGATGCAAAACTGCTGTTATTGATTAATCGATATGTATAAAATATATACATTTATAATGATTTTGGTAACGAGCTTATAAAAAAGAATTACCGGATCCGAGAGACATATAAACTCCTGGTTACTTTTTATTTTCATCTTGTGTTCAATAATAATGTTCGAAATCATACACACTGTTCGGTCGTTGGTTTCGCTTTTACGACGAAAACATATAAGGTGAGTTTGACATTTTGAAAAATTTTCTCAATTTTGTAAATGGATAATTTGAAAGGACTTCTACGTAAATAAATGATGTTTGCAATGCTCTTTTAATGGTCACACATTTCCTTTTATTCTAATATTCGATTATTCGATATGACCCTCAGAGGTATAACAAAGCGCTCAATTTAATGACTACTTCCTCCCACAATTAATTGTATTCTGTTACAGGAAGCTCTTCCAGTTCGAATTGTTGGGGCCCACATAATAAACGCGCCCTGGTTCATCAACAAAATGTTTGCCATAATGAGACCATTTATGAAACAACACATACAAGACATGGTATGTTATATCTACATTAATAAATCTAGTCTAAGAATAATTTAAATAATGTATCATAGTTGTCTGCCACGCATTACAGCAGGTAAGTATATCAACCAATATTGCTTCAAAAAATAAATCACAGTACTCTTACCCGCAAATGCTTGTAAATTGATCTGATATAACCAATAACATATTTCTGTAGCAGCAAATGTCATCCACATAGCACATTTACCATTTGTGTTTGAAGCCTTGTGCATTTATTAAACGTCGTTTTGATACTGTTATAAAAAATAATACAAAATACAGTAAAATCAGTACAGTACATGAGGTAGACATCATACAAAGATTGTCTGCATTGGCACCTATTTCTACCGCCAAATTGAAATGTTCGCAATGCTGTGTTACGATTTAAAGGATGAGAGAGCGAGAATTACTGGGAAATGTGACATAATAAATTCATGTCACAAACCTGACAGCACGCTACTCCTTGTACTATTACGCGGACTGTATGTCTTTTTGTCGTCCTGGATTATTAAAAAAAATAACTAAAATTGTTGTATTAGCAATGTTACCTACTTTATCGATTTGAATTTTCTTTTCAGATTCATGTCCACTCAGATCCAAGTACAATTTTAAATTACCTGAAAAAAGAAGAACTTCCTGACGACTTCGGTGGCACATGTGGTACGATGGAAGAATTAATGAAGGAAACTATTAAAAAAATAGTACAATACAGGTGAATATTTTCGGATATATATTTAAAATATCGTATGTATAATTGGCATAATTATAAAAAGTATATAATATTACTTCACCTTGTCCATTGATGACTTATGTTTTTGAAGCATACTTGAAGCATAATTATATATATATTAAGCGATTCCTATTAAGGCTTCAAACTTGTTTTATGTGTTTGGACATATTCTGAATATACTTAAAGCAAATCGTTTTTAGAACAAATGATAAATAAATATTTATGAAAATTTCATTTTTTTTAGGGATGTAATAGTGGAAGACAAGTTCTTGAAAACTAACAATACCAAGAAGACAGATGAAAAAACCAGCCCTGAAAAAGTTACACCTGACATTGCCGAAGAAGCTGTTCCGAAATAAAACTTGCGCAAGTGATACCTTATAGTTTAATTTAATGTTAATATAAATGTTGTACCTATATCTATTTAAACTAAAAATAATGTGAAAATAAAGATATTTATGTACTCTTCATGTATACATTTTTAAATTATTCATTCGCCTGTTACCAATTTGTTTTTTACATCACCACTAAACATCACAAAAATTCAACTCATTTAAGTAGGCAAATAAATAATACATAGTTATTTTTCCTAATTTATGATACATTTTAAAATAACTGTATATTTTCTGATCAGTTGAGTATTTATTTAAAAATGGACTAGCAGGTAGCAAGTCTAGTGTAGTAAAAGATCTGAATCTTTTAGTCCTAATATGAGACTCGAGTTTTTATTTGAAGATTAAATTTAAAAAATAATAATTGAAAGTTTAAGCCTTTGACTAGCTGTTAGTGGCCTCGGATTCGCACAGATCCAATGAAGGTTCATTAATACCTTTTAATATTTTTTTCAGCGCCTGGCGGGCTGTAAGTCTATCTCGTTAAACAACAGTCTGCAGGCGCAGGGAGTAAATTATTATAATAAATAGGCGCTCTGCTCCCGGTTTTTACATGACACATCTTCCAAGATAAATTTATTTAATTATATTAAAGATTCTACTAAGATAGATTTTGAAGAAACCCTATAGGTACCGGCAGAATAGAATAGTAACTCCCATTGCATCAGGTGTCAAAGGCGACTAAGGTACCAGAACCGACAGATGGCGGTTTATCCATCCGAAACAGTGCAGTTCAAATGCACTGGGTGGGGATGGTCAGCAGCATCCCAGTCGCGATAGCTGCGCTCTGCGATTGCCAACACGCTTGCCCAGCGTAGCAATTATGGGTAAAAAACCTCCTTTCTTGGAGAGGCTTATATCCAGCAGTGGCCTTCCAATGGTTCGACTGGCAATTAGAAAAATCAATACAAATTGACTTGAATTACTTTATCTTTGGCTAAAAACTGCTGTAGTTTTAAAGATATAAACGCACAGACAGCGGAAGTGAATTTATTTTGGACTAGTAAAGATTTATCGTTATTTGTCTGACTGGAAACGTAGGAGCTCTGGATGTACGCCGCATATTAACAGTCCTACTGGAAATATATCGGGTGGCTTATGTCCAGCAGTGGACGTCGTACTAATACTGAAATACTAATACGATAATGAAATACTTTTTTAAATTAAAATTTGCTAAAAGAGCAGGTGCGAATGAAGTCAGTCGTTTATGTTAGATACTCCTACGCAACCGCACCAGTATAATCGAATTTCAAAGAACGTGACTCGTGTTTAAAACATTCGATCTGTGCAACGACTTCGCGTTTAATTGAATTCAAGAAGGTACATTTATTGATCCAATCACCACGCTACCATTACTCGTTTAGCTTAGTTGTTAGCAGTTGGCTATAAATCTTAAAAGTCGTAGACAAAATTGCGAGTACTTATACGAAACAATTACTAAAACGTGTGTATGAGTTATGTCTCATTTTAAAATAATTCTATCATAATGATACTCTTGTTATTAAAATTCAAAACTGGGTGAATTCTGTAATTCTTTATTCTAAAATAAAGTATGTATAAAATATGTGGCTACACTTTACCATACAAAGATTATTTAGCGAAATAGAATAAAACCATAAAATATAAGACGAAAGAAAGAAGAATAAGGGAAGACATAAGTAAATACGTTATAAGACGTGTTACAAAGATATCTCCTTTACCTTGCATAACATCGCAAAAGACATTCTGATGTTTTTTAAATCAATCATTAAATTATACAAAAGGTAGAACAGAATTATTTAATAAGTAAGTATGTCTTATTAACAGATATCTTTTTGCTACGTTTATAATTAATAGGTAATAATATAATGTGTACTGTGGAATACCGGCGGAATAGAATAATACTGTCTACTGTATATACGCCTCGCCTCTTACGACACCTGGCGTCGTAAGAGGCGACTGAGGTACCGGACCCGTCAGATGGCGGTATATCTATCTGAAACAGAGCAGTTCAAATACAAGAGGGTGGCGGTGGGCAGCAGCTAACGTCCCCCAGCTAACGACCCCCTCCTAAAGTTACGCTCAGCAATTGCCACCACGCTTCGCCACCGCGGCAATTATGGCAAGCATATGTGATGAATAATAATATGAGCCTGTTATGATTTCTTTGACAGTAATAATAAAAAAAGAGAAGGAAGTAGTTTTAGCTTAATCTGAGCAGCGTTCGACTAAATTCAACTGACTTTGACGGGTCCGATGGACCAGATGGTAGTGGCCCTGTCTCGTGCACCAAAGGTTCGATCCCCACACAGACCAAATATTTTTATGATGAATATTTGTATTTGTTCTGTCTCTGGGTGTTCTTCATATGTATCTAATTATAATATTTGTATTTCCTTAGTTAATGTTAGACATCCGTAACACAAGAGTTTTAAGTTTCTTTTTTCGGTGTCAGGTCAATGTATATGTCGTGTGAATTTATTATTTATTTATTTCGATAGTAATCGATATAAATTAATATCATCTTGGTAATCTATATTTCCTATGATTCATATCCTCTGCCGGCGATTGAAACCTGGAACCATGGAATTTTGTATGAGGAAATTACAATGAAGTTAATGAGGAACCAGATAAAAAGTATGTTAAAAGAAAACAGTAAAGTAGAGTAAACCGGCGTCATTTTTATTTTGGTAAAAATGCTCTTTGATTAAAATAATAACAGCTATTCGTTAGATTACGCTATGAAGGCGAGGTCGGTCCTCTATTTGCTCCCGATTCTGCCGCGTTTTTATGACGCCATCGAGCCCCGGCATATAGATAGAATACGTCTAAATAATGATGAAGGTCAGTTGCCTCCAGTCTGTTGAGTGCTACACGGAGTTACGAACGTAACTGTGCGCGCCATGAATTGGTAATGTAAATAATAAACATTTGCTTTTTGGTCGTGTTAAACTTACTACTTTTTGTTTCATTTTTAGAATTAAGTCATAAGCTTTCATAGTCCAAGTTCTATACTACGTTTATAGAATGAATTTATAGTTTGGTATAAAGCCTTACTACTCCTGTATTATTAAAATTAATATAAAAAAGCTTTCCTTTTTCCCCTTATTATTATTATTGAAATAATACATAAAACTCTCCTTGGTTCACCGGGACATGTATTATTTAATTTAAGGTGCATGTCCATCCAAATTTAGATAGGTAATCATTATCTGTCAGATTAACGATAAATTTTAATTACTGATAGTTACAGCTAATCCTCTGATGTTGACAGTGGTTCTTTTTTATCAGAATATCAACTGAGTGTCAGCAACAATAAAATTGGTATTTGTGTTATCTGTTTGCTTACATGAAATATAAATAATGAATGATTTCCTTATGTAACTACACAAATTAAAATATATTCGAAACATTTTGTTTTTTTTTGCTAGCAGAAGTCAGCCGTGGGACCCTACTGATTGACAAAGCATAGCGAGTTCCTCTTCAAAGGATTGCCCAATAGGACACATTTATGTACGGCCTGCATCCATCGCGATCCTATGGTAATAATTAGCTTATCTGTCCCCCTCGTGGATGGATGTGCGCTGCGCTGGCCAGTGGGTGATCTCCTATCCCGAACTATACGACTGTTGGTATGACGTGCTGTGTACTCTATCTATTGGTAAATGTAAATTTGAAATGTTTAGCTATGTTTGCTTTTATTTCAGTAAGAAACCGTCAACATGACTGAAGAGAAGAGTCCAGAAGAAGTAAAAAAACTTATGGAAGAGTTCAGAAATTGGGTGAACAGTAAACCAGAGCTACCAAAAGATATCGGTAAGCAAAAAAATATATACATACTTGGTTAATTGAGATAAACTAATTGTAGCTCATGAGTAATTTGGTTTCATGAATATTATCGTTATATCGTTCAAAAATTATTTTTATTAATATTTTAGTAAAATTTATTTGGAGTTTGTGCGAAATTGACGGACAACATCGACACATATCGACAGATACGCCCTATTTTTTGTGATAGATATATTAATATTTGCTTAATATTTAACTTTTATTTCAGATGACAAACTACTGAAAAGATTTTTACATAGCTGCCACTACGACCTGGATAAGACTAAGCCTGTCTTACAACTATTTTTCAGCGTGAGAGAATCAGCACCAGAAATCTTCAACGACCGGGACCCACGTTCAGAGGAGTTTCAGAAAATATTCAAATATATGTAAGTGTAATTTTTAGGTTATTGCACTTTGGTTACAGAAATAAATAATTAATGTCCGAATTAGAGAATGAATAGGGTGTGACTGTGTCGAAGACGCAATTGTGTGTTTTGCAGGAATACTAGATACATTATACTACTGTTATGATTTTTCGAATATAGTAAATAGTTTCGTTTGCCTATTACTTCCTGTCGTCGTATAGTTGGACTGGTAGTCTCGAGATTACCATTAAAAGAAATTAGACGGTAACACCTAGGTCAAATATTAATAAATATTGTAATCTTTTACTTATTATAAGAAGCGCGTGCATAATGATGTTTCTTTGTTATTCTTTCACGCATGAAATCACTGAATGGATTTTAAATTAACTTTACATTGATCTAGCTCGAAAAAATTGATATAATTTATAAACACAGGAACGCATGAAAAGGAATGTAAATTCATACAACTTACAAAAGCGTGCAGGAAAGTTTGGCGTCACTGTTATTAATTTATAAAAAGTGTGGGTTTGTTTTACCGTATTTACACCTTACCTACTAAATAATGAAATTATGTACACACATTGTCAAGGGCACAGTTTAGTTCATATAATACATATAACCAGACAAAAATATCGTTCATGTGGTATAATAGAACAAAGCGAGCTTAAATAACAAAAGCTAGTATTGTTTATCTTTGCCTGATCTCTTGCATTGTTTGAAAATGAGTGTATGAGTGAGTACCTAACTTCAGTTTTCACATTATTTCAGGTATCAGGTTCAGCTCTCTATATCGGGTAACAGAAAGCTATGGGTGTGGCAACTAAACGACCCTGGACTAAACAACTTTGAATCGATAATGGACGCACGTCTGTTTTGCCTGACCACAGACGTGTATCTGCTGACTGAAGATTATTTACCTGACGGCGATATTTTTATAGCAGACCTCAAGGATATCTCATTCAAATATATGACTAAGTTTAGTATGCATTTATATAGAGTTATGGGGAAGTATCAACAGGTAATGTTGTTGTCAAGTCTACTATAAAAGTTTATACTTTTATAATCATTTCATTAATACTCTTTTCACAAAATGTTTTATCGGTTGTAGGAAGCTGTTCCCGTAAGACTGGTTGGAGCACATTTTATAAACGCTCCCTGGTTCATCAATAAGATCTTCAACCTCATTAGACCATTTATGAAACAACACATACAAGATATGGTAAGCGGCATGCGGTACCTATAGGCCGCCACGTGTCTTGTTGATATATGGAAACCGAGGAGTAGCTAAGCAGTTACATTTTGAAAGAAGTAATTTCGTCTTGGACCTGTTTTTTACGATACATATAGACAGAACAATATTGAATACCAAACAGTTTAATCTTGGAAATAATTGAGAAACACATTTCAAATTTGCAAAGAGTATTTGTATAGAGTATTTGCAAAGAACACTTGAAATATATATATCTAATGAAGCTTCTTAGAAACACGATTAGAACTATGTATTTTTAACTTTGTTATATAAAAAGAATTTATTATTACTTATGGAGTTTTCAATATGATATTTTTTCAGATTCATGTACACTCAGATCCTAGTTTAATTTTAAATTACCTGGACAAAGAGGATCTGCCAGACGATTTCGGGGGTAATCGTGGAAAAATGGAAGACCTCATGAAAGAGCTTGTTAAAAAACTAGAAGATAACAGGTATTTTTTCCTACATATACCCTAGTTAAATCTAAAAATATAAGACAAAGAGTTATAGACGATTTTCAGCCTCTAGAAAATCTTTAAGGATCACATATTATGTTATCGTATGTTTAAATAAAGTTGAATGAGAGATAATGCTTCTAGATATGACGTTTCCCTTTCGTACACACAGAAACAACAATTTATCTAAATCTGTCAAAACTTCGCAATCAATATCAATCTTTAAAAGCGAGCCAGTGAGTTCAAAACCGACCGCATAAAATCGACAGATTTTTGTATGTTGATATGTTGCTTACCCTACTATAATGTTTCTGCTATAACGTTGAATAAATAAGTGAATAAGTTTTATTTTTAACAAAAATATGGTTTACTTTAAACTACGGTGTTTGTGAATATTAGAATTAATTGTCCATATAGAATCTTGTTTCAAGTGTTTGTTTATCATTCTTGTTCAAACCAATAATCGATAAAATAAGAGTAAAATGGATGAACTGGTCTGACCCTGATCTGGTCTGATATCAGGCAATAAAAAAATAACGAACATAATACTTAAATACGTATATATAAATTACACATAGATTCGGAACAAACATAAATATTTGTCACATAAACGTTTGTCCTGTGGGCATAAGAAGGGGACATTACCGAATCCGTCAATAAACTGAAAAGTTTAGTGAAAAAAACTCAGATGCTGACATGTTCTCATCTTTTTAAAATTGTTGACTTGTTTTCTAGCCTTTGCATAGCCATCCGTTGGAAAATAGGTCACAAACTACATATATTAAGTAATTTGGACGACGCCGCGTCACCGCCTCTTTGGCGCCAAGGCGTTCACGCTATTGAATGTCATACGCACTACCCATAACTGTGACCTAAATAAAGTGTAACCATCAAAAGAAGATGCTGGTCACGCATGTGGCATGATGCACATTTGTCTAATCGCGCAAATATTTCGTAACGCTTTCTAAATAGTCGCATAAGTCCAACGCTCTAGCATCTTTCCGTCAAATGTACAAGTAATATATTATGTATATAGTAATATCGTAAGAATTATTTTTCTTCGATGAACCTGATAGTGCATTCTCGACGCTAGATATCGTGGATTTGATCGCCATCCAGGAGAAAAAACTTGTGTTTTTTATGTACCTATATTTGTGTTAAAAATAGCTACTCGTACTTATCACAGAATCCATTATGAGATGTTGTGTAAATTTATTGAATATATATAACTAATTCCAGTATAATAATTGTGTCCGGTGAATTGGAAATTCCTTAAATTTATTTTTTTTGTTTCAGAGACTTAATAGTTGAAAACAAATTCTGGAAAGTAGATAAAACGGATGCTAAAGATAGCGATCGAAAATCGTCACCGAAAAAATAAGTGAAAGAAGATTAATTACAAAGTGGAAAATATATATTATTTGTATGTGTCATTTATAAGTGTATCTATGTAATGTCAAAAGAACATTAATTTACTAAATGTATATGAAAGTATAAATAAAAAAATATTTGTTTTACTGTTTGTCAGTCTACTATTATGAATGGTGTCGAATTTTCGAATGCAAATAGTGTTATCTAGGAGTAGCACTTCAAAAATAATCTATGTATGCACGTTGTATTTATGTCAAAGTCAGTGTGTTTGTATACGCTTACCTCAGAGATATAGAACCAGATCTGGACAATATTTAGCCCATAGAGAAATTATTAGTCTGGAATAGCGCATACATGTGTACATTTAGTACTGTAGGTAATGACAGGATATTATCCTGCATCACAGGATACAGTGCAAGAGCAGATGCTGTAGAGAAAGTTCATACCTATTACTTGTAAGCTAACTAGTGTATTTATTTTGTGTAGTAAATATGTATGTCTTCTTGGTGAAATAAATGTTATTATTATAATAAGACTTATTTTTTATATCGGAAAAGCGGGTGGTTTGTCGCAATGGAGTAAAAAACTGCTTAAACAGTTTGAGTTAAAAATAAAATCAGGTGTGATTCCTATTTTAAGCTGATTTAATTTAGAGATTCTTTTATGCTGCTCAGCCACTAAGAGATTTTTAATGCGCTATCAAGTGAAAGCTAATCTAATCTGAATATCCCAATCCGATCCAAAATTTCATAAGGGCGGATATCTAGTACCTGTCTTCGTTGAAAATGTACTGTTTCTATAAAAAAATCACGTAGGCAAAACCGCAGGTAAATGCTAGTTTATATTATTTCTATTGTTTACCAAATTGTAATAGACAACGTCACAGTTATCATCATCATCATCATTACAGCCATGGGAAGTCCTGGACATAGGCCTCCCGAAGAAAAGAGGAATTTTGCCCATAATCGCCGCGCTGGGCGTGCGTGTCGCAGAACGCACTTTCACGAGGGGGATTCTGCTGCCCATCTCCACCCTGAGCATTTGAGCTACACTATTTCGGATGGATATACCGTCGTCGGTTCCTGTACTTAGTCGCCTCTTACGACACCTTGTAAAGATGGAGTCACTATTATTCTCTGCCGGTACCTCCCGGCTTCAAGGTCACAGTAGGATTAAATAATGTACCACACCAACCTACCACAGTCGACCTTTTTCATTAAAAGTATATCTAAATATCTATCAAAGAAATGGCAGCAAAAAATATATAAGCAGGTTTCCTTTTCTCTTCGTTAACTTGCAAATATAGAATTTAGTTACGATTTAAAAACGCCGTTGTCAAATCCAAGTGCCGAAAGTGTCCGTTTGTTGTTTAAGTGTAGAAAACTATCGACTTAACTATACTCAAAACAATTAGAGTGAATACCAACCCAGCTCATTCTTTGATCAGGGCATAAAACTATAACCATAGTATATATTTTATTTTTATACAATACTAGTATACATTGAACTGCTCTATCACATTTTCTTCGTTTATGTACATCCAAAAGTCGCCTGGAAGTGAGCGCTGTGATCGATTTGACCGCCAATTGTATTATAATATATATTTCTTTATGTACTTTTCATCATTTTTCTTTAGCCGTGAGGTACCAGCACATTAGAATAGTACCTCCCCCTATACCAGGTGTCGTAAGAGGCGGCTAAGGTTACAAGAACCGGTGGTTGATGGCGGTATATCCATGCAAAAAAGTCAGCTTAAATATACAGGGCGGGGATGGGCGGCAGCTTCCCCGTCGCAAAAACTGCGCTCTGCGTTTGCCAGCACGCTTGCTAAGCGCGGCAATTATGGGCAGCATACCCCCTTTCGTGGACAGGCCTATCTCCAACAGTGGACTTTAAATGGCTGTCGTGTATGTATGTATTTTTTGCATATTATTTATGTATGCATATTATTAAAAAACGACCTAGATTTTAACCAAAGACCGAAAGTTTAACTCAAGTGTGTTATATACGTAACTAAGTTTTATTTTAAATAAAAATATAATGATAATGAAAACGAATACGAACGTAGATCTTGTATAGATTTAAATGAAATTAACAATGGGATAATAATGAGTATATATTCTAAAGAAGGGCCAGATCAGAAGTACCAAGATTAAACGAGCGTGTATGAATAGACTAATGCGAGTAAGGGAAGCGAAAGAGGCTTGCCAAGATCGTAGCAGGTGGAGATCCATAGTCTCTGCCTACCCTGATGGGACACAGTGATGTATATATATGTATGTATGTATGAGTATACTTATTCAGTTATGTTGTATTTTTTCAATAGATAAACATTAAAAAATCGGGATTAGCCTGAACTTGTACATACTCTGTGGTGTTTAGATTTTAACTATCTATTTAATCTAAATGTGTTGTTTCAAGTGGTAAAATATTATGGTTTACACAAACTGTATGAGATCAGTTATTAAAACGGTTAAGTACCAAGTATAATTTTTTTACTAGCACTCAGATATATTTAGTAACAGGGCAAGTGCGAGCGTACCGACGATGGCCGCTTGACCTTAAATGTTTAACTACTTAATACATAGTTTCCTCTATAAATGTTTAACAGAACAATCGTGACTTAGAGCTAAACTTATATAACAGTTAAATTATACTAAACGCTTTCAATATTTTGTCAATTATCCACCTCTGGACTTGTCTATCGATCCGGTCGTATGCGGCTGCATCGAGCTCGATGCTGTGGTTCTAGTGGCTTGCTAAAGATAATCTGACATAATAGTGCAGTCTTTTCGGTGACTGCGTGCACCTGAACTGTAGTCGCGTGTATAAGCTATTTCGGTTTTAACGTTTTGAGACAGAACCCCAAGCATTATTACGACATGCTCATGTAAATATGCGCTTATTATTCTGTAATTACTATAGACAACTATAAATAGCTATAGCTGTCTATTTACTCTAATAATTGTTCGCGCCCTTAATTTGTACTAAGAATTATAATGTGATACAAGCTTGCGGAAATTATTTCACCGTATTTGTCTACAATATATCAAAAATAATTGTCCCCGCTAATTGTTGTTTTTATTTGAACATTACGAGCTTCGAGTTCAAGGTTTATGAGTTGCTTAATAAAATAAGAATTTTATAAGAAGGTTGTTCTTTTAATTGCATTTGTAGTTCACGACATTGTAGTAATTAATTATTTTAACCAACATAATTGTGCTTACTTGTATTATCGTTTAATTCCACAAATTTTGAAATTAATTCTGTGTCTTAGATGGACTGATAGTCAAGCGAAAGACTAAAACCCTTTATGCAGGCTTGGATGGTTCTCCAGGGGCGGTACGACTACTGTATACGACTACTACAAATATTTCCGCGTCTTAACGCCATCTTTTTGGTCTTCTTAGCGTTCTTTTCGACTGTTGATAACAAGAGGTTAAGGTTGGAGGAAGGCCGTTGGTTACGTGGGCAAGAGTAGTCTTGCCCCGGTATCCGGAGCCCATATAGTTGCTGATTGTTTTCCGGAGTGACACCAGCTCCTTGGATATTGTCAGCGCAGGACAGTCCATTGTGACAAGGCTGATTGTTTCTTCGCTTCTTACTCTGGCTGTTGGCAATATCTACAGTTTATTGTTTGTATATTTCGTGTTTAGTAGTGCCGTAGTGTACACTCCCACAATGATACGCAGCTGTGACCTCCACAGCCTTCTCAGCAAGAAATATAGCCTGGGATATAAATTTCACTTCACCTCGAGTTATATTAATTATTGGCTTTATATGGTAGCGTCTGGCAAATGATGTTCCGCCAATTTGCAAGAAAAATGTATTCTACTACACCAGTGTGTTTTACCCACGGCCGGCGGTGAAACAGGAGTCTGAAGACTACAGAATTTAATTATAGGAAAATTAATGCATTGGATATTTGTTCTACGGTATGAGTAAATATGTATGTAAAACAAAAATAACAATGTTCACAATTTAAAGATTAATTACTATTAAAAAAATAAATACTAAAACTAAAAATATTTACTTCATTTACTTAAGGGGTATTACTTATGACAGTTTGCTGTTTATATACTTAGATGCCTTAGAATTGATGATCTATTTTTAATTTCTTTGGTTTGGTAATTCCATACAAATCGATCATACTGAAGTGACTATAGGTGACGTAAAGATGTTAGCTTCCATTCTACTTGCTTGATTCCATGATTGTAAATCAAGTTTACGATATTGATTAGTATAATATGTACACTTCTATTTTAAAATTTGCATGAATAACGTACGTATGTCGAGTTTGTGACACGTACATACACAATCGCGCTAGTAGCTTAACGCACGCGTTTAGGCTCGCAAATTACCCCTTATACTTAAATACCTCCATGTTTACAAACATACAATTAAAATGAAATGAAATTGGTTTCTCGTACAGGTATTGTGCAGATACCTGTGTAGTTACGTTTATTTCTATACAATGCTACTAGAATTTCCAAACAAAGAATAATATTGATGTATTAACCTATTAATTATATTAAATCAAAAACTTTTGTTAACACAAATATATTGGCAAACGTAAGCAAATTCGAATACAGCTTCGGCGAGTATAGTCAGAACCGGTTACAGTACAAGTAACAGGTATATAGCAAAATTGACGCGTACTGCGAAGCGTTTGGCGTAATTGAACTTGAAAGGCTGTTTGACCCCGCTTATAAAATTTACATTGAAAATGAGGATATAAATGAAAATGATTCTCTTATATTATTTTTCTTACTTCTTTGGTTACCTAATTATATTACATATCTATGAAATGGAATTTTATCATCACTATTAAATTAAATTTTCCTACTTGTATAGAGTGATTTTCTTGTATAGTATTTATATCCGTGGTTGGGTGCAAAGTCCAACAGCAATTAAATATATTCATTAAGAATGTAAAACGCACAGGTCGGGGATGAGCAGCAGCATCCCTGTCGCAAAAGCGACGATCTGCGATTGCCAAATCGCTTGCCCAGCAATTATTGGCAAATCCCCCCTTTTTGGGGAGACCTATATCCAGCAGCAGACTTACAATGGCTGGTATGATGATGATAATGATTAAGAATGTCACTATATATCACATAATTGAACTATTAAAGCATTTCGATTCATTGCAAAGCAATTACTTTTTAATGGCTATAAAACGTTATTTATTTATCTTTTACCTTTCATTTTAGATTTTGATTCGTTGCATGTAAGCCAGCTGTAATCTGATTGTAATTGTAATTGTCTTTGTATTTAGAGCAATTTGCATAATAATACTTAAAAATATAACTTAAAATATGCGGTATCCGCACAAAATGGGCTGTACTATTGTACAAATATCTATGCACGCTTAATTTTTTTTAACTGAAATTCTCGATGTACTTTAGTCGTTGGATTTAATTTCATTGATAATTATGTATTTATTATTGCATGTTTTTAATGTAATATGTAGAAATGGTGTATTGAATTTTTCGTGGTTAAATATTATTTTCCTGGTTATTATCGGGAAATTAATTATTATTATTAAAAAAAATAATAATTAATAACTATATATACAAAGGCCAAAAGATCTACTAAAGGATTTCAAAATTAAATATTATTTAGCGTCCTATATCGTATATATACGAAACATACAAGCAGGGACGCACAGTGAAGTCGGAGTTTGGCGAATACGTAGGTATTCTATACATTCGGACTTACTGTATGAATGGACGTGGTTCTACTGTATGAACGTAACACAATCACTTAAAAAAAGAGCGTCCAACCACGCCTCCATCTTTTTTTTTGCCTGGGGATGAAATTAAACCAAGGTATAAATTTTTATTTGTTCTGTCCTTTTCCACAGACTTCTGAGGGGATAACTCGGTATGATAAGAAAACCCGACCTATTCTATCGGCTTCAAACCGGTTTGTTTCCAGTCCAACACACGGCGATTTATAGAGCATTGTGGTTTCACCCGCGTAGTTCCTTTTCTCTAGAGCGTTATAACTTGACGATGGAATCGTAAGGTTCTGGAATGGAAACCATGCACTGGCAAGCGCAGCGTTGGATGTCCACCCTCAAGGTGGACAGACGATCAGACTAAAACCGCAGGATCGCGCTGGACCCAGGCGGCATACAACCGGTCCTATTCGATATCACTTTGAGAAGCCTATGTCCAGTCAATGGACGTCTTGCGGCTGATAATGATGATTATAACTTATTTTATTTAATGATAATGTAATTAGCCATCAATAAAAAAGATTTTGAAGTCGATCCAATTGCTGATTATAAACTAAAAAGTTACTTTTAGGTAGGGATCTCTCATTGACCCAGTAGATCTATCTCGGAATCGAAAGCTACGTTCTTTCTAAAGTTAAAAAAGCACATATTAGGTTTAGTTGATTTTTTTGTATATAGGACAGTGATACAACGTTACTTTCGTATTTATAATATTACGTAGAAATAATAAATAAAAGTGAACGTTAATTAATAATTAAAATACCATCATTGAATAACCGGGGACCAATTCACCAGATATGTAGTATGATCATGTGTCCAACTTTCGTACTAAGCTCAAATGGCTTCCTATTCGACTTCGCAGGTATATTTATATGTTCATATGTATGTATGTTTGTTTAATTGTTGTACTAAACACACCTCAATCTTCGACCAGGTTTAACGTTATTTCTATCCAAAGGTTGCCTGTAAAAAATTGCATTTAGCGATAAGGTCACCTCTTGTACCTACTATTTCATGTTTTTGTGATGTTCTTGTGTTGTTTTTATTGGTGTACAATAAAGAGTATTTATAAATTAGCATTATGTAGAGGTGGATATAATATAAAATTATATGTTAAGTTTCTACTTCTAAGTGGACAAACAGGCAACTTGAAGGCTTACAAACTTCGCGTCGACACACCTGATGAAATAGTAACTAAAAAAAATACAACAATAACTTTCTCAAATTATCTAGAAAAGTTATTTTAATAATGAGAAATTAGTATAAATAATTGGAAGTTACTGACTGTGTAATAATTTGATGACCATATTTGAAACGCATGAAAATTTGATTCATGTTTGTAAAGTTTAAATAAAATAAAAGAAAAAAATAGATTGTACCACTTATCAGCAAAGCAGGAGTGTTGTCACCTTTAACAATCATATTTTTGCTAATTAGTTGTCGTAGTCACTATAATTAAGTAAACGTTTTTAAAAGGAAATAAGATTTTAATTATTCCTATTATACGAAATTGCGTAACGCTCTATTGATACCCGAACGGAGTTAAATGTTTACCCAAAACTACCTTTTGAATGTCACTAGAATACGCCCCTCGCACAAAACAAGGTATCATGTAAGTTTCATACATTTGTGATCTTTACATAGACATTGAATGTAGTCAGGTCATTTGCTTTTTTTATGTGCACAATTCTGTGCAAAACATCGATCACACAAGACCAAATCTATTAAATAAAATAACTGTCCATTAATACTAAACAATATGTCGTTGTTTTTCGCTGATAAATATCATACAAACAATGACGCAAACCAATAAAAAAATATTGCGCATTACTTCGAATAAGGGTAAGCTATTATTCTTTGGGACCACACGCAAGATATTCATATAACTATACTTTTCTTGTGCTTAACTGAATTAATTAAAAGCATAATGTTATAAAGTGTTAATTATAACTTCATTATACATTTTGGAAGGTAATTATGGTCAGTAGAAAGCATTATAGAATCGTACGATTAGAATTACATATGTATCATATATATAAGTCGTACCTAAAACAAAATTGTTAAACCCTTGTACTGAACTACATACATAGTTATATTTTGATTATTTATTCATTTCCCCATAATAACAAATCAATTTAGGGTTGTCAGACACTATTAAATTGAGTAATGTTTAAATTTAATTGTATTACCATCTGTTACACTATTATTGGCCAGGCATATTCAATAAAATGTTTTCAACTTGGGTTGTGTACCCTAAAGCGATATAAACTACGAATTATTTAACGTTTGCGAGCTAAACTTATTATAGAAGTAGAATTGTATATATTTTTTAATCTATATTGGTTATGTTTTGTTAATAAAGCCTTGCATATACGACTTCATTATAGAATAATGGAGCTCCAAAATCCAGTTCTTAAAAATAATCTTTGCACCTTTGATTTATACAATTAAATTGAATTTAAACAGTAGCATTTTGCTCAAAATACATAATTTTTTTAATGAGGGTAGTTCTGCTACGGGTAGTTCTCCCAACTACTCCATCGAGTGTGTGACGCTCAATAGGGTGTTGGGAAAATCGTTTGGTATCTCTTCTAGCTCGACTAGCAATTTGTAAACACAAGTTTATTAATTATTTACCTGCAGAGCCTTCCTAGTCGTGACCTCCGTTTGGTTTCTGGTGTCATGTTCTCTTAGATTTGCTTTTATTCGTAGTCGTACAGTGTACACCGTGCGGGACTGACGGACTGACTGCAGTCTTTCCGTTTTGTCGGCGTATTACGATTTCAGTATTACTTATTGCAATTTGCAATTTGAGTGTCTTTCTGTCTTTTCAAGGTAATTAACTTATATTCTATCTTTAAGGAGATTATATTTTGTTTTTAAACTAGAATAAATATCTATATATTTTAGAGCCTGAACTAAGTTTGAATTAATTACGTTTCATGAATATTTACATTATCCATTTATTTTTACTTTAATATTAAATTTCTTGATAATTTATAAGTACAGTAAGTATTTTCTTAAGCAGTGTTAAGAGCTTAAATAAATATGAAACCTACGGACTAGAATATTATATTTACGATTCAAATAAAGCTATATAGGCTTAATTAGTGGTTATTTTATTTTGAATATAGGCTTTATACATAT
>JACJUM010003129.1:8566033-8596997 GCA_020976665.1 Heortia vitessoides
TTGTTTAAATCTCCAATTAAATTAACACATCCAAAATCTTCATTACAGTTCCCTCTTTTTATAATATCCACAGTACGATAATCACTTAATCAATAAATATCAGTATCTCACTACGAAACAGGTTGGTTACAAATCCTATTGTAATCGATAACCAAACTTATCTCTACAGTTAGCATAAGGTGTATTCTCCACAAAACGGGTAGGATGTTCCCCTAAAAACATTTATTTTAGGAGAACGATCTTATGAAATATGAGTCAGACAATAAGCAATATTAAAAGTATCAGTACTTCCTTCGATAGTACTAAAATCAACGACTAATTTGAAATGGTGGAAGCATTGCGTTCGTCCAAAAAAACGAAAATAACTGTTCTATTAACTATTAATATGATTGAATTGTATGTATTCTTAAGTTGAATAAGGACAAAGTTAGGAGAAGATCTCTATATGATCTCTTGATATTCTATATATAAGGAAATTTTTAGTTAGTTATTTGTTTTTTATTTGTTTTCAATTGCATTTATATATACTATACATGCAAATAAACAATTCAAAATGGCGTATATAAAAGCATGTGGCACAAGGCATGGTAATGATATAAAAACACAAGAAATGCAAATAATTACTAATTCCGCACACATACTGATTGTTGTTAATAATCGCTGATAAAACACAACGTCATAGGTATTTCGCAAACATGGTATTCAATAACTTAAAAACATCGTTTGAAATGTAGACATACCTTACTTACTTACATGTAAGTATACGAGCTGACCCGGCAAACATTGTTCTGCCATATAAATTAATTTTAACATATAATTTTGTTACCGCTATTAAAAAACTGGAATTGGTGGTAGAAGGATGAAAACTAAAGGTTCTAAGTATTTATAATGTGACATCATATTTTTTTTCATAGATAAAGAAGGACCAGCCTTATCGCTTAAGGCTAAGAAAAATAGGTAGATAACAACAGAATTTCTGGTCTAAAATAATAACCTAAAAAATTAATGTAAAATTTCATCAAAGTTGTTTAAAAAATATTGGAAAACTGATAGAGACACTGTAGTAAACAAGCTCTAAATAAGAAAGTAATATTAGTTCTTTCACGTAAATGTCGATTACTGTTGTTGTCCCGTGCCTTTCCAAAGTTTTGCAAATTATAAACACAAATATTCTTATTTGTTCCAGATGCCGCAAGCAGTGAACCACGACGTAGCTTCAATCAGGGAGTGGATAGCTAAGGAGCCGCATTTGCCACAAGACCTCGGTGAGATTTCTCAATACATCGATCTACATGCACCCAGCGTTCGCCAAAAGCGTTGGCGCAAGCCGACACTGGCAGCAAACAAATACACTAATTTAAACTATGCATTGATACGTAAGTTTATTCGATAGTGGAATGGAATCAAATGTCGTCGGATTAACTTCAAAGTAGCAAGCAGTTCATAGCAGCAAGGACATTCATAAAAAATATGTCTGATAGTAGGTAATAAATTTGTTACTCAAGAAACTGTACTCTTCAACACAAGTTTAAGAATAATATTATTGGATCTCATACAAAAGGTCGTCTGCATTGGTACTACTACCGCCAACTAGCACTAGTGTTCGCATTGGTGTGTCCCGGTCTGTAGGGTGAGAGAGGCAGTGAATTTACTGGTTAATGTGTTATTGATATCCTTTTGATATTAAGAGCATCTATAGGCTACAGTGACAATCTATCACGCGGACTGTATGTATGTGTCATATTATGCCCCTTTAATCTATAATTAAATAGGTGATTTAATTGCTTTTTAAGTACTGAGTACACAAGCCAATGAACGTGAAATTTGCCATATTTAAAATGAAACGAGAACAAGTAGTGAATAATGCAGTTTCATTTTCACTAAATCCATTACACATACTATTATTTTAACTGACATTTATTCTATATAATATATATATATATATATATATAATAAATATATAATGTTCAATGATTTTTCAACAGTTAATTATTGCTGTTGAATCTTATCGTCATCAACATCGACAACACTCATCCAACTCCTTCCATTCCTTTCTATTTAGCGCTGTCCTAGTCCATGCTTTTCCGGCTGTTGCCTTAATTTCGTCATGCTACCTACGGTATAGTCTTCCGCATTTTCCGTTGGTGTTTTTTGAATACCAGAATATGTGTATGGCCGGCCCATCTCCACTTGAGTTTTCTTATTATTGTAGTCACATATATTTTCGTACGTTTCCTCATTTGTTTGTTTTTATTCTGTGCGATTTCTTTATATTTAGCAAGACAAATGGTCTATTATTCATATATATTCCCTAACACAGCAACTCAGCGTTTTGGAAATCGAAACCTTTTACTCGTCCATCAACACTGGCATAAAAGAATATACACACAAAAACTGTTTTGTTATGAGACATTTTAATGCGCAAGTTGGAACTCCAAGACTAGGAGAAAACATAACACTTGGTCCTTATAGCAGTGGTACAAGGACGAGAAATGGTCTGAAATTATTCGAAATGGCATTGAAAAGCAACATGAACGTACTAAACAGTAAATTTAAGAAAAGCAGATATAGAAGATGGACATGGGTATCATCAGACGACCGATTTAAAAATTCAATAGATTACATTATCACAAAAAGGCCCAAACTATTTGTCAACTGTGGCACAATCGCAAACCTAAATTTCAATTGTAACCATAGGATGCTCATGACATGTTTATACCCAACATATACTTCAAACTTAGGTTGGTCTTTCAAGATCACAGCACAACTAATTATGGTAAACAACAAGCCGACATTAGAAACTGACCTAGAAAAACTAAGATCAGTGCCAAAACTATCTTTTCAATATCTCAGTACCCAGGAGAAATACAATGTACTACATGGCATACTAACAACAAGATCGAATACTAGTAATAAGGAAAAACAAATGGATAAAAAAAACATATCAGAAAAAACGTTGGGGATAAAAGGTCGGAACTGATTAATACAATACAACGAAGGTTAAGCAGACATATATAAACATAAATGAAAATAGATCGCGAACGTCATAAGCTTGAAATCTTTGAGAACCAGATTGCTAAGACAGGAGGTGTTAAAAGAGCACTAAGATTTTTAACTGATCGAAGAAATTGGATAGCCAACATGAACGACCGATAAGGCAAGACAAAAACTAAGAGATTAGATATTCTAGCAATAGTAATAAATTTTTATGAAAATCTGTACACGAATAACAACCACACAGGCAGTACTGATCTAAATGGCAACGATAGTGTACCTTCCATACTAGCTGAAGAGATACACAAGGAAATTGAAACACAGAAGAATAACAAAGCTCCTGGCCCAGACCAAATCAGTAATGAGCTGTTAATATCGTGATGATATACTGCATACTGAAGTAATTCCAGCACAATGGGCAACATCAAAAATAATATTACCATATAAAAATGGTGACATGAATAATATAAACAACTACAGAACCCAACCTTATGTCCAGCTTTTATAAAGTGTTCGCAAAAGTAATTCTAGGTAGAATCACCAAAACCCTGGATGAAAATCAACCTCAGGAGCAGGCGGGTTTTAGAACAGGTTACTCAACGGTAGGTCACATTCATGTTGTAAGGCAAATCTTCGAGAAAAATAAAGAGTTTAATATACCATTCTACTGTTGTTTCATCGATTACAACAAGGCATTGAACTGGTTCTATAGAACCCGAATATATATGACAGAGTTTAAAGAATCAAGGAGTAGAACATAAATATATAAGAATTTCGAAAAATATATAAATATTCGAATAATTTATTTCAACCAACACAGTTTTTTTTTATTCTGCGGTACTACCTGGTAACTTTGTTTATGTAAATGTCCGTTGGATATTGGGACTTCTGTAATTGAATGCCATTAATATTATTTTAGATTATTTACAGTAACATGTTTTTTCTATACATTTTGTTAGTTACCTAGCACAATATATATATTGTTTAAATAAACAAAAATGTATATTTTCAATAATCAGCAAAGAAAGTAAATTGTTCGATATCTGATACCTAACGCTTTGATATTGAATATTAATCTAATTGTATAATGCTAATCAATTTGTAATAATTTCGCTACACAGGACGTGTAGCGGTCGTATTTTCAGTCATACTTACTTCATTCTAAACGTCACCGTAGCCTAAGCCTATGTGATAGCTTACAAATACGGGTTTGCAGGCTATCACATAAAAAAGGAATTTAATACCCCTAACATTCTTCAAGCCGTAACTCCAGCAAAGAACACTTCTGTTGGCGGTAATTATTATAATATATTTGTTTCATCATACCAGCTATTAAAAGTTTACTGCTGGACAAAGGCCTCTCCAAGCGGGTATTTGCTCATAATTGCCGCGCTGGGCAGGCGTGCTGGCACTCGCAGAGTGCAGCTTTCGCAACGGGAAAGCTGCTGACCATCCCCGCTCTTTGCATTTGAGCAGCACTATTCCGGATGGATGTACTGCCATCGTCTCTTATGACACTAGGTACAGGGGGAGGCACTATTCTACTCTGCCGGTACCACATGAAAGAACGTTAAACTGCACATAATTAAAATATATGTGAACTTAATTGTCCGTACTATATGATCGAATGTTTGTTTAAAAACAGTATATATTTTTCGATTGTAGTAAGTCAAAGGTGTCTAAGTATGTCTGTCCATGAATTTTTCGGTTACTTCACTTTCATGCCACCTCGACATTGGCAACCGAATTGAATGTTGCAATAATGTACACCGCTGGAATTCATGTTACCCAAATGCACTTACTAAATGTTTAACTTATGAAATCGCTCACAAGAAAATCACTAAATTAACGGCTTTAAGATTTTACCTTTTGTCGATCCTTTCTATAGAACGGTTAGCGTAAGTTAACTGAAATGTCGAACATAAAAAGAAAGTTAAGAGTTGTTTATAAGAGTAGTCAACGCGTATATGTTAGAATATCATCCTCATTGATATGAGACAATGGAAGATAAAGGCCTCTCCAAAATATTAATAGTATTTTGGCCATAATTGCCGCGCTGGGCAAGGGTGTTCACTGAGTGCAGCTTTCCCGATGGTGATGCTGCTGCCTATCCCCGCCTTATGCATATGAGCTACACTGTTGCGAATTGATATACCGCCATATGTTGGTTCTGGCACCTTAGTCGCCTCTTATGAGACCTGGTACAGGGGGAGGTAATATTCTACTCTGCCGGAACCACAAGGCTTTGCATGTTCGAATATAATATTTATGCAACCACTCTCCAATGACGGGGTGTAGTTAACACAGGTAATTTTTGACAACATATTTATCAATGCAAGGGATAATTACACGTGAGAATTATTTACCGCCCAAAATTTTAATCAATGTGTAAACATCTATAGTAATAAAGTTAAATCCTTTATTTCCATTTATACTACAGGGTTATTTAAGCCTTGGGGTACATGTAAAGTAGAAAAGTCTTGTCGAAAATGCTAACAAGGTATCGGAGCCAACAGATGGCAGTACCACAATACCCATCAAAAACAGTAGAGCCCCAGTAAAAATCAAGGCGGAGTGGGCAGTAGCATTACTGTCGAAGCTATATTCCGCTATTTTCCTGAGTGGAATCCGTCCAGAGTGGAATTTGCGGGCAAACACCCCTTTTTACTGGAGGCATATTTCCAACAGTGGAGCCCTAGATAGAGAGTTATTTAAAGAATACTTGTATCATATTGTCTTGAGTTAAAAAAAAACCTTTTGAAAGCTATGGTTTTATATCATCACTATCCAATCAAGTTTTTACGATCATTTGTGTGACACGGCCTCGACCGTGGATGATGTGTTTTTGAATAAATTGTTTTTGTTTATATATCACCATAATATTGATGTTACTTTACAGCTTTTGAAGGTTACGTCACCACAGCTTGAGCCACTCATACATATAATATTTAAAAAATACACGATTTTATATATGTGGATCATATATAAAAGCTAGCAGTGCCCGCGTCTTCATCTGCGTAGAAACGTAACTTTAGGGAGTTTAATAGCCTTCCTCAATAATTGTACTATCAACACTGAAAGATTTTTTCGAATCGGACCTGAGATTATAGCGCGTTCAAACAAACTACCAAACAAACTCTTCAGCTTTAATTTATTAGTATACGTTTCGTGTCAAGTTATTTGTCGGTAAAGTAAATTTCTAACTTTTGACCAATTTTTTATTTTAATCATTTTTAATCTAGTTCAGTTTGATTCAATATCAGAAATAGGATAGTTATATCTACATTTACAGTTTTTTATGATATAGTTGAGCCAAGATACCGTTTGTCGAGTAAGCGAATGTATATATATATATATATACACACATATATACATCTTTAATTTTATTTGATATATACATTGTATTACATTAGTTTTATTTATTAATTTATTCTAAATAAAAAAAATTATTCAATAATAAGATCTAAATGTTATGTTAGGGATGCTTAAGTCCAGCAGTGGATTTCCTCCATCTATTATGAAGCATAATAAACTAGGAATAAAGCATTGGCAAATGACTAGCACTAAATGATTACACTAAGTAATTACCGTAAGGAACGGAGGCGATGGGTAGCTCCATCTATACTAGTTGTGTAAGAAGTGATTGGGCTACTAGGACCGACAAATAGTGATAAATACTAAATGTAATAACGTCTATGGGCAGTAGCCATTGTTTCTGCTCGGCTTGGCAATCATCGGCGAAAATACACTTCAGAAAAAAAAATTATTCCCAAACCGTCTCATGCACTGACTCAAAGATAAGTCGCTTAAAGCGCTTGTGTTACGGACATCGGACAATACAAAAATAACAAATATAATACTTAAATACATACATCTAATACCCAGATACAGAACAAATACAAGTATCATCATATAACATTTTATATATATAGGATAATTACTATCTGCGCCATCAGAACTGTCAATTTAATAGAAACTATAATATTGATTGAAAATATACTTAAATAAATTATGAAATGATTTGATACAAAAACATACGCACGATTTGTCCTGCGCCATAATTTGAATGAACACTTTTGCCTAGACCCAACCTCACATTATATATAACAATTTAATTGCTTTTAACTCTGGTAATTATTCTGTCACTTAGTTGCCGCCATTTTGTTATTTATTGATATACTTTATAGCTTTAACATTAGAGCTATTTCGAATTATTGTTTTTACATATAATTAGAATCTTAATTAATTAGGGCTGTCATTCGATGCCGAGCTGTTCGAAGTGAGCCAAAGAATTGTTGCTGCGATGATGAGCCTAATGGCACAGTGCTCTTAACTTGTGCACCAATATTTGTGATTCCTCTGTTGTCCGATATCTGTGGCGCAAGTGATTTAACTAACTTATCTCGGAATCGAGTTAAAAAGTATGAGATGTTCTATGAATTTATTATTACTATTATTTAGATTATTGATTTACAATTCGTAGATTTCTTTTAAGCTTCACAATAATCTCCGCATAGTAGAATCTGTTATGAATTAATGATAATGTAAATGAATTAATGATATATATATATATATCGGTTATCTGTATTCAATCAATAGCTTTTTAGGTACCTAGTTGTATGGGCGGTAGCGTATGTTGTTTCTGGCTATATGAAGTAGACTTGGGACTTGGTTCTAAAATTATTATTTTTGATATTGATTTACCTTTAAAGGATACATATGTACATAAATTAACTTGTTTTTGTTGGATTTGCTTAGGAAGAACATATTTATGAAAATATTTTTTTAGAGAAAGTCTCCTACCTTCAATATAAATAGCTCGTATATATAATAACTGCTTGTTGATTAATACTCTTCACGTGTAAGATCAGATTACGTTATCAATGGAGAGAACTATGGACTCTTTATACATCGCTTTATTATATAGGTGATTTCACACATCCTCAATTTTTCAATCTTATTTAGCACGTTCTGAGAACTTGTTTAAAGTACCTATATTAATTCGCTATATTTATGATTATATAAGTACAAACCATCTACACAAATTTCTTTTTTTAAACATTGACTTCCCTGCTATTACTAATTAGAATGTAGGTCTGTTGCCGAACTTATTATTTATACGGAATCAAACCATCGAATCATTAGTCAAACATCACAAGTCAAGGGTTCGTAATGAATAAATATTGCGTGCATTTTCCAGATGACTTCATGTTAAGAAAGTTTCTGCACAGCTGCTATGGGAGTTTAGAGAGGACAAAGAAAGCCATCGAGAGGTTCTGCATGACCAGGTCTTCCATGCCGGAGGTTTACACTTTAAGAGATCCCGTCTCAGCCAAGATGCGAGTGGCGTTTTCGATCACGTAAGATTTTTGACAACCTTCGTGAATGTTAATTTTACTTCAGTCATAAACATAATATTAATGCTTACTTGAATGTAAACTTTACTTAGACATTATCAATGCCTATGACTGAATCGTAAAATAATGTATACTAACATAGGGATCGTATAATTTTGGCTGCCTAATTTTACATAATTACATATACGATATCAACAAATCAGAAATACTATCCTAAGATTTCGCAGATTTTATGCCTTGAGAACTTCGTGTTCTAATATGATAGGAATTTTTAGTAAATTTCTTCTTAAAATCCCCAGAAGTCGTTTATAAACAAACATTCACGTTAAGCTAATAAAAGCGTGTTAAAAACACTTCGTATATTTTCACTCTATATAAAAATTAATAATTGACATATATGGTTAGTATTGCTCAACATGACATAACACATTCGTTCACGAAATCGAAACAATTTGAAACTGTCCAGTTGAGCCAGCAATTTTTTAAAACTGACCTTCGTTATTACCCTTGATAAGTTATATTTATCTCACTTTAAGTATGTATATAAATAAACTTGACCTGTTTATTTCCGATCGAGAAAATATCAAATTGAGTCACGAGTAACAGACATGCTGATTTTTAATGTAACCTTTTGACATTGTTTCTACGTCTACATTGTTTGAACTTATGCTATTCATAATTCATTGTATGTGACCAGTTCTATATTCACGACTTTAAAGGAATGTATGAATAAATGAGTGTGGGCTAGCCGTCCTCACGCCTAGTAGAACCTCCCTTTGTACCAGGTGTCGTAAGAGGTGTCTAATGTACCAGAACCGACAGATAACGGTATATACATTCGAAACAACAGCATCCCGGTCGCGAAAGCTGCACTCTGCTGTTGCCAACACGCTTGCCCAGCGCGGCAATTATTGGCAAAATTCCCATTTTCTTGTATTCATTTAGTATCTTCCTAGTATTAATTTATTAAAAACAAATTGAAAGCAAACTGCACAAATTAAAAACAAACAATGCATATACACATTGTTACCATGAAATCTTTCAAAAACAATTTCAAGAAAACAAAAGAGTAAAAGAACACTACGATAATTTTTATCTTTTGTCTTTCTCTGTTGTTGTTGCATTGGCAACTGTAATAACGATGTCAATGTAATTAAGATAGAGATGAAAAATAAAAAATTGTGCTTCATATTAGTGAAGCACAATTTTATATTTTTCATCTCCTTACCATAAGACAATATACCAAAATATCAGATGGATTCCCTCGGAGACTTCGTTTAATTTCATTCCCGCAGACCAATTTTGAGTAACCTAGAATTTAATCTGCATACAAAAGTTCTCGTGATTCCACAGGGCAGAGCCAATTTAGGGAGTAAGCAACGGTTTCACCATAACAACTTAGTAGGTCTCTGATTACTTCGTTCTTGGTTATATAAATATAAAACATATATATTTTAATTTAGCAAAAAACGATGTGTCTACGCATTGTTCAAGTAATTATGGCTACATTTTTTTCTTGTTTATCTACTACATGCATTCGTAGTTGAACCTTGAGGTTGAAACCATTATATAGATCAAAGAATAGAATTATACATTTACAAAGCTAAAGTTTATAGAGCAGACATAATAGAATGATAGGGTGTCGCAACAGCGTTCTCGACTAATGGACAATAATATTAGAGGTTAAGAAAAGGCATACGATTATTAAGTGTTTATATGAAAACTGTTTTGTATTTATCTAATCGTAATTAGTAACAAGTGCTTGGATCTTTTAAATAGACAACAGATAATTACGTATCTAAATAAATGTATTGTAAACTATAAGAGAAAAAGGACAATAGGAAAAAAAAAATCTATAGGGCAAAAAGAACAATAGGGCAAAAAAGTCAATAGGACAGACAGCCTTTTTATGATGGTGAGTATTAAAATTTACTGTAAAAATAAAATATTAATAATTTCATTTGAATTATTTAATAAATAATATTTAATAAAATATTAAGTTTAATAGTATTGCATAAAGTATTAAGTTTAATAGTAGTTAATAAAATATTAAGTTAGTTAGTAATAGTATTAAATAATTGATAATAGTTTTTGGCTTAACCATATTTTAATTGGAGTAACAGAATCAAATATTTTTTTATTAAATTAATCCTTAAGGCCCTTAAATAGAAACAAAACAATATCTGCTCACACTATATGCTATAACTAGTAGCACCCCACGGTTTCACCCGTGTTGTTTCCGAGAGAATAATAAATACAATAAGTATAAGGTTACTGCTTATAACAGTAGCTGTCTACCAATTAAAGTCCGATTATTTGAGTTCAAAAATCCAAAATAATCAATCTTAGGAATTCATAACCTAAATTAGATTAAATTTACTTTGAAAATTTGTTGTATTTCATACTAACTTTGCTAAAAAAGGGTTTTTACCCTCTTAGGGGATCAATTTCGAAAAATCCTTTCCAGTTGTTCACCTGTATTATAACCTGTTATATAATGATCTTTATCATTTGTGCAAAATGATAAGTGTTGAGGCACTGCGTTGATATGTCAGTTAGTCAGTCAGTCAGCTTCTCCTTTTACATAAATGGATGGTCTCACGTCTATATTAAACAATCACCAAATACATCTTAGCACGTAGTCTACTACGGCTATAATAGTAGTTAAATGAAATAAGAACCTGTAATAAAAACGATTGTGGTAAGAGGCCCCATAGCAATTCGGTCGGGTCGAGGGCCCCCCGCGACGGTACTTAAAATAATTACGAACGCTAAAACAAATCAAATATAAATATAATTAAACTTCAAGATAGTTAGATAATACTTCTCAGAAAGTACGTCAAACAATAGTACAGTCTATTAATAATTGTGGAACAATAAACAGTTAACATTCGCAAAGAATCTGAATTAGAACTCATTTCCTATTACGTAATGTATTTTTTTAATTGTACTGTGAGGTACGTTTTGTACTATAATTTTCAATTATCTCTCTATATTATATTAATTGATACATTTATCAAAACATAATTATTTAGAACTAAGTATTAAGTCTAAATGCACAATCATTTATACATGAATAAAGTATGCACGTTACAAGGAACAATAATTATTTAAAATCGCGGTCTAACATAAAAAAGAAAGCGAAAGTGGTACGTTCAAAAATCAAGGAAATTAAACTTATTTAATTTATGTGGACACAGTGTAGCGAAATACACTCAGCGACATGGAGCAAACATCGACGAAAACATTTTGCAAATGACATTGTACGAATTGCTGATACTAGCCACAGGCGAGTTGAAAATTTAGGATGGCGGAGAAGGCGCGCGGGAACTCGAAATAATATTTTCTCTAGTAAAATTGGACAGTGGATGTGATAATAAATTAATTCATACTAACTTTGCATCTTCATTCATCATCCATTTTACCCCTATAATATACTAGAAATAAATATAATAGAAATAGTGGACGGTAAGGTAAGAACGCGGTTTCAGCCGCGTACTTTCCTTATATTATTCACTTGAGAATAATGAATAATATAAGTAACTCTAGTTACTTCTTATAATATAAGTTGTTTGCACGTAAAAGTCCCGTTAAAACAAGTCTAGCAAAGAAATACCGTTTCGGAATTTACCTCAGTCAGACAGACAGAAAACAGAAAATACAAATCTGTTATGTTGATAATACAAAGAGACACTTAATTTTTATTTTTATGTATAGACAATGGTTTTGTATTTTCCAGTACGGTGGCAACCTTCGATTCCGGCGAAAACGAGATTCTTATACATCAGCTAGACGATCAGGGTTTAGAGAAATTCTCATTCTACGACATCCTCAAATCATTCTGCATCCAAGGCGACTACTGGCTGAAGGTCCACGACCGCTTCCCTGAAGGTCACATCATCGTTATGGATATAAAAGACTATTCACTCAAGATCATCTCCAAAGTCAACATTATGTATTTTAGAGATTTCTTGATTTTCCTTCTTGTAAGTACCAATACTATTGTAAATTCTCTTTTTTATTCTATACGTCATTTACATGATTAAATTTTACATGAGGTAGATCTCATAGGTCATCTGCATTAGTACCTCATTCTCACCTATTTCTACCGCCAAATAGCAGTGTTTGCATTGCTGTGTTCCGGCCTGAAGCATCAGGGTAAATTTGCTGGGTAATGTGGCATAATATCCTCAAGTCACAGGATTGACAACGCGTTAGTGATATCCATGTGATATTACGAGCGTCTATAGGTCGCAGTGATGCTTACTATTACGCAGGCTGTATGTTTGTATGCTTGTTTGTCGACCAGGTCAAATAAAAAAAGATGATAAGGTTCCTAGGTAAACTTCAATTCCTTAATTAATTATAAATTAAAGAATCAAGTGTCACAGAAGCTTTAAGACGCTCGGGTGATCGCAAGGATGTCTAAGTTAACTAACTAATGAGCTGCTAACCTTCTAACTAGAGTATATTATATCATAATACAGAGATCACTGCCTCACTAAAACAAAAGAATGCAAGGTTATTTAACATTGAAGATAGGACAGAATGTGGTAGCCATTCGAGTGTCTATTGTAAAACTTCTCTCTTCTTTGACGTATATAGAAAAGTGTGCTGTAAACATTTTATTACAGTATATATTATATACAGTGTAATACATCTTATTTAGGCAAGTTTTAGAGGCCTAGTCCAGCAGTGGACGTCTTATGGCTTATATGATGATGATGATGAGTCTCATGGAAAGGATCTTTATATTTATACTTCATTCTCAAGCAATTTCTAACGCCAAACATCGATGTTCGTAATGCTGTGCTCCAGTTTGATGGATGATAGAGGCAGTGAAATCACTGGATAATGTGACATAATATCTTCCAGTTACAAGATTGGTACCGCGTTAGTAATATCCTTGTGATATGAGTGTCTGAAGGATGCGGTGACGCTCACCTACTATCAGTCAGACAGTTCGGTTTTTTTTTGTTTAGCAATATAAAAGTACATTAAACTTTTTTGTGTAAAACGGTAGAATTGGCATTTTACAAAACAATAAATATGCAAAACTAAATAAACGCAACCAACGGCTTACTACTGTTAGGAAATTGTGTCTTCACCGTCTGCCAAAAGAGACCATGTTTATATTTGCCCCACTTTACAATAATAAGGAATTGTTTTTTTGTTCCAGGAAGCTATGCCGGTGCGTGTGAAGGAAGTGCACGTGGTAAATTGTCCGTCCTTCATCGATAAACTGTACGCACTCGTCAAACCGGCCCTGCCCAGTGAGATCTGTAACATTGTAAGTTTACTACTAAAGAGTTTCACCTCGATTCGCTTATTCACCTTATACTGCAATTATCTCCAAAGCTGTTTAATAAAGTCTCAAAATGTTCCGGTGGTTTGCGTAACGAACTTGCATGTCTGTAAATAAAGTTTATAAATTAAACAAAAAATACAATTTTTACTATATAATATATAAGAGTATTAAACAAAGAGGTCATTGAATAGCGAACTATAAACTCTTCGGTCTTAAAACTAAGTTTATAGTAAGCTCATTACGCAAGCCACCAAAAATAACTTGCAAGAAAAACGGATGGTGATAAAGGTTCTATTCGGGTTTATTAAGTTGGGTACAATGGAACCACTTCCGGCGTTGGCATTTACAAACCATTGTCTTAAAAATAACCATTGAAGTAATTCTATTGGTCAACAAACAGTTATATTATCTATATAATAACAGTAGTAAGCTTTAGAAATAAGTTCACGTTTCACTTATTTTTAAGACACGCTTATTGCTGCCAGATTACTTTATAAATAGTTCATTTAGAGATCGCTTAAATTCGAATTACTCTCTATTAGTTGTTTTTGTTTTATAATTTAAAATATCCTGTGAACTATTGGAATGAATATAATTTTTTGGTTGCCTACGTTTTGTGCTGTAGTTGAACATTTTACTAAAAATAAACTTGCGCAAAAGTCGTTTCATTTTATTCTTCTTAATCAAACTATCACATATAAAATATGAAGAATATGATATGACGGATCCAAAAAATGCACGTGTAATGGTACGCACGAATTTATTTTTTCTAACTTATATTTTGTATCATAATATCGTTTTTTTTAAGACGTAGGTATACTTGCGATGCTGCAAAAACTCGTTAAACATAACAAAACCTGCACAAAGAGCGGTCCCAAAGTTTACATCAACGTTGAACTAGGCTCAAACCCCTTGTATGTATATTTCAGTAAAGCTAAATTCCTCAAAATCAAAAAGATTTTCCTACATTGATATTTGTAAAAGTATCACTGTATAATTGTATCGAAACTTCTTCCGAACCAAAAATTAAAGCAGTAGATTTATTATCAACACAATTTTATGCATTTAGACTCATGGTAAGAAAAAATGACTTTAACAGCTTACATTACTTCAAAGGATTATTCAACCAATAATAATGGTTAATACCCATAAATGATTAACAACCAATAATAATGTGTCGATATGGCGGCAAAATTGATTTCTGAAAGACTTGATTTCATTAAAAGAAATGAAAAATATAAAGAGCAGAAAAGTATATCCATTTAAAAGAAGCCATGGCTAATGATGGCAATACAGACGCCTCTAATATTGCATTGCCAGCGCATTATATTGCCATCGTCATTTACAGGATCCCCCAGATACATGAATGAAAAAAGTCTAGATACCATGACCTATGTCAGGATAATAAATCTACTGCTTTGATTTTTCGATCCACTACTCTCTTACGTTATAATTCAAAACTATCTATGCCCGTGGATTCGCCTGCGTTTATTCGAAGAACAAACCTAGTATTTTATGCTCTCATTGGCTTATGTTATATACTATATATCTATATATTATATAACATCAGCCTATCTTATATATATATATTGGCTATCAAATACTGAAAGAGTTTTTTCTAATCGAACGAGTAATTCCTAAGCGCATTCAACGCAACTCTTCTGTTTTTTAATTTTGTAGTATAGATTTATATTTATTTGTTGACAACCTATAGAAAATCGACCACATTTAAGAAGTAAATTAGTTTATTGAAAGCTGGTTAATACGCACATTACATCTTTGTTCATGTCTTGTTTTGCCCAATAACAGATCTATTTCCACACAAACACAGAGAGCCTACACAAGTCATTAGACAGAAAGTGCCTTCCACTAGAATTGGGCGGAGAAGCTGGAAGTATGAAGGAGGAACACAGAGATTGGATCAAGAAAATTGAAGAAGATAGGTCAGTTCATTTAACTGTAACATTAACAAATTATAAACTTCAAAACAACAAAACATTAATTTTAAAACTAGTGTACTAATTATACTAAACATGTTTTTAAATTAGGACTTTTAACTGTACTATTAATATACTAAAAATATTATTGCATTCTAATTTTAAACAGACAAGTACCACTGTACCAAACCAAGACTTAACTCGACTATCAACAGGTATTCAAAATGTACTATTGCATTCAAAATGTATTGTTACATTTTAATTTGACAAAGACAAATACCACCTATGTGTAATGCTTACGTTTTCTAGATATTAATTTAAAAAATGAATGTAAGCACTTGTACCCAGTTATTAGGTATCACGGTCTCGATGACACAAAACCAAACTTACTTTTTAAGTATCTTGGGTTTAATAATATAATAATGAATAATATTATGTATTCATGCAACATATATTGACCTGACTTCGTGGTAAGTCGCTTGAAGCGCTTATGTTACGTACACAGAGTTCTGTGTACGTAACAAACACAAATATTCACCATAAAAAATAATAATCCTGGGTGGTGATCAAACCCCTGGCGCATAATGTAGGATCACTACCATCTGCACCATCAGGCCCGTGAAACTTTAAGACTTACAAATTGATGTTTTTAATTTACCTGCTGTTTTATATGCAATACACATAAATTTATTTAAGGAAGATCAACAGCGTTTCCCCTTTATGTTTGGACAAATAGTGAGTTACAGTCAATGTCAATCATTCACATATGCATATCAGAATTTGAATAATAATAAAAAGAACAGAAATCTAAAAGCTGACTAATAATGGATTAAAAATATGGTTTAACATATAGATGTCCACCTTACAGGGGCTTTCCACATAACGATTCGACAGCAAATTCCAAAGTATGTACGGATTCATTAGACTATCTATACAGAACCCAAACCCAGAATGCATTAGGCTCTATAGGGAGTACCACCAGTCTTTGTAGTATCGGAAATGATGCACCTTGTAAAATTAAAATAAATAATAAAGAAAAATTACACACTGAGAATTTCCTAGCCGCTTGAAATCAAACAGCCTATGACCAATGCGCAGTTAGTTAATATATTGCCTAGCGTTTAATCCGACGGTAAATTATGCCCTGCTCCCGCGAACTTGACGGGGAATGCCAGCAGGGACGTTTACATGTATTTACATTTATTAGTATCGCACTCTCACCCATAACTACCACCAAATTGCAATGTTCGCATTGCTGTTTTCCGGTGAATAGGGAGAAAGAGGCAGTGAATGTGACATAATATCGTGAGGTCAATGAGGTTCGCAACACGTTAGTCACATCCGTGTGATATCACCAGCGTCTATATCTTAAAGTGATCCTTAATGTCACGCAGATTGTATGCTCGTAGGTGGCATCGTCTAATAAAAAAAAATGGTGGAGTTCATTAATTAACGAATGTAGTTGCTTTTGCAATATAGTTAGTTAGATTAGTTTACTAACACTTAAATTTAGCTTATCTAGACTAAAGGAAACGAATGACTAAAAATGTATGAAAACGATTACCTATGTTTAAATTAATTTCAGAAAAATGTTCCTGAACGATAACATGTGGAAAGCAGACATCAAGAAGAAACCAAAGACAAATGCTGTAGAAAGTTCTATGAGTGGTTCATTCAGAACTCTCTCAATAGACTAATTGATCGATCTTATTCTAAGTAATAATCATTATCATAATAACCCTGTACTAGATAAAATAATATAGAAGTAAAAGACAATACAAATACTATAAATTATTGTGATCAATTACAAATACTATTTTCTAATGGGATTTAGTACAATACAAAATTTATTTTACAATGACGTTCTTCATTATTATTTCAAAGTTAGTTAAGGGCAGAAAGATAATGTCAATTTTTTATTTTGTTGAATACATGTCTCGATAATGTTTGGTATATTATAAATCGAACTGTATACATTTGTTAAAACTAAGTTATAATTTATATGGAAAAATACATACACATATCACAAGGAAAAATAAATAAAATAAATTAAATAACTTTCAATAAATTAACGTCTCTTTGCGTCTTTTTTTAATACAGGAAGTGACAGAACGTGCTGTGATTTAAACCAAAAGATTATACTATATAAAAACAAATAAATAAATTTCTTAAAAGTATAACACTATACGGGACGACGTCTACAAACGTTAACTAATATTGACGCTCGTGTCATATTCTAAGCCCTTCTTTTGTTAAGTATAGAACTGTATAATCATCATCGGATCAGCCATTGGATGACTGTTAGATATAGCCGAGTAAGGGAAAATTTTGCCCATAATTGCTACGCTGGGCAAGCATGTTGGCAATTACAGAGCGTTGCTGTCTCAACGGGGATGGCCTCCTCCCGGGATGGGATCCTCGCCCCGTGCATTTGAGCTCTTTCGGATGGATATACCGCCATCTGTCGATTATGGTACTTTAGTTGCCTCTCACGACAGCTGGTACAGGCGGAGATACTCTTCTACTCTACCGATGTCGGTAGTCACAGCCGTCTGTAAACGTTAAAAGAATGTCTATGGGATAAGAGTCCGTCAATAGCATACTTAAATGTATGTGTTCGGCCGCTCCGCTGAAAGTGTTAACGTGCAATGCAACGCATAGTATGTTGTTGAAAGCAACGTGCAACACTAAGTGTTATTTATAAAATGGAAAAAATACATTGCATGGTCAAACTGTGTCGGAAAAATAATGTGTAAAAATAAACTTAATCTATATAAGTATTCAGTATATATTATTTTCATTATAAATCCTTCATACCCAATATCCTGAACATGTAGAGCTTCATAGACTCCCTAGAATGGAGACCATATACCTGAAGCGCAGCGTAGGGCGTCCACTCACAAGACAGTTGATCTGACGAAATCGCAGGATCGCGCTGGACGCTAGCCGTATACAACCGGTAATATCGTAAATCACTTGGTGAAGCCTAAGTCTAGCAGTG
This sequence comes from Heortia vitessoides, assembly GCA_020976665.1. NCBI lineage: Eukaryota > Metazoa > Arthropoda > Insecta > Lepidoptera > Crambidae > Heortia > Heortia vitessoides. Next base: position 8,584,631 of record JACJUM010003129.1, read on the forward strand.
GTCGTCCTGCAGCTGATATAATGATGATGATGATGTTGATATATCAGGAGATAAAGCCTTTCAGTAGTCGGTACAAGAAGATAATCTTGTCGATCCATAAATTCGCAAGAGACTGCATACATATAAATAAAGTTGTTTTAATTTATACGAATAGTATAATTTGAAATGTTATAGGTATGCTAAACCAATACATAATAATATTACACGTAACATCTTATGACATGTCAAGGTCAATGGTCAATGTATGGATCGAACTGTTGGTAAGCAAAAAGTCATTACGGTCGGTTCAGTAGTTCAGAAGTTCATCCCGGATATATACCGTGACACAATTTATATATATATATAAAATGTTAGTCAGTATAGTTATTTTTGTCCGAGCATCGTAGTTTAATGGTTGCGAAGTAGGTGAAACACGTTTAATAACTTTCTAAATTGATTAGGTTTATTATCTATGAACCAGTCTGACCACTTTCTTTATGGTTCGGGATGTCGATTGCTTAGGATGATCATGTTTCAGAAGTGGAAGTTCGTCCCACCGGCAGTGATCCAATGACATAACACATTTTCTGTTTCAAAAGACGACGTTATGACGTTGGAAATAAAAGTCAAAATCCATAATCAACTAAATTAGTATTTATTTCCTTATGTTATGAAGTCAGCATAAAAGGATACGTGACTGCAGCCTATAGACGGTCGTGTCATCACAAAAGTATCACTAGCGTGTTGCCAACCCTGTGAACTGAAAATAATATGTCACATTTACCCGGTAATTGCACTGCCTCAGTTACCCTTCAATCCGGAACACAGCATTGCAAACATTGCTATTTAACGGTAGAAATAGGTGAATCTGAGGTACAAATGCAGGCAACCTTTATAAGAGTCCTACCTCAAGGTATCCTCAACCTATAGGAAATAAGGAAATATTATAAAGAGAAAAAATTAAATAGCTACTTCTTTACCGAGTAATAAGTATTTTCTATGACTATGTTATAATTTCTAAAAAATAAAGATACCTCTACCGAAAAAAACAATAAAAACTGGTTTTGTATTTTTTTACATTTGTAACAAATAAACGCAGAAATTACTGAACTTATTTCAAAAAGTCTTTCATGAATAGAACATTACATTACATTTTCAGCACGTGACTTGGATATCGCGAGTAATACCGGGGAGCGCTCTTAGTGACTGAAATATGGAAGACATAACATTAAGCTTGATTAATTTTAGATAATTTATTTTATTGATGTCCTAAATTATGTTAATTTTCTTTGATAACTGTTAGATTTTTATTTTATTTGTGTTTTAATATTTTGAAATGTAAACTATAATATGAATTTTAAATATCAGTAATATATTATTTTTCGTTTATTTTAATAACGTGCACATTGTTAATATGCGGTTTAACTGCATTTAAATGTGTTTGTTGAAACACACAGCAAATGTTTATTTGCTAAAATGGCAGCCATTATGGTCTGCTTAAAACATTTATAGTCAGATATGATTTTTAGTTTGTATTCAATACTTGCGTATATTAACGGGCCCGATTGCGCAGATGGTAATAATCCTATCCTATACGCCAAGGGTTCGATCCCCACACAGGATATTTATTTGTTTGTCCTGTGTCTAGCTGGTAATATGTGCTTAAATATTATATTTGTGATTCAACTGTTGTCTGATGTCCGTAGCACTTAAGCTTAGGGCTTTAAGCGACTTACCTCGGAGTCAAGTCAATGTATGAGATGTTGCGTGAATTTACTTATTTATTTAATTTATATTAATCGTACCAGCTCTATTGGAACTGTTGGACACAGATGGGGGGAAGATGGGGGGAATTTTTCCCATAATTGCCACGCTGGGCAAGCATGTTTGCAATCGCTGAGTGCAGCTTTCGGGATGTCCATCTCCGTCCTATGCATTTGAGCCACGCTGCTTCGGATGGATATACCGCCAACTGTCGGTTCCGGTACCTCAGTCGCCTCTTACGTCGCCTGTTACAGGGGGAGCTACTATTCTACTCTACCGGTACTTCACGGCTTAATTAATTTATATTGCTTCATACAATTACCTACAGTTATTATTTATGAGTCTTTCATACTAAAAGATGCCTTCCATTCATTAGGTGATTACCTATATACTATATAAGTCAACAACGGCACATGATGACAAATGTGTATGTGAAAATGTGAAAACTGTTGGGAATCCAATTAAATCTAATAAACAAATGTAGATTTCCAAAAAAAAAGAATCGATTTTTAGTCTTATTTTATTGTAAATCTACAAACAATAGGTACATACTAAAACATGCAATTATAACAGCGATATTTAAATATCAATCCTGACAAATAGAATTACAAAGCAGTTTCTAAGTGGTTATTTGTAAGATTATAAACATAAACTGCAGTTGCTAACAATTACTAGATATATTCTGTCACGCCATCTATGCTGAGCTAAAACATATTTAATACAATTTTTTACAACTTAATACAATTTATCGATATATAACATTACACGCGTAGATTTAGAGTGACTATATAGTCATATACATATATCACGTCATCAGAAATACCTATATAAAGTTCTTATAGAAAACAACCTAGTGAAACTAAACACTGAAATCGTGTAAATTAAATAACCCATACAATTTTAATAAGTGAGAATCTTATTACAACGCTGTCACAAGACATTTAACTCAGACAAGCATCTTATAGATAAAAGATATTGGTTTCTAAGTCTTAACTATTTTTCTGGGTAACTATACAACAAATAATTACATTACTCCATTCGTACATAGAATCTAATAAAATATAAACAATTAAATATTAAGACAACAGTTAATGAAAATGAAATTGAAAAACAAACATTAGAGAATCGATTTTACAAAACAACTTTTGAATAATACAAAGAGAAAAATACATATGAATGTTCTTTTACGCACCGTCCTGTCTATCGAGAAATATAAAAGAGACACTTCGTGAAAAATTTATTAGCTTTTACACTTACGTAAATAGTGATTCATACAATTATTCATAGCCGTTTTACAAAACAACGACAGTGTTCAATTGAAATTGAGACCCAGTTTATTTATCGTTCTTTAAGTAATTAACTTTATATTCATAGGTTTTATACGGTTTATTAAATCTTGGATCATAAATATATAGATAGATTTATGAATTAAATTACATATGTTGTTTTTATTTTCAGATAATTTGCCTAAGATGTACTTTTACATTTCTCGTCAGCTGTAAAGTCCGCAAAGTTTAAGATATAAAAATTGTTATTAGTCAAGCGCGAGCGACCGGAATGAGCCAGGCAGATCGCGCACTTTATCAGCGCGGTCGTCTTGGCAGTTGGACGGGCGGGCCGCCTCGTCCACCACCCAGCGCTCGTCGTGTTTCAAGAACCAGTCCCTGAAGAGCAAACATTTGAATATAGGAATATCTGTATACGCATTGCTATGTTCCGGTTTGATGGGAGACAAAACAGTAAAATTACTGGGTAATGTGATGTAATATATTGAAGTCACAAGGTTACATACGAACTAGTGATATATTGTGATATTACGAACTTCTCTAGACTGCAGTGACGCTTCTAACACGCGGACTGTATTTTTGTTTGCCTGCTTGTTTTAAAAAAAACAAATAAAAACTCCTGCGCGTTTCGTTCAACTACTTGATTTAATAGAGCCTGATATAAGAGTTGTTGATACTCACCTACCTCTACCATAATATATTTCTCAAAGCTCGTTTGAAAACTACAATTAATAGAAGAATACTATAATTTCTGATACATCTTTCACTTAAAACCAATGCCTATATGCATTTAGCAATTAATTCTATAATAGAAGGAATTTTTTGAAATAAATTCCTCCTAAAGTATGTAGTGTAAAAAAACTTCAACCAATATTTGAACACACTCTTATAAGTGAAAAACGTCACACAAATGCTCGGACCCGTTCGGACTAAAACCGTCAGATATATGTGTAAAAACTTGACAAAAGTATTTTAAAATCAAAACCAGAAAAGTAGAGTAGAATATGTTAGAGTAAGCATGCTCTTACCTCTTCGCTTCTATGCGCTTTACCCAGTATTTCTTGATGTCGACGACCGTGCCGGCCTTGCCACCGTATTCGTCCGGAAGTATTTCCTGAGGAATATCCTTGTATAGGGTGTCAGAATTTGGCTCGTGGAACTTTATCTGTGGAAATATATATAAAACAGTTATGAAGTGTTGTTTGAAGGTTTAAAATGTGCTCGACTTAACAATATAACCATACTAACGTATATTTAATTACTTATATTTAAATTTACTTTATTTTATTTTTATAAAATAGTAGTTAGTACACATCGAACTACCTATCACATTTTATTCGTTTATGTCCATCCAAAGGTTGCCTGGTATGTCGTGAGGTACCGGCAGATGGCGGTATAACCATCCGAAACAGTACAGCTTAAATGCAATAGGCGGGGATCAGCAGCAGCATCCCCATCACGATAGCTGCGCTCTGCGATTGCCAATACGCTTGCCCAGCGCGGCAATTATGGGCAAAAAACCTTCATTCTTAGAGAGGTTTGTGTCCAGTAGTGGACTTCCAATGATGGAATGAAAATAAGGCCGCCAAAGGCCGTAATTTATAAGTTTTATTTTTTTCTGTGTACAATAAAAAGTATATTGTTACTAATATTATTAAGTGAAAGAAGTATATATTACATGCAAAATCATCTCAAAAAATAACTACAACATATTTTGCAAAGTCAATCATTGTTTGGAATGGATCTCATTTCAGAACCGTGACGCAATCATAGTTTGTCTAGACAATATTACATAATGCTCTCCATTAATGTAGAATTACTTTTTTCGTTTTAGTTGTTTCATAATACTTGCGAGATAATTAATTACATTTATAAAACAAACTAGATTTCTATCTAGACTATAAGTAAAATTTATAGCGCAGATAATTCTTTCGTGTTTTCACTAACTCTTAATGATCCTTCACGGAATTATGTGCTCGACTTACTTATTTAAAGAGATATCTTATTTAAAGAGAAAATTTTGAGTACCTAGCCGTGAGGTACCGGCAGAGTTGAATAGTACCTCCTTCTTTACTAGGTGACGTAAGAAGCGATTTAGGTACCAGAACCTAGCTAAAATGTACAGATTGGGAATGAGCAACAGCATCCTCGTCACGAAAGCTGGGCTGTCAGTATGTAGGTAATAATAGTACCGTATAAATAACTCATAATAGAATAAATAAAACGTACGCAGTATAAGTAACCACAGCCCTAAACGCATTTTTGCGTGTTCTGTTTACGAAACACTCCAACAGTCAAATTGTCATCCTTGCGTTACGTACTTCATTAGCATTGTATTAATTAAGCGAAAGCCGCAGTTGTTGCAACTGCGTGGCCAGTCGTGTCCGCTGCTTTATTACAGGCTAATTGTCAATTGACGCGTGTTTCCTATTAGACTTGTAAATGTTGATGACGGGATTTCGACCGATTTGTTTGTTGTTTTGTCAATACTGAAATGCATCGGGCATGCGGATGCACAGTTAATCATTATTTTTTGTAAAACTCTAGCAAATTAACTTATACAGGGTTTTAAAATGTTTGATGAATAATCAAATTATATTACCATTTATTAATTGAAGTAGAGAAAATGTAAATGATAGGTGCTGTAAAATATTGATCTAATAAATAAGTGTTGCATGTAAACGGAGGTTTTGTAAAATAATCGTATTATATGGTATTTCATTGTTCTTGCTTCGTCGCGTGTTCGCATGCTTACATAAGTCGTGACTTGAAATGCTAATGCTGATACATTTTTATTGCAGTTTAACGTTTGATTATAAAAACTCATCAAATCATTCTTCCGTTGTCGTAATTCACCTTGCGTTTCCAGACATCACTATGAATGACTGAAAATAATTGAGAACGAAATAAAACAAGTGAAAGTAGTATTATCTCTGTATATTTCAGGTATTTGCGGCTAACCCGACAGATGGTGGTATATCTATCCGAGACAGAGTAGCTCAAAAGCACAGGGTGGAGATGGGCAGCAGCATCCACGTCGCGAAAGCTGCGCTTTGCGATTGCCAACACTTGCCCAGCGCGGCAACGGCGGGCAAAATGTCCCCATTTATTATTTTATATAATTAAAGTACAGAAAATAATTAATATTTAGTAAATAAGACTACTATTTTATCATCATCTTGAGAACTTGTAAAAATTTAATAAACCGCGTTTAAAAGTCGTTAAAAGAGTAGTTCCATTGTAAATACAATACAATACTTATTAATGTCAGGCACATTATGCACGATGCTTATACATACTTATACTATATTGTGGCAAGTAGACTCTTGATGTTTTGATTATGCCTCTCCGTTATTAATCTTTCAAACAATATATTTCCCATCTTCTTTTTTCAAAAAATGGAACACTAAGATTATATTTTGACGTGCAATTACCAGGTATTAAGATGTCCAACATGATTTACGTGCTAGGAGTCAGTACAGTTATTCTGATCGTACTACTTTCTATTTTTTTGTAAACCGTCTACCTGCCTAGACTTTATATTTAGATGCTATTGCGCTTAGATAACTCATACTTCAAAATATGGTCACGATGACCGTTAGCTCTGATACTAATATTTGCAAGTAAAGATAAATTCACGGGTTTGTGTAAAATCGTAATTTCATAATTCGTATTTGAATACTACTATTTGTTGCCAGCGACTTAAGTCGTGTAGAATTCATTCTTTATTATGATGTAAGAACTGAAGTACCTAGTGTTATCAGTGTCGTCAATGATTACTTATGGGGTACTTTTGGACACCGGTATTCAAGCAATAATAATAAAAAAAAATCACTTGCAGATCAATGCGAAATGTAGCATAAACGAACGCACAAAATCATTCCCGTCATTCTTTAATTCACAGGACTCATCCCAAAATCCTACACACCAAAAAAATACATTTAATTACAAAAAATAGACATTATCGATACGTGTTCTATAGTTCGGCGATTTCTCATATCCACCATACAAACCCCTACAGCATTACACAATGAACCGACACACTTGGCGTAGACCCGTGATTGATTCACAACTCCATCACTATATTGAGATTCGATAGAATATAGATACATATGAATATAAAATACGTCAGAAGTGATCGTCGGCAACTTATATTAAACTGTGTACCAACTACATGCGTCTTCCATCATGTTCAAAGCTTGATCATAATTTGAAAGTGATAACCAATTCCTGAGTTGATATATGTCCTTGAGTAGATTAAACTTCGATGAAGCGACGGTGAAATCCAAAATATTTTATATTAATTCAAGTTTGATTTTTTTTAGTTTTTCTGTGACTTTTTGAAAAACTATAACCTTTCAAATACAGGGTTTCAATACGATAAAATTGTTATTTCCACAAGAAGGGAGTCATTTTTATTAGAAGTACTTAGACCCCTATTCTGGACTTCACTTCATATCGGTCGCAAGAGAATCTTTCCAGGATCAGAAGTAGCTTAGAGTTTACCTAAATAATAAAAATGCAAGAGCATTTTTATTATCATCATGGCTAAAACACCTGCAAGGTAAATCTGCAAATTATAAACTATCAGGTCGACTTTAAGTCTTGCACCAATTAATACAAATAAGAATTTAACATGATTTTTGACTTGAATATTTCTTACTTGCATTTCCGCATCGATTCGCAGTACCTAATATAAATTACCAATTCTTATTTTCGCAATACAAAATACAGAGCAAAGAGCGTGAATTATAACAACAGCCATGTTGTGCAGAAACTAATTAAATTATTAAAGATATCAGCCCTAGAACTGCTGCACGATCCAGCAGTTCAAGTCAAATCTTCAGTTTCTTACGAGTAGCCGTCCTATGCTGCGCTTGCCGGCACGTGGTCTCAATTCCAAAATCTAACGACTCCATCGGTTATCGACTTTGTACGCTCTGCACCTCAACTAATTTATATTGGTCTAATCTTTTTTCAAATAAATTTAATAACTTGTGCCTCATTTAGTAATAACTGTATAAACTCATCAAGTCCATACCCACAAACCCTAATACAAGTTTAATAACCACGCAACAAATAAAATACGTTTGTCAGGTCACATCAAACTTTTTTAGACGTGGTAAAACCCATCAGGTGTTACACAAATATAGAATATACAGATAACCCGATCAAAAAAATACATCGGTATGCCTTGGTACAACTGTAAGCCTCTAACTGTATTTATCGTTTTTCATTAGAGTAATTTATAGTTTATCATCTATCATTTTGTCCTAGATCAAATCTGAATTTCGTAATTGATTTTGAACTCAGAGTCCCACAAAGAAACAAATCATCTTGTACAAATTTGACAAAATTTCGCAATCGACGTTAAATGCAAGCCTTTGCGTTTTTATGTATTTGTGTAGGTTGATCTGTTGCTTGCCATGCCTTGCCTTGCTTTGAAATTGCAACTAAACTTCAACGTATGAACGTGCTATAACATAAGTCAAAGTCAACTAATGATGTGAGTTATCCCACTTAAACTTAACACAACGAAAAAAAGGTAAAAACCTATTTTAAACAAAAACAAGCAAAGGCGGTTTGCTTATCTTTGTCTATGATAAGTTTTTACTATCAGTTCTTACTATTGAAAGTCCGTAAAGCAAGAACAGTTAGCCCGCCAATGCAATTTTAAATGCTGGGCTACTCTAGATTTGGCCAATGATAGCCGGGTCCTAATTTATTCGTACCCTTATACGTCTATCGACTTAAATAAAACAGAATAATTAAGTAACCAAGTAAACCAATTTTAATGCATTATACTTATTGCAGTATATGTTTTGTATACTATATACAATATTATTTCCTTTTGCAATACCTAGAGTGTTCTATTTTACTAACACACTTATTATTATCTATTTAATTAATAAAAATAGGGGCCCTTTTTATGTTTTTCTAAAATTATCATCACTTTACTGATAAATATATTTTTTTGAAAAACAACTGTTTTAAAGTGGCGGTTATATGGCGCGGAACATCTCTTATGATAAATAGTAATGTGTTAAATGTTCTTGTTTACTGACCAGTTTAGCGACCTCTGTCTTGATGAACGGTTTGCAGATCGCGTGGATCTTGCTAATGTAGGCCGGAGCGTTGATCACGTGGACTTGCTTCAACCGGATCGGTATAGCCTCCTAGAAGGTACACTCATTATATTTCTATTTTTGAGAATTACTAGCATCTGCTATTACTGTGATGATAGATATTGAACTTAATGTATGTGTTTGCTGATTGATAAGAGATAAGAATATCTTTTTTTATTTGACTAGGTCGACAAACAAACACAGTGTGCGCGATAGTACTCCACTCTAGTCAATATCACAAGTAATATCACAAGGATATCACTAACGTATTGCCAACCTTGTGATTTGAGGATATTTTGTCAGATTACCCAATATTTACGAGTAATACTTCATGATGTTGTAATCAAAAGTTTAATTATAATACTCAAGTTAATTCCAAATACATTTAAAGTACTCCAATCACACAGATCGAAAACAGTTTGTGATGGCTCGGGAATCGAAGCCGCGCCTACTTTAGTTTATATTTTACTTATATTTTATTATATATATATACGTCAATTCCAGCGCCACCAAAAAAGAGACCGAGGTCGCTTGTTAGTGAACGACCGTCTGTCTGTTTGTTACGCTTTCTCGGCCTAACCCGTGAACCATTTTAGAAAAATTGTCATGGAATACCGTGATAGAAACAGAAACTTCTGCTGATGATATATACTTTATCATCACCAGTTGTTCTTGCTTAAGTTAGTGAGTTTTAAGATCCCGTCTGTTGCTGGTAAACTCAACGTAACTTAACGTTGGTCTAATTGAATGCCCACGTAGGGCATTCATGTCAAGTGCCTATTAAAAATATGAATTAATTACTTCTTGGAAATATATATTTTTTTTTATTATATACGATTTAAAAGAACTTATCTGTGCTTGAAAGAAGTTGCTTGAAGTTGAATAAAGTACATCTGATTTAAAATTTATTTGCATAGATAAATAAAGCCTTTAATTAATATCTAAAGTAGCTGGGTATTTCAGGAAATTATATATATAAATTTATAAATTCCCACAACATCTCACATTGACATGACTCCGTGATAAGTTGCTCAAAGTACTTGTGTTACAGATATCACACAACATAGTAATTACGAATATACTTCTTAAATACATATACTTAACAACCAGACACAGAACAAAAATAACTAACTTCGTATAAATATTTGACCTTTGTGGGGATCAAAGACGCCATCGGGCTTAAAATACTAACCTGATGAATAACGTGATTGTGAGGTGGCAGTGGTGGTGACAGACACTAATAGCGCCCAAAAACCTATACTACTAAACTGCAATAAGTCCGAATTTTCTAAAGGAGGTTTTACTAAAAGACCTTTTTAAACATACGATAAAAATTAGGTATTCAAACCAGAAAACTAAGCGATTACCAATTCACGCACGACTACTCTACGTTGGTACTCTCTCGAAATTTTATGCATGAATTAAAGATAGTCATAATATTGTTAAATTATAATTATATTTATTTTGTTTGTTTATAAAAGTTTGCTATTTTATATTTTTGTAAAATATTCAAACATTTATTGATCGAGGTTACGTTAAATATCAATGTCGCTAATAAGTTACATCAAAATAAATACATATACATTATCAGTAAATATAATTATCAGTTTGTCAACGTCCGTAATCACAAAAGAGGTCTCTTCTTTTCATTGTCAGTCTGTCGTCCCATCGTTTTGTTTGTTCATCACCTTGAACACGGATAGTGAAGTATTACGCAAACAGACACAATAATAACAGCTTTTCTATTATGACGGAAAAAAGAAAGTGAGGGACGTTTCGCTTTCATATTAAGGATTTTCAAAATTGCGAATGCTACGGTGTAATAGACAGCAACAAATAAAATCTTATTAAAAACAATCCAACCTCTGTCAAGATAAATAATTTATGTAAATAGTTGAAGATATTTAAAAAGTTCTATGTAAGTTTAAAAGGTTCTAACCCGTAGAGAAGCTAAATAATCTTTAATAATAAATTATTCATATTTTTATTCGCAAAACTTGACAAGGTATCCTTACTAACCACCTAAATACTTGATACGACCGAAAAGTAAATAGATCAATATTTAAATATAAATACTTTGGCGTTATAATTGAAAATCATCATTTGCCGTGGGGTACCGGCAGAATAGAATAGTATCTTCTTTTGTGCCATGTATTGTAAGAGGCGACTAAGGTACCGGAACTGACAGATAGCGGTATATCCATCCGAATCAGTACAAATCAAATGCAGAGCAGTGGACTTCCAATGAATGATATGATGATGATGAAATATTTGTTCTTGGAGGGGATCGAAACCAGGACCTTTGGCGCACAAGATTGGATCACTACCATCTGCGCCATCGGACCCGTCAAAACAGCTCTTTTGCACCGTGGACTTTATGAGACTACGCACTATAATGCTAAAACCAACAGCATATTTATCTGGTTAGTCTAAAATGTCTACCTTATGAAGTGAACGAACACCAAAACATTTCGTACAACTTACGTACATACATAAACTACAGTACAATTCAAATTTTTCATGCAGCAAAAGTTTCTCAAGATCAAAGTTACCCGTAATTACGGGACGGGCGTTATAAATCTACTTAAGATACTTTAATATATTATCTTTTCTTAGTTGACTTCTTGATGTAACCGAACCGGTAAAAGTGAACTACAAAATGTCACAAGCATGTTGACATCGACCTCTGCTGTTTAATTCCCAGAGCGTTGCGCAACGCAGGATTTATTATGAAATTGGACCTCGGCTCAAAGAAAACAACCTAGTGATTCCTAAAATCAATGTAATATTCGACATTAATCCCTTAAGTAGAAATGTCAGGCGCTCGCGCCTTAATATAGAGAGTCTATAACCCTAGGCAAATAATGTATATTGTATTTATTTATTTAGCAATAAAATTTATAAACTAACAGTTGCAACATAATGACAATTGTAAATTAAACTAACGAAAAATATACACATTTAAATAAGGTAATGTATATTTGACAAAAGATGATAAGAGAGGTTTAGTTATGTACAAACTCTAATGAATATGAGTGTGACCCGCACTCAATTTACATATGAGTTTGTACATTTGCTAAGCTATTTGATTAGCGTTTTAGCCACCGAGTTATGTACACTGATTTTCCGAATTCACTTAAGAAAGTAGTGCCCAAAAGATTTTTGAATATATATATATATATAAATGTATATATATATATATATATATATATA
>JACJUM010003129.1:8597097-8734770 GCA_020976665.1 Heortia vitessoides
ATCAGAAAGTATTGCAGTATGACTTATCTAAACCTATGCAAATTACTTGTTAGTTATTTGGTACCACATTATTAAATGAGCAGGCATACCACATTTGTTTCGCAGTGGATGCAATACTTTTCGCACTATTAAACGTGAAACTCGTCCTGTCCGGACATGAGCAATTGCTGGTCATTGCAATGCCGTTTGTCCATCTTTATTCAATAGATATCCTTTGTTGTTAAACATTTTTTTATTTACATTTCAAATCTCGGACATTACAATTTAATTGGAACCACATTTGTATGTATTAAATTAACTTATTTGGAGAGGTCTATGTCCATCAGTGGACGTTACATTGATGATGATGTTTTATATTTATTGTTGTGCTTAACTTCGTCAAATTAAAGTTTATTACGCAATACAAGTCTTAAATAAGTCATAAATGTAGAAGTAGATTTATAACATGGCATATTTATTTGTTGTACCTGATGGTGGGTAAATAATACCATTATTTTTATAATTTATGAATACCTACTGCCCCGCGGTTTCACTCACAATAAATTGTAGTTTTTTTTTACTAACTTTGCACCCCCATTTTATCTACTTAAGGAGTGATTATTCATTGTTGTGTCCCCTACATTTTTAAAGGAGCCCCTGTACTAAGTTTCATGTTTCGAACCTTTATAGTTTAGATCCGCGTTAATATATGAGTTAGTCAACCAGCTTTTGCTTTTATGTACAAAGATTTTATATTTATTACTCTTATTGCAACATTTAACTTCTATGATTAGCTGATTTAGCTGGTAATAGTAATAATTTTAAATACATTTCATAGTGATTTATGCTGTTTTCTCTTGCAATAATTATGTCTGACAGTGTATATAATTTTATTTCGCAGCACGTTTGCTAGCTTTATATCATTAAAGTTTATATTATTGTAGTAAAAATAATAAATGTATATCAGTTATTTCATTTTAATTTAATAAAGGCAAAGTTTATATTTGTGATAAAGTAAATATAAAAAAAAATTCTGCTGTACCTATTTTACGATCTCACCAAAAATTTAAGACTGTTTATCTATTAACGGATGTATATTCTACCAAAATGTATTGGCATAACGACATACTTAAGTCTGGTAAACATTAAGCAATGTTTGCTTATAATGTTAACACAAAAATAAAGGACACACGCCATTGTTGTTGTTTGACGACTTTGATGGCTCAGAGATCACCCTAGATGCACATGCCTAGGATAAGAGGAGAATAGGTGCCATCTGCAAATTTTGCACTGTTGCACTTGTGTTATGGACGTCAGAGAACAGTAAAATCATGAGTATAGTACTTAAATACACATTTTTAACACCCAGACACAGAACAAACATAATTACTATCATATAAATATTTGTACTGGGAGGGATTCGAACCCACGACCTTTGGCGCACACGCTAAGATCACTACTATCTGCGCAAACAGACCTGTAATGTATTAAATAAAGATCTATCCCTGTTACTTTTGTGGATACTATTTAATACAACATTTTTTTTAATCCTTAACATAAGACTGAATGACAAGAATGAATTATTGAATCGATTTTATCCAAATTATAATATTACCATATCTAAACTAGAATTGTATCTGTACATTCACACAAATCTGGTTTAAAGATTTTGCAATCTAGTAGAATATTGAATTAATCCAATCACGACGAAAGCCGGCAAGATATATAATCAGTAACATAGAGGATGTCTATCCTCAATTCGACCCAATTACACCCCATTATAAAGTTGTCAATTGCTTGCATTTCATAACAGTTATAATTTTGCATTTATTTATATGAATTACCTGTGTATACAGCATGTATTTCCTCAAGACTGAAAGGTTGATCTTGCTAATAAATTTGAGGGAGACATTAGCTGAATCGAAGATGGGCACCTCTCCAGCCGGTATGTCGTCTTCCTCTGTGAGTCTAGTGTCAGCTAGCATGAAGAATGTTTTCACCGCGTCGATGAAGTTGAACATGTCTAAGTCTGGATTGTTCAACCGATATATGAACACTTTGTAGTTTTCTTTTGTCTTCCTTGGGAGCGGGATCAAGTCTCTGGAAAATAACGGCTAATCAATAGCGAGTTCATAAAAACAGATTGGTGTATAAAAGAGTGTTTCGTCAAGCACAATTTTTTATATTCTTCCAATAAAAGATGCGAAAATATACTCAGTAATGCATGCAGCAATAGGCATGCTAAATAAAATCGATAATAATATTAAAAAGCTGAAGAATTTGTTTAAACGCGCTAATAGCTGGAACCACTGGTCTTATTTGAAAAATTATTTCAGTGTTGGTTTGTCTATTAGCCTATAAAGCCTATAGGCTATATAAGATTTAAATGAAAATAGGGATCCCTTTTAAAGAGTAAATAAATCCTAAACCTTTCCCCCAAAGCCACTTTCGCGCGGACGAAGTTTTGGGCACTACTAGTACCTTATCACGTTTCAGTCTCGAATGTTAAAGTTGTCTTACCCTTTCCAGTACCCGAAGCAAAACAATGTAAACTAAGACTGACTGTAATTCCACCCGCACAATTATGAAAAATAATATAGTAGTACAAAATCTATAATCTTCACCAAATTGAAGGAAGTACTTTCTCTAGTATCCTCTTCATATCACTACAATAAAGTGGATTGAAAATTACTTAAATACGGCATACTAAATTATACTCAATCAAAAGATTTAATTTATTGATTGCTATGTACTATAATTTGCTATATGATTAATTCTTTAGTACTGTAGTATTGACAGTAGTAATTAATATTAACATTAAAACTTCGATGATTGATGCATAATGGTACATCAAACTCCTTAAGCATGACAGAGTTATTTATTAAAGAAATTTAATAAAGTTAGGACTATAGATTATTATATCAGATTGAGCTATTCGGTAACTAATACTGTCCATTACAAATCAGCACATTGGTGAAGTGCAGCAATGCACTTGATCTCCTTTCACTGCGAAATTACTGTTTCGGTTTTGTTTTTGTAACACTTAAATATGTGGCCATGTACCGTATAGCTGGGTATAAATATTAAGAGTAAGTATTTTGTTGGTTTGTTATATATTTAGGTGTCTTTCAGCGCTCTATGATTAATTTTATTCTTCTCATTGATACCTTATTTTAATATGATCGAACATTTTGTTTTCAATATGATTTAAACTTGACTATAAAATCAATATATTCTTAAGTTTGATGTATTTGTACTCAGAATGTGCTACAAATACGTTTAATTCTGGAGTAGTGTACTTGCACTTTTGTTCTACATTACAAATATACAAAATTGCGTACTATTCAATTATATTAGTTTAACATAGTAAAAAATAAATCATTGACTCTACGATCCTGTATTCCCTCGAAAAATATTTATATTAACTGGTAACTTACGTGATTTCAAACACGCGTCTAATTTCAGCAGACCACGGGTCTCTCTTGAAGAAGATCTCCGGTGCACTAGACCTGATAGTGAAGAAAAGGTCGATGGTTCGCTTGGTGCGTTCCAGGCTGTGCCCACAGCTAGCCAGGAATCGTCGCAGAAGCACCTCATCTGAAACATATAACTTGTTCAAACATGCTGTCGTTGTCTTACTTTTGCAGCAATAAATGATAGCAAATCAGTTTATTCAATTTATAATTCAGCCTTTACCCCCTTAATTGGGAATTATGGGGGACTTGTCCGGGGCAAACTAGAATTATACCTCCCCCTCTACCAGGTGTCGTGAGAGGCGACTGACAAATAGCGGTATATCAACCCAAAACAGCGTAGCGCAAATGCACCAGTGCGTAGATGGGCAGCAGCATTCCCATCACGATTGAAGAACACGGTAAATATTGACAAAACATACCCTTTCCTACAGAGCCCTATTTCTAGCATTTGACATTCTACGGCTGTTTTTATGATGATCATGTAGATCTCCTTAATAACATATTTATTTATATTTAAATCTAAATCATCAGCTGTCTATTTAAACACTATATTCACAATAACATTTATCGGGAGGATATCGCTGCAAAAACCTTTGATGTATTGCAAACTGTCTAAGGTGACTGTTAAAGATGTTGGATGCAAAAGACCGTCTAGGGCTTAATATGTATAACACAAGTTTACAACACAAACACAGAAATCGTTTAGGTATATAATAATACGCTAAGTTTACCGTGAATCTGGGGCTTGGCCAAATATGGATATCGACACACCAAGTTCTATTTTTGGTTATTTAACATAGACCTGAGGGATTATAAGTAAATTGAGTTTTGAACGAGTACTTTTTCTGAATAAGCTTTAGAAAGATCGAATCACGTCTGAACGATATTAATTTCATCTACTTCGTTGGCAAATGCAATTATTGAATAATGTAGTATTGAAATATTTTGCAATATGCGCTGCGAAAGTACTGAGGTTTAAAGCTAAGCATCTGTTTAACTATTCTAGGCACTGCAATACGTTAACGATGAATTTTATGAGCATGTTTACTTAAACAGAAAGTTACAAGATAGTTTGTGTTTTACTACAACGTTCGTCGTTTTAAAGACTTATGGGGGTGATAAATTCACTTTTGTATAATTTTGATCCATATAATATTGGTATTTTTTTAATATAAATTTTAGTAAATATATAATTTTACCAATTTGAATAACTGCATAATATACACGTGAAACAAAATTCTTCGTCTCGTCATCTGCAAACGCTATGGGCGTTTGCAATAAAACAAAATAACTTTCTTTTATTGGACTAGGTCGACAAACAAGCATACACACGCTCGTAATATCACAAGAATATAGTAATATAACCCTAGCGAGGTGCCAACCACGTGACTTGAAGATATATGTCACATTACCCAGTAATTTCACTGTCTCTTTCAACCTTCAAGCAAACACAGCAATACGAATACTGCTATTTGGCAGTAGAAATAGGTGATAATGAGGTACCAATGCAGACGATTTTTGTATTCACTACTTTGGGTGCTATTTGTCTATACTGGCACTTCAGTCAACATGTCGTTTTACGACACCTGGCACAAGGGGAGGTACTATTTTACTTTGCAGGTACCTCACGATAACTAAGTGGTGCAATGCAATAACATCGATAATTACAAATCATTGAAATACGACCAATTTAATGGTATATGATACACAGCTACATACATTACATTCGCTTAAGAGATAATTTTGTTTTGAAGATATATTTCGTTAGTTTATATAAAATTAAAACCCTTATCACCATCAGTTTTTCTCGCAAGTACTCTTGAACCTTGGCGTAATGAAACTGTTATGAACTTTGTTTTGAGACCTGCCTGATGCCGGCAGACTAGTATTAAAGTAGAACACTTAGTGACCTATATGTTTAATGGTCCTTACAACAACACCATAAGGTTTGCCAGGGTCATTGGTCATATGTGTAATATTGTAGTTTGTTGTTTTGACATGTTGAAAAAGTGCCTATTGAAATAACGACATATTTGAATCAGACTTTGACTTTATAAACTGAGATGATTTCTTTTGTTCTTATCAAGTCAACAAATCACCAAACAGCTTTTCAAATCATAAACACTACAATATTAAATACATAATGAGCCATGACGACTTAACAACACTAGCGTCTTTGTTTGCAACAAGGTTCTAATAGCGAAACCGTGATTTGTTATCACGGAAATTTGCGGCGGTTTCAACTGGTACAATTAATGCCGGTTGTTGAATTATAGTGATTTATTTGGTTTGTAATAGATTATTTTTTTATATCAAAAGGTTATTTACTATCTATACTCAAAAATATATTTGTTAAAAAATGAGCTAATTCTGAAATACTTACTATTTCTTACGTTTATTTGATGATAAAACTCTTTAACGGCTTCACGACTAAAATTTGGTAAAATTTACGTTGTAATTCTTTAAAATCCTTCGCGCAATGTAAACGAAACGTCAATCAAAAAAGAATAAAGTTTGATGAACCTCATTTTAATGGTTGTGAAAAGTGCGTAATGTAATTTTTTTCATTAACGTTTTTTTCTCAACCCTATCATTAAAGTCCAGACAGGACTTAAGACAGTACGAGCAGTTTGCCAGATTGAGCGAGAAGGATTCATTATTGAGACATATGTAATACACCTCTGGTTGTCCATTCAATAAAGCGAGAATTTTCATTACTACTATATTATTTCTTGAAATCATAGCTCTATCTTTTATTTGTATGAATAACGTAAGCAGCCTTATCAAAGCCTCAGAAAGGAGGTTACAAAAGGTAACTGAGCAATTACAGATATTGTTTCTTTCTTATGCAACTAAAATAAAACTTCCTTCATTATTATAGATTCGCGTCCATTATAAAATATGGTAATACAGTTGTTTCCATTAAAAAAAACCCGATAGATAGATAGACAACACAACAAAAAATATCAAATTAGGTGCTGTCGTTATAGAGTTATGCGCGTACATACATTTTGGCGACTCCTTTGTATATAAATAAAAAAATTTGATACTATTTTGAATATATGTATTAAAAGAGATAATACATATAGCCTATATATACCGTGAGATACCGGCAGAGTAGAATAGTACCTCCCTCTGTACCAGATGTCGTAAAAGGCGACTAAAGTACCAGCACCGATAGATGGCGGTATATTCATCCGAGAGTGTAGTTCAAATGCAAAGTGTGGGAATGGGCAGCAGCATCCCCGCCACGAAAGCTGCGCTCTGCGATTGCCAACACGCTTGCCCAACGCGGCAATTATGAGCAAAATTTCCCCTTTGTTGGGGAGGCCTATGTCCAGCTGTGGACTTCCGATGTCTGTTATGATGATTTCTACCCAATACATATTACCGAAGATTAAACACCATCGCAAACGGCTCAAAGCTTAAATAGATACATTTACGCATTTTAACACTAATATTAAAATTCTCAAAGATTGTAGGACTTTGTTTCGAACGTTTTATCGTCATATTTCAGGCAATTTATAGAGGGACTATATGTGTGAACCGCCCGCCAATTTATATAATATTTATATTTAACAAAAAGTATAAATAATAATAGTGTATATGTAATAAGCTAACCGACAGACGTTGTCCCGTTCTATATCTATTTATTATGAAAAACATTGCGACATTAAACTGAAATATTTACATATCTGTCAAGCTGATCAAATTGTACACAGTAAGTAAAAATTTATTAAAATCGGATTAATAACTTAGAAGTTCATTTTGGACAAACAACATAAGCACGAATTTGTATTTATAAAGTTGTTGATACAATAAGATATGGAAACCTTACTCATTAATAACTCTATCCATAGATAAGATAGACCCCTATATAACCAATTAGACGTAGCATTTCGAACTACGTATTATGTTTCATACAATTGAATTATCATTATAATTTTCATTCAATACCACAATTAAATGGGATTGAAACTTAGATCAATCCATTAAACAATATTTAACCAAAGAATCACTGCCCATTTCCCACATGTGTTCTGAGACTAGTGCAGAAATGGTGCAACATACCTAGTCTAATTTATTATGCAGCAATCCCACCGGTCAATTATAATGCCCTACTCACAAACTTGTTGCCCAAAGCGTATTTGAATTTATTTATGGTCTTCTAACTATATTGACCTGCATACTCAGAAACTAATGAATTTTAACCAAAACCGAAACCATACTTATTCAACATTTTCTACGGTAAAATGTTAAGGAAGTTAATCTATAATAAGTATTATTAAATATATAGTACTTATCAAAATAAATAAATAAAAATAATTGTTTTCAATTAACATATGAAATATTTTTGTAAATGGTAAATTTTATAGGTTTCCAATATCTAAAGAAATTGTAAATAAATAGCGGGCAAAAATAATTAAAATTATTTTAATAATTATTATATTATATAATTCGCCAATACGTTTATTATTATATTCAAAAGAAAATGTAAATTATCTATTAACCAACAGGTTTGGACAACGATAAAAGACGGAAGCTTATAGCGGTAGGGCGCGAAAGATAGATGTACCAAAATTGAGTCGGGCTTCAAATAAATCAGGTCTAGAAGCTTGCTTCAGTACTCAGTCCGAGATATCAATTTCCTTCTCTTGCTTTTACTGTACTGGACATTACCACTTACCTAATTGACAAATTGATAAAGATCGAAAACAGCTTTCCATTTAATCCTGAATTGCTAACTTCAAACTCAATCAGCTTGTTTCTTTTGGCGATTATTCTGTATATACCCATACAATTATTCTGCTCAAAGATATATAGTACTTAGGTTGAAAATCATTTGCTATTATAGATTTAAATCACGCAGTATAGAATAAAGAAAGCTTTCTTGTTACTTTTTTATTGCAAAACGTCAAGCACGTCATGGGAACATCATGAGAATTTTATTATTAAAACTATTATCTTCATGACACATGTAACATGAATTGTGATGACTCCAAAAAACGTATACCGTATTTTGGAGTTTAGTAGCAATTTTGGTAACCTTCTCGATAATCTACCATCGGTCACGATTGGGGTCGCACGTCGAGATTGCAAATGCCCTTCACTTGAACTTAAAGAACAAACCAGCTGTGATTTAAAGACTTTCGCACTCATCGATTTTTTAAGATTTTTTAAATACGGCTGGAAATTATTTCTTTTGAAAGATTCCGTTTTGCGCGCTGCGTAAACGGTTAATATTTTCGAAAACCATTTGACATACAAGTACCGTTCCACTTTATGAATTATAAAGAAAGTCCTGGAGAACATATATCCTTCTTGTAAGGTTGGCTTACTATTATCTTTAGTCTGGTAATTAAAGTTGTCCTATAATAATGCGTTCTTTGCTTTGATAAACATTTGTATGGAAAATAAATGTTACCTAATATTTATATACAGGTATGAAGTCCCACTGAAACGGGATACACGAGGTGTGCCTTTATTATAAATCTGGATAAAGTCAGGGCGGTCAATACATACTACATAAAAGATGTATACTTGCACATAAAATATTTTATGTAATAAAAATCGTGCCTTATTTTACAAAAAGACTTCTGACATCCTTCGTATTCTTAATTTACATACATGTCATTAAAAAATGCCCCAATTATCGACGCCAGCGTGATAAGTTCTAACTATACTATTTTCAATACTTTTTGATCCGTACGCACCAATTTACTTAAAGGACAGATTCCAATTCCTATCTTCCTCTCACGAACGTAATCTCCGTTCTTTTAATACTCTCACGCTCTTAACTCCTTCTCATCACTCTAGTTTTTTGACAAACTCTTTTAAAGTGACAGCTATGCGACTGTGGAACGAGCTTCCGTTGAATATTAAGCAATCCATAAACAAATTTATCCTGAAACGCTGTCTCCGTACTTTATTTACTGATGCTGCTTCTCTAACTTTATAACCCTATTTCTGATGTACGTTATTTTATGTATATATATATATATCATATGCATTTATTGCATTTATTTATACAAATATATATGCCACGTTTATTTATTTTGTATGTATATTGCCTGCACCACTATATATATATATATATATATATATATATACTGGGAGATAATGCCATATGGCATTAAGTCCGCCATTTGTACATTTTGTAACATTTTGTGCAATAAAGTTAAATAAATAAATAAATAAAAATAAGTGTTTCAATACAGACTAAGTAGAAAACTCACCGACATCATGCGGGAGGTGAGGCTGTTTGCAAAGCCAGTTTTTGATCTGGACGAGGTCGCGGTTGCTCTCGAGTTCTTGGTCCGGCATTTTTCTGTAATTAAATAGATATTATCCGCAAATGTCATGTTTACATCTCTATATGGAAATATTATTTACCATTGTTGAATTCAAGTTGCACTTGGCAACTGGCTATGACATTGTAAAAAAGAATTGGTCAGAGAAACTTGTTTTGCATTCACTGCGTATTTAATTTAAATAACATGTCGTTTTTGACCCATATATCACGGTTCTGTTACAAATCGTGTCGAAAAAATATATATAAAGAATATTTCTTATTTCTCACACGAAGTAACTATATTTTCTGATTTTACATGTTTGTCGAATGCGACATGCACGACAATTTATTTATTTATGTCAAACTATTTTAAATTATTTTAACGATTTTATGTGTAAATTTTAGGTTGATTATATAATATGCTTTATATGTGAAATCATTGTAATATATATAATGTATGTCATCGTTATGATGCCAAATATAATTATTTGTCCTATACTATGTAAAGCCAACATTTGTCGTTGTTATGTTCTTATGATAATTACCTGTAAGTGGTTGTACATTTATATCTATACTCTGGCTTACTGTAACTATGTGTGAATTAAATAACATCGTCGGTAATCCTTTTAAATAAATAATAAGGCTAATATAAATAGCAACACTACTATATAAACGTCAGTAATCAAACAATATGTAAAGAAGTTTAAACTATGTTAAACGATGTAGTCAATATCAGTCTAAATGTCACAGGAAGAGATTCAGAATCACAGATTTATTTGTTGCTTTGCGTAGTTATGTTTTGTATATTTATTTTTATTATATTTTGAGACATTGTTGGGGTGAATGATATATCCGAAGTAATAACAATACAACAAATAGTAAAAAAAAATGGTGTACCTATTCTTCTGATGTTAAGGCTTATTCATAATTAATTAATGGCGACAATAGTGCAGTTAATATTCTGTAAGAGTGATTTGTTGTGTTGTATTGTTTGAAGAGACACAAAGCCTGGCCGCGTCGCGTGCTGCTAACATCCTGCCATTTAGTCAGACCACTTGAAATGGGCGGAATATTTACTAATAACGAGTTACAACACATTTACACAGTCACGTGTGGAAATCCTGAAATACGTCGACCATATTGAAATCACAACACTATGTTTACGCCTATTTAATGTTAAAGTTATACTTGACTTTATGGGGTCGAACTAATATATGAAATTTTGTAAATCAAATTCGACTTAGAATGTAATGGAACCTCGGACATAATGACGTGGACAGCTTTAACTCTTGTTGCATAAGGCTATGTAGCTCACACACAAATTTATTAATATTTTTAAAAATGTTATTCTTGGCATTTTTTTGTAAAACTAGCTGACCTGATAGGCGGCTTAAATATTTATATCATGAAAAAAATATTGCGACTATAAATTTTCGTATAAAGTATCCCATCTCTCAAGTTTAATCAAACTGAATACTACCCAAAAAATATGGCAAATATAAAGAATTTTTTTTAAATTAATAAATAATTTTAAAAAAGTTTTTACAAGTTTATTATCTTCAATTGTATAGTTTTTTAATTCCTTAAAAATGGTATTGTGGGATGCGATATTGAGTGAAGACCACGCAAAGGGAGTCCACGCAATTTGACAACTAATAATCTCTAAAAAATTTTTCAATTATCAATACAGTATTAATAATTAGTAATTTAACCGAATGTTCATCTCAATCTGTTTCGCCCTTTTTTGGCAATTTACATTTATCATATCAGCCATAGAAAGTCCACTGTTGGACATAAGCTTTCTCAAGTTAGGGCGATATTTGCCCATAATTACCGCGCTGGGCAAGCGTGGCGGCAATTTCGTGACGAGAAACTATGTTAAATTAGCAGAAATATTAGTGTTGATATATATTTCCAGTAACCTAATTTGACTTAATTGCGATGAAATTTAAAAAAAAATGTCCGTATATCGTCCGTATTTATTTTTATGAAAGGCATATCTTATGATTTTTTTACTTTACGTTGACAATTACATAGGTGGCGACCTGGTGGCTAGAAACACAAACTTGGAGCTTAGTTCAGGCCCTATTCTTCCACAGTAGATTATAACAAAATTTGAAAGAATAATGTATATCATAAGACTATGATATACATTATTCTTTCAAAGACTAAGATAAGACTGTTTATTGTGGAACAACAAATATATTGCTTATGCTTACATTCGTATAATACTAACAAAGGCTATGTACGAAGACGAAGACACGGTTGATGGCTAGTTTAAATTTAATGATCTAACAACCAACAAGAAGACGTGACAGAACGTACATATTAATATATTTTCCAAGCAACGGCATAGTAGCTATAAACGTATATGTACATCCGTTCATGGAAGTATAATTTAGCATAGGTACATATAGTCGATTAAATCGCAAGGTTTAGAAAATTAGGTTCACCTGAGGAAAACAGTAGACGGTAAATGTTCTGCATACTAATATTGAAATTGAATAAGGTCACCTTCTATCATCACCATCACCGTACCAGCCATTGAAAGTCTACAGCTGGACAATAGGCTTTTTCAAGAACGGAGTCTTTTCGCCCTTAATTGCCCCGCTGAGCAAGCGTGTTGGCAATCGCAGAGCGATAAAAAAGTCCTTAAAAGTTAGGATTTGTATACTTAGACTCAGAGATAAATTAAAATGAAATCATTAATTAAATATTTAATAAAAATGTACATGTGCATAAAACTTTGGGATAAAAAATAGTGATATAAAATAAATCTAGATTATATTAAAAATAACGCTTTTTGGTGTACGGCTAAGTTAGGTTAATAAACAATAAAAAATTATCGTCATTAATTATTAAAACAACTCTTAGATTTTGTGAAACCTACTTTATTTAACTTGAGTGGGTAATAAATTCATTTACTGAAGTTATTCGCAAATAACAAGAGATCACGTATGCAGAATCACGTACACCAGCTATAAAAGGAATTTAAATGACAACCACTTGCACTTCTATAGTCTACTGTTAATGTATTTTTTTGGTGACGCATGTCCTAACTTGTTTGCTAAGGGTCGTGGGCTCGATACAAACAGGACAAACATTTATATGATAAATAAGTATTTGATTTTGCTCTGTGTCTTGATGTGGAAAGTATCATATTCCTTTATTTTCTAATGAACACTAGCTAGCGTATCCCACCAACATCCGGAAGAAATCAAGAACGAGATTAGGAATGTCAATAATTTTTACTTGAATTTTACATAATATTATCTAACATTTACCTCTCATAATACAATTCTTAACGGTTTTAAAACGCAGTTTTTTTAACTAATTTTACAATTGATTAAAAGATAAAGTAGATAATGTATAATTAAATATAGTGTACAGAAATGTAAATGAATAAATAATGTTTTCATTAAATATTTCGCCCTTTTTAGGGCATTATTTAGTTCACATAATCCGATGTTTAGTTATATCTAAAGTAGCTTTAAGAATTTTGATTAGGCAGTACGAATAGTGTTTAGTTTTTACTAAAACTATATGCCAACCCTTTACGAAAAGTATGGTTAGTATCGCCGTCAATAGTAAGTCGAAAAAATATGTAGAACTTTTATCGATTTTTATCGATAAATAAAGACAATCGATAAACAAAGCATCCGCTATCTCTCATTATCATCATCATTACAGCCATTGTAAGCCCACAGCTGGACATAGACTTTCCGAAGAAAGGGAAAATTTAGCCCATAATTACCACGCTGGGCAAGCGTGTTGGCAATCGCAAAGCGCTTTTGCGACGGGGATGCTGCTGCCAGTCCCCGCCCTGTGCATTTGAGCTGCAATGTTTCAGGTGGATATACCGCATCTGTCGGTTCTGGTACCTTAGTTGCCTGTTACGACACCTGCTACAGGAGGAGGTACTATTCTACTTTGCCGGTACTTAGGTACGTGCGTGTGCCGTGAGCGGTATCGCTATCTCTATACCGTTCATAAATATAACACTCATTGCGTATGTGTGCCTCAAAAGAACATCAACGCGTTCTATCAAAACTAATAAACAGTTGTTGTGTTATTCATAAAACAACTTTTACTTCACGGTTAAAACTGGTTTTAAAAAGCCAATTTGATGAATTCTAACTGCAAAGGACAAATTAAGATGTAATCTTTAAAGTCCTAATATGTATAAATATCTAATCATAGCAACCATTTATTTAAGATTCGTATTAAAAAAATCTACTGAGAAGCCAACCCAATAATATTAAAGATAATCGCCTTAAAGGGAATGGCGATGGCGACAGTTTGCTATCAAAGTCAACAACTTTCGTCGCGTAGCCCTTATAGCTGCTTTGATGATTTCGCAACACATAACCAGATTGTTGAACCTTTGGGATTATTACGAATATGTATATTTTCGTTATACATGTTAACCTCTTTTCGTTTTTAGTTATTCATTACATTCCTTATGTTGTTTTAACGCAAAATTAAATAACCGATTTGAGATGTTACATAATTCTGTGCATAAAAAAATTATATACTTGTTATGTTATAAATAAATTGAGCTTATGATGTTGATGTACTTGTTTTAATAAATAAATTATCAATATTCCTTAAAACACAGTTCCTTTTAATGTAGTAATTACCCGTAAAAGATTGTTTGTGTTATTTGCAAGGCCCGATATTGCAAACGATAATAACCCTCAATAATGCGCCATGGGTTAGGACCCATGACGCATTAGTGAGGGTGATAATTTTTATTTATGTCTCGTCTTAACCATATATGCATACCATAAAAAATATTGCATATCGAGTATTAAACTATCCTGTCTGCCATGTTAGATTAATAATAATAAATAAATAAGCAGAAATTTATTAAAATCGGCTGAATAATTTAGAAATTCAACCCAGACAAACACCGAGACACGTAATATTTATTTATAAAGAATTTTTAATATTATATTTTTCTGATATCCGTAACACAAATGTTTTAAGCTAACTTAACACGGAGTCAAGTGAACGTATCAGACGATATACGTGAATGTAATTATTATTCAAGAAACATGTCACATGCATTTTCACGTTGTCCTAATACTTGATATATCTAACAGTAAATTTCTACTGTTCTTCTCATCAACATCAAAACCCACGACATTTTCTTTAATGTAGTTTAAGCCATGTGGCTTACAATAGCTTTGAAAAAGTTTCTACTTGCATATAGTTACCTTGCAACTATTTATGTCAATAACAAATCTATTTTTAAACGACCGGTTTTTTAGGTATGACGCTCATCAGGCTCATAGTTCCGGGCTTTTTGTGAACGATGTTATTTTTTACTACTTAAGCAGTATCATATACGTCACGCTATACTGTTAAAGCACGTTTATCAAAATTATAGAATGTTTTCTTCGTTATCACTTTAACTTATAATATACTCTATTCTAGCACCTATAATTACATGCACTTTATAATATATACGTAAAATATAAATAATATTATTTTCAATATTCCAACGTAGTAAAATTTTCAAAAATCGAATAAACCGCGTTTTGAAACCGACAAAAGTGTAGTTTTATATTGTGAAGTGAACGGATACATGTTAAAAAATATTAGGTAGTAAGATCTATTACTACGTGTATATATTATGCTCATTATAATACTCATTCAATTACCTAAATTAGTCTCTCGCGCGCACCAGACGAGTCTTTAAACGTAGTTTACCGCAGCGTGTTTAACCTTGAGATTAACAATTTTAGTAAGAGAATTACAGTGGAGCACTGACAATGTAAAATAGTACCTTTCACTGTACCAGAGGCGACTGAGTACCGAACCCGACTGATAGCGGTATATCCATCCCAAACGGAGTAGCTATCTTGTAGAGATATTTGTACAACAGTGGACATCCATACGACGATTTTTAACTTTAAGTCTTATATCAATTGGATCGGAATACTACTTTTGTTTAAGATATAGTACTGAAGCTTGAACAACTATATGATAGACAAATGTGCAAAAATTTTTACGACATGTTTGTGATATGTGACATGAATGATATACATTCACAATTTCAACAACATAATAACAAAAAACTATTTTAACACCTTATATGATACTTTATGACATAGATTACGTGAGTAGTACTTAGTATTTTTTGTAAATATGGTTATAAGTGCTATAATGCAGACTCCATTATCAGTAAATGGCCACACTAAAGAGACATATCTAGGTAATAACACTTATCTGATGGAACATAGCTAGAGATAATATCATAGTGCTATGATAATTTCGGTCTAT
Source organism: Heortia vitessoides (assembly GCA_020976665.1). Lineage (NCBI taxonomy): Eukaryota > Metazoa > Arthropoda > Insecta > Lepidoptera > Crambidae > Heortia > Heortia vitessoides. The sequence continues at coordinate 8,613,133 of JACJUM010003129.1, forward strand.
TTATGTAACTTCTATGTATGGGTCACATAACATTACGAATATGATAAACAGCTAAGGCCAACCTATACATAATTTTTAGACATTTCTCACCTATTTTGAATTTCATATTTGAAATTTAAAATTCAAGACCGAGTAAAAATCTCATTCTACATTGTCCAAAGTATGAATGGCTTGGCATTGCGTGAATTGCAGCATAGCGCTATGAGAGAATGTGTTGTGAAATATTTTTTTCTGTTTATTATATTTTATACCCATCAGGTAAAGGTATGTTAAAAATAAAATTTAAGGGTTAATAATTATATATTGATACATAGTCTTCCATAGGTATAGCATGTAACGCTGTCACCGATTAGTAACTTAAAAAATGAATTATGGTTTATGTACAATTATTTAATGTTTAGTGTAATCGAATATTACGGTTATGTAAAACATGTCGGAGGAAAATATATTTATTATTTTATAATTACTCTTAGCTTGTACGATTATTATTTTTAACCTTATTATTTACTTATTAGAAAATACTAGATTTGGTCTGATATCGTGACTTGCAGAAACCATCCTGGGATCAAAAGTTTCCTCGAGATATATCCTTAGGGTTAATGCTAGAATACAGAAAAATACAATTTCGCATTTATAACATTGATATTGATATACTTGATTATTTATATGGAATTAAAAGCGGCTCTCGATATCGCACGGGTGGACATTTTGCTTAACGTCGCGACGCCGTTTGTTATCGGTCGCAGAGTGATGGTATATAGCGTATAGCCTTCCTTAGCTTATGAACTATCTAATATTAATTATTTTTTAATCGGGCCAGAATTTAATTAGGTTGGCGTGTTTAATTAAACACTAGGTTTATAATATTACTATAGATATAAAGAAATAAAATAAAGTTCATTTCTCGCACAAATAACAATTTTTACGATGAATAATTAGACAATATACATAACGAGTTTCTACAAATCTTCATCTGCGATTACCATAATTTGACTACTGCATACATATTAAAATATCAGTGCGAACAAGTAATTAACATACTAAAAACACATGGGTAGCTCAATACAAGAATTTACATAAAACATGACCTTGTACCTTAGAGCTTACTTAAAGCTAATAAATCAACTACAGAATATCCATATTTGTGAAAAAGCATGTTATTTTGAGTGTCAATTTCTATTTGCAGCTTATCAGGTCATTGACTGGTATGACATTAATTACATGCAAGCCAAGTGCAAGTTATACGTACGTATAAAATAATTGTTAGCCAGTAACAAAATGTATGTCTGCTAGATTTTTTTGCAAATTTCACTATTTACCTAGTCAATTAGATTTCGTCGAAGTGGTTTTATCTTTATATCGTGCCGCACGAGTATTCATGTCCAAGTTTCAACAAAATCGATTTACCGACCAAGAGATGAAAGTAAAACAAACAGACATACTTCAAATTTAAAATATTATTTGTAACATATTAAAAAAAATCGTATTATTATTTTATGTAATATATTATCCTGAATATTCTCTTGAAAAGAATATAAAGTAAAAAGATTTGATATTTACAATTTAAATAATTGTTTTGTGTATTTCAAGCTTCTATAGAAAATGCTTATAACAACTAATTATATAGTTCAAGTAACATCCACTCTACGTTAATATGAAACTACACTACTGTCAGAGGGATATCAAAGGTATCGTTCGCCAGTCGCATGTTTGCATTGACCAATTTCAAAACAAGTCAATTGCGTTTGGAATACCGGATTTGATGTCAAGATTTATTCTCAGGAATGATTACGCAATTTCTACGTCTAAACTGTGAGGCTGTTATTTAACCGGGCATTAGACCAAATGAAATGTTAAACACCTAAGCACCAGACTCCGGAAACAATCAAGCCAAGATATTTGGAAGTATAAAAAAACACTTTTTTTCTTTCACTTTTATTAATCGATTTTAATCGCCCGACCATGCTTTAGGTTGCTTGATAAGCAAATTTGATATTCTAGGAAATATTAGATAAGTGGTCAGACGAGTCATTTAACGATAAATACTAGAGTCTACCTCTTAGTCAATGTCTGTGTTGGTACTTTAATCTGAGTTACTTGTATCGTCAATCAAACAGCAATGCTGTTTCGGTTTGAACGGTGGGTAAATAAGTAAAATTGCGAAGTAATGTGACATGAGTATGTCACAGCACTTTAAAGTTCACAAGGTTAGCGATTTCACTGAAACAACCTAAATATAATAATACTAGCAGGGCCTATGGTTTTACCTGCGTTAAGTTGTAGAACTTTCATACTAACTTTGCACCCCCTCTTTACTATATGATAATGATGAACAGCATAGTTTCAACCCCCTACAACTCTGAACATCCGTTTTAGCCCACCAGGGGATGAATTATCAAAAATCTTATCTTATAAAAGGTACTCCTGTGAAAAATTTTAAGTTTTTAACCCTTATATATATATAATATAATAGTTATTTAGTTAGCATATAATAATAATAGTTTAGGCTTTGCGTTAATATGTCAGACAATCAGTTAGTCTTCTCGTTATATATATATATATATATATATATATATATATATATATATTTATAGATGTAACAATATATAACAGTGTAATATTAATATGTATCACTTTGTAAGACTAATTGAATTTTAATTCGATTCTATTCTTATGCAATTTTATACATATGACACCAACTTCAATAATTTTCATCAAATTCATCATACAAACCGTATGTCATCCACAGCTGTACACAGCCTCCCTGAGAAAGTGAGGATAATGCCGTAAATAATTGCCACGCCGTGCATGCGTGGTGGCATTCGCTCTTACATTTGAGCTATGATGTTTCGGGTGGATATACTGCCATAAGCCAGTTCCGGTACCTCGGCCTTATACGACACTAGTACAGAGGGAGATACTATTCTGCTCTGTCAGTACCTTACTGTGTAATTCAATGCATGTATATATGTTGATATTCAATATTAAATATGTTTCATTCAATTCAGAGATTAAATACCTACCTTTTAGTACCTACATCAATAATAAATAGTCAGTAACTGAAAACTTTTAGTAAATGACGTGAGTAGCGCTGTGTGGATGTGGAGGTGGAACCAACACCAACCACACACAAAAAATTTACATTATTGCGATCAAGAACGAAAACGTATGAATTGATCAATTAATCATTCATATTTGATTAGCTTTAATATACACACATTAACATAACATAAAAATACGAAAAATTATTTCTTATGGTACGGTCTTAGTTTATGGTTTAGTGTTTATTAAATATATACACTTCCAAATGAAAGAACCATTTATATATGTTGTAATTGTATAGCGGATTATTGCTAACATGTAATATATTATAAAAATAAAAATGTTATTTTAGATTTTAGTTGGTTTATAACATACGTTCCCCACGTACAATAGCGTGTCATAATAATTACCTTGTCGCTTATATATCTGATTTCCTGAATTGCACAAAACACGAACAATAGAGAAAGTTAAAAAAAAAAATTTGAATAAGTAAATTCTAATGTAACCTTTATAAAGATTTCCTATAATTACTTAGGTACTATGATATTTATTTAAACTTAAAATACAAACTTTTATCATAATATATATTACAAAATACTTACAAAACAAAAGTTCCCAGTCACAAAAATAAAATTACAAAAAGTTCACTTTGCAGGAAAATAGTAGGTACTAAAAGTAGATATCGACTTAAAATTCTAATGTTTAAAAAAGCGCGCGCGCTTGGCCGTCAACCAAGACACACTGAGGAGAAGCGGACGAACTCTAGAAAAGTAGTACAAGTATTGAATCGTGCTGTATTTCCAGTCGGTGGTAAAACAACATTCACATGCTTACATTTCCAAACTAATGTGTCATATTCTGTAAAGTAAACCTTTTTCAAAGATTGGGTAGTTAAGTAGACAACTATTTTAAATCCATTAAATTATGAGGTTGAAATAATCAACACTAGAATATTTTATTCTAAATCTTGAACCAAGATAGGTATATTTATTTTAAGCTTATGATTAAAAATATAATATTATGACCCAATAAGTAAACGTAATCGATAGAATTTTCTTTTTAATTTTGAACTGGCTGATATAAGTAACTCTATAGTTGAAATATGTACAACTAGTTCATTCGTTAAATATGTGCGTATTTTTTATTACGATAGTAAAGTTGACAATATAAAACTTCGGTAAACTTTCAAATAAGTAACGGTTTTTAAAATCATCGTAAAACCTTAGTTTACAGGTTTCTAATACCGTATGCAATATTTTTTTCGGATAAAGGTTTTGCAGGACTACTCATACTATTCCAGAGCTACCGGAAGAAATATGCAATATTAGGGTAGTGTAGGATATTTTCTTTAAATGACTATAATATATACTATTCCTGTGCCTCATACTTACATTAATAATAACCTAAATTCTTATGTTTTCATTAGGATCGGCCTTGTTTAGAAAACTGCAAATCAAGTCAGACATATCTGACTGCCTCAAGTCCAAAGATTTGACACATACATTAGTTTGCATATGGCACTGGAACTGTTTGGAGTTTCTTTATGCGATCAATTTACGAATGAAGAAATAAGTAAAAGAACGGACAGTCTATGGAGCCGGAAACCACGCACCGGCAAGCACAGATTGGATTGTTTGACTAGAACCGCAAAATCGCGCTGGGCTTTGTTATTCCTAACTGGTGGAAGACTGCTTGTGTGCATTCTGACCCTAAATAGCTATAAATTTGATATCATCTCCTGTAGTGGCAGGTCCGCTAGTAATCTCCTTGTATTCCTTAGACTCAGATGGTCGGATAGTACGTTTATAACGGGCTAGCGGGAGGCTCTAGCGGCTAGCCCATTATATTTATTTTACATTATACATAGCAAAAGCCTTTGATAGAATTTCTCACTTACCGAATTCCACATTGATTATGTAAGTGAGTGTAACTTTAAAGCGTACTTTTAAATTAAACGTATTCGCTGGCTTAAGCGCTGACCTGAAGCCTGTGAAGGCTAGTGTCCCTCAGTGTCCTATCAATGATATACTTCTTAACAGTGATCTTCATTTTAATATAGTTGACAGTACTGGGGATTCTCCGTGACCGTGCTAACATCTCTCTATTCAAGAAAGCGTTTCATCTCTGGGCTGGTGCACCCCAGTATCCACTTGACTGAATACACCGTAGAGCTAAAAAAATCGCAGGTGCCTATGTTCTGAGTCTCTCTGTGTATGTTACCGTCTATATATTACGCGGAATGTCCTAAAGACTTGTTCGATACACAACCTACCTCTACCGTACCGTACCTGTCGCATTCGACTGTCATACTATTCATTGATAGATGATAGTCAACCACTGTGCGATTTTAGTGACTAATTCTCCCTCGGGCCGTTGATCGTTCCAGTAAGCTTGTTGCGGCGGAATTACATTATAAAATAAACTACATACAAGTCAACATATATGGACTATTTGGGAAAGGTTATGATATGCAGAATCTGTTTTTTGGCTGATATTATGATGTCGACAATCGAGTTGTGTTCCTGTATTTATGAAAATTAAAACGATTAAAAATAATTAAAGCACATTGTTTAACATTAGGAATGCTATAGATATTTAAGTTTTATGGTAATAACAGTACCATTTATCTGTCATATGTTCCTATGTAGCTAAATTATGAACATGCCCTATTAATGAAAAGGGATTTATTAGTAGTATGATATCCTTAAAATGGAAATATTAAATTTATAACGACAAATAAAGATCTAATTTATAAAGAAAAAAATTAACATCGTAAGTATAATCCTTTGCGTCTAAACATTAGAATGAAAAAGTATCATATATTATGTCAACTTCAAACTTCAACGTCAATCATAACATGTGACTGTATTTATTGAGTGGGAATAGAATTTTCCTACTATTGATATATTTAACTGGTCATATAAATAAGGTTTACGCACAAAACATGTTTATTATAAAGTTAAAACCATTATATAATATTTGCGACAAAATTGTTATACGAAATCTGCGAAATAGACGTACATTTCCTTTAAAGCCTAATCCCGGTCTGGATGGGAGGATCAACGCCTATAAAGAAACTGGAATAAATATAAATGCTGAAGATGCAGAAGAATTTATAGAGAAATCCGAAAGTGATTTTATCAATGCAAGTACAAAAAACTTTTGATATAGCTAGTAGTCCTTCTTTGGTAACTTTAAATAAGAAATTTGTAATTTCATTAAAAGTGGTTAACTGTAATTGGTATTCGTTTTGCAGATTGGTGAAGCATACAATGAACATACAAACGAAACACTAATTGGAAAATATGAACTACGTCATCACATTATTAAAGAAAAATATTTCAAGGAAAACATGCCAAATCTCTTGACCTGGAGCGAGAAAGAACAGATTCGTCACTTAGCTAACACTTTGCCCAATGAGTGGACTCCAGAGAAAATTGCTGAGAGCTTCCCTGTTACTGTGCCTGTAGTCAAGGTTAGATACTTTTCATTTATGGAATTTCCTAAAATTACTGTCACTTTTTTACTCGAACCTTATAGTAGTAAAGTTGGTGAGTCTTTCTTTAACCCAAAAATACATTTTTTTCTGAATTATTTACATACTCAAAACAAATAAAAATATCAATTAATCAATCAAAACTTTATTGGTGGCTAGATGTATTTCTTTAACCTTCAGGCAGGTGCACTGTCATTTGTAACAGCAGTGGTCATACATAACCTAAGAGAAATATATTTCAACTATATATCAAGGATTCAAAAGAATATTTAATGTATTTTATTGTATATATTAAATACATTTTAAATTTTCATTAGATAAGTAGTATTATAGAATTATAATTTTCACTTATTAAAGAAAAATTTAATCAAAATCACAATATTTTAATATTTGATTTTTTTTTGGTTTCAATTATATATGTACCTATATATTTATGATTCTCGAACTTCACTACACGGAACACAGGTGTGTAGTATTTGAGCTTTACTTAGTCCTTAGTCTACAAGTAATTTGTATAAATACTTCAATATCGATATTATAAAAAAGAAATATCTCTGGCAGTAATGACAGGCTCATAGTTTGCTTTCAATGCCTGTGCTGCAACTAAAACAAATTCAATCTATGCGCCTCGTGAAGAAAGAAGGTACATGGGTTAAATTATGCACAGTGAAACACTGATTGGCTACTAGGAATGATAACATATGATACAAGGAATATAGATGTTAAGAACAAAAAGGTATTAGGTGTGTTTTATTTGACACCTCGCAACTGCTTGATAAGGTTAATAAAAGAAAATGAAAGAGAAATTATTATTTTTAGTGTCATTCAAAGTTACTGCCAAATTCATAGATCTGTCTCCTAAATTAAGTTGTAAGATAAAAAGGTTCATTTTGGAGGAAAAACAATAATTTATACTAACCATCAACCCATAAACAAGCATTTTGTCATTTAAGTTCTAACACAGCGTAAGTCAAAATGTTGACACTTTGTACAATTGGGAAAAATTTGCTCATATTTCATAAAATCATTTTAAAACTAATTGCTTGTGCATTTAGTTAGTGCAAAATAGATTTCGTTTAAACAATACATGGTATAAATGTTTACTGTAGCATTAGAAATGTAATATCATGTTATTATTAGGCTTAATTATTAAGTTTATTATTTACTTATGTGTTAGATTATTATTTATATATTGTTATTAAGTATTTATGCGACAATTTGGAAACCATGGTGGCAATAAACTGTTTCTACTCTCAAAACTTCCCAGGCATGAATATCCTAAAAGATTAAAACAACAGGTGTATGGTGCTCGAAAGTAGAAACACATATAATATTCCATTAAATAAATTTTAAATATCTTCATTTCCTCCCCACAACTGTTCAAGCATTGTCTGATGGTAATGTGAACATTGTAACCACTATTTATATAGCAAGTGTAAGTAGATTATATTTTCTAGGAAGTTGTAAGTCTTCAACATGGCCAGGCACAAAAGTCAAGGATTCATTTCTTTGTAATATTTTTAAAAATTACTTTTTTATTTTATTTGTCTACTATTTGATGTATGTTTAAAGTTTATAAATTTTATAATTTTACACAATATGTTAGTGTGTATGTAAGTAATGTAGTAGTGTAAATGGTGATGTTTTATTTTATTTATTTTTCCTTTCCAGAAATTACTCAAGTATCCATGGAAGCCAGCAAATGAACAAAGGATTGCTCGCCATGATGCCTCTGTTATGAGAAATTGGAGGGAACTGAAGGAGAGTTCTTTATCTGTACCTGAAGATTTACGGCAGCATTTACTAAAATTTTCTAATAGGACAATACCACCTCTGAATAAAAGCTCTATCAAAGTTGATTTAACTCAAGAACGAAAAATGGGTGAATTTGAAAAGATCATTCAGAGGTGTGCAGAAAAGGAAAGAATAAGTAAGCATGATATGAATGAAAATATTAACAAAGAGGAATACACTGAAAATGTGAGACAAAATAAGAAAAGGGACGTAAAAAGAATGACATTTGAAGAACTAAGGGACAAATTAAAGAGACGTGTAGAAAGTGGGGAGGAGTTGGAAATTAATGAAAAAATAATCGTTAATACTGTAGACTCTAATAGTCAACAGCCAAGTTATTTGCAATTAAACTCAGAGATTGAACTGCCTGATGCAAAAGAATCTGAATTAATGCATGTTAACAGTGAGAAAGCACAATCTCAAAAAAATATTATGGCATATCCAGAAAGAATTAGAATCCCTAAAAAATCCTACAAAAAAGGTGCAACATACAAAGTAAATGATTGTTATTATGATCATGATGGTAGATTCTTATACAGAGTTTTAGGATTGTCATAATAATTAGGTTAAGCTGTAGATAAGAATAAAACAATTTCTCTTGAAGCCTTATTTATTTTTTATAAAAATTATATGCATTCATTATAGGTACTTGTCCATCAAAATAAAATAACTAAACTTTTAATACATAAAACATCTCATTACCTACACTGGTATTAAGTAGCTTGTCTTTTATAAGGTCACCAAAATTTTAACATTGATCTGAACCCCATAATAAATAATAATGCAGTATTAAGACCATTTATAAAAAATACATTTCAGTGACTATCACCATTGTACGTTTTATATGGAACAAAAATATGGCTTAAACATTATCACTTGAGGCAGCTACAATTCACAACTTTATATTGCTATATATTGGATACAGTTGATGAGATCGGATACAACATCAAAATTAATTCTACTGAAAATAGAATCTCGTACACTATTTGACAAAATAATAACCTGATAAAATATTAACATTACTAAAAACACAAAAATAAGAAATTAAAAAACACTGATACTTGGTTTTAGAAAATCCGATTCACTGTTACCTTATACAGTATTTCATATTACAATTTGTACATTACTACTATTGCGCATGATAAATAGAACATGTTTTAATCATTTTACTGTAATGCAAAATAATAATTATTTGGATATATGGGAATTGTTTGAAAATATAGCCTTCCGCTTTTGGTACTTACATGACATTAAATATTGGTTCAGAACTGCCTCTGTCTACATCTAATGTTAGTGCAATAAATAGATTTTCAGTTTTCAAATGTTAGTACATTTTGAGTATTGCTCCATGCAGATACGTTACATTGCACGTTATATTATATCGCAGAAATATAACGTACCTATACATATTTCACATATTTAATTATTTAATGTTGGATGTACCTTAATGCTTCAAAAGAACTGGTCATTGATATCCATAGATTTTGTAAAGATGGTTAGAATTGCGGCCTTTTTTGAACAGAGAGACAATAAAGCCTCACAATAGGAATCACGAGTGGATGTATGTATGGAAGTATACATACAATATAGGCCAACATACACATTCAACGCCACAATTGGACGTTAATGCCAATCAGAATTCAAATAATTATAAAGTATGGTTATTATAACAGCAAACAATATTTTACAAATGATTATAATGCATAAATGATCTTATTATATCTTTACTTTTATAATTGTCCCATACATCTATAAATACTTTCGAATTTTGGCAGTCACATTATTAGTCCTACTATATAAAAAAAACAGCCAAACAATCCAATGAAATAACCACAACAAACAATATTATAAACAAAATATTGGAATGGATTTCAATGATAATTTTCAATAAAACAATCTAAAAATCTAACGACGTAAATAATGTGACTCTGAACACAATAACAAAACATGCTACAATTCGTTAACGAATTCAACCGTGTTCCATCACAAAAGCATAAAAATACAAACTAGGGATTCGAATTGTCTTGATTGTGAATTGAAAATCATACAAACCCTAATCATAAGTTCGAAAGTCGCCTTGGTGGCGTTTCTTAACCTACTCTATACAACATTAATATGTACACTCGTGTTTCGGTTACAATCCAAACTACTTACGCGCGTTTTGCGTTAGCACCCACATTCCTAAACTAATGGATATGCCAAAATGTGAATGTCAGATACAAATAAGCATTATACACTTGGGGCATGATACAATTTAGGCCACTCCGTGACTACACCTTTACAGTCTTATCTATAATCATTCATCGAAACTTAAAAACATCGTTGTCATTACAGGATTGCCAATAAGCTCTTAGAGCGTTTTCACATCATCCTATCCGATATCGGTGTCGGACGCCGATCCGATATCGGGGTAAGTATAATTTATGAAATATGTGCCTGTCTTTCATATTGTCCGGCCCGATATCGGATATCAGGGCCGACACCGATATGCTGGCGGCACCATCGGACGCCCGTTAGCCGTCGGGCGAAAATGTTTGTATGTGTGCTGTACGTATACCTAAATTGTCTCAGTGTGCGTAGAGGCCGATGCGCAGCGGGCACTTTGAATTTGTTTACTAGTTCAGTTGTCATCATGGCGTCGCCATCATTTAAATACGATATAATTACATTAATTGAACTGGTAGAATCGAAACCATGCTTGTGGGATAAAACTCACGAGGAATATAAAAATAGAATACTCCGAGAATAATTGGCGAGAAGTATGTGTAGTACTATACATCGACTACAAGCAACTCCTGTGAATCTGTTACAAAATCCCATAACTTACAACAATTTTTCGATAAATATTCCGATTTGTAAGTTTAGTTAATTAATTAATTTATTTGTTTATTTATTTATTTGTAAGATGAATTAGCTAAATATTGAATTCACTCATACGAAAGTAATTTAAAAACTTTCGAGGTGCATATTGTAGCTTGCTAAAAGAGTATAAAACGCTCTCTCTGAATATCTAGCTTCCACAATGGGTGGTACCCAATACTGTCTATGGACAGATCTTTTTTTTGCGTCTCAAATATAATAAATACAGCAAATAACGTTTTCTATTGTAGTCTGCCATGATGACGACCTGCCTGCACTAAGCTAGCGAGCAAATGACCGTATCGGAACGATTTTGTCGGAAATATGTAAAAATAGTACATGGTGTCGGTTATCGGATGTCGGTTATCGGCGTCCGACATCGATATCGGATCGGATAGTGTGAAAACCGTTGTTTTAAACCATCGATAAATGCTTGTAAATAAAACATTGAAATACCTTATTCTTAACATTTAAAAATAACAACATACATGTAGATTGCAATAATAAAAAATTATTTGCCCTTACACTCAACTTGAATGACATTAACCTATTTGGGTAACTTAAAATATCAGTTTATCACGAAGACATGGAAAACGATTAAAACATGAATCTATAGTGAATCAGGTCTGTAGACTACTAAAGAGGATAGTTCAAAGTTACCCTGATAGTACAATGTTATCCGAATTGACTATAAGTATAGTACATTTTTGATGATGTATTTGTAGTTTTGAATACTCAAGCAAATTTATTGAATTTTAACTTGTTAACAACTTTTGGTAAACAGATTTTGATAGCATTGTGTGGACGGGTGATACAAGTTCGATAGATTTATGTGGCATTGTTTGGTGACACTGCCGTCTAAATGGACGGCGTAGTTCATTACTATAAGAATATACTTCAAAATTTAATTTGTTAAACATTCCACATTTAAATCGTTTCTCACGACAGTATTTCATTTATCACAAAGACACGCGTGTTACTTTTGTGAAATAAGACATAGTTTGTATTATGAGAAATTAAAAGATTCCCGTTAAAATAAAATTTGTTGAATTTTTATACATTACTTAATTTTTTCATTATAAAATGACGAATTCTAAGCAAACCGTTATGTGAAATTTGTGTCCCAAAAGTTAAGTCCAATATCCGTGAACCTACTTTGCATCAAGATCGTAAACATGTGTCATAGTGTTGCAACTAGAACGGTATCGCTAATTATTATTATTTTATTTTAAGGATTTTTGTCTAAAGTAACGCTCAGGATTGTTTCTTCAAAAAAAAAGGAATCAGTTATATAGTTATGTTAGTATATACAACCATTGGTTTAATCTCACCATGTAACTTGCTCTCATTGAATAATATAACTGGAGGTCTTTTTCATATATATACAACTACGGTAGCACAATGTATGTAGATGCTAGGGAGGTAAGTGTGCGAGCACGCGGTAGTATGAAGGCCAGTCTGTGCTGTTGCATCGTGAGCCGGCAGTACTCGCCGGGTGCGTGCGCCCACCATTCAATGTTCCTGCAGCATCAGCCGGCGGCAGTACTGCCGGCAACCGACGGCTGCGAGCGACGGCGGTAGATGTTCGGGCACGCGCTGGTATCCCGCGCGTATCCTTGCAGTGCGAGCCGCCGGGGGGGCGCGCGGCGTCACTCGGACGGAGGCCGGTCAGTGCTCGGGCAGCGTGAGCCGGCGGAAGTAGTGGCGGCAGCAGACGGCGGCGAGCGAGGGCGGTAGGTCTTGCGGGCGAGGTTCGCTCACCGCTTGCTCGTGCGCCCGCGAATATTCCCGCTGCAAAGCGATCAGGTCTATGTTGTGTTCGCCCAGCGCCGCCATCGCGAGGAATATCACGTCTCTGGTTGATTCGGAAAAGATTTATAATGTTAATTTGTAACGATATAAAATATAATTTGAAATTTATGATTCTATTATAATTTATACCTGTAGTAAGAGTGGTAGCGTTTGTTTCCAGAAGAGGATTCCCGCCATGACGCCAACTTCCTGATGGCATCCGTCAGATCGTTGCTGACAAGACCGTCGAGTATTGCAATTATCACACTGTAACAGAATAACAAACTAATAATAACTGTAACAATAGTTAATATATGGTCTAAGTTAGCTCACTGCGCTTCATTTCCTTATTTCTTTACTGAAGTCAATTTGTTTGAGGAGTTCTCAATGTTTGTAAGTAAAAACCCAAGGTATCCCATATATCGTTCTTGTATAAATAACTGAGTTTTTAATACTTAGGTCATGTTATATTATATTCTGATTTGCTTTAACAATATTCAATGTATCACTATATTGGGTGTAAAGACTGTATTAATACAAGCCGTATAATTGCTCGATAATTCGGATTAAATTGAGCGGGCTGATGAGGGATGAGGGTTTCGAGGTGAGGCATCAGGATGGATAAGCATATACATAATATACATTGAGGACCAGACCAGACGGGCGGGTTGCTCGCGTACTAGTTTGCAGCACTGTACTCACGAGTGCGCAGCGGAGTTGTCGTGCTCGGTGAGCAGCAGCGCCTGCAGCGCGCGGGAGCGCTGGCCCTCCGCGCGCCGCTCTCTCCACGCGCGGTACAGCGCCACGCCGGCCTCCGTGTGCAAGCGGACCAAGTCCCAATTGCATACAACACGACAGCCTGTGCATTAATGAAAAGGTACACGTTGAATTCTTACTAATACCAACGCGACAACAAAAAGGGAGGGCCAAAAGAGAAACTCCTGCACAATTCCACGTGAAAAGGACAGGTAAACCTTTTTATTCCTTCACATTTAGCAATATTTAAGCGAGTTACACCTCTGTTTACTCAACCCAGTAATACATTTTCTCGGCAACGTTTATTTATTTAGCTGACCCAGAAAACGCTGTTCTGCCATATAAATTACTGAAACATATTATTCTATTATAATTATTTGTCAATACAAATAATTTGCAATTACAAAATTGAGACTATATAAAGACAAACACACATTGAGCAAAACGTGGTTAAAATCGGTCTAGTAATTTATATATGGTCGCGGACAAACAACTTGACACGAAATTGAATAAACGTAAAAAGAACATTTATTGCAAAATGTGTCCGACAACTTAAATTTTAAGGGTTGTTAACGAAAAGTTATTCTAATGTCTGTCTCATTTCCTTCACTCTAATGATTTCAGTTAGCATACGAGTCCCAACTGACATAAAACATAACTTACTACGTACTTACTTTACTACGTATTTCTTGAGAACGAAAAGTATGAACATATATAAAGAAATGACACGTACAAACTAATAAAGACAAAATCTATTTTTTATGTTGTAGTACTACAAACGTTGTTTATGGTGTTAAAGGGAATGCTTCGTTTTAAGACATAGGGGCAGTATAAAAGTTAAACATGTATATTCGTGTTCCCTACAGTTTTGTGTGTATCGTAGGTTCAGTAGAATTGTCAGTACACATAATTCCAAGGTATTTCAAGCCCAGATATCTAACATCTCCTTATATCTAGAACTAGACTTCCCAGGTGGCTAGAAATCTGGATTTCTAAATTTCTTTCACAAGTAGTATAAAAGTGGATCATTCTTTATAGTCACAGGCGTAGACAGAAGGGGGGAAGTGTCGACTGCCTCTATGCATTATCGCATAGGCCATGGAATGTCAGGGGCCGGCCCCCCTACACATTAACCGTAGATAGGTAATGTATAACTATTAACATTGGCCATGTTAATAGTTACACCTAACCTACCGTCAAGGAAAATAAGAAGCTCTCCCATTTTTGTTGCAATGAAAGTTACTATCTTACCTGAATTCACGGGTTCGGTGAGCGCGTCACTGCTCTGGTACCGGGCTTGGAAGTCCGGACATAGCAGGTCCGGTAAGTGGTTTTCAATATTAGCCCGTTCCAAGAACCATACCAGGTTCCAGTATACAATTGGATGGGACTCCACAAATTCCGACTCTGCTAGACACGCGTCGCCTTCTCTGCCTGTTATCAATATTTCTTCATTAATAAAAACAAATAGAAAAGGTATAAATTAAGATAATCTAACTGGAGGTCGCCCAGTGGTCGAAATTCGAACATAATTCATTAATTTAAAAAATCTAATTCTTCCTTCGTTTTGTCTAAATTACCAAAAGCACTTGTGTTACAGACATCCCACAACAGAGAAATTACAAATATAATACTTAAATACATATATTCAATATTCAGACACATAACAAACACAAATATTATTATATGAATATTTGTCCTGGGTGGGGATCGAACCCACAACACTTGGCGCACAAGATAAGATCACTACCATCTGCGCTATCGGACTCGTCCATATCTATATGAATTAATTTGATATATTTCTAGTGCATTTTGTACACAGAGAATGCTTTAAGCACTTCATCACATTTACTTAAATTTCACGTTCACCTGTTAGCGCAATATCCTTAAAAAGGGTTACAAAATGTTCGTATTTATAAATGGCTAGTACATACCTAAGATAGATTCAAATTCTTTCCGCAAAACTAAGGGGTTCAAATAAGGCACACTTAATATTTCTGCTTGCGTCTGACTTGTTCGAATTATCTGAAACAAAACAATCGTTTTTACCATCTGTAATAAAAACAGCCATAATAAATGCCAGTGACAATTAAACAGTTTCAAATTAAGTAACCGTTGGGTATCTTTAGCCAAGAGTACTTCTTATTTATCTAGATACAATAAGGTTTAGACTCTGGGCTTGAGTCCCGAACTAGACTTATAAGCTTCTAGAGTGCCAACCCTCGAGCGTCCTCTTTTTGACAGGTGGTTGGCGTCGTTTACTGACTGCTTTGACTATCCCATCACCTGTCTGTGCGGCAAGGACTGCACGCGTTCGCCGGCGAACGCGGTGTACTGCTCTATTGTAAGAATGCATGTGTATATCTCCATGATAACTGAGGCTGGACCTACCTGAATAGAAAGTAAGGGTACGGTGTGCCTGCCGCAGGCGGTACATCTGGTGTTAAGGTTGGAGTCGTCAGCCGCCCAGCCTGCCATGATGTCCTCGTCGTACAACAATGCCAGGCATTGGTGACATTGCGAGCAAGACGATATGTTCACCGTCACTGAGGGGTTCTCCAATTTGGGGTTATCCTGAAAAAGTAATGAAGTATAGCCGTTGAGTACTAGCCGAGTGTAATAGTACCTCCTTCTGTATCAGGAGTCAAGGGACAGCTTAGGTCCACACTGACTGATAGGGTGTAACCATCCAAAACAGCGCAGTTCAAATGCAACAGTTAAAAATAATAATAATAATAATAATAAGCAACTCACACATTTCATACATTGATCTAACTCCGTGATAAGTCGTTTCGAGCAATTATTATACGAACATCAGGCAACAGAGGAATAACATATATAATACTTAAATACATATATTTAATACCCAGACACAGAACAAACAAATAGTATCACATAAATATTTGCCCCGGATTGGGATCGATCCAACGACATTTGGCGTACAAGATAAGATTACAACCATTTGCGCCAACAGGCTCTGCATAGAGGCACATTAATAATACATTTACACATCTCAGGGCAGTGTCCTAACTCCGAAATAGGTAACTTAAATCACTTGTGTTACGGACAGAGAAATTTGCGCATTTAGACACTCATATTTTGGAGTTGAAAATATATAAGTAGTCTTACGGTGGAGGCCGGGTATAGGTTGTCTGGCAGGTGCGAGAGCAGCGTAGCCATAGAGCCGCGCTCCATGCTGCACGCCAGCTCTGCATCGCTTGACGCGCGCCGGAATCCCATGCCGCCCACCCATTCTGTAAACAATGGACACTCACAACATACTGCAATAAAATAAATACTTACGATTATACAGATTAAGGCGGACATCAAATAACTCATCCCTACTAATAATATAAATGCGAAAGTAACTCTTCTGTCTGTTACGCTTTCCCGCTTAAACCTGAGTGGTTTAAGCGGGAAACCGATTTTGACGAAATTTGGCGCAGACAATCTTTAGACCTTGAAAAAGGATATAGGCTATTTGTTATTTCGAAATAAGGGTTGTAAGGGATCGAGAAATAATTAATTTAATCTTCGAAAAGATCTTCGAGAATCTTCGACAATCATCCCTTAAGGGGGTACAAGGGGGATGCAAAGTTATTAATAAAGTTCTCTGATTTTCAAAAGGATGTTATGTCTGAAATATCAACGCAGGATCTAACTTATAAGGACAGAAAAGTCAGTATTACATAGCCCACTTATCGACGAAGGTTATTTAACATCACCCTAGGACCAATAACAGCAGTAATAACTGTTCTACAACTTAACGCGAATGAAACCCAGGTTCTAGTGAATAATAATAACACAGCTTGATAATGCTTACCATCAGGATTGATTTCCGACGACCCATCGTCAGTGCCCTCCTCTGTGATGAAGCTGCTGAGGGCGCTAGTGGCGTTGCCGATGGCACCTTTTACCGGCGTGGAGTTGGCCGAAATAACCTCTTTCATCTCGTCAAACTTCTTCGCCATGCTAGTCGCGGCGGACTTCAGGCTGCTCAGTCCACTTTGAAGTAGCTCGTTGGACTTCTTGCCTGCTATACTCGTTGGGCTGTGGAGTGGTTGCCATGTTTCTTTATACTGTGCGCTGATAGTAATTAAGGTGGGAATTTATAGAGTAATTGCGTTAAAGTAATTTAATTCAGGTTCATGCTTAAGCCAACTAAAACAAACGGATATAGCTCTCATGCGTGGCAAAATGAAAAGAAAATAAAATTGAAAGTAACTCAATAAAATATAATGGTATATATAAATGAATATTATTTTAAAATGAAATTGGGATAACACCGCGTATTTTTTTATATAACAGTATCAATAGATTGTGAATGTGTGATCAAAGAGTTAGGGTCACAGAACTATATTCATGAAATAACTACCGTCTAATTCTCGTTAGGACTAAAACGCAAAATCCTTTTCGATTTCCACAATAAACGAATAAAAGTCATAAGTTATCACCAGTTTCATTTTTTTTATGAGCTCTATATTACTTACCTGAAGTAGCTTTCGATGACAGCCTTGCTGAATTTCATATTTTCCTTTCGCAACGACAGTCTCCCAGGCGAATAGCGTCTAAGAAAACAAATTACTAGCGAATAGTGTGGTGCATTCAAATAAAAATACGTGAACACGGCTATTGTTTGATGCAAAAACGTTAAGTCAAATAACATTGATCATTTCAAATAAACAGAAAATAAATAAACACTCACCGTGGTTTTCTATTAAATATTCAAGTGAATTTTAAAATTTTAATAAATGAACAATTAAGCAAAAATATAAAAATCATTTTCTCGAACAAATTCAAAGAAATATAATCACTTTCGTAATGTTTAAAGATAAATTAGTGAAATTGTATAACAAATTTAAATGAAAATCATGGAGCATGTATTTATAAAAGAGTATGACTATAAATAAAATATGGATGTTAGATTGACAGTTTCGTATTTATACTGAACAGCGTAAAACGAAACATTTAATAGACCGGTATAAAGATAAAGTTAAAATAAAAAAAAATAGCTAAAGAAATCATGCCAATTAAATAAGTTATCACAACAACATCTATAATTGCACTCTGTTATGATTTTTGTACAAATGCAAGTAAACACTTAGGTATTGATTTTACATATTATTCTGAGTTCCGTTTCAATATTGTTGAAAATGTTGTTATATGAACTAGTTGAGCCATCGATAATTTAGAGTTGGAATTAGTTAAAATGTTAAAAATAGGTACTAAATAGATCTCTCGACTCAGCAGGAAACCTGCACGGAAAGCACGCACTGCTGTTTATGGTGGTGACATTTTTTTCTTTTTTATATCATTAAGTCGACACGGACAAGCTTACGGTCTAGCCACTAGGGCATTGGGATCATGAAGATATTATATCACATTATCCAGTAATTTCACTGTCTCTCTCACCCTTCAAACCGGAACACATCAATGCGGTTGGCGGTGTTTGGCGGTAGAAATAGGTGAGAGGTACCAGCTCAAACGACCTTTGTTACCTCTAGTATATCACACTACAGTCATATGTTGTACTTACTGTTTGTAAATCACGCACAAGATAAGAAATTATTCAAGTGATTATAGAGTTTTGAAATTATTTTTAAAATCGTTTAACATCAATAAATGACATATTAAAGTTGAAATAAGTCGCGTAAGAAAACATTTATAACCTTTCAATTGAAACGGAACTCTTAATAGTAATGAAACAAAATGCACACTCACCCAAAACTGATCTTCAGCGTGTTCCCGAGGCTGGCCAGGCTGGAGGAGACGGTGCCGGGCGCCGTCTCGCTTCTATGCAGTTTCCTGTCGTAGGAAACTATCGAGGTTATCGTGCTCTGAGAGATGGCAGTACTAGCGGTACTGAACTGAGGGGGAATAAGGTCGGGATTGTGAAGGGGAAGGGGCCGTACACATGCATGTTTTGCTATACATATTTGAAAATCTAGACTTATCTGCATACATTTTACACGAGTAAACACTATTTTATTTTGTATATATAAAAAATAAATCTTCCATTTTTCAAACTTCCTGCTTTACCCCGTAGCTTTGTAGTCGTCATTCTGGATAGGATAACATTTTGTATCTAACACTACTAAGTTTAACTAATGATAAGCAAATTTTGAAAATAATCATAAGAAGCGTTTGCAGTGTCTCAATTTAAACTGAAGTGTGTTGTTGAAGACGTATGACGTACAAACTTTTTAGGTGTAAATATTATAAGTTATAAAGCAATAATAAGCGAAGTTAAACAAAATATTTGGTATGTATTAACAAAAAATAACACAATTATGCTGGTCAGTCAGTCAGTCTACTAGAGAAATCGAAAGTTTTATTCTATCAAAGGTCAGTAACAGCAAATGAAAGGAATTGCGAAAGAATAACAACAAAGACAACAACACCAGAAACTGTATACCCTTGTATCTCGTCAGGTGGCTCGTCCTGGAACGAGTTACTTCGGTGCCGGAACAGTTTAGGGCTGACGCTGAACTCGTGGCGCGGGGCCGGCGGCTCTTCGGCCGGGGCCGGCTCAGGCTCCGGCTCCGGCGCCGGCTCGGCCAGCGCGCCCAGTGGGTCGTCGGCCAGCACAGGGGTGCGGGGGGACAGCCTGGACATTGAAAATTAAAAAATATTTATTTCCACCAAAGTGATAGTCACATAATACTTATGTTTAACGTAATACTAAAAAAACATAACATTATTTGAGTGGACTAGAGCCTAAACTAGGACAATCATGTATTTCAGGACTTCAGGTCTCCTGCCTGCATTAGCCGAGGATACATAAACAAAAACACGGAGAAAAATATAAATAGAACAAAGTAATTGGTTTTTATGTTATTGTGTGTGTGAATGATGTGTGGCATTTTAGTTAGTCTTTGGATAAATATCTAACAAGTGTTTAATCCCTACTAATATTATAAATGCGAAATTAACTCTGTCTGTAGGTCTGTTACGCTTTTCCGTTCAAACCTGTCAACTGATTTTGATGAAATTTGGCACAGACAATCTTTACACCTTGAAAAAGGACATAGGCTATTTATACATTCGAAATAAAGGTTGTAAGGGGTCGAAAAGGAGGATGAAAAGTTGTATAGAAGTATCGCTATTTTTAGAGCTAAAGCTTGAAACTGTTTTTTCAGGTCAATGATTCGATATAAATAAACATGAAATTCAAAGTTTATATAAGTAAAGGTAAAGAAGTATGGTACCCAAAAAAACTATTCCATGCGGAGCAAGTCGCGGGCATAGCTACTTTATTACTTTATTACTCCTCTATATATATATATATATATAGGAGGCTAGGAAGTTTATAATTAACACGCTGACTATTGCTTTTTTTATGTCTAGGATCAGGTGCTGACGATGTCAAACAAAGTAGGACAAGGAACTGCAAAATATTACACGAGAACAAGATGCAACTGACTCGATTGTTAGAATTTAAAGAGAGTCATCAGAAAATGTGGGTAAATTTGTCTATAGCTGGTTTAGTATGACGATAACGTATAGCCCATAGTGGATATAAAAACAATACTCACTTAAGTGGAGAGGTCTTGGAAGGAACGAGAGCTTCAGTGGCGGCAGCTTCCTTGTCCGGCTCCTCGGGGAAACTGAGCGTCCGCGTACACCGCGATTTGGGATTCGCTACAAACAACAACCAGGCACTTAATTTCATATTAAAACTAATAGAGCTAAAGTATTGCCTACTCATCTTCACTATTAATTAATGATAAAATGCCTAAATTATGCTACCGAAATGGCTCATTAATGTTGTAATTGAATAAACAAATTTTTGGAACGAATTTTATAATTCTTGAGTGCTAAAAAAAGGATTTTTTTAGGCCGGGCCTGATTGCGCAGATGGTAGTGATCATATTTTGAGCGCCAAAGGTCGTGGGTTCGATTCCCACCCAGAGCAAATATTTATATGATGATGTTTGTGTTTGTTCTGTGTCTGGGTGTTAAATACATGTATTTAAGAAGTATATTCGTGATTCCTCTGTTGTCTGGCGTCCGTAACACAAGTGCTTTAAGCGATTTACCGCGGAGTCAGGACAATGTATGAAAAGTTGTGGGAATTTATTTATTTAGCTTTTGTTTTAAGTTTGATTTTTTTTAATAAGACACCCAAGTCGATCTGTTTCTTTGTTTTTCCTTTTCACTATAAAGAGACTAAAAGGATCTCAATGAAATTTGGTCACTAGGTATCTTAAACCCTACGTACCTCGCGTGACGCAATATGTCCTGAAGTCGCGGGCAAAATGCTAGTATATAGATATACATAACTATGAGACTTACCACCAGAGCCAAAAGATAACCTCTGCAAGTTTTGAACGATCTGCGCATCACCGGCGAAACTTTCCGATCTCGTCAGTATGCGGAGATCCGACGGGCTATCCGGACTCACGTGTATACTCTGCAATTATGTATTTAACATCGTCATATCAGCCATTAGATATCCACTGCTGGACACAGACTTCACGAAGAAAGGGAGAATTCTGCCCATAATTGCCACGCTGGGTTAGGGTTCGCGACGGGGATGCTGCTGTCCATCACCACTCTGTGCATTTGAGCTACACAGTTTCGGATGGATTTACCGCCATCTGTCAGTTCTGGTACCTTACGACTTTTACGACACCTGGCACCGAAGACGGTACTATTCTACTCTGTCAGTACCTTACGGCAACATATTTATATATTTAATACTATAACATATAAATAAACTTGCATGTGACATATAACTTATGCATCATTCCAAAGATAAAATGTATATTTCCATAACTTCAAAAAAGGAGGAAGTTCTAAATTCGACCAAATGTTTCTTTTTTCTTGTTTTGAAAGCTTGTATCATAGCAGAATAGAAAAAATAATCTGACTGCTATATATGCGTGGGCAGAATTTGTATGAAACGCGGCGTATATGAAGAAATAACGGGGAATATTGTTGGCAATATTTTTCAGTTCTTTAAATTATATATAAATCTTAATAGATCTTAGTATTAAGCAATCCTTACTAATATTATAAATTTCAAAGTAACTCTGTCTGTCTGTTACGCTTTCCCGCTTAAACCTCTCAACCGATTTTGATGATTTGGCACAGAAAATCTTTAGACCCTGAGAAAGGACATAGCCTATTTTTTAATTCAAAATAAGGGTTGTAAGGGGTCGAAAAGGGGGATGAAAAGATGTATGGAAGTATCTATATTTTTAGAACTAGAAACTTGAAAATTATTTATCAGACCATTCATTCGATATAAATAAACATGACATTCAAAGTTTATATAAGTTAAGGTAGAGGTATGGTACCCAAAAAAACTATTCCACGCGGACGAAGTCTTGGGCACAGCTAGTCTTGGTATAAAACTAAAGAGAAAACTAAATTTGTTCTCTATATTACCTGTCGTTTCTCGGTGATCGTTAGAGGAGCACTACTTGATTCTTCATTTCCTAATGAATTACTTCTAGGTCGCGTCGTTTCCGTCAAGTCAGGATTTGAGGGCATCCCTGAAATGAAAAGAAGGGATCAATCATTATCATGACCTTTTATAAGATGGGTAGTATACATGCGTAACTAAAATTCACTTAAATCTGTTGCCAATTTTAGCTTCTCGCATTGTTTCGTTTGAAGGATGAAATAGACGGTGATTATATTGGGTAAATTGATACATTACTTCAGTTACGGGATAGTGATGTCTCACAAAGTACTTGTCGTACAAAGTAATTATTCAGAAAAAAAACACTGGTCACGTCTATCCATAAATTCACGATAAACTCAACAACTAGAGGATTTCAACAATAGTCGCAGTGATTAATTAGGAAGTTTTAGACCGAATACACCGAAATATATATACATATATATATTAAACTTCTAAAAATAGCTAGTCTAAAACTTCATAAAATAGCTAAATATATGTTTAGCTATTTTTATGTAGTATATTTAAATTTAAAATCAAGTATGAAGATAAAGATAGATAGAAGAGAAAGATAAAGAAAAATCATACTGATTCGGAAACTTTTAACAAATTTTTCTTATTAATGCATGGTTAAATGAAAACCTTACAATAATATTGCTCATAAAACAGAATAATATTTAAGTTATAATTTATGTCAATATGTCCCCATCAATACATCCTTATATTTCGTGCCACGTCGAATGTCCGGGATCAACTTATAAACTAAAAAAATGCATCCTGTGTTTAGTTTAATCCATCTTGAGATCCACAGGACAAGGTATGCCGGGCTAGCTAGAAACATTGCGTACCCGTGATGAGAATGCCGGCGGCGGCGGATATGGCGGGCGCGTGCGGGCGCGCGGGCGCGGCGCGCACGATGTTCCCGCGCCGGCACAGCGCCTCGAACGCGTGCGAGCGCGCCTCCGCCGACCGACCTGCGGACGGGGTATTCTATAGGACCGGCTGTATGCAGTCTGCACTCGCGAGACAATCTTCTACGAGCTCTACGAGTAATGTTCTACGTTTCCCCTATTTATCACAATCCAAGTTTAACTTTCTCATTTAGGTTTATATATCAAGAAATATTTCGTTAAGATGCTGTAAAACATAAACCATGATATCAGCCATTGGATGTTGAATATAGCCCTCCCCGAGAAAGGGGGAATTTTGACCATAATAGCGCTAGGCAAGCGTGTTGGCAATTCCAGAGCGTAGCTTCGCGACGGAGATAATGCTGCCTATTCATGCCCTGTGCATTTGAGCTACACTGTTACGGATGGATATACCACCAACTGTTGGTTATAGTACCTTAAGGCGAATTATAAATGAGATATTGTTATCCAAATACATTTTGTAGCTTCTTTGAATGAGTCTTTGTAAATTTAAATTTTTAATGGTATTTTCGTATACTCATGTAAGTACTGATCTAATATGTATTAGAAATTATTTAACCAGATATGTTTTGTTAAACTTTGGATGCCAATAAATAATGAAAGTAATTAAATGATAAATAACAATATTTATAAATTCATCAGACACTACTGTTGTCTTGATTAGTATTATAAAGCTGAAGAGTTTATTCGACTGTGAATGCCCGCCATCCCTCCAGCTCGCTTGAGGGAGGCGACATATCCGCAGAAGTTGCAGGCAAGAGCTAGTTTCATATAAAGTTAGTCTAGACACACGAGAGCGGGGCGTACTCGAGTCGAGGCTGGTGCGGCTGAGCGCCGGCTCACAGGCCGCCAGCCCCGCCAGCGCCGACAGCTCGCCGCCCTCCGCCACGGCCGCCGCCGACCGCACGCGCGGCAACGTGCCGCTGCCTGCCGAACAAATGTACACGACGTTTACTATATTTATACATATAATTAAAATTTAAGTGAAAGTGACAAGCGCAAAAGTTAATGTGTGTGTATCTTTAGTTCACAGGGTAGGCGACACGCCAGTGACTTAGTGATATCCTTGTGATCACGCCAGTGATATCCTTGTGATAACACTAGCGTCTATTGGCTGCGGCCACGTTTACCAACAAGCGGACCGTAAGCTTAATTTTTTATACATCTCATACATTAACCTGTCTCCGTTTTAAGTCCCTTAAAGCACTTCTGTTATGGACAGTAGATAATAGAGGAATCACAAATTAATCTATTCAATATTCATATAATAACAAAATTATTTAATCGATCGAGCGCCATTCGATCATCAGAAAATAGTTGAGTGAGTGCGACACCGCGTAGCTTCCTTACAGTTCCGCTACATATCTGAACGAGACGAAATTGGTTACCATTATTCCTCGGAAATATTACAAGATAACAAGTACAAATAATAACACTTAACAAGTACAAACAATAAGAAATAATCGTAATTGGTTCTGAGTTACGCAATAATTCGTGAAGTTTTCACTTTACACAAAGGCACGAATAAATATAACGCAATACATACTTCCCCCCGAAGTGGTGGTCAAGCCCGCACTAGCCGCGCGACTGGCTCTCAGCGCGCCCGCCTTGCGGAACAACGCCGCGCCCATTACGGCTATGCGCAACTTGTTCCACAGCAACTGCGAACCGCTGTAGGAACAAACAAGGCACACTTTATTACGCCGTGACATCTACATAGGACTTGCTGCGAATGCGCTTTCCCTGGAATACCAAGATATTGTCTGCCAGGTTAATGTTCTCGAATGAATGTCAGGAATGCAACCGATACCGCCGTGTCACGAAAATGCACTAATTATAATTGTTGGCTTTTTAACGATTGCTGACATAAAAGGTGTTCACTTTTACCGAACACAGTCTATTTTATTATCACTTCAAAGTAGCATTATGCATTCTGTTTTCATTGGATGTCTGTACATTATGCTTTTAGTTATTTTTGTACAATGTTTTATTTTTTTCTAACCAGTTTTCATTTAGCGAATGTCGCTAGAGGCGACTGAAAGATCGGAAGGCGCGTTTACCAATATGTTTGTTTGAAAAACCAGGAGGGAAATCCCCTCCGTAAAAGGAGAAATTTCGCAGGGCCTAGCTTTTGGCTGGGAATTGTGCAGCTTATTCCCGGTTATGGTTACATTACCGTGACACTAGTTTCGATGGACACACCCCCATCTAGCGGTTTCGGTACCTCAGTCGACTTTCACGACACCTGGTACAGGGGGCAGGTAGTATTCTCTACTCTGTCGGTTCCCCACGGCATAGCTGTATGGTGATAAGATATAAAGATATTCTAATAATCCCATTCCCTCACCTAGGCATGTCCGTGGGCCACGTCGCTTCCAGCACGCACCGGTTGTAGTACCCGTACGTGAGAGCGTTCGGTTGCAGGCCCGCGCGCTTCATAAGGAACAGAAGCTGGACCGCCAGCACGGGCAGCGAGTGGATGCCGCATAACTGCATCATCACGCGATAACACACCTGCGAATATAAATAAGCAAACATCTACATGGAACATATCATCACTAACAATACATCACATTTTCCATGCATAGGTTGCCTGGAAAAAATCGCTCTATGCGATAAGTCTGCCAAACGTAATAATAATAAATACTTCATTATGAACATAAAAAATACATGAAAAAAAGTAATTATAAAGTACGAAAAAATATTGATTTACAAACCTATAAAAAGCAGATTACTAGAAAGCATACTATGTTGTTTTTTAGTAGTTTTTATTGGTTTGGACGTCTCACCTCGTCACAAGGTACCCTCAGCTTAGTGGCTCTCTCAAGCAGCTCAAACGCGGCCCTGAGCGTCGCGTGCTCCTTGCCGCGGTTCAGCATGAGGCGGCACGGCAGCGACAAGAAGTACAGCGAGTAGCACGAACCCAGCAGACACTTGGCCCACGCTTCTGGAGACAAACTCGCTTTCCGAGCTAATCTGTAATTACGTATTTGAGAGTGAATTCATCAGAAATAAATTAGATTAATAATAAATAGAATTTATAATTCTTCTTTATTGAAAAATAATGTGTAATTTTTGTCATTGTATTTGTTATTTTGTAAGAATAATGGTAGAATATTAAAAAAAAAGTGATCATCAACCGCAAAAAGACCACTGCTAGACATAGGTCTCTCCAAATGATTTCCAATAAGACCGATCGTATGCGACCTCGCAATCCTGCGGTTTTAATGATATCGTCTGTCTATCTTATGGTTGGACGTCCTACGTGGTCTCCATTCCAGAACCTTACGACTCTGTCGTTCAGCGTCTGTGCGTGGTAAGTGCCCTGTCCACTGCCATTTCAACTTGCTAATCCACCGAGCTATGTCGGTAACTTTGGTTTTTTTACCGATCACCTCATTTTAGATTCGATCGCGCAAAGAGACTCCGGGCATTGCCATCTCTATTGCGTTGGGCTATTTTCAGTTGACTAATAAGACCAATAGTTAGAGAGCACGTTTTGCAGCCATAAGACATCGCTGGTAACACACATTGATTGAATACTTTCTACTTGAGACACTGAGGTAGGTCGGACGAGAAAATGTTGCTTATTATATTTTATATATATTATATAGCAAATAAATAAAATTCACTTGTCAGAATTACAAGTTGTAAATGTTTGCAACATATCAAATTATGCACAGAAACCTTTGCGCTGCAGTTATCTCCTGCTTGGTCCGCCTGGCCATCGGGGAGGCGTCCGCCAGACTCTCGGCCGAGGCGAGCGCGGCCGCGGGCAACGTCTGCACCGTGCCACTGCGCGTCTTACTGCGGCACTTGGCCACTAGAGCCGTGTCTAGATCGAACTTCTCGTAAGTGTACATCTCCTCTGGAACAAGAAACAAGCGGAAAATTGATTAAGCATTTAATTTTATACAGTCCTGATATTGCTTTATCCCAGCCTTTATTAAAACTTAAAAAAATCGACATCAGCTGTAGCACGATCACTTCTGTAGAAATTTTCTTCCAGACAATAGGGTTTGTTACAGCATTTCGTCATCAATTGGTATTTCAGCCAATATTTGTCCCATAAGAGCAATTTTGGGAGTTTTATTGTCCATAATTAAAGGCAGGGGTGCTGGCAATCGCAGTAAAATATCATAACAAAATACGGCCCCCATCCGCATTTTGTGCTATTTTTGCTACGCCGATGTTTCGGATGGATATACACTACTAGTATTTCAGGGAAGAATATATATATATATATAGAATGCTCCAAATTAATACAATGCAGCAATAAGGCCATAGGACACCAGCAGTGTAAAACAGTACCTCCACTGTACCAAGAGTCGCAAACGGTGACCGGAATCAGAACCAACAGATGGCGCTATCACCCGAAACGACGATGCTCAAATGCAACAGGGATATGATGGGCAGCAGCATTCCCATCACAAAGCTACTAGAGGTATACCTCTTACAAAAGTCGTTTAAAATATCTTAGCTTATTTCTACCGCCAAATAGCAGAGTTGCTGTTTGAGGGAGGCGGAGAAATTACTGGGTAAATGTGACGTTAGAACCTTCACTTCACAATGTTAGCAACAAACGGGTGATATCTTTGTGATGACACGAGCGTCTATAGGCTGCGGTCACTTTTACCATCAAGCGGATCGTATGCTTGTTTGCTGTCATCATAACAAAAGTTCTCTGCGATTGCCAATACGCCTGCAAATATTGCGCGAAAACTACCCATTCTTGGGGAGGCCTATGTCCTGCAGTAAACATTCTATGGCTACTATCATGACATCAATGAGGTAGACCTCATACAAAAGGTCGTCTGCGTTGGTACCTCACTCTCACCTACTTCTACCGCCAAATAGCAGTGTTCGCACAGTGTTACGGTATGAAGGATGAGAGAGGCAGTGAAATTACTGTGTAATGGCACATAATATCATCAAGTCACAAAGTTTGCAATGCACTGGTGATATTACGAGCGACTAAGGCGCTTACTATCACACCGACAGTATGCTTGTTAATCGACCTAGTCTCATAAAAAAATAAAACAGAACAACAGCACCAACCGGGGTCTGGCGGATCCGGGGGCAGCACGAACACAGTCCTCTCCGACGTGTTGGTGTTGTCCATGCCCAGGAGCGCCTCGTCGCCAGCCGCTACCCGCTCTATGCACTCATCGAAGAACGTCATCCCCTGGTCCACATCGCACACGAACGATCGCTCTTCGATGAAGCGCGTGAACATTTGCGTGGGCATCATAAGCGCGAAGAATCTTTGCTGAGTCTGGAACATCATGCATAGTAAGGCATTAGTAACTCCCGACTATACTTAACATGGAATTAAGTCGATAGTAGTATTCCAATCTTTACTTGCTTAATATTCTACATTCGGTAGAGTCCCTATTTCATGCGCCAAGCGTTTTGGTTTCGGTGCCCACCCATGGCAAACAGTTAT
The DNA here is from genome assembly GCA_020976665.1 of Heortia vitessoides. Taxonomy (NCBI): domain Eukaryota; kingdom Metazoa; phylum Arthropoda; class Insecta; order Lepidoptera; family Crambidae; genus Heortia; species Heortia vitessoides. Next base: position 8,642,658 of record JACJUM010003129.1, read on the forward strand.
GTGATGAATATAGGTATTTTTTGTAAGTGTTATATATGAATAATAATAATTTTAATTACTCTGTTACCTCTGTTTTATATCCGGACCACGAGCGTTTTATGCTATCTCTAAGACATGTCAATGTATAAGATATTGTGTTAATTTTTTTTTTTAAATTATAGTACTTTTACTCATTATAAATTTAAAAAAATCCATAATGTTACGGAAACGTTAAGTTGTGCGTAAAATTTATTGTTAGATAATCTAAAATTATCTAATTATATGATGTCTCGTCCAAATACCTAGAGTATTTTGTGCATACCTTGTCCCTAGAACGCAGAAAGGCGTCCATATGAAACAGCGCATGAGGGTCCGTGGTACCAACGGTGGGCGCCTTGGTGATGGGTATAAGGAAGCTGCGGTAGCCCTGTAGTGTCACCGCCATGAACCGCAGGAAAGCCTCTTGTATCTTCAATTCTAGGGCTTGCTGGAAAAACACATTTTCATATACATGCCAGCCTGGGATATTTTAAAACCGTCCCTGTACCAGGTGTCGTAAGAGGCGACAAAGGTACCAGAACTGACAGATGGCGGCACAGGCAATTTTTATTTTACTAGAACAAATCCACAAACAAGCATACAGTCCGTGTAATAGTAAGCATCACTGCAGCCTATAGACGCTCGTAATGCCATAATCATATCACTAGCGAGTTTGCAACCTTGTGACTTGAGGACACATTACCCAGTGAATTCATTGCCTCTCACCCTTCAAACCGGATGCAATGCAATGCGAACATTGCTATTTGGCGGTTGAATTTAGTGAGAGTGAGGTACCAATGCTGACGACCTGTGTATGAGGTCTACCTTATGTAGGTTTATATATCTCCAAATAGAACAGGCTTCTATCTCAAAATATCGCAACTGTACATTGTTTACTAAGTTCACCAAATTAACGGTATAGCTTAATCCGTTAAACTACGCGCTAAAGTAATTCCTGTTAGTATCTTGTCGGTTCTTTTTCAGCCGGGAGGGAAACAGGTTTACTGAGAGCCGCTTAGGGTTAAACCTTTATGCCCCTGAGAGCCCTGGGTGTTCTATTTACCCTGTCGTCTTTCTCCCGCGCTTCGGTCATTAAGATACCCTTGATCTGGTAGTCTGAGATGATAGTACTGGTGTATTATTGGTGAATTGACATTTGAATGTTGACAACTATCTGCAATACCTAATATGTGTGTTTGGGGGTTGGAAAAACTATCACTTAGGTACTGGCAATATAACTAACCTCCTTTTTTCTTCTTTGGAAATCTCTATCTAAACTCGTCGTGGGTTCTCCACTGTATTTGCTTTCTTTCGAGTGATGGATTGGTGAAGCTATAATAAGAACAAGTAATGATAACAAACACTTACTTACAAAACAAGTAACAAAATAAAAGGTTAAAAGGAAAGCCTGAAAAAAATTTCATATCACGCATCTCCCTCCATGAAAAAATTTGTCAAATGACATCGGATAGTTACCGGGTCGAATACTGCCATATAGTGATTCCAGGGTTTGTCTTAGTCCTCTCGCTTGCCGTTTAGGCAATATTTTTATTGCTATATGCCTTTGCGATTCGCATATCTGAAATTACATACATAAGTTACGTATATACATACACCATTAGACTTGCCATTGAATAATAAACACATTCTAAAACTAAACTGAATCTATTTCCATCTCTATCTTACAAGCACGACACGAAAGAGTCAGATGTCTCTTTCCTTTTTGTGTAATAAGAGAAGCAGATTGTTATAACTCAGTTTTAGCGGATGAACATCGGAGCCAATATTACAAAAACTAATCAAAAGTACTAAGAATTATCTTACGGTGATATTATTTGTATCTAAATCGACACACGTTACATCTGGCGGGGGTTCGTATAGGTCAAAGAACCTAGAGTCAACCCCTATTAAATAAGGCAAAGGTGCATGTAGCACTTCTGCTAATCCTGTAATACAAAAAGAACGTTAACAATAAATTGTGCTGTAGTCGTTAAATATTACGTTAAGTATAAAGAACAAATCAAATATTTAAGTCTCACCTAATGGACAAAGCGGTATGTATGGACATTGCCATTTGAAAGGAAACAATAAACTGGAAACGGCTTCTGAGACAGCTGTCAATGTGTCAGGCCTGCAACAGAATGTACACAAGTCACAATCGAGGTAATATCATTTTTTTATCGATTCAATATCGACGTTTTTCACACCATTATTACACCAGTAAACTAAGTCTGAGAGTTGTAATACATGAGTAGATTTGTAGAAGTGACACTATTGGAGAGGTGCATAAACACTGACAACGGAGAAGAACCGGTTTATACCGGTTCAGTCAGTCGTATGCATACGGTTCACGCTGCACACTTTGTCTTATATATCGTATAATAATGTCGTTTTACGTTTTAATTTGATAGCATCAATATTAATAATTTGCTTTACTATCATCATCATCATCATATCAGCCGCAGGACGTCCATTGGTGGACATAGGCCTCAATAAGTGATCTCCAATAGGGCCGGCTGTATGCAACCTACATCCAGCGCGATCCTGCGGTTCCGTCAGACAGTATTATATAATGTATGTACATACCTAAGTGAATGTATCAAGATCTTCTGTTCAGTAATTGCCAGAGCTAATAAGAGCAGGCAGTTATCAGGACCAAGGTTTAATAACAGCTGCCTGAAGCCGGCTCCACTGCGAACTAGCGGTTGGTCGTCCCTGCGCGTCACTATTACCCGGTCGTGCGCGTTTGTTGGCGATAGCTGATAAACATGAAAAAAGTATGCATTGAGAATTACCTTAATTATTTAAAAACCTTTAAATTCATCCAATTAATATAATTACGATCCATCGTTTTACCATGTAATATTTACTTTAGTTTATAATCTGTTTCAACCAAACTGTGTCACGTCATTTGTAGGTAACGTCGAAGTAAAAATAACGTGTAATATATAACGTGTAACGTGTAAAATAACGTCTAGACTCAAAGTAAATATTTACTTTGAGTCTAGACGTCGCGTGATTATTATTATTTTGGGAGATAAATATGCACGGTCTTCTATTTAAATACTTTTAAAAAGTTGTGATGTAATGCAAGTTACCTGTAATAATATTGTAGGTTCTGGAAACGGTACCTCTTCTAATAGATGTGTAATGTACCTTTCAATTGGTATAGTCAAAGGTTGTTTGCTCCATGATATTTCCTGAAAATTAAAAACAGGTAACCTGAGACTTCTTTTACATATAAAGACTAGTTTGACTGACTATTAGTATTTATTCAAGGGACAAATTTATTATATATGCTAATAGTATTTATTACATATTCATTTCACTCTTTTATAATGAAAATATTCAAATTAGACACACAGACATGAAATTTTGCACATGTGAAATTAATGATTTCCCTTTAATTATGTAAGTACAGTTTTTGTTAATATTACTGATGTTTGCCTCATTTAAAATACATATATTTTTTACGTATTCTGTAAATCCAAACTACATAGCAGATTTGTAATTATTTATTTAACTTGTTGCACATTTTTAAATCAATATACATAAGGCGGACTTAACATTAAATGGCATTATCTACTAGTCAACCATCGGGCAAAGCCAAAAGAGGACCAAAGCGTTACAAAATATATATAAATATAGTAGAAACCGTTTAAGACGATCACGCTTAATACGATTTCTCGCATAATACGCCACTTTACGCTAGTCCCTACAATTTACATATTTTCAAACATGCTTAATACGATTAATACTTAATCATCATCCCGTTTAATACGCCGATTTTTTAATATTTCACAAAATTAAAATTTTCTAATTTAATACGGCGTTGGAGCTGAGTGCGCTCCAACGCGAGCCCCGCGTGAGCCCAAAAAGGCGCAATTACGAACCGCGGGACATTTTTAACGCAGATGAATTTGGTTTATTTTTTAAATTGATTGACAGATAAATCCTATGTTTTCAAGGGAGCAACTTTTCATGGTGGTAAAGTAAGTAAAGAGAGACTGATTGTCTTGACCTGTGCCAACTTGCGTTGAACTCAAGTATAAAACATGCTTGTTTATTTACCTCCAAATGCGACAAGCAAATTACAGCCGATGGATCAGGGAATTATAAAGGTCATAAAGCAAGGTTACTGAACAAGACTGATACATCGCTATCTTCAAGAAATGGAAAACCCTGACAGCAAACGACCCTTGACTGTCCATGATGCGATTTTAAACATTGCAGCGGCATGGGGAGCAATTAAGCCTGAAACCATTCACAATTGTTTCAAGAAAGCAGGTTTCAGAGATAACGTAATTGACGTCGTGTTAAAAGAAGAAGAACCCGAGATACTGCGGAGTTTTCCTTGACGACAGTCAATGGAAGAATAACCAGGAAAACATACATTGTCAATGTAGCACCCTACGAAATTCAATCAATTGAAGATCTAAACGAGGCCTAAGTGATAATGATGAAGACGAAGAGGAGTCAACTACGGTTTTATCAAACGCACAGGCATTATCAGCTGTTAATGATTTAAGACGTTATGTAGCTACTTTGGATCCAAGCGAAGACGTGCTGCAAAAGTTAATTATGTCAAAAATCTTTAATTGCTAATGCATCAAAATCTTTCAGTCAAATCAAAATAAGTGCAACGACTACACAATTTGGTACGTTTTTAATACCTTTCCAACGTACCAAAATTACATCAAAATAATAATATGTAGTACATTTTTTCACCCTAACCCGCATAATACGCTTTTTCGTTTAAAGAAGCGTTTTTGGTAGGATCCCTGAAAAATCGTCTTAACCGGGTTTTACTGTAATAATAAATAAAATATTAATACATATAAATATATAAACAAAACGAATATTCAAAAGAAACATTATAAGATTACACCTGATATGGGTGAGTGAGAAAGGTTACATTCAAGTAGAATTATTAAATATAGAAGAATATATTCATTGGCACCATATGTAATGGAATGGGTTCATCAGAAAAGTTAGTAAGTGATATCATAACTATACACTTAATGAATGACAATCCAACTAATTATGTTTTTTGGAAAATGTACATTTTATTTGCGGAGTACACAAGATATACGATGTATATCTTATTCAACTATATATATATCAGTATGTAAGACTATCTTACCAGAATATATAACAGCCACCGTTCAAAGGTATCGCTGAATGGCCACCTTGAAAGCAGGCACACGCACTTGTTGATGTACACTGAGTGCGTCGTGTGGGACACGCCTGACCTCCACCCGAGCTGTTCCATCTGTGCCTCGGACAACTGATCGTAGGGGTAGCTCTCGTAAAACGTCACCGCAGAACCATACACCTGGATAAAAATTGACAACAATAATAATGTTTTCTACATTATCACATCAGTCTTTGCATGTCCACTGTAAGATATAGGCCTCCCTAAGAAAATGGAAATGTTGCCCAATATTGCCGCGCTGGGCAAACGTGGTGATTATTACAGCGTATCGTAGCTTTGCGACTGGAATGGTGATGCCCATTTCCGCTCTATGTGTACGTATTTTTTGCATGGATATACAGCTATCTGTCGCTCCGGTCGCCTGATGGGAGGAAGGGAATTACTATTCTGCTCTGCTGGTGCCTTCGGGCAACATTTACTTTTATTCGCTCACAATCCATGATACTTACCACATACTCCTTTAAATACAGCTTCATAAGAATGCCAGATTTCAATGTAGGTAGTAATGTCGCACGAGTTCCAAGAACAAACAAGCGTGTATGAAAAGCCTAACGCGAGTAAAGGAAGCGAGAAAAGTATGCCAAGGTCGTAGCAAATGGAGGTCCAAAGTCTTCGAATACCCATATGCGTGATGTATGTATGTCATATTGTTTACGTTACCTAAAGTTACAACCTTAAAAAGTCGAACTCTTTAAAATATGTAGAAGCAAGTTAATTTGACAGTTGTCATTTTTATCTAACTATATTTTAGGACTATACCTTATTTTTGATTAAACTAGATGCCGAATAGTAATAATCTAAACACCGAACATACGGTGTAAAACTTATATAAAAATTGTTGTGTTGTAGCGTGATGCGTATAGCATCAAACAGCTTATATTTTTTGTATGATACAGCATATATTGATTTCGCAAACTGACTAGGTAAATGTATAAGTAACATTAAAGCTAGTGACATACAAGTTGCAAACAATTTTGTAGGAAGTCTCTAGATCTATCAATTGATAAACCGTTAATAATAAGTGAAATAGATATTTAAATAAAGTATTAAAACATTACATAAAAGCCGTAGATGTCATAATGTTGCATGTTTTGAGCTTGAAAGTTTTGATAGGTCTTCTTACCTTGTCAGTGGCATCAGCTACAGTCAAAACGAAGGTAGAGAACACTGGTTTAGGCATGGCGGCGTTGTTGGGCCATAACTCCAACGTGGCGCCCATGGGCAAGCAGAACAGGGGCACTGACGTCGGGAACGCTAAACTTCTGCGTTCTGTGGTCGGATACCTACGATATATTCCACTAGATTACTAAATTAGTTATATAAGTATTAGGTTAGTAAATTCTCTGTGCAGATAATTCTGCACGCCTGTATAACATATTTATTTTCGTTGAATATGTGTCTGGGAAATAAAACCAGCTGGCATTAAGTCCGCCATTTGTACATATTGTGTTCTGTTTGTGCAATCATCATACCAGCCATTAGAAGTCCAGTGCTGGACATAGGCCTCCCTAGGAAAGGGGGAAAGTTGCCCATAATTGCAATGGGCAAGCGTATTGGCAATCGCAGAGCGCAGCTTTCACGACGAGGATGCTGCTGGGTAGCAACCCCTCCCCAACCTGTGCATTTGAGCTGTACTGCTTCAGGTGGATATACCGTCATCTATCGGTTCTGGTACCTTAGTCGCATTTTACGACACCTGGTACAGGGGGAGGTACTATTCTGCTCTGCCGATACCTCAACGCATTTGTGCAATAAAGTCTGATAAATAAATAAAACATGGATATTTTATAAAAAAAAAATACTATTAAACTTTTTGGGGACGCATCATCAGTATTCATCATCTATAAATAATATAATAGCAATCAGAATTTTATTGTGAGAATTGTGGAGAATAGTAGTAAATTGAAGTTTATTGCGTGACCGCGCCTTGTATCAGAGCAATAACACACCTAATTATATATAATACGCCACGGCTAATAATATAATTAGCAAAAAATAATTCTAAATCCTTTTCTTAGATAGACACGCTTCAAACTTAAATTGTTTTAAAATGGATTAAATAAATATAGACATAAGCTCCAGAACAAAATAAAACAATTAATTGTGAGTTGTTTTAGTTATTTTTTGCGTTTTTACTGAGCATGCTTCAAATGCAAAACCCAAGAGTTTCCATTACCGACTAGATTATTTTTTACTATGCACCATTCTAAATCTATTCTAAAATTATATCTAGACGTATGTGTTACTAGAGATGATTTATATTTTCATTTGTAATTCGATCCCCTTTAATGATGTAATAATGTAAACGGTTTAAGAAGTTATTTTTGGAGTAATAATGCGCACAATTTATTTATGATATCGCACGTGTAGTTAAAAATAAATGTGAATCGTGTGATTCTGTTACATAATATTATATCAAGAAGGATATCACACATTTTTTTCCAGGTTTTAAACAAGAAAGTTTATATGGATGTCTGATTCTCTTTTATGTCAGAATTTCCGAAAGAAACTAAAGAAAATTTGCACATATAAATGGAAATATTAACTCAGAGCTAGGCTTTATCTTTTTATCGCGGAAATAACTCACTAAAAAAGTCAAAGTGTGTGTCACGAGATAGATATATTTTTTACGGTGGTGGTTTAGCGATCCGAAATCGATAAAGGTAATTCGTGATAAAACGTGGGAAAACAGGAGATCACGATTTATAATGAAGTCCACGCGAATGAAGTCAAGGGCGGAATGCTAGTAAGATAATAAATTGAAACAAAGCGAAGGCAGTTCACTGGCAAAATGTTATGAAAGTTATTTAAATGCTCATTGGTACTAGCATTACTTTCACGGTAATAACGCGTAATGCAGTTCAATGAACGAATGTAATTCAACATAATTGGTCTAAACTAGGGCAACGTTCTAATTTGGTGACCATCCATCCATCTACGTAATATCCGAATACGGTACAATCACTCTCGAATATTGCCAAGTTTTAGTACGGATTAGTAGAATGTAACACATTAACCATTCAAGTAAATTGTCTTGTAAAGTATTAAAAGTGAATCTAAAATATTTTTAATTGATATTACATTCACACAGCATCTCATACATTGACCTGACTCATTCGCTTAAAGCATCCTGTTACGGATATCAGACAACAGAGGAATCACAAAAATAATTCTTGAATATATATTTACAACACACCTGCACAGAACAAACACAAATATCATCATAAAAATGTTTGTCCCTTTTAGTATTATTTTATGTTTTTACCTTCATGTAGCAGTAAATATATTGGTTTAAATTCCAAACATAATAGACCTATATTAAACATTTTGGCCTTTATACAAAGATAAAATTGATCAATAAAAAATTTTCATAATTAAATGCCTTCAAATATATTTATTTGATAACTAACACATTGAAATCAATCAATGTTGAAAATCTATACCCCAATTAAAATCAAACAATCTCCAATCAAACTCAACTGTTTTCAAAGTTTATTAAGGACTATCTAACCCGATAAACGTTGTCCCGTCTTAACCGTACTTATAACTGTTGATCATGAAAAAAATATTGCGACTATAAATTTAGATATATATTATCCTATTTCCCAGGTAAGATCAAATTGTACACAGTAAGCAAAACAATACTAAAATTTGTTCAGTAGGTTAGAGAAGAAGTTGATCCCGGATAAAGACCGTGACACATTTCTATATATGTACGAGTATAAAGATATACCACAATTTGTACCGTGCAATGTATAAATATATGAGAGGATATTCACGAATCGTCCGTATGCTAAATATAAGTAACACACAAATGCATAGTATCAGACTTTTTGTACAATCCAAATAAAGTAAATAGTTTCGAAACGAATTTGTCAATCAAGTTAAGATTTTCAGAAGCAATTCTAGATTAACTAGAATTACTTTGGGTGTTAAGTACTCGTATCATTATACTAATCTCCCAATTTGAAACGTATTAATAACACCCAAAAATAGTCTAATAATAAGTTTATTAAAATTACCAACATTATAACTCACCTAAATAGAACTTCTGGCTTGTATGCTAATAGAGGCGGACGGTTCATCGACTTCTTATAACATAGAAAAACATCGCTGCCCATCAAACCTGTAATTTAAAAGATATTATCGCATAAGTGACCCACTATAATAATAATAAAGACAATAATTATCAAATACATTAGTATTCTTATCGCAAAGTAAGAATTTCCGTTTCATTATGGAAATATTATTTCCAATGGTGCGGGAATTTAAACCCTAGCGGTCTCAACGCTATATGACTCTTAATACGAAATATTAGCACTATATCGCCTTATATTTGTTTGAATAGAGCCTTAGATCGGATGTCTATAATTATAAAAATCTATTTTAAGCCTAATCAAGCAGTAAACTAGATAATGCGTGTATTGGGTAATGTAATTACTTTTACATAAATTTCAAATCAAAACTAAATGATCTAAAATATGGTTTAGAGTATAAAAATTACTTAAACATTTTAGGATTAACCTTAATAAGAATACAATATTTTATAACAAACACGCGAAACCTGTAGTTACAAATGGGAATTGTTGTTACTTTTGAAGTCACTTCTAGAACGGCGGGGTTACTTTCGCATTTATAATATTAGTAAGGATAGTAGGGAAGTAGGGAATTATTTAAATATCTTCATTGCTAACTTTAATTGGAATTGAGTGAATGGAATAGAATGGAATTTAATTGGAAAAAAGAACCATTTTTGCGATATTCAAACAAATATAATAAATAAATGAGATATATTGAATTATAAATTAGTTATAAAATAATATAAATTTTGAGTTTGAGATAATGATAATTAGACTTTATACCTTTAAAATAAATTTAAGCTTGTTTGTTCAACTTTATGACATAGCAATTCACGCCGTGCAAATATGTCTGTAAAGATGACATAACTAATTATATATTTTCATCTTTTTCTTTCTCTCTCTTATTTACACCTTTGACAACCACAAAGTTTCATTCACTCTTCCCATCCAAAGGTTTCCTGGAAGAAATCGCTATTTGCAATAAGGCCACCCATTATTCTTAGTGATAATTGTTTTTATCGTTACCTTTATTCAAATTCTTAGCGATCATGCAGAACGCGTGCGGCGGGCACTCTCCCTTGCTGGCCACGATCACGCATACGTCGACCACCACGAGAGCGTTGCACGGCGCTGTAGGGTGCGCGCGCCTATACGTGATGTACGTCTTCGCCGTCGAGTTGTTCACGTTCGCGATTCGGCCACCGACAGAGAGCAACACCATCTCCGCGTCGGCCATGAGCCGTTCTTTACCGTCATACATGACACCTGTTGACCATTAACTTAGTTACTTTTACGGTACTTAACCAACTGATCTATCGTAAAGTTCATTTTTTTTATTTTTAATGATTTCCACAACATCTCATATATTGACCAAACTCCGGGGCAAGTCGCTTAAAGCACTTGTGTTACGGATGCCGGACAACAGAAGAATCACAAATATACTACTTAAATACATACATTTAACAATTACAGAACAAACACCTGTAGGTGTTTGTTCTGTATCGGTGGGTATCACCCCAGCCTTCGCACACAAGATAAATCATGGGTATTAATATTAAAAAATTAATATTAAACTTAATAATATTTGTATTGTAATTAAAATTTATTTTGTTGCAGTATTTATATACATACTCTTGTTAAATTTTAGTTTATTTTAAGTATTTATAAATATTATGAGCAGTGTCTTGTATGCTTCATTTGCAGTGCTTGGAATACTAATGTACATACATTTATATAGCAAATAAATATATGAATATGCATTTAATAGGATCACTACCATTTGCGCCATCGGGCCCGTCATCTATATTTACCACAATACTTGACGCAAGACTATTAGTATTGCGAACAAGTGATTATGATAAAATTTGGAAACGTATCCTAATTTAATCTCTAATTGTATCGAAGCTTAAGACCTTTAGGTGGAGTATAATAGGCTATTTTGACCGCGGAATATTCCCGCGGACGTTATGTATAGTACACGCAGGCGAAGTCGCGGAGTGAAAGCTAGTTTACTAATAAATATGACAGCAGTGAACATTTTAATTTTAGAGATTGAGATCAGATTATTCGTGGCATCTCGCGCCATATCACTAGCAATAATTACATAATTTTGCCACATATAATTTGAAATAGCTTCTATATAAACTAATTATTGAATTGATTATCATAAAATGGTTCTTATGATCATATTGATAACAAATTGTTATACCCTTGCTTACCCTATACATCTGTTCCACCACTATATGTAATTAAAAAAACCATGGCTTATGAACGAAATTCTGGCTAACTTTTGATCTGAGCAACATTTAATTTTTTTTCAACTTCGTACAGTAAAATCATATGAGTACCTATACATGCTTTCCTATTAGTCTTGTAAAACACAGTGTCGTCACTACTTATAATTTATCAAACATTATAGACATGAGATGACAATAAATGAAAATACGTAATTGAATGATATAACAAAGTATATTGCATTTCCTAGTTTCCTATTACAGATTTGCCTCTGGCGTTGCTGCGGTTTGTTTACGTTACAGTAGTGCATATACCTACATATAGGTTTGTAGGCGTCGAAACACTCAGTGCAAACGTCTGGTTTTTAATCATCAGAGTTAGCATGGGCATAGGAAGCAATAGTATGACATCATCAATCTTGAAAGAACCATATAAATCAGCTTGATGTTGTGTGGTAACCCGCGCGACACATCTGTTGGGACTCAATATCCTTCATTTGAAATATAAGCATCGGTTATCACATAAATATATTTAATATTTATTAAGATATTACCTACATGAGTTAATTACTATCCTTGCTGGTTTTAGTATCTATATGTCTGGTTTAAAAGCAATTATTTTACAACAAAACACCATGTTTGGATTGAACTGTAATAATATGCTATTTTAATTATATTTTGACATAGATGTCCCACGACTTAGTGCGACCGATAAAACAAACGAACCTTTTTTATATCATGACAAACTCAAATTATTCCATACATAATACGTGCCTATACCTGACTATCCGTGCGTATTATATCCAAATCTGGCAACAAATTCGTATTCCACCAATAAAATTCTACGTATATTTCATTAAAAATATATATTCATACATCATCATCATGAAAGCAACGGTCCGAACTACTGGACAAAGGCCTCCCCAGAGAAGTGGGAAATTTGCCCATAATTGCTGCGAAGATGAAGTGGCAATCACAGAGCACAGCTTCTCAAAGATACTGCTGCTGCCTATATCCGTCCTGTTGCATTTGACATACACTGTTTCGGGCGGATATAACGTCATCTCTCCAGTTCCTGTACACGAGTCGCCTCTTACGACACCTAAGTTTAGTTAAACTAATAATAATAATAATAAATTCCCACAACATCTTATACATTGACCTGACTCCGTGGTAAGTCGCTTAAAGCACTTGTGTTATGGACGCCAGACAACAGAGGAATCACAAATATACTACTTAAATACATATATTTTACACCTATACACAGAGCAAACACAAATATCATCATATAAATATTTGCTCTGGGTGGGAATCGAACCCACGACCCCTGGTGCACAAGACAGGATCACTACCATCTGCGCCATCGGGCCCATCTTATATAATACCTTCCCCTGTACTTACATATATATATTATATATTTATATATATATATATATATATATAATACTAGTCTATATTACGGCACGGCGAAAATGTATTTACGTGTAAATAAATTAGTGAGTTTTTTCACTCATTAACTCAGAAGTCGCATTCAGCGATACCAGAGGAAAACAAGATTGTAAAGCAATTATAATAGTAACAAGTTGGTGTTTGCGAATGCGTCTGCTTGAAAGTTGATCTTATTTATGCATCCCTATTTCAAAACAAAAGATAAAATCCTGGCGGTTATAATAATATTTTTTTAAATATTATACAGGCCAAGTCTGATATGTCAAAAATATTCCCATCATTTCGACAAGTAGCCGGAACAAAAAGACAAATACAAATAATGTAGGTATAACAATAATTACTCCTTTAGTTATGATTTCCATATATTTATTCATATGAATTTGATAAAATTATTATTGTGTGGTAACAAATAAACATTTCAATTTATTAGTATGAATAGATAACGTTGAATTAAACTAAGCTGAACTCGATAATTAAACTAAACTGTGTAAACAAAATGATTTAATAACATTTTAAACAAAGTGCAGTAGGCAGGACAAGGCCCTTTCTTAGTCATTGTTAAGGCAGTTGAACAAAAAGACTTATTTCAAAGACGCCAAATATTTTATTCAAGTTCAAATGAACTCGAGCGTAAAATGTTACCGACCGATAAACTGATAAAAAATGCAGGCATGCCCCTCTCAGTTGGCTACTAAGTCAGCCGTATGGATTTATCAGCTTATCAACGGTAGCGTATCTCACATTTTATGGGCAGCTATGGCTTCTATGTGGTTAATGATATTATTTTTACATGATACAATAAAAAATAATTCTCACTGGAATACGCAACATTTTAACTATATAAAAATATCTCTTATTTTTCACTAGCTGTGCCCGCGACTTCGTCCGCGTTTAATAGTGACTTTGGGCTGAACGACTTTTGAAAGGGAAAAGTTCCCTATTGCATTATTTTTGTTTAACTTCAACCGTTTACGCAGCGGACGCAACGAATGCTCTCAAAAAGTATATTTTTCCTAAGTTTTTGCCACATGTTTGATTGATGCTTCGCTCTTATTAGCCATAGCGAGATGTATACCACGAACAGACAGACACGACAATAATAAAAAAAAATATGTTTTGTCACACTTTCCAATTTTATATCGAATATCGGAACGAAGAAAATAAAGCTATTTTAAATCCGTAAAAAAAATGTTATATCTATATAAGAAATTCTATTTTTAGATAAAATTATAAATTCGACAGAAACGTACACTGCCGCTTAAACAGAATAACGCGTTTATTACGTAAATGTCAAGAACGCTTCCCGATCTTATCGGCATCAGATTTGCGGAATCCCCTTGTCAGTCAAGTTCGCTATAAAGCAACAAGGTTGCTTTAGATAGACGTCCATAAAACCTAGTTTAAATAGTAGTACCTCCCTGTGTACCACGTATTTTATGAGCGACTGATTGCTGTATATCTATCAGTTTCAGTATAGTTGAAGTGCAGCAGATTAAAGCACTAGATTCAAGAAATAATCGGAACAGTTGACTCTAGAACAAAAATAAAACTCACCCAAATTTATCAGGTTAATGTTATTATAATATTATTTTATGATTAATGCGATTCACGATATGGCCGTGTGATATCGGCAGAGAGGAATATTACTTCCCCAGCGACTAAGGTCCCAAAATCGACAGATCGCGGTATATCTATCCGTAACAGTTTAGCTCAAATGCATAGGGTGGGGATGGGCAGTAGCATCCCCGGAGCGAAGCTACGCCTTACGATTGCCAACAAGCTTGCCCAGCGCGGCAATTCAGCAGGCAAAATTTCCCTTTTCCTGGGGAGGTGTGTGTGTTGATGTTCAGTGGATTCCAATGGCTAATATGATGAATACGATACAGCACATTTCAGGTCAGTACAAAGGTTCAGTTCATACATTAAAAAGTAAAATCGTACAAAAACAGGCGTTTATGTTTTATTATCGCCATTAACTCCACCCAGTATACCTAAGCGATGAAATCAATAATTAAGTTCAGTAGATTAATCAACTCGCAAAGAGCAAAGGTAAATTTGACTGCGGACTGATAATGACCCAGTGCACAGGCGTTTGATTTGTTGTTATATTTTAAGCGCCGAACTAACGTCTGAACGTAAAATTATCTTTCTCAATGGTATAAGTAATGCAACCATCTGAATGTTTTTAGCCTGAACCAACCGAATATTTCGAATGACACTGATATTTTGAGTCCTAATATCTATTCCAACTTACCCCTGTTGCTGTTCTTATAGATCAAAAAGAACGGAAATATTTGTGTTTAGAATATTTCAAGAATATGTACCACGTTTTTAAGGAGGAACCGCGTTTTAAAGTCGTTTTTTTTTACTATTTGAAAGCGTCAGTAAATATAACAAAAATATTATCTACTAGCGGACTTGCCTCGGCTTCGAACGGGTGGATTACATTATAAAAAGTTTAGTAGGGATCCCCATGTTTTTCTAGTAAAAATATAGCATGTTACTTTGGGTTTATGCAGCATTCTAATGATGAAAGAACTATCGAAATCTGTCCAGAAGTTTATGAGTTTATTCACGCCAAAAATACAACGTTTCCTCTTTATAATATTAGAAAAGATATAAATAAAATGACTTCCAAATGCATATTAGCGCATAACTTTATAACGTCTGCACCAAATTGGACAATTATTTTGTTGTTGTGTTTGTAATTGTCGGGACTAGGTTTCGGCGGGATCAACGGGATCGGGAAGTATATATGGAAAACAATGTTTTACCTACAGTATGTAAAATTAAGCAGTTCGTAAATAAGACATAAAAACTTGTACCAATGAATGAGATAAAAACTTATACGGTAAGGGTCGACGGCATATTTTCCTATGTACCTATGTAAAAATACTTACCGATATCGACCAGTGGCGGACGATCTCTTCCTCTGCGAATGCAGAGGAAGCATTCCGGTGATCGCATAGACCCATGGTTTAGGTCTGCCGGCAGACCGGTAGGCGTCAGCTCCAAGAGTTCGAAGCCATTTGGCACCGTTTCGCCAAGCCCGGGGAAGATGACACCTGGAATCATCAAGATATTTTAGTCAAAGTCAAGATCTTCGATCTTAGACAATATAACAAAAAGGTCTTAATCTCATTGCATCTCAAACACGTTCCTTTCTTGGCCTATACTTTGTTTGGTAAGTAGTCGATATGTAAAGTAATCTTAAGCCAAATTCGGTTTTTGGGCATATAAATTTGTTATATTTCCCCAGGGGTTGTAAATCCAATAAATAAAATAATACAGGCGATTGTATACCCCGCTTTTGGCATATTTCCATTAGAGTTGATATAATTTTTTTCTTTTATTCCATTAACGGGAAAATATTTGTATACCTTATGTCCCAGGTGAATCCAGAAATGCCAAGGGCAAACATTTTTAGAAATCACTAATTTAGTTACCTTTATGCTAAAAACAGTTGAAGTTTCTATAACATAAAACAGATGTCCTAGATCTAGTCTAGCGACAAGCAGTTACAATTGTCGCCTTTTCTGGATTAAAACCTAAATTATTACAATTCTGTTTACACTGTTCACAAAATTATTACAAATCACATCTGCATTCTTTATGTCTCTATTGTCACATGGCATGACAAAGCCGCGACCTATTTACAACCAGGTCACATTGACATGACCCAATAGCTCATAAGAATAACATAGGGGTATCTTAGTCATTAGCCCATTATACACGTAATCTATTACAAAATGTGGGTTTAAAATGTTATCTTATTTGTAACAACATTTGCTTACATAAAACATAACGAACAAAAACAAAAATAACGAAAGAAAATAAAAAGACACGAAAATTATGTTACTCATATTTCGTGGTATGATAAGACCGTTATGTAAGGTAAACATTCATTATGTATGATGGACTAACTAATTAACAAGTCGTATAGGTACAAAAGAATGCGTGCACTGTCTAGCTTTGTAGGGTACCATTCGAACAATGGCACTTTATTGGCCTGAGAATGTAACGGCAATGAACCGATGAACGTACGTATGTGTATTGTAGTGATGACCACTGACAATTAGTACTCTATCGATGCATTAGTAACGATGCAATCGTTAATGACGCAACGATTTCGTTGCATTTAAAAGTGCTAATATTGTTTAAGTAAATCAAATATTACATTTCAAGTGAGCTTTTGTCATCATTATTTTAATAGACAAACACAATAAATAGAAGAGAAGAGGTGACAGCAAATAGCATATTAAATAAGGTAGACCACATACAATGGTTATCTGCATTGGTACCTCACTCTCACCTATGTATACCGCTAAATAGCAGTGTTCGCATTGCTGTGTTCCAGTTTGAAGTGTGAAGGGTTAGAGATGCAGTGAAATTACTGGGTAATGTGACATAATATGTACCTGCTTGTATTTCAACGCCATTTTTGCTTTATATATAGAAAGTATATTAGTATAAATCCAGTTTAACAGAAACTTTAGGACGACTTTGTATTCATACAATTTAATAATAATAATATTAACACATTTCATATATTGACCTGACTCCGTGGTAAGTTGCTTAAAGCACTTGTGTTACGGACGTCATACCCAATAAAGGAATTACAAATACAATACTTAAATACATTTTTTTAACACCCAGACACAGGAAAAACATAAATATTTTGAACCCAACAACCCTTTGAACATAAAATAGGATCACTACCACTTTCACCATCAGACCCATCATAATATATGAAAGGCACAAGGTTGGCAACGCGCTAGTGATATCCTTGTAATATTACGAGCGTCCATAGGCTGCAGTGACCTTTACAGTGACGTTCAGGGGGACTGGATGCATCGTTCTGTAGCGGGCAAAAACATAAAATATCATAAAAGTAACGACCACTTGCGATAAGATAAATTCATAGTACAAAAATCCTCACATTCTTTCCAATAATCTTCATTCACAGTTTAAAATTTGTAGAGCCGATATTCAAAAAGCCTATTAAATATAAACTAAAATCTATGCAACACCAGTTACCGTTTTGCCGACTATTACTAAAATCCAATTGTGTTGATAAATACCAAGTAGATTAAATTTGCCATGCGCAAAAACCTTGTGCGCCAAAAGTCGTGGGTTCGATCCCCAGCCAGAAAAAAATATTTATTTGATGGTATTTGTTCTACATATGGGTGTCAAATATATGTATTTAAATAGCATATTTGTAAATCATGTGTTGCCTGATGTCCGTAACGAGTGCTTTAAGCGACTTATCACGGAGTCAGGACAATTTATGAGACGTTGTGTGAACTTATTATATACTAAATACATACACATCACATCCCTAGGAACAACTCTATCAAAACGTCAATGATGCCAATAAAATATGAATCACGAGAAGAGGTCAATCAAGCCTGCATCATTAACACACACAATAGGCTGCCACCGCGCTGTAGCATTACTTAGGATGTAAATATTTCCACCTGCGTCTCTTACGTAACGTTTATGTAACTAAGTATACGGGCATCAATGACAAACGTCTATCTCTTCTTATTGTAGAGTATTTAAATAGCTAAATCGAAACTATAGACGAAGAAACAGGTAGCTCCGTTATCTTATATTATAATCTCACCTTCACGCAACAATTACAGAATAAATTTATTATTTATTTGATACAAGATACTCCTTCAACAATATTTACAAATTATTGATTTAAGTCACTTTGATGTGAAAGTCGATAGCCATTAAAGGTATATAAAGCATTAAATCCTTTTAGAACAAACGTTAAGTGTCAATCGATTTTTAATAAATAAATTTGAATATTAAAATTAGATGGCATATAGACATTTAGAGATACACTCATTTGCAAAAAAACGGGCACCTAAGCAATGAACCATTTCAAATCTTACTATCAGTTTGTTTGATAATTATAAGTAGTTTTACTTTCACAATTTTGTAAATTAATAAGCAAATAATGGTTTTCACCAGTATTATCATAGAATTTTGATAAAATTTATGGCTTATAATGCTAAAGTTCACTAGTACTGTATGCTCGCTAGTAGTGCATATGCTCGTAAAGTAAAAGTTAACAAAGATTTTTGTTTGTCTTTCTCTAATAAAGTAAAAGCAGATAAATGTTTAGTATCGAGTGTAGCTATCTCCCTCTACCCCCTCTAGCTGAAATCACAGTTTGAATTCGTCTGGGTATGCTATCGAGGATATCCCGGATACTTGCTTGCGGAATACGTTCCCACTCCGCGTTACACATTCTTCAGCTCTCTGATATATAATCTGCGGAGCCGGTTGTACTGATCTCACGCGTCGTTTCAGAACGTCCCGGACATGCTCTATTGGATCGAGGTCAGGACTACAAGCAGGACAATCCAAACGACGAATGCCGACCTCTTGCACATACGCTTCCACATCGCCAGACCGGTGGGCGCGAGCGTTGTCGTCCATAAAAATTGAGTCTTCGCCTAAAGCGGCCAATGCAGATTGTGCATCAGGAATTAGAACCTCCGTTATGTGTCGATGTCCAGTCAGTGAGCCGTTTTCAATGAAGACTAACTCTGAACGATCCATTGAGTTTATTCCTGTCAAAAACATAACAGAGCCGCCACCATATGTTACCATACGGTGTGATTTCTTTAAAAACAAGCCTCTGCAAAGCATTCTTCTTGTCTTTGTAGCATTCGCCGACGTCGATCTTTACCGAACAGAGATATCCTGGCTTCATCGGAGAACAATACCCTATTCCAGTCTTCTTGAGTCCACGGTTCTGAGCTGGGCTTAGATTTATAATTTCGCAAAGTTACGTATATACGTACTGACAGACAAAAAATTTAATATGTTTTTTTCCAAAACAGCCAGCCAACAAGCATACGGCCAGCGTGATGTCAAGCGTCACCGTAGCCAACCCAACACGTATGAAACCGCTTGCATGATTTTTTGGTGACTACGAGTAAAAGCGAGAGATAGAATGTATTAACAAAATAAATTATTTAGTTTTATGTGGTTGTAAGCTGATGATTGCGGTAACTTAGAAGCAGTTATTATACATTCGAGGACACAGACCGTAGTATGTATGTAGAATTTAGTGCTTTCCACATAAATATTAAAGTAAAAGCGTACGACTGACCCTGGCGACAGTTTGATAAGCTTCGGATCGAACGGACCTTGAAGCGGTCTGCCTTACAAGGCAATGACCATCGAACTGGTTGTACTTGCACTACAAAATATTGGCGGTTTTACTTGGAGATAGGTGGTTAACAGTAATAACTAGGTACATTAATTTGATCCATTCTGATCAGGTTTTGTACATTACATAATATTGTTACGCTTAAACTATGTAAATAGAAGTATGTTATGTATTGACAATAAGACTTGCGGATAGCCTGAACCCTAGGATACCCTAACCCTAACTATATTATATAGTCTACTTTTAACGTTCCTGCGCAAGCGAATTGTATCACGGAATATAATAAGAAATAGGATGTAGAACTTTTAAATTCGAGCTGGCTACGTAACTAGCGTTGAAGTGATTACTGGTACATAACTAATATACAGTATTAATGATATTCCAGTCTTTCACCACTGATATCGGGCAGTAAATAAAGACTAGATTAGACTAGATTTATTGTATGCTATATACCCTTTTACATACTGTATATTTTATATAACCGAATTTAAACATACTTTTCTTATAATTATGTAAGTACATTAATTTACATAATCCTTGAGATAAAGGTAGCAACTTACGCTTTTAAAGCAGATAAGACAAATGAAAACAATGTATTAGAATCGAAACACGTAGAATAAAGTAATTTTACTCTAGTTCACTATCATAGTTTAAATCATAGATCATACTAGCACATGCTGGCTAAGAAATTTGTGATCTGCATTTGCGGATCTGACATCATCATGTCAGCCATAGAAACTCTCTCTGTTGGATATGGGCCTCCCTAAGCAAGGGCGTATTTCCCCATAGTAGCAGCGCTGGGCAGGCCTGGTGGTACTCGCAGAGCGTAGATTTACGATGAGGATGCTGCAGCCCATCCTTACCCTGTTTATGCTGTGCTGTTTCAGATGGGTATACCACCACCTGTCAGTTTTTGCACCTCAGCCGCCTCGTACGACTATCAGGTACAGAGAGAATGAGTCGACTCTACTTTGCCTGATACTGACACCCCACGACACAATCTACACAAGAATAACCCCGATCCCGATCTATATCAGCGAATATACAATATAAACGAAAGTAATAATTAGTACAGTATATGTTCAAATAAAGTACTCCCCATAGACACGAATTTCCCTGATTCGGTTGGATCAACCTTTTTTTCTTATACGATAATGACCTTAAAACGTTATTTATTAAATTTGTCAACGAAAGATAGGAATGTAACGCAAACCATGGGCGCGGAACACGCGGCGGTTTCAAATTCCAACACCTTATTTATTTCCTAGCCCTCTACTTAAACAAGATGTACGATCACATTAATAGAAGATTGAATAAACTTCAATCTTGTATGACACTGAAAGTTATCTAGCCGTTAGTTTGTTGATCTGCTGCGAATTATGCCACGTTATTACTCATTTGCAAGACATTCGAAATTTCATTTTTCATACAAAATATATGGTGTTTCCTACATTATCGTTTTGGCCAAGGAAGGAACGTTGCAGTTCAAATGTTATTTGGCTCTAAAAGTAAATTGTTACAGGAAATTGTTATCACATTCATCAAGTTTTTCTGCTAAATTATACTTCAGATGTGACATAAATCAAACTAGTTTCACTCATTAAACCAATGTTGCTTGAAGTTGAAACTTTCCCAAAAATGTAGGCACAACATCATTATTTAATTAATAGCTGTTAGATAATATTTTACATTAAAATGGTGTCAATAAAAATGTATACAATAAATTCTAATAGTCTCATTATTATTACAATAAAAGCAATATTTTTTATATCATGGCATTTCTCTGATTCACTTGCATGCCAATTTTTTTTTCTTTATTTTTTCTTAAGTATATCTTTAACTTGAAATAATGATAACAAAATTGATAAGAAATATACTTACGCAAATACTGTTGACATTGTATTTTTTTCAAAAAAATAATAAAATAATTTATAAATTAATATTATACATATTATAAACCCTGAGACTCGTAGAAAAGCGACGAAACTGCAGACTGCAGTCTTCGACCGATGCAGTTATGCCGGCGGCTTAATAGACAGATCAAAATCACATACATCGTCAATTAAATACCAAAAGTATTAAAGAGACGATAGAGCGGAAAAGCTGTGGGTCTTATAAAGAAGCTCAGGTTCGCTCAGCGAGCGATGGAAAGAGCTATGCACGGGGTTTCGCAACGTGATCGAATCAGAAATAAGGAGATCGGTAGAAAAACGAAAGTCGTCGAAATAGCTCAACGAAACGCTAAGCTAAAATGAAAGCGGGCGGGGCACCTAGCACGACGAACCGATGGCATATGGGGTGAGAAAGGTTCTCGAGTGCGAACACGTACTAGAAAGCGCAGCGTGGGACAACAGATGAACGGATGACCTGGTGATTCGGAAGAATGATGATCCTGAAGATTTCGGGGTATCGTTGGTTCCAGGCGGAACAAAACTGCACGCTCTGGCGTAAATTTGGAAATTTGGTGAGGACTATGTCTAGCGGACGTCTGTGGGCTGATATGATGATGATAAACAATTTTATAGTTTTATACTTATATATTTCTCAAAGTTTTTATAGAGTTAGCCACATTAGGTTATAATAATAAAGTCAATCATTTGACCAGATAGACCTGTATTTTAAAAATGTTGAATAAGATACACAAGAACAGTCCTTGGATCTTTGACCGACCGAACAACCTTGAATTAGAAGTACTAGACTTTTGAATATATTAAATATTAAGAGATAATATTTAGAGATTGTCAATTAAAGTAGTTGAATCAAAATAAAGGCTTGTTTATATGTATTCAAACAAATCATTAATAATAATAAAAAAAAAAGTAAATATTGATAACATGTGTAGGTATAAACATAATGAAGTGAGTAAAAATATCAGTTACTAGCTGTAACATAATCCCAAACCACAGCCATTCTGTAATTGTATTGGCAAGCTTGATTATTACTAAATAAAATTGTTGGATGGTATATGCCCAACAAAAATATACACAATACTGTTATATAACTCGATTAAAAAAGAAAACAAATTTTCTTGCTACAAAAATTTCATATCAATCATTTCATATCAATAGTCTTATTTCCATATGTGACTTCTTTCTTAAGTTTTGATTTAAATAATTATATTTAACATTAAACTCTAAACCACTTAAAAACTTTGTTTTCGTAAGTTTTTGCTAAGTTGGCAAATGAGCAGCATGTCGGCAATCATCCAAGAATATCCCAATAGGTTTTTATAGTAAATGAAAAAATAAAGGCTATTATATATATTTTGTAACCTATAAACGTAATGTAGGCTTTCAGTTGCATTACATTTCTTTGGCCTGCATCTAGGAGTTTCAGAAGAAACAGCAATGTTTTTATTATTCTTATATACATCATTACTAAAGACAGACATGTATTTAAAGTTCTTCAGTTGATGATAAAAATATTAATTAGATCTGACTGTCATTTAGGCATGAATTAATATGCTATCAATATTAAATGATTTCCTTATTAGTATTTACATATTTTATGCAGTTGAAACTGAATACTAATGATAAATTTTATTATTTCATTTGACACTTGATTTCTAATTCATATCACAACCAATAATTAACATTTAAATAAAGTGTAATTCATATAATACAAATAAATCATTTCAATTTATTAACAAATGTTTGATTTCTATTTATATCATATAGTAAATTTTTGTTAAGCTCAATTATATGCCTGCCTTTTTTAATTATTGATAACAATAATTTAACATGTAAAATGCAAAAAAATATACAATTACCCCAGCATTTCTTTAAAAAAAATTATTTTGGCATAAATTAATATGCTATCAATACTAAATGATTTCATTAATAGTATTTACATATTTTATGCAGTTGAAACTGAATATTAGTGATTAATTTTATTATTTAATTTGACACTTGATTTCTGA
Organism: Heortia vitessoides; assembly: GCA_020976665.1. NCBI lineage: Eukaryota > Metazoa > Arthropoda > Insecta > Lepidoptera > Crambidae > Heortia > Heortia vitessoides. The sequence continues at coordinate 8,666,767 of JACJUM010003129.1, forward strand.
CTCATATAACAACCAATAATTAACATTTGAATTAAGTATAATTTATATAATACAAACAAATATATTTTATTTATTAACAAATATGTTTGATTTCTAATTATGTAAGATAGTATAATTATTGTTAAGCTTAATTATATGCCTGCATTTTTTATTATTGGTAGCAATAATAATACATGTAAAATTTAAAAAATAACAACCAATTGCCCCCGGCATTTCTAAAAAAAAATATTTGGATACCCTGTATATCAAAACTACTTTCCGAGTAACTTACTTATAAGTACATTAGCATAAAATGTTACAGAATACCGATTTTCAAAATAAATTAACCACATACCTATGTCAGTTATTGGAGCTTTGGTACTGTAGCCCTTGAGATGTCCAGAATCAGAGTCATCAAGTAGTTCTGGTTTCTCCGGTAAACCAGCAACTACAAAATAGTCGGCAACCCTCCGTTCATCCATGCTAAGTTATTCAAGTAGCAGCAAGAGTAACTCCTAAACAATATGTTACACAGTTAATTTTCTTTATAACCTTCAAATAACACAATATTTTACCAATATAAAACAAGCAACCAAGAAGAAATTTAAGCATATATAGTTGTGGTACACTAAATATACAAAATATTTAAAACTTGTTGCACAAAATCAAGAAAAAAATAGAAACATGAAACCATAAAAGTAAACTCACAAATTATTGCTTCAATTAACGAATTGAGAAAGATGGTTTTATACATAATTAATATAAATCATGATATAATTTTGGAGACGTATTCGATCGTGTAACTAAAATATTTACGATTTACTCTTAAAAATTACGGTCGTAAAATTTACAATTTCCACAAAACGTCATTTTGCTCCGCCTGATCAAACAACAATTTGAAAAACGAACTTGACGGATGAGTAAAGTATTAAGTATCTATGGAACCACATTCTATTAAACCTATGAACTTTAAATTATCTATGCTTATTCGATTCGTTCAAAAATAAGAAAATAAGTAAAACTTTAACGAAATATAGTTTTATTTTCTAACATTTAACTAATTTACAGTACATTAGAATATAAAATATATATTTTTATTACTATATTTTCATTATTTACATTTATGTATAGTATATATGGTAGGGTGTCCAACAGTGAAACAGTCGGACACAATGAATCAGCTCGATATTTCAGAAACACGACGTTGCGAAATAGTGCGCTATATCCTGACCGGACCCTTTTGTAATCTTCCCCGCGCCGAACCAGTTTACGTACGCGCCCCTTGGAAGAGGATGAGTTCGTGAAACTTTTTGGGATTTCTCGACAAAAAAGTAAGAATTTTCTATTGTTTTTATACATTTTATATAAAATTACACAAGCATGTTTCGTATTTTCGTCATGACAAAAGTTGTTCCAAATGGTAAGTAGAAAACATGGTTTAAATTTTTATTAATAATGTAAATACACATGAACATTACAGATGAATGCGGAACTCTATATTCAAGCAATGAAGCATTATAATAAACACGTCTGCAAGCCTGGAGAACCCTGCTCTATTGATCATGGATAACCATGAATCGCACCTCAGTATTGAGGCATTAGTTCTAGCCAAACAATCTGGAGTAACGATTCTTACACTGCACCCTCATACCACTGCAAAGATGGAGCCGCTTGATGTTGGATTGTATGGTCCATTCAAAATCTATTACAACAGCGCTGTGGATTCATGGTTAATGAGGAACCCTGGAAACCCGATGAGTATCTACAATATCGCAGACTGCGTAGGTCAAGCATATGCGAAATCCATGACCCCAACAAATATTTTATCTGACTTCAGAAAATGCAAAATTTATCCGCATTGAAGACATATTTACGGAATCAGACTTCAGGCCATCATCAGTCACAGATAGATATCAACCAGGGCCATCTGTATCCACTGCCACTCCTGAGGAACTACAACATAGAGAAACTTGTGGAAGTCCTTCATCGGATGTGGCATGTGCTGAGAGTCCGTCTTTACTGGAAGCCGATGAGAATTTCGTAAAGCATTTAGAGGAGCTACACAAACCAGTCTAATTCACTTAACGGAACCACAACATTGTTAGTTCAGGAAATTCTGGCAGGTGTGACTCCTGAACCAGGATCTAGTTCTACAATTATAGCGATGACATCGCGTTCCAAAGATATTTCTGGGAGTGAACTGAACAGAAACTCGACCCCGCCACCCGTTGAAGCAAAACCTGGAAGTCCTGGTATTCAATCCAAATTTGTAACTCCTGAGGAGTTTATATCTGCTTTGAATGCTGGGTCACGGACTTGAAAGCGTAAACTAAGAAAGCTCGGTAAAAGCATGATTACAACGGATTCCCCAGAAAAAGACCAGATAGCTGAAGATCGTAAAAAGGCACAAAAAAAATTCTGCGGCAAAAGCAATCAAGTGATCGGTTTTATCTGATAAAATGGTGGCTGATGGAATAAGGAAATCTAAAAAGGCTAAGATTGAACCAAATCCTAAAACAAGTACCGAGAAAGATGAGCCAGACGATGAAGAAGAGCTTGATGAGGATAAGTTGCCTTTGATTACAAAAAATGTTAAAAACCTTTATCGTGAACCTGTTAAAAATGATGACTGCTGAGTGCTGGTTTTATCGGATGCTAAAAAACTAAATGTTTATTACATCGCAAAGATAATTGAAGTAATGGATTTTAATAAATTTGGGGTATCGTTTATGAGACTGAAAGTTAAAGACATGATTCAATTCCGCATGCCATTGGAACCTGATCTTTCGGAAATTGATATCAAAGATGTAAAAATTATTCTTCCGCATCCGCAAATCAATGATACTAAAGTCCGGAACGGAAATAAAATCCATTGTTTTCCTGTCCGTGATACCAAGCATAAAGTTGCGTTAAGTGGATTCGTCGTATTTTTATATCATAGTAATTTATCACTACTAGGCACTTACTTGGTTCTAAGTGCCATTAGTTCCATATTAATTGCGATATTTGTTACTTAGAGACTAATTAATATAAAGACTATTTTCACTATTAAATGTTTATACTTAACGTGGGTCTGTGCCTACAGCTTAATGTGATTTTTGTAAATGAAGACGTATAAATCTTTGTAACTGAAGACGTATAAATCTTTGTAACTATTTTAATTGTTAGCTAATTATTTAAGGGTTTTTTTAACACCAGTCTAATTAAAGAGTGCCCTTAGAGATTATTGTTTTGTTGTGACTAAAGGTCTGAAAAATATTATGTTATAAATGGTTCTGTTTACGTGTCTTACTGTGAAGAAACCTATTCTGATTTATACTTAAATGTTTTGGTATCATTTACTTGTTCAAACGTCAACATTAAATTCAAAACAATTAGTATAAAATACTGTTTCATTGTTGAATAAAGGGCGTTTCACTGTGTACACCCAGGTGGACAAAAAATCCTGTGTTTTGACTTTAATAATTATGAACGCAATTTTAAACCTAATCAAATAAGCTATCTTCCTGTAAAAAACTTAGGTTCAGATCTAAAGAAATTAAATTAATGTGTAACTTAGAATTTTTGGTGTTTCATTGTTGGACACTTCACCATACACAAAGCAAAAGTTTGTAAAGCATTTGTAATGCATTAATTACTCAATGGCGCCCATTAAAAAATTAATATCGATTGCTGTTGGCCGATCTGCTATCCTGTGTACTCCATACTTGATAAAGTGGATTGCATTGAATAAAGATCTTTTTGGTTTTGCCTACCTATATAATAAATATATGAATGGAGCAAATAAAAAGCACAAGGTTTGTGTTCTGACTTCTTTATGTTGCCTCTTTAAATGTGTGTGATTAAGTTAAAACAGGTGAAATTAAACAAGCAGTGGATTTTCTTTACAAACATTTACTTATACATCTATTACAATTTCTTTTTGAGCTCTAGCTGATGGTATAAGTGCATCAGTGGGCTCTAACTTGTCCTTACTTGTGCTGGTTTGGCCTGCTGAAAGAAGCATACCTATAGCACCTTCCAATTCACTTATCCTTTTACAAACTTCTATTTCCGCTCTTATTTCTTGAAGTAAAGAGCTGTACAGTAGAAGGTTGGCTTCAGAAAATGTTTTAATTTGAAGTTCAAACACATCTATGAATACATTTGCAGCATCTATTACAGTTCTAGTGAATCTTGTTTCACCAAGGTTTTTCTTTAAATATTTTAATAAGGATCCAATATCTTTTTCACTGATACCACCCATTGCAATATTTAGTACTTTTCTTCTCATCATTTCTTGCATGGCTGCTGCTGTTTTTTCAGGGTACTTTGTAGCTACATATGTTTTCAATACTGCAGATAGAGCTTGACAGTAATTCATTTTTCTTAAATGTTTTTCAAACGCAGGCTCTAATTCGTTTTGTTTATTATTTACAACCCCTTCTCCACTACTAATTTTAACATGGTCTGGTGCAAATTTAAATAATCCTTTCTTTTCCTCTGATCGATCAGCAGGTTTATCTCTTTTTCTTATTGATATAACACCATCTATCATGCCAATAGCCAGAGTGTCATCATGTTCTGATATTCCCATGCTAAGGATAGCATTAGGAAAGTCAATGTTATGAACAACCTTAAATGTTGATAAGTCAAAGATTTTCACATGTCTGTCTAGAGAAGCAGACATAAGCCTAGTACCATTACTTGCAAGTCGAAGTGTTGTGACTGTCTTGTGGTGTTGTGAAACATTTGCCAATAATTTACCTCCATTAAATATATCCCATACTTTAATTTCTGTTCCCCCTGCACTGACAAATATACCTCCTGAAGGCAAAAATAGAGTAGATTCAACTGGGCTTCCATGGTTGACAGATAATACTGTTTCATTTGATCTACAGTCATAAAGTTTGACCATGTGATCATAGCCCCCAGAAAGAATGATATCAGGAGAAACAGGACTTGCAGCTCCTGCTCTTACATAGTCAGTATGTTCAATGAAATTAGCAATTTTCTCCTCTGTGGCAATATCCCATAAACAAACAGATTTGTCATCAGAGAAACTAAGTATTTTCACTTGATCTTTGGAGAAAAATGTTCTGTGTACCTGTAAAATAAATCCATTAATTCTAAAGAAGAGGTACATTGAGCATAATTTCATTATATTAACTTACAAAAAAGAAATTGCAATAACTGCATTTAAATAGGTTGTATGTAGTATTAGCATGTACAAGATTTCTAAGAACTATTTCTTCCACTTAACTATCATCCCAATTATCTATAGAATTTATATACTCACAGGTCCTGTGTGGCCAGTAAATACACGAAGTACATTTTTTGAGTTAACATCAAAGAGTTTTACGGCAGCTTCTTCACTTCCTGCTACAATAAGTCTTCCATCAGACCTAAAGCTTGCACCATATGCCGCCTCCACAAACTTAGATATGTTTTTAGTAACAACTTTGGTAATTGGATCATATACCTAAAATCAAATAGTTGTATCTTAATTCAGGTAAGAAATTAGAAAAGACATAGTAAAATACTTTTTATATAATAAAGTAGTTAGCTTCAAATGTTCTTGCAAAATAATTTGTCTAGATATTAGAACAGTGAGGTAGCAGCAGAACAGGATTCTCTGTGATTGCCAACAACATGCTTGCACAGAGTGGCACTTATGGGCAAAAAATCTCCTTTCTTGGAGAGGCTAATGTTCAGCAGTGGACATCCAATGGCTGGTATGATGATGATGACGAATAGAAAACATAATTAAAAAAATATAGCTTTTCAAATAATAAAATTAGAAAAAATGAATTGTTTTAATTTCCTTTTTTGTTATTCCTGTAAACCTGCATTGTCCCTTATGGCAATCAAATTTATGCAGTCAATATATTATATCAACATTTGCATGTTTTTTTGTATGTTTTTTTAATCTTTCATTTCCCGCAACAAACATTTATGTGAAGTATATTCAAGGTTTGTTTTCTGTGAGTGTATGTATTTCAATACTATACAAAGGATTTTGTCTACGCAGATGTTATGTGATAACATCCGCATAGACAAAATCGTTTTCATTCATTATCCACATTTCACATTTGGATTGATAATCACTTGTTATTCTGAGGAAAAAATTGACACTATCTGACAACTAACCTGTCATAGACATGCCAAATCTATAACAAGCAAATATTATCCCACTGGAACATGTATTCATAATAAAAAGTGCCTATATGTTATTCCTAAATATCAACATTCTCTGAGCAAAATTTCATAAAGATCAGCCATTCTAAAGTGCGGCTACCCCATACATCACTCTCAAACTTTTAGATTTATATTAGATTTCTTTTGGAATTCCTCTTTTTGATATTTCTTACACAAGTACTTTAAGCTAGTCAAAATCAGGGCAAAGTTGGAGATACTGTGTGTATTTTATTATTATTATTTATTTTAATGTAAATTTATGTTGGTATCTCCTGTGATGGGTATTGGTGATTCAATTGCTTCAAAAAATAAATATAATTTACCTGTACTCTAACAGAACATGTAGCAGCAAAATAGTATGGTTCAACAGGACTGAAATCAATGTAATCTACAGCACCAAATTCTTTTACTAACACAGGTAGCTGAAACATAAAATACATTAATAATAGCAAAATTAAATCAATTTAACATATGTATTCCAGATATATAATAAATTACATTGGAAAATAATTTAATTAAAAATATACACATACCCCTAATTTTTTCCAGTATATGTTATCTTGGGTAAGCACAGACGCCGGTTTTTGGTACACAGATTTGTTTGTTCTTTTGTATGGAAATGATATATGTGCCATATTATATACTTTATTATTCCAGGGTTTTAATAATATTCTTCAACTTCAATGAATATCTTATAAATAATAAAAATAAAAAGAACAAGAAACAGAATGACAGATAAAAACATGTGTGATTGTTTGACAATTGATCAATATCTGTCATATACACAAGCAATTTCAACTCTAGTCAACTCGTTCATAATCCGTTCGTAGTTAAAATTAACTTTCATATAATATTGCCAATTCGATAAATAAATCGGAGGATAGCGTTGACTTACATACTTTTAATCAAATATTTTAATTAACTTTTTTATAAACTACCAATTACAAAACTATACATATAAGAACCTCTACAACTATAAAAAAATATTTCTAATAACCTTGTGGCAAATGCATGGAATGAGTGTGTTTCTTACAAACTTTAAGAGTCAAAACTGTAAAAGTTCTTTCTAGAACTGTTTTTTTAGAGATGACAATCATGCTAGGCCTCGATACTTAATAACTTCTTGGATATGATTAGAATAAACCAGGTGTTTTATTTTTAAACGTAAAAATAAATGCTCTAATATATTTTCATTTATTTTATATATTAAAGCCCCTTATTAAATAAATTGTATATGTACAACAACAACAACAATTACAACATTACAAAACAAGGCAATTTATACAAATCTATCACATTTGAAATGTGAGACATTGGGTTTTTATTTGATTTAACGCCTTGGTTATAAAATATTAAAATCTAATAAAAAGAGTATAAATTATATGAATGTTACTATTTAAAATTCAAGATTTAGTGCGAGTTGACCTTCGTATTTGTGTATAAATAATAATAAGTAATAGTATGCTTAAAATATTTCGGTTGTGTTCAAAAATGAATAAAACATGTATATAGATCTGAATAACTTGAGTTTTAGCCGTCTATACACAAAGCAACTGACCAATTAACAAAAATGTGGCAAATTTTCACAACTAATTGTAAACTCATAAGAAAACTAGATTTATCTGTTAGTGTGTCCGGTAAACAATAGATAAACCTACCTAAATCTGTCAAATCTTTTTTATGCAATTTTAAACTTAAACTCTCTATCATAGATTAATATTGATTGCGAAGTTTTAGAGATTTGGGTAGGTCATCCGTTGCTGTGTGTACATATGTTATACCATAAGCAAAAGATTATTAAAATAAATACAATTTATAAAACAAAAATCTTAAAAAAGTTAACGTCAATGTCACATTGTCGAATAGTATCGAGATATATCGTATTGTAAATATTACGAAACTTAGCTAGTGTTCCTTTATAATAAGCTTTCTGTAACAAATAAATCAAAATGTTCAAATTACTAAGTCGACCAGTATACCGAAGTGTCGTCACAAAATTATTTTGTGAGAAAAATGAGGTTAGGCAGGCGAAAATATTATATGTATATTCCACCACAAATTCCGTGAGGTTTGCGTCCACTGGTGGAAGTGATGTTGGTAAAATAGCAACAATAGCAGAAAATATACCAGAGCCACCGCCTGTACCCGATCCTGCCACTTTTGCCCAGTTGAACGAAGCGGCGCAGTCCTTGGCTGCTAATGGAGAACCTACATTTGCGAGTCTTGGTCTCGGCGGCTGGGGTCCTATAGGACTTGTGCAAAACTGCTTAGAGTACTTGCATGTATCTTTAGACGTACCGTGGTGGGGAGCTATTCTTATAGGAACCGTTTTTGTAAGAGGAATTATGTTCCCCCTCGTTATTATGTCACAAAGAAATACTGCAGTAATGAATAATAATCTGCCTGAAGTTCAATTGTTGCAACTGAAGATGACCGAAGCAAGGCAAACAGGAAATCAGTTGGAGGCAGCCAGGTATGGTCAAGAGATGATGCTTTTCATGAAAGAAAAAGGTTTGAATCCTTTAAAGAACCTTTTGGTTCCATTGGCACAGGCTCCATTATTTGTTTCTTTCTTTATGGGATTAAGAGGCATGGCAAACTGTCCTGTTGATAGTTTGTCAACTGGTGGACTTTGGTGGTTTATGGATTTGACAGTACCAGATCAATTTTACTTGCTTCCAATCCTCACAAGTGCGACTATGTATGCTACTATTGAGTTAGGTGTAGATGGAGGAAGACTAGATGCACAAAATATGCAAATGATGCGGTATTTCCTGAAGGCACTTCCACTTGTTATGATTCCTTTCACAATCAACTTTCCAGGAGCAATCCTTGTCTATTGGTGTTCTAGTAATTTTATCTCATTGCTGCAAGTGGGAGTTCTTAAAATACCAGCAGTAAGAGAGTATTTCAAGATACCTAAGATGATGGTTCACTCTGCTGAGAACCTCCCTATTAAAAAGAAAGGATTTGTTGATGGAGCTAAAGACTCATGGACAAATATGAAGATTTCAAAGGAATTAGCTGAGAGACAGAGAGTTGACGAAATGATTTTCACGAAAGCAGGCAAAGGGCCGCTACAAAAAACGTATAAATTTGATCCTACTAAATTATCAAATGTGCAAGCAAAGCCAAAATAAGTTGTAGGGATTTTTTAATTATTTAAAATAATGTAGATTGTTGTTATTATAGAGAATTGTCTTAAAACTGTGTTTTTTTCTCAAAATATATTATTCATTATTACAGACAGGAGTATACAAATTTTTGACTGAAGGAATAATTGAATACTTTCAATTTATGTATTACCTATTTTATAACTCTTTATCAATAAAATAATATATAAATGGTATATGTTTAATTTTGGCATTATTATATTAACTTGCCTCAAAAATTTGAAAGCTCTATATAGGTAGTTGAAAACTGGTGCATTTGTAACAGGTACCATTTTTGCAGCGAATATTAAGTTGTAAGTGTTGTTTAATTTAAGGTCTTATATAAAATTTAAGGTTTAAGGTCTGAAAGAATAAGGAATACATATTCATTAGGGTCTGCATTAGACGTCACAAAAGGCAGTTCTTGTGATAACTTTATATCTCATTCTTTCCAAATGGTTTCCAGTTACAGGTACAAGTTTTTTTTTGTACGGTGGGCAACAGAATCAACCTACCCAAATCTGTCAATGTTGAACTCAATACCTTGCTGTTATAGATTAATATCGATTGCGAAGTTTTAACGACACCGGCGTTAGTCCACCAAACACTCACAAGTAACTTTTTCTGAGTCAATTTTCGTTTAGGCAGGATTTGGTCGGGCCTCCAGGAATCAACCACACAGCGACGAGCGCTTTCGACCGTACAGTATCCACTATATTTTACAAGTTCGGATTCGATTTCAAAACTCATTATTTAGCTTCTTATCGGTTGAGCAAAGTTACAGCAGTCGACGCGTGTTTGCACGTTCGATTCATGAGGTACCCATCGTTTAATTCTTTTTACTTTCCCGATTTGCTTAAGTTGATTCATACAATATTGGTACTTACACCGAAGCCTGCAGCTGACTGAAGGGCATTGTGATGGATCTGCATCCATAATATATATATATAGCTTTTAGTTTTTCAAATTCCACTTTTTTTTTTCCGACGAACCTGCTGGACGTAAATTCCAGCGCCACCGAAAAAGAGGGCGGGGCCTCTTATAGATGAGAGGTCCGATGCCCGTAATTATCCTGCGTGCCCCGCGCCCGCAAGGCTCGCGGGATCTGTGCGGGATCGACGGCGATCGCCCGAGGGCGCCTCTACAGGCTCGACCTAGGCTCGGGCGACCATCGTTGGGGGTGAATTTAATTATGAAAATTCAGCAAAAGAGGATGGACGGAGTAAGCCCGCAGCTCTAGGGCTGCCGGTTATCACTCGTAGGGACAGGGACTGTATGCGTTGGCCGGCAATCGCGGTGTACTGCTCTGTTATACGAATGCATGTGCAGTGTCAATGGTTGTGTTGTGTCAGTAAGAGGGCGGGGAAGGGCTGCGATTTTCGCGTTTATCTTGTCGGGCGGATCGTCTAAGACGTGACGCGGTCTACGATGTCGGATGTGATTCCTCTTTGGCCCACGAGGTTGTTTTATAAGGACGAAATTTCCGGAACGAAAACGTTGAAACCAAAAACGTGCCGTGCTTTCTTTTGTGACAACAGCGTCGTTACACACATTGATTCTCTCATACGAACGAACGAAAAAAAAATGGGTAAAAATACAAATGTATGACTATTTTCAAAACTCAAATGTACCAGCTAAATGAATTTATAAATTTGAATTTGGAATTCAGAACTAAAGAGAAGATATTTTAGATCAAAGTGGTCCGAACGATATAACAAATTTCTTTCTAAAACTAATTTCACAAGTACCTAAGACTTAATATTTACTACTTCAACAAATTCTAAATATAAAATTTAAATGTGAATCTAATTACCCATGAACATAATTACTAATAGCGTTTTGTGATCTCGCAGGACTATAACGTTAGTAATTACTATATTACCCATATTTATTTTTAAATGTTAGTGCTTTTTTAATACAGTAAAATATGGATATGACGACTGTTGGTCTGCACTTTATCTTTCTTATACAGTAGTTTCAAGCAACAAAGTAAAAAATTCGCACTTATTGTAAGAGATGGCAGCACATTAACGTTTTTTTATGATATTACTATTGCTAGCCGACTTAAGTTTGTACGTATAATAAATAAATGTTATATGTTAGTTATTAAGTTAATGGTATACCTATTATGTTAGTTTAAAAGAAAACTATTGTATTCTTATTTAAAACACAGTATGTCACTTGTCGTGTTAGTTACGTTCATGTTATTATGTCCAACTTACTTAGAAAAACTCCATATGAAATTGAACTTTTAATATTATATATACAAACTTACCAAAACTACATAGGTACTACTTCATAATTGCCGCGTTGGGCATACGTGGTGTCAATCGCAGAGCGTAACTTCGCGACAAGGATATGTCGAGGTATGCTGCCCATCCTCGTCCTGTAGTAATTAAGCTGCGCTGTTTGGGATAGATATATCGGCATCTGTCGGTTCTGGTACCTCAGTCGCCTCTTACTATACCTGGTACAAAGAGGTACTGGTATTCTACTCCGCTGGTATCCCACGGCTTACTTCGTACGAAATGTGCCCAGATCATAGTCACGTCAATAATCTAATCGCATATGCATCGCGCTTACAAATCTTTCACCATGCCGAGCATATTGCTCAAGAACCCGACACAATAGTCAGGGGCAGTGACCGATCGACCAGTCGACCATCTGACTTCGGAGAATATTTTCCCCTTTCGTAAACTTAGCGCCATTTGACATTTGCTTAGTTAGTAAACTCGCATAGCAACAGCAGCCTCACATTCCCCACATTCAGCAGGGCAACAATTAAAGCTTTGCCGCAAAAAGCTATCTGATTTTTGGCCCTGGGCTTCTTTAACGGCACTCGACATCTGACGGTCTACGCAGTCCAAGTCTCCGGAGTCACACCAAAACCACTGACTAAACTTAAACTTTTCACATCGGTCCGTTCAAGAACCCGATTCTCCGCCCAGCCGGATAATATATCTTCAATAAATGCCTTCCTCAGTCGCCCTCTCACTGGTACTCCACAATCTCAAACGCTTCTTACAGATTCTTTTCTTAGAGCAGCACACCGCGTTCGCCTTCGAACGTGGGCTGCCTCTGCGGGCTCACTCAATCCTCCTCTTATGCTAACAAGTTTCCAACGACGGCCGCCCGAGGCGTGGTACGGCCGTGGGTGTAATCGGCCATAAGGTCGCTCAATAATGAGCCTTCGTTCAGCTCGTGGATGGTGTTGGAACTGATATCTGTATAGTCCATCATTAGATTTTCCAAAAAAAAACCGCTGCGGACGCGGAACATCTTCCGTTTCGCAAACTTAGGGACATTGGACTTTAGCTAAATGTTAGTTAGTAACTTTGATTTATCCACAAATCTCTCTGATTTGCAAATTAGAACTATTCAGTGGTTAATATTTGGTAAATCTTCAAGTTACCGTATTGTATTTTTGGATTAAGTTATTAGTTGACTATATGTAATTAAGTATCTATATGTATATACATATTTTTAAACATTTATGAAAAAAAAACGGGTTATTTCGTAAAGCCTAACCTATATATAAACTAGAATATAACTGACTTTATAAAAAGTCAGTTATATTCTAGTATACTCTACATTTTATTGTAAATTATGGCACTTATAACTCATTGAAAGTGGCAATAAATTCTCCAGCCTACCTATTTCAACAATAAACAAATCTTGACCTTTCCGCTACTATGTTATTCAGTCGCTCACTTATTGTGACGATACAAAAAGTGCTCTCGTACATTGCCAGCATTGTGTTGTTACGACCGTGTCCTGTAACCTGTAAATCTCTTGTAACGACCCATTAGGCCAAGTGGCTTGAAGTTACGAATAGCAACTGTGATTTCCGCGGAATTGCTGTGGTTTTTCCACTTATAACATAAGAATCAAATCGCTAGTTTTGCTAACGCGGTCGTGTGACTTTCAAACATAGTTACTAAGCAAGTGGTTCTTCGAGGTATGTATGATGTAGGTAGAATAATAATTGATAAAAAACCCGGTGGTATGATTGAATATCCATCAAATTTTAAAACGTTGCTTAATGTAGCGAGGAGTAAAAATCTTCGGAATTTTATATCTAAATACATACTTTAATTTATTAAAGTTTTAATAATGCAGGGCAATGAGCAATATTAAAAAATTGTTTATGTTAAAGATATTGTAATATGAAAAACCCAACAGAAAAGCAAGTAAAAGCTTTAATGAAATTTTAATTAAAATGCTCTTATAACGCTTTGTCGGTACTTATTGTATTGTAAAGCAATACTTGAGGCGTCGCAAACTCGCCCCGCGTATTTCCAATGATAGAGTACTTATTTACCTTCAAACAAAGAAGTTGCAGGAACAATATCCAACGAATATTGAAATACAAATGGGGACGTTCCAAAAATATGTATTGTATTACCAGAAGGGGGCTGCGAGGGTCGGAGGGTGTATAGATGGAAACAATATTATAGGGCTGTCCTTTGCAGACATTTCAAAACTGTTTGGGCGTTTAAATTAATTAGACAAAATTTAGTTGGTAACAATTGTTTTTTCAAGTTATTTATATGAAGCATACATTTTGAGTCACATAGCTTACAAATTATCATAACTTATTTTGCCATACAATTTCAGTGTTTATAGAGTTTACCATTCGATTGCTTTCTATGATCCAATTAGGTTGATGTTTACCACCTAGTTTTTTGTATTCGTTAAAGACGTACATTTTTTATAATAATATATTATTTTAATCATCATGTTAGCAGCTATAAAACATCTACTGCTAGACATTGGCCTCTCCGAGAAAGAAGGAATTTGCCCTCAATTACTGCGCAGTGCAAGTGTAGTGGCTATTGCAGAGCGTAGCTTTGAGACGGGAATGCTGCTGGTTATTCTTACTTGGTTGGTTGTTCACACTGCTTTGGTCGGATATTCCGGCTTTGCCTTTTCTGGTCAGTCGCCCCTTACGATACCTGTTACAGAAGGAGGTATTATTTTACTCTGCCGGTACCGGTTTTTAAAGAGATAAATATAGCTCAAGCGTTATTTTAAATATTTAGGGTAGATTTACTTTTGAGTTTTTTAAATAACTTTTTGGTAATTTCATTAATGCCGAAAAAGTATCGACAGGCCTGTCAGCGGTTTTTCAATAATCCACGTCGAAATTAATGTTACTTTTTAAATAAACACGTTTTATGTTCTTTTTTTTATCAAACAATTTCCCTTAAGATATATATGTAGACGATACGATGTGCACGATATTTATAAAATTAATCATCCGATTATTTTTGTTGTCTTGTGTCTTCCTTAACCTCCCTCCCTTATAGTAGTAGTATTACTTGTATTAATAGTATTTATTACTAATATTATTATTATTCACACTACTATTAGTATTTATTTAGGAAAAATATATTACTTCTTACCTACACATTTTTACCCACTGTACTAGGAAAGTTATATACTGAGAAAGTAATTAGATGAGCTGAAGAATTAATTGGGGGTCTGACTCCCGTCAGACATCAATAGTTCCTGGGGTTCGGAAAAGAAATTTACTTAGTGGATCATTTGGAATGATCGAGGGACAGAGAAAACGAAGTAGTGCATTAAGGCAAAAGATCCTGTATAGGTACAGGATAAATTCATGTTTTCTTATCAGGATAAGAATACTTGAATTTATTGTTGTTTTTATTACAAAATACTTATTATTTAGTTACCTTAGAAATCCTATAACTACTCAATATATTTTATCAGTTAGTATTATTTACTTATCTCGTTTAATTGATGGACGTGTTATTCAGAGTAATTTTTTTTTATCAAATTTTGAACCATATAATTTAATGTACAAATCCCCTATCGACGGAAATCGGTGAACTCTGACGTAATAATTAATTACGGACTCCTATCGCGTGTCAAGCAGTTTGAAAATTTACTTATCCATCCAAAAATAACGTCAATATTGCATGCATATTAGAGAATAAAGACGTGTACGTCATTTCAATTAAACGATTTAATGACGATTACTGACTTAATTAATTTAATTCAAAGTTATTGTATGATGATTTAATGACTCTTCTGTTCTGCATAAAATAATCAGCAGTGAATATATTCATTAAATATTCTATATCTAAAGCTATTTACAGAATCTAATGACCAATTGGAAGCATTATCCTAGTTTTGCCAGTATAATCTCAGTATTGCGCAAATTAGCTGATTTCGAGTTTGTATTACGACTATTTTCATGTTTGGTAACCCTAATAAGAAGAATAGCGAGTGAGCTGGAACAAAGCAGCGATCTCAAAGGTTGAATGCTTAGTACGCAATTACAGAGATCGGGTGGACTCGGACAAATACGAGTATATTAACTGGTAGTCGAGTGACTCTCGTCTGGTTGTTGGATACTGAATAGTCTTTTTATATTAAAAAAATATTATAAGATTGAATGTACCGTACTCTACTACGGAGATTAAAGTCGTGCAGATAAAAATAGGCGTGGTGATTATATTGGAAAAGTTGTAAGAAAACTCATTTGTGCCATATAAACAATAAAGAGTTTGATAAATTACCATGAACTTGCAATATTTAATTAAGATTACTGTTAATACGGCATAGCAGGTTTGTTAAAAAGTGTAAATAATAATATTATATTACAATATTACGTACAAATGTAAATTACATCACATAAATATTTTTAACGGCTTTTGAAACCAATAATTCATTTTACTCTTGAAAAGTCGAACTGACTTGCATTTTACTTCCTAATATAGGAAGTTTCATTTTTTGTATATTACTTGAGTTCTAGTAAAAACCCGGCGATGTGTCTACTCGTAAGAAATGACAATATTAACAAAAATATCTATAAGCAAACACAGTGAAAAGAAAATACGTTTTTCTAATCGATTAGGTTTCAATAACACTCAGGAATAGTATTTTATCACAAGACATAGGTACCCGACAACAATAAATAATCTGTTATTAGTAATTATATATAATGGTAGTCAAATATCTCCCTTCCGCTTTGTTGCTCTTTATTCAATGCTTTATAAAAAGTATTAAAGTGATCGGGATTTAGATCAAATATGCGCCGTTTTGTCCCATCTAGACGGCAACTTCATAATACCCCCCTCGTAGAAGCCTTCCTCCTTATTTGCAAATAACTCGGACCTGCGCTGTGTTCGGGCTATATGGTGGATGCAATAAAACCTACCATCCGAGGTCCCGTAGCTTCTGACGAGTCATCAATGATGTGTGTGGTTTGGCGTTGTCCTGGTAGAACACTATACCCTTCCCGGTGGCTAATTCTGAACGCTGTTCTGATCAATCGCCTTCTTCAAGCAGTCCAGTTGTTCGCAGTAAATGATAGAATTAAGCATCTAGCCATATGGAAGCAGCTCATAGTGGATGATTCCCAATCCCAGAGTGTTTAACTCTGCAAAACCTTCCTAGACGTAAGTCCCGGCTTGGCCACAGTTTGTGACGATTCTCCGGTCTTCTACTACGATCGTTTTCGCTTGATATTGTCGTATGTGATCCATTTTTTGTCGCCAGTCAACATCTGCTTTAAAAATGAGTCGAGTTCGTACCGTTTCAGCAGCATATCGCAAGCAGAAATCATTAAAATTATGCGGTACCCGAACATCAAGCTTTTTTTTGTGTCCAGCCTTCTGCAGATGATTTAAAATGGTTTGGTGACTAACTCCCAACTCCTGGGCGAGATGTCACGAGATGCCACATGCCGGTCTAACTCGATGTCCTTCCACCGGTTAGCTTATTAATAGTGTCGTTTTCACCGGGTCTGAATCGTCGAAATCATTTCTCCGCGGTTCAAAGTGATAGAGTACCTTCCTTTAAAATACCATTAATCTAACGGAACGTTTCTCTAGCAGATTTGTCTTTAACGAAGGAAAAATATATAATAGCGAGAATTTCGGCGTTTGTGATTTCCTTGTTTACACGTCAATAACTGTTGAACGCAATATCCAAACTAATTATGCATAGCGTCATTTTATAGGTTATGTCAAGATCTTTCAAATGATGTATAGAATTGCCAGATAAAAGCTCTGCAGCATTTTGTACAAAGCCGCGAAATTCAAAAGACAACAAGGCGGAAGGTAGATATTTTTTTTTATTATTATGTTTTTTTTTGATTACCTATACGATTATTGTAATTTTTATATACCGGCTACGGTCTAATTATTTGGTGATTATCGGCTTATCCAAATTTATTTGATATTAAATAGCGGCAGCTAGTTTTCGTTTCTGTTTCTCTGTATGATTTAATGACCCAATGTAGCAAGTAAAAAGACTAAAGAAATGAGTAATGTCCATGTTGAACCCACCCTAGTTTTAGTTAAAAGGTCGCTTCTTGAATTTGTTAACTCGTATGGATGCCTAGTACAAATAGCCAATTAGGTAAGTCTAATTTCAAGAAAGAGGTCAATCGCCAAATCCATCTCGGCTGGGCAGCGTTCTGAAATCTGCCAAACATCTTCTCGTCCGACATACCTTAGTGTCTCGAGTCGAAAGTTTTCAACCAATGTGTGTTACGAGCGAAGACCTATGGCAGCGAAACGTGGCCTCTTACCATTGGCCTTATAAGCCAACTGAAAATACCTCAACGAACTATGGAGAGGCCAATGTTCGGGGTTTCTCGGAGAATCAGGAATAAGGAAATTCGTAATAGAAATTGATAAATTGCCCAATGGATTAGTATGTTAAAATAGTAGTGAGGAGGGCATTTGATACGCAGTACTGATGGCCAATGGAGTCGTAAGCTTCTGGAATGGAGACCATGTAGCGGCAAGCGCAGAGAAGGGCGTCCATCTGCAAGACGAACAGACGATCTAATATAAAACCGTAGGATCGCGCTGGACAAAGGCCGCATACAACCGGTCCTATTGGAGATTACTTTGGGAGGTCTATGTCCAGCAGTAGAAGTCTTGTGGCTGATATGGTGATAATGATAAATAAACAATTCGTGAATTATTTCTGATTGAAAGGCCTTGAGTCATAGAAACTCTACAACCGATGTTACAGATTCTAGAGTATAGATTAAAATGTGTAAAAAATAAACAGTTATTTTGAGAAACGCAATGTTTTTTTAAGTCGGTTAAAAATTTTATTTTCGTGTCCTAAGTACAGCAGTTTTTGTCTGACAAATATCTGTTATTAGAAACACAGATTTTCATTTATGTTTATGTATGTATAAAGTTTAGATTAAGTATTCTTATTATATCAGAGCTTTTCTTCTTCAGCCTTAAAAAATGTTAGATCCTTTAAAGTCAATTTGTGTTTAAGATATACAAAGTAATACATTGAACTGTATAAATTAGTGTAAAAGGTGACTAAAGTAACAAGACCGACAGATGGCGGTACATTTGGAAAAGCGCCAATGAGATGGGGTTACGTATGTTTACTTTGTAATGTTTGTAACAAAACCGCGAATACCAAGATGTCTGGCCAGTGTGGCAATTATGCACAAAAAAATCTCGTCATTTATAAAATAAATATTAGACCGTCTATACAGCTCTTATTATAGTAAATCTCTTGGGGTTAACAAAAAAATTTAAAAACTAACGAGCAAAGCTATTTAATAGAATTATTACGATTAAATAAAACTCTTCTAAAGACCAGCAATAAAGATGTCAATAACTCCTGAAAGTACGAACTCTAGTTTCCCAACTAATTTGAAAATAAGAGCGCAGTTAGGAAATCGCACGTCGGGCGGATGCTAAAATAAAACCTCCAAAACTTTATCCAAGGGATTTTCCTGTTTGCACGCGTTTTCAATGCATTATCTTCTCTTTCCTTTCAAACTGTTTTTGGTAATTAGCCGCTATGAAAAAGAGTCCGATTCAATTTTGAATTTGTTCTTTTATTTCATGTTTTAAATTCTCGATAGTATCTTCGGGAAAATACTGGAATGGGTTTTCGTAATAATTATTATTCGCGATATATTTTATAAAGAATCTATAGGCGTGGGAATTGTAACTCCTGGATAAAAGTGAATGGACGACGTCAAAGATAGAAACAGAAATATTGACATAAGGTAGAATCATGTTGACTAGATTTATTTTATAACGCTTTTCAACAGTTTAAAACTTTGTTGTAGTATGTGTAACCAATATATTATGTATTGTCAAATAACTATTTCTAGTAAAACTATGAACTTGAAAAATAATCTTTGATTTCATATTAAAAAAAAACAACCACAACAACAACTTATGTAAATGGTACAAGTTAAATTATAAAATAAGGATAGAAATATATCGTATGATGTTACCGTTACTTTTATTATACAGTAAGACTTCCCGTCCGTCCTCTCCTATCTGAGAATTACTACTGTTCCTGATGGATACAATGGGTTCTATCCCCACCAAGGTAACATATTCAAACATATTTACAAATAAATAAAATAAATAATTTATTTGCTACCATTGGAGAAAATAAAGCAAAATGGCTTAGAAATAATTCAGTTGGAGGAGGCACCAAAATTTCAACCAACAATTGTCTTTTACCAACAGACGAACAGGAAGTAAAAAAATACTGTTTTTGCGGAGTGAGTGTACAGCTGGTTGGAATAACATACAAAGTGACCTCATCAAAAAACATAAAGACATTATCCTTTGACATACGTGTGAAATATATTTATCACCACGTCAACCTTCCCCAGAGTATTTAAAAAAATCACTCATACATCCCATCTTTAGAAGCGAGTACAAAGACTCTATAAATAATTAAAGGCCGATAGCTATTATGCTACCACTTTCCAAAGTACTTGAGAAAATCCTTAACAACCAGCTTGTTAAATATTTGGAGAGATGCAATGTCTATCTTCTATTCAGTATGGATTCCGTGCTGGAAAATCAGTAGCTGACGCGGTTCATGACTTGATCGATTATGTGGTCAATAACCTTGATAAAAGATAAAAGATCGTAGGGATTTTTTTAGATTAGGCTAAGGCATTGGATACGGTGTTAATAAAAAATGGAGAATATTAGTTATTCTGGGTCATCATAATCAACTTAGTTATTCCGGGATTACTTGAACGAAAGTAGCACGATTGTTAAAGTAGTTAATTATTTGAGTGATGAGCAAAATATAAACTGTGGCGTCCCGCAAGGAAGCGTACTTGGGCTGATTCTATTCCTTGTCTACATTATGATCTTGGTAAAACAAATCTTCTTAAGGTTTTAACCTATATTATCAGCTTTGCTGATAAAACTGCGCTAATATAATTTATACTGAAACGCTTTCTCCGTACTTTATTTACTGATGCTGCTTCTCTAACTTTATAACCCTACTTCTGATGTACGTTATTTTATATATATATATATATATATCATATGTGTTTATTTATATAAATATGTGTGTAACGTTTATCTATTTTGTATAAATATTTTTTCTGTTTCGTGTAATGGTTGACTGGGAGATAATGAAAGAGAAATTAGGTCCGCCATTTGTACATTTTGTAATATTTTGGGTAATAAAGTTCAATAATAAATAAAAATAAATAAATATTCAGTTCAAACTCATGGGAAGAAGTATTTTTGGGTGCTCAGCAGGGTCTCGATATGGTATCAAATTGGCTTAGGAACAATATACTCACTCTAAAACACAGAAAAAATGTATCATCTTTTCTTTATAAAAGTGTCTCTCAGTGTATTCTCGGGGTGATGCGTCTCGCATTCTTGCTCATGTATGTTCAGTTCCTACTGGAAATAACTGTTCATGTTCCTCTATCAAATGTGTCGACAGTCTAAAACACTTGGGTGTAACTATATATTTCAGATTAAATTTCCAACAACATATTAAAATTCTTAAAAACAGACTCCGTAAGCTAATTTATGTGATCAAAAATATTAGACCTGCAACTGATGAGTCAACTAAGGAATCTATTTACTACGCTCTGGTTCAGTCACTTGTGATGTACTGTATGACATCATGGAAACGCGTACCAAAATTACCAAAATCCACACTGATAGAATAAGAAAGATCTCAAAGAGCTATTTTGAAAGTATCATATTTTTTACCAGATCCATTTAGATTTCCCACAGTAGATCTTTATGAGAAATGTAAAGTCTTAACAGATTGCCAACTATTTATACTGCAAACTATTCTAAATTAGCATTCACTTACTCCATTTAATCCACAGTTAGTGTCAGTCAGAAGACGCTATAAACCCATTGACTATGCTTTAAGTAAGTTCTCTTGTCGAATTTTTCGGTAATTTTGGATGTTATTTATACTGAACCAAGTAAATACAATGTTTTAAGTTAGTGAAAGGAAATTAGTGGGGGGGGGGGGGGGGGGGAAGGGTGATATAAACTTTTTAACTATTTTGCAGGTGTTTAAAAATGTGGCTCCTTTTAGGCTAATGTATGTAAATTCATTTCGATCTAATAATTTTAGACTGGAGAAGAGGTGCTTAGGGATGACTCCTGTGCTTAAAACGACAGTGGGGACTACATAAATCTTCTCTTGCTTTCAGATTCTTGTTACTTCTTCTTTTAGTTCAGTGTATACAGACGTATTTTCTCCGTAATTGCTTTATGAATATTATGTGTACGTATTTGGGACTTTATCAATAAGGTAAGTAGTTTTGTGTATTTTGTCTTGTAATATGATATCTCGTCTATTGAAGTGTATAGTTTTATCAGTTAGTACAGCGCGGTCGTAATAAAGCTGATGTGAGGAGTTTTCAAGTATAGTTGGGGGCTTGTGTTTGTAGTAGGGCGTTTTGTACTATAACAAAGTTTTTGTTAGAGGGCTAGTTTTTGGGCCGGTGATATGCTGTATGGTTTCTTGCTGTAGGCGACATTTGCGACACTTATCACTTTGGATGGCAGGGTCCTTAATTATATATTTTCTGTAGTTTTTGGTATTTATGGTATATCTGATCTTGTATGGTTATTATAAAACCTATAGTTTCGGGAATCAAGTTCCCAACTTTAAGTCAATTATTTGAAACTACAAAATGTATCTGATCGTGTGAGTGTTATTAATTACTACTAATATGCACACATACATCACGCCTGTGTCCCATTGGGGTAGGTAGAGACTATAGATTTGGAGATGTATGCTAAAATCATAACAAGTGAAGCACTTGTTAAGATCTTGACCTACCTCTCTCGCTTTCCTCACTCAAATTATTCCTTTCATACATGCTCGTTTATTCTTAACGCTTCTGACCTGACCCTTCGTCGATACCTTTTTTACCTGGTTAAGATATATTCGCCTAGGTTGCCCTATACCAGCTCTTCCATTCACTTCATTAATTCCACACATTTATATTATGAATATTTGTGTTTGATCTATGTTTGGATATAATATTTAAATACATAATATAATACTTAAACATATTAATATGTATTAAAGTATTATATTTGTGACTTCCCTGTTCTTAAGTAGCCGTAACACAAGTAATTTTAATGCGATGTATCATATAATTTGACGCAGGCCGCATTCAACCGGTTCTATTGGGGAGGCCTAAGTCCAGCAGTAGACGTCCTACGTCCTCCAGATATTTTGTATCCTAATAAATTTTGTAATAAATTTGCTTACTTTTTCCATAATAATTAACAAATAACAAACATAGTTTAGTCGAAGGGGAAAAGAACCTCTCCTTGTACGTGGAGTCGTCAGAAATTTCGTCGCCTTTTGCAATATGCAACCTCCGTAAGAAGCACGGGCCCAAACTATTAGGGTCTTCACGCCTCTCTTCCTATACGCACGATTGCTATTCAATGGAACAGTCCTTCTTAGAAACTGTTGTCGGTTGTATGGTTTTCATATATATCTCGCCGGAGAAAGTTCGGTTGTCAGTCAGACCAGCAGCCTTTTATTTACCTTCATTATTTTAATTTGAATACTAAAGATGAATTATTTCTGTGAGATAATCATCATATATATGAGAAAATAGACAAAAAATGATAGTAAAACTACCTATGAACTATTTTTAAACGCGGCTTGTTTAACTGTTTTCATTTTTGTTGTTGTTACCTTGTGGCAATCCAAGTGTAGTAGACCATTGTTATTTCAACTGTCTCTACAGGTCTCTAGTCAGGGGATTTCCCAGAAATAGAGATATCTAGTCACTGATTTGTTTGTGTGCTTATATTATTAAATTTATTTATTATTTAATATAATTTAAAATAACAATTACTTTAATTATTTTGGAGTCTTGATCTAATAGCCATAAATCTAGAAGTACTTCGACTATTAATCGAAGAGAAACTGTTACATCTTGTAGAAGAGGCAATAGATTTTGCTGTATGAAAATTAAACTAATACAACATTTCGATTCGATGACAAATTCGTCACTTGTCCCGTTTAGCACCGTCCGATGCTGGACTTAAAGCGGAACACCAAAAGATGTCACTTTAAAATGTCTTGACAGATTTAAAACAAGATTAAAGTCCGTTAAATATGTAGCTTCATTCTTTAAGGTTTTATTTATTTGATTATTAAAACTTTATTTAGACTTAATGCCAGTTGGCATTATCTCCCAGTTAACCGTTACCAGAAACAGAAAACAATAGCAGACAATATACATACAATATACGTTATATACATATTTGTATAAATAAACGCAATAAATACATATGATATAAAAAATATATATATAACGTACATCAGAAATAGGGTTATAAAGTTAGAGAAGCTGCATCAGTAAATAAAGTACGGAGAAAGCGTTTCAGGATAAATTTATTTGGAGATTGCTTAATATTCAACGGAAGCTCATTCCAGAGTCGTAAACCTGTCACTGTAAAAGAGTTTGTCAAAAAACTAGAGTGATGAGGAGTTCAGAGCGAGAGAGTATTAGACGAACGGAGATTACTTTCGTGAGAGGAAGATACGACTTGGAATCTGTCCTTTAAGTATGTTGGTGCGTACGGATCAAAAAGTATTGAAAATAGTATGGTTAGAAGAAAGAGTTAGTTATAGTTAGCCAAGAAGAGAACGGCAGTAGGTAATATAATCGTTTTTACACAAACCAAAAATGAAACGAAGACAGTTGTTTAATAGACGATCCAATTTATTAAGGAGCTCTTGAGAGATATTAGTGCAGCACACCTCACCATAGTCAATTATGGGTAAAACCAAGGATTGAATAAGAAGGGTTTTGGTTTTGGTAGGAAGGATTTCATTTCATGTGTATCCCAGGTTTAGAAAGTCGATATATAGGCCAAGATTCTTAACGCATGTGCTGTACGGGACTACCACGTAATTACAGGTACATTTTTTAAACTAGATCATTGCCGTTTACTGCCCAAGATAGCTTGTGTCTTGGTCGGTTTCACAGAGACACCAAACTTTTGTGACTAGTTTGTGATGTTGGTCAAATCAGCATTAATCCGA
Organism: Heortia vitessoides; assembly: GCA_020976665.1. Classification (NCBI taxonomy): domain Eukaryota; kingdom Metazoa; phylum Arthropoda; class Insecta; order Lepidoptera; family Crambidae; genus Heortia; species Heortia vitessoides. The sequence continues at coordinate 8,691,414 of JACJUM010003129.1, forward strand.
GCAATGGAATCATTCAGGGCATTGTTGTAGGTTGTCAAGGTTGTACAGACAAAGTCTGTTTTCGGCACACACAGAACAGTTAAAAATTGCTTTAATAAAAATTTACTGTATTCGGAACAGAACTTCTCATAGAGACATCTAGATTAACAAGACATTTAAAAGTGGCCACAATTGCTGTTTCTAATTACTCTCGATTCTTTGTAATCTATTGTGGAATAGGAATTTACAGAATCTTTTTCAAATCTAACAATCGCACTGATGTTATTTATAACAACATGTGTATTATTTGCTTCATGTGAGAGTGAGAGTATCAGCAAATTACATTTAATTAAAAACTACTTATGGGTTATAATGATTTTCAATAAAATCTTGGTATTTTAAGGACAGAACGTAAAGCAATATAGCGTATAAATTTTTATGACATGATTTCGGAGTACGTATGTGAAGCCAGAAATAAAATAAATAATTTAATTAAATTTATTTCACAGAATATAGATAAAAAAGGTAATTTAAATGAAAATATTATTACTTTTATTTTATCAGTTTTGTGGTGACACATACTATGACCGCCTTTGGTTCTACTCATGATTTTTACGGCACTGCTCGTACTTAGCCCAAAAAATTTAAATTAATTTCAATTTAAACTGTTCGCCAAGATTGAGAAAGAGAAGAGAGTCTCAAAACGAGATGGACCAACTACTTGGAATAAGCCGAAAGACAAATAGTTTCCGTTACCTATGCCTATATATAAACCTTAAGTCTTTTTTTAGGAACATCAGTTTTACTTTCAAAGTTAATGTTATTTTCCAAGCTTATACCTAATTCTGTACTAAATCCGATGTTAAACCAATGACAGGCGGGTAACGTTAACATTCGTAACAATCTAAAGCTTATTTATTTTTATTTGATATACAAAATGTGAGCTGTTTTTAGTTAATAACTGCTTGTTTTTGATCTCAGTTATTATGGGGTCAAATAATAATTAAGCAAGGCATCGCGTTCAAACTATAAATAATACCTATTAAAGTAATTTGATACAGTATATCTTCTAACCACAAAATCAGATATTAGACAAAAATTATGCTAATTTGTATTAATGATCACATTTTAAAATAACACACTCATCTCTGTCATAGTACTTCGCTCCAATAGTAAAGATGCAAAAGTTCCTTTGGAGCGGAAAGTTCTGAATTTTGGAGCGGACTGTGGAACTTTGTCGCTGTTGTCTGGCACGCTACTCAGAGATGGGTTATTATTAAAAACTTGTTTACGGTACTCAGCCGTCGGACTTTGACGTTCCAATCTATTAGTTCACTAAAAATATGTTCATAGTGTTGTACTTCGTTGTAAACCGTGATTTTTAATTATATTAGTCGGTGTCCGCGAATACTTTAGCCTGAATATAATTTTTACTGATACTTACCAAACAGAATCGTAATTTAATTATATTTTACTAATAACCATTAAAACATCAAAATAAATACTAACTTCTACTATTTGCTGATATTGTATAATTTTATTAAAATATTTTTTATTAAAATAAGTCGATTAATTAGGTTTTGGACTTGTAATAATAAATTCACACAACATTGACTTTTTGTCACGGATATCAGACAACTAAAAAATCACAAATATAATACCTAGATACAAATTTGACACTCAAATACATAACAAACACATTCGAACCCACGACATTCGATGCATTAGATAGGATCACTACCTTTTGCGCCATCAGGCCCGTCAATTTATTTATTATTTGTTTTATTTTAGGTAGAGATATTTTTTTTATAAATTATACTATAGTTTATTATGTTAATCAGTGAAGACGCGTCAGTAAAATAGATGGCAAGAATTTTTAAAATGGATCGAGTGGTTTTATTTTCGTAATAAAGTAACAAAAAAAATTATCTGTCAATTTTGTAACATTAGTTTAGAATTATAACCTTAAATTCTCTTATAACAACAGCAATAAGCCATTAAAAGTCCAGACAAAATTGGTGTGCTCCAGAGATTAGTCATAACAATCAGACCCATAGACATTTTACGACTATTTGTAGTGTTAAAATGGCCAACTTAATCCCAATAAACGCAAATAAGTCAGTTGTTTAATCGGCATCACTAAATCTTATCGTATTTTTATTTCTAGGATTAAATGGACTTCTACCCATAATGTAAACAGACGATCTGAATAAATCCGCAAGAATTGCTATATGTAGGCCTCTTACAACCGGTCAATCTCTTGGGGAGGCTTTGGTCTTGCATTTATTTACCGCTATTATTTAATGACACACAGACATTTTCTCCACTTTATTAGTAACGAAGTTTAACATGCTTTGACTTGAATCGGGTATTTATATAACTGGCTTGAAAAGTCATTTAGCATTAAAAGCAATAACGTCATAGCTTATTCTCGTCACCATAGATTTGCAAATATCAAATCTTCTGACAACCACAGTAGAGCGTCGAGTGCAGAATTCCCGTCGTGAAGCTATGGTCTGCGATAGCGATCATTCCCTTAAACGCAGCAATCATGGGCGAAATTTCTTGTTCCTTGCAAACCTTTGTCCAGCAGTAAATATATTCTGCTGCTTTGATAATAATGATGTTGACAGTAGACATTATTATCATATTACTGATTTGATTTTGATTAAAAATGTGGTTTTGGGGCTATAACAATATTGTTCGCATCAAATTATATCCCATTTAATACAATTTTATTTCATTTAAGGTTTACCCTTGATTATGTTATACCTATCTCTAACCATAAAGCAATTACAAGTCTATTTACATCTATTTCATTTACAGACAGCCTTAAATTGGCCTAGGAATGGGTGATTACACCCGTAATAGATTTCCTTTGAAAGGTATTCTGGTTAATCCATTGCTATATTTTTATTATTTATACTGATGGGGAAGGTCAGACGACAATCTTCAATGTTGCTAGACGATTACCATACATTATTTGTATAAAATATAGTACCTATCACAATGTTTTTTGTATATAACTTATTATTATTACAATAACAACGCCTCGCTGTATTCAATCAAGTTGATAATATATTCACAATCTATATATTTGATTGCGTGTTATTTTTTAATATTTTTATTTTTCCATTTGAATTTAGTAAATAAGATATAATATATATTCTAGTTATTAATTAATATCTATTTATCTATGGTAGACATAGGCCTCCCCAAGAATGGGAAAATTTTGCCCAAAATGCCGCGCTGAACAAGCGTGTTGGCAATCGCAGAGCGCAGCTTTCGCAACGGACATGCTGCTACCCGTCCCCATCCCCATCCCATTTGAGCTGTACTATTTTGGAGGGATATCCCGCTTCTGCCGGTTCTGGTACCTTAGTCACCGTTACATATATTATAGTGTACAGGGGGAAGTACTATTCCGCTCTGCCGGTATCTCACGGCAATCTATGTGTAATGTATAATACATTTACACAGTATCAAAATTTACTTAAATGCTTTATATTGAGATTTTATTTTTAATAACAATTTATTTATTGTCCAAGGTAATATTTTAATGTTACATTCTAATTTTTTTTATTATCATAATCAATGATATTTATTAATTATATTTTATCATGTAACTAGTTTCTTGTTTGTGGCAAGAGAGCGTTTTTATAGTTTTTTTATTAATTGATTCGTCAACTTATATCGATATATAATCGATTCGAGTAAGTAGTTTTAACGGATTAGTTTTATGGTTAATTTGGCAATACTGTAATATCAGGTTTATAAGGTCAAAGAAATCTTATTCTAAGTCTTGAAATGATAAGTATCTTTTAAAAGGTAAAAAATAAACTTATCATTTCAAAATCTTTTGTTAAATTCCAGTAATATTGGCATGCGAGACGCCACAGATATGAGTGCGACAAAATAAGAAAAGGAAACTTAAAGCGCCTCAGGTAGATAATACTTACAAATGTAACAAAAGTGGCCCAGATAACTGTGCCCGGTGACAGGAGATTTATTCCGGGAGGCTTGGAAAGAAAGAATATTAGACTCCACCGTGATATATGCTTCACTTGGTGACGTAGCCGTTCCAGTTAATGACGGTTAGGTGCAGGTGGGTTATCTTGTTACGGCAGACGCTCTATCGACTTTTTATGAACTAGCTTTCCTAAAGGGTTTTGTGGGAGGACTATTACCTATTTGTTTGTGTGATACAAATGGTTTCTTTAAAGCAAGTCAGCAATTTTTTGGTAAGCAAGAGCCACATAGTGACAATTTGATATTTAGGCGGATCGTAATTGCAAACGATTTGATAATGTGCAATTAGTTAGCTATATAATAAAAATAATTGCTACTTTTCAACACTCGATCGCTATAACGTTGCGCTTCTTATTATTCAGAAATCTTTCCCAAGCCTAGTTTATAATTTTTTCCGGGCCCGTATTTGTCAATGTCCCTAACTGAGGTGTCATGTGTGATGAGGTGTGAAATGTGTTACCAAGTGAGAGTTCCTAGATTTTGACAGTTCGAGTATTTAACGAACTATTAAGAAGTCACGTGTGATTCATAAAAATAATAATTATTTAATTACTGTTTTCGAGGTATTTTTGTCATTTGATTGTTTAAAAAGTACGTACTATGTAACTTCGCTCTTCATAAATTGGTCAAGAAAATACTTAGCTCTAATCTCTATGTAAGATTTTTTTTCAAAAATGAGTAGGTATTCTATATACGTAATGTCTGTGTTGGCTACGTTAAAATACATTTTTTTTATTATCTAACTAGTAAAATACTAAATGCGTTTAAATAACGTAATGCCAGCTATATATTTAAATAATCGAATCAATTGGCTTACAGAAGCACAGATGCGTCAGAAAACTCGAAACAGATATCGAGTTAGGAACACCAATACTCAATATTTAATGAGGGACCAACTCTGGACTGTTTGCAGTCCTTTACGTAAGAATCCAGCGCCCTTGATGGGACGGTTCAACCTTTTCAAGGATTTCTAACGGTCTTCCTCGGGGGAAATTAAGATGGCGTAGTTTACTATTTAGGTAAACAGACTGAGATGGCATTAGATCGGATAGGAATTCAATGATTGTCGTCATAGTTCAATTTGTTTTTTATTTCGAATTAATATTTTAATTCATATAATTAATTTAAAGAACCAATAGAAGGTATTTTTAATAAGGCAATAATGAATTAATACTTTTTGTATTTGTATAATTAATTGATTTCTTAATACATAGTCATATTAAACGCATTAATAATACGTTAACAAATAGTCACGAATGTTTTAATATATATATATCTTTAGATTCACATTGGAGTTAGGTAATGTTTTCTAGTATTACATTTTTTAATTAGACTAGGTCGAGATACAATGAAACAGTCCACGAGTCACATTGCCCAGTAATTTTACTGCTTCCCTCACCTTTCGACATTCACCAGAACACAGCAAAGCGAACACTGCTATTTGGCGGTAAATGAGTGAGCGAGTTACTAATGCGACCTTTTGTATGAGGTCTATCTCATGTAAAAGTATCGATGTGGTCGGTAAAATCTAAACGCAAATTCCCAGTAATTGCGGATACGATCGGATACGCCGGTTAACCTGGATAATTGCACATCACTGACAGTACAATTACGCTTTGTTTTCGCTAATAAGATTAAACTGAATTAATGTATACCAGGAGACGATTAATGTACAGGACACGACAGATGGCGGTATACTCATCTGGAACAGTAAAACTCGGTTGGGGATGGGTAGTAGCAATCATGGATAAGTTCACCCATTTCTCGGAGAGGCCTATATGCAGCAGTGGCTCTATACAGCTGCTATGGTGAAAATGCTTATAAATGTATCATATAAATTAAACATTTTTCGATTATGGTGTTTTTATTTCAGTTAATGTTATTGTTTTATAATATCGTACCTTCAAGGTACCTTCAAGGGTGATTCATCATTATCATCATACTTGCCTTTGAAAGTCCACTGCTAGACATAGGCGTCCACAAGAAAGGGGGAATTTTACCCATTGCCGCGCTGGGCAAGTTGGCAACAGACGCCTACAGTCGCCTACAGACGTCCACTGCTAGTCTTAGGTTTTATCAAATTTACGCCACTGCGTGCGGGTATTGTGCCACCTGGAACCAGCTACTCCCCGAAAGCTTCACTAGATCGTCCGTCCATCTGGTGGGGGGTCATCTCACGCTGCGCTTTCCAGAACGTGGCCGCCACTCTATAACCTTTATCCTCGTTTTACTATGTAATACTATGTGCCCTGCCCACTGACACTTCAGCTTGGTGATTTGCTTAGCTATGTCGACCACTTTCGTTCTCCTACGATTCACCTCGGATTGAATCTATAATAATTAACTTATAAGAATTAATATTCAAATTATTCTCAACGTTTTTTTTTTTTGGACGAACCTATTGCTGGATTACTCAGACGTCAATTCCAGCGCCACCGAAAAAGAGGGCGGGGCCTCTCATAGATGAGAGGTCCGATGCCCACATTCATCCTGCGTGCCCCGCGGCCGCGATCGCGCGTTTAGCGCGGTCGCGCCCGCAAAGCTTGCAAGATCGGAGCGGGACCGACGGCGCGCCCGAGGTCACCTCTAGAAGCTCGACCTAGGCTCGGGCCGCCGTCGTTGGGGTTGAATTTACTATGAAATTTTTAGCAAAATAGAACGGACATATTGAGCCTGATAGCTCTAGGGCTGTCGGTTATCGCTCGTGGGGTCAGGGACTGCACGCATTCGCCGGCGAACGCGGTGTACTCCTCTGTTGTACGAGTGCATGTGGAGTGATAATAATAGTGTAGATAATAATATAATAGATAATAATAGATTCTAAGCTATCCGCTAAACATTCTTTTTCATGGTCTGTGAACGCGACGACTGCGGCGGCGGTGGCGGCGGCGGCGACGGTCGCGGGCGCGGGCGCGAGCGCGGGCGCGGGCGGAGACGTAGCGGTTCGATTGAGGGCGGGCATGTTCGACGTCTTGTCTGACTTGAGGTATCTCGCTAGCTTCCAATATGCTTGGTGAGACGGCGAGAGTTCCTCAAGTAGATCACTCCACCGGGAATCCCGCACCTCGTTAATGCGCGCCCTTACAGCGTACTGAAGGGAGCGCATGCGAAGGCGGTTTTCCTCGGTGCGGTAGACGGCGTAGGCCTGCATAGCGGCTTTCTTATCTCCAATGAGTTCCTTGTCATCCTCTGGCAAGATCCGACGATGATTTCTCACCGCCGCAACCTGCTTGGACGCACCCCTGACGGCATCCGTCAAGTGACTCGTTAGAGCTTCGATTGCGATGTCTGTGTCCTGTCTCGTTACTATCGTTTCTGGGATAGATTTCAATAGGGGAGCGTCGGTAGCTGCGAGTGTTTTCCCGAGCTTACTCCAGTCCACCATTGTTACCGTCTCCGGAGCCGAACCTACGGGGGTCCTAACTGTTGCAATTTGACCGGCATTTTATAGGACGAAAAGTCATAGATCGTTTCTATAGAATGCAGTGTCAATGCCACATTCTTTAGGAGCGCCATGTCGAGTATGTTCGGCTTGTGTTCGGTCTGACTAGGAAAATGCGTCGGCGCCAGGGGAGCCACCGCGAGGAAATCGAGCTTATCCGAAAGGTTGCACATCCTCGTACCGTTTTGGGTAGAGGATACGAAACCGAACCGTATATGTTTGCTATTGAAGTCGTCGGCAATAATGACGGCTTCGTCAAGAGCAAACAGCGCTGCGAGATCCGCCTCTGTTAGCTTCCCCGACGGGGGCAAATAAACTGACGCTATGGTGACAGGGCGATGACCGGTCATCGCCAAACGGCAAATATAGACTTCGATGTCGTGAGCGCGGGCGGGGGGTTCTCAACGTTTGTAATTATACAGTTAATATAAAATAAAAACCTTCACAGACAAACTTTTTTTTCGTAGTGTGCAACAAATCGACCGTTTGATAAGTTACAAAGAAACCGTTTGATAGTTAAAAGTTACTTACTGTAAGTACATTTTGATGCCTATTTATTCCCTTTGTATTTTTTTTTAAAAAGCCAGCTCCTTCTCCAGCAAAAAAGGACAACATGCCAAATCATTTGTATCCAAAATATGAGGATGATACCCATGTAGGTAATTAGCAAACGGTACTTTTTTTACGAAGTATCGATATTGTCAACGATCTAAACGTGAATTTGTTGATATATGGGACAGGCTGGATCGGATGAACTGGTTAAACAAATGAAGTGCGGCGATCGTTGCTGCGGCTGACCGGTCAGACTAATAACACCGGATTAAACTCCCCGGCTCAAAGGGGAATTACATGTTATTTTGATGTATAAACTACATTCATAAATTTGTCCGTCCCGATTTGGGGTAAGCACAAACTAGTGTGACCGGGATGAGTGAAACGCAGTTGCCAAAATCGTACTGAACATGTATTATAAATTCCCCTTCGTTATATACATTAAAATATTATTGTAATAGAGGGCAGTCTACATACATCAGCTAGATGCTAGCTGTAGCTATAAGTATGTACACTGAGTATAAATATGCTGGGCCATCGATCCTTCCCTTTAGTCCCTGGTGACGGTGGAACTGACGTCAGAGGCAGCCAGCATTAAGTTAGGCCAAGTGCCGTCGACCGGCACATGCGTTGATGTATTGAAATTTGAAAGCGCGGTCGCGCGATGAACTAATTAATGATTTCTAGGCGGCTACACTATCGTTACACATCAACCCTGACATATTTCCTTTGTTTCATCCATATTCATTTATTTTGGTTTAAAATACACTTTACTTGACCTTTTTAAGCATGTTCTCATCTCAATCGACATTTTTAGCAGGTGGGTCTCAGAATGATCATGAACAAGACAGGTGTAATGTGTAATGCACTGTATCAGTTAAGAAATATTTTTTTGAAATTGTTGATAATATATCTAGGTTTAATAACTAGACATTGAACATAATCAATCTCGTTTAGGCAGAAGACTATAGGTCTTACTAGTCAACTCAAAGTAGCCTAACTAGCTATGTTTGGAGTCATTTACGTGGTTAAGTAAAAAAAGTGAATATCCTGTTTTTTATTATTATAACAGATAAACAAACAAGCATACAGTTCACGTGATACTAAACCACCGCAGCCTATAGACGCTCGTATTATCACAAGGATATCTAGTGCGTTGCCAACCTTGTGACTTGAAGATGTTATAACACATTGCCTAGTAATTTCACTCCCTCTTTCACTCTTTAAACCGGAACACAGTAATATGAACACTGCTATTTGATGGTAGAAATAGGTGAGGGAGAGGTACCAATGCAGACGACTTTGTATGAAGTCTACCAAATATATACAACCACTCTAATTGGAAATTATTTGGTGAAGCCTATGTTTAGCAGTGGAAGTCCAACATACAATAATAATGATGATATTTCTGAGAAGTATACAGATTTGAGACTCTTATCACGTGGTATAAAGTTAAAAACTTATGTGAGACAGTTGAATTGATATATTTTCAATTGAATACAGATCCAAAATCTATAAATAAATCTGTCAAAGGTGCCCAACAAATTTTCTACTGAATGTTCATTTCATAGAATTCTCTCTGAATTCAGATGTTTGGATTGTTTAAAAAATACAAACAAAGTTAAAAACAAAAACAGTACCGATTTGTCCGTATGTGAATACGCCAGCACCATATCACAATTTATAAGGTTTAAAATCAATAAAGTGTTTCCGCCCCCTGCTATTTTTATGTGTAGTTTAACAATTTTTAGGGCTATTTTTTATTTTTATTTATTATTTTATTTTATTATATTTACTATTATACGCTATAATCTAACATTCTTTGAATGAATCAATGAATTGACGTCAGTTTGACTTTAATTAATTAATTTATAACATTATAGGGTCTAACTTACTGAAAACACTGTCGCTTCGTATACATGTGGTTAATTACTAAAGTACTAAAACCTTTCTAGCACCTTAGTTGGCTAGTCTATGGATCTCCACTAGCTACGATCTTAGTATACCTCTTTCGCTTCCCTTACTCGCATTAGTCCTTTCATACATGCTCCTTTATTCTTGGTACTTTTGACCTGGCTCTTCTTTCATACCTCTTCTACCTGATTAAGATATATTCGCCTACATCGTCCTATACTAACTCTTCTATTCACTGCCGTTCTATATATTTGTGCAGTCATTCTACTTTCATCGATGCTTTCTGCATTCTTAAACCATCTTAAGATTCCTCTCTCTTTTGTTTTCACTACATCATCTTTTACACCATACATTACTATTCTTTAATCTATTTCGCAAACTCACACCATACATATAATCCATTTTAAATCTTATGAATTCGCCTTAGCTGTCATGTATTTTTTGTCTTTATGGATGATGGATATAAGTACCTAATCTGCAGACTCGGGTGAACTTGCCCTAGTTTTTGCTTCCTTTAGTTTGTGAATTAAACTAATCTAATACCAGGCTATCCATTGCCGTTGAGATTTAACCCATTTATTTTTAGTTATCGGTGTTTGGTAGTTGATGGTGAGTCAATCCTAGTTCATAACAACGTCAAGCAGACGCCTGAAATTTAACCAACTTACGCTATCTTTTCTTACCGCATGTCTGTCATCACTAGTTTTATTAGTTTTACATCACACATCAGCTTCGTACCACACTTATGTTATGCCACCAAGTGAAGACTATGTAAACGATACGCAGAAAAGAAATTTAGAAGATAGCAGTTCCCCCAATACTTTTTGTAGCTTTCAACTGTATGTAAGCTTAACTAAATGTTAAGTGGGTACGAGTTTAGAACGTGCACAATGAAAAAAACAATTTGAATATCAGGGGATGGAAACGTAATAATCGTGTTTTCGACAAAATAAAAAACAGATGGCATAATATAGCAAACCTGTTTCGCGTGCATTTAATTTGTCAAAACGATTGAATATACATAGATGTGAATTGTTTTTGTTGCATCCTGCATAAAAAATGTACTATTATTTTGATCAGCACTATTTGCTTGTTGTTGTAATTACACGCCTTACTAGATAAATGAATATACTCTATATATTATTAAATTCTTTTTATGTAGGATTAGCCAACCTGACAGACGTTGTCCTGTCTTAACTGTGCAGGCTTATTATGAAAAAAGACTAAAAATAGAAATATCTAAAACTATCTAAACTATCCTATATTTCAAGTGCGATTAAACTTTATAGAGTAAGCAAATATTTATTAAGATAATCACCGTGACACGAGCCATTTATATAAAAAAGATCAGATTCGTAATTTCTATTTGGAGAATAAATTTTAACAAGCCTGAAAATGATAAGCAGACTTAGTACATAGGTATAATAGATACATTACAATAATATCTCACAGCTTGTTTGTTGCGGAAGCACGTGCCAAAATGACGAATTATTTCGTAACGTAGCCCCACCCAGGCTCCAGCCTCATCTCCGCTCAGGGTCTTAACATTCTCCCAGCGTAGAAAGTGTGAAGTTTCTTATTATTTGTATTGCTCTTGAAATATCCTTGTATTTCAGTAGCCTCGTGACTCAGGGATTTGTGTACTCGGCCGCCTTAGTCTGCATCCTTTGGGAGCAATAACGGAGAAATATGACGATTATTTCCAACTTTATTGTCTCTGTATTTCAGTTTTGCACCGAACTCGTTTGGTTGTTTATTATGATACCCGGCAATATTTTATCCAATGCCAGATCTGATTCTATACGGATGCTTCTATAATAATCTTACCTGGATGTAATTATTTGAATATTATAAAATATTGAATTATTATAAAATATAAAATGTAGCACATTTACGCCCGCGGTTCCCATGGTATGAGTTGGCCCATTATATCTTTCAAATAGTCCATGTGTATTTATAATGTAAATTGTGTTAATTCCATTCAATAGCTATTTCTATGAATAAAAAAAAGCAAAAAATATAATAATTATTAATGGCTCAGTCATTATAATTAACAGTAATTTATAAAGAAAAGCTTCCCGTCGCGTCTGTGATGATTGCGTTAAAGTCATAAAAGATTTTCGTAAAAGGTTCTTTGTATATTACTTGAAACAGCTGACAGAAAGAGTCATTAATTTACTCATACTTAAGCGATGCGAGAACATGTCACCGAGTTTCAAATAATTTAGACGTTATAGGTACACAGTATCTTAATCTAAATTGAGGAGTTGAACGTTTCAGTTGACGATCAATAATCGGTAGGAATCCATCTACTGAACAAAGAAAGAATCAAATTTCATATCAGTAATCGGAAGAAACTACAGCCAAAAAAAGGAATAGAGGTCATGCATTATGTTAAACGTCTTACCGCGGCAACCGAAGTAATTAGGGCAATAAACGACCAATATAGCGGCCTTATTGTCCAATATTCATGTCCGTATAGATACTATCTAAGGCCAGGATGGTTATTAGAGGGACGGAAACAAATCATATGTACGTGCCCGATAAGCCACAATAGTTATGGAAATGGACGCGATTTTGCTACCAATAAATATGAAACTGTATTATTATTTTCGTACAGCATTGAATCGGTAATAGATGGTGTGCTAGCTAAATAATTTATGTTACGCCCTCGAGTTGTAGTAGAATTTTATTTGTTGTTATAGTTATGCTTGGATAGGCTGGAAAAATTTCGTCGTACGAATATTTAGGCGCAATGATCGTTATCAATTCAAGCGCCCCTTTTTTTACTCATTCATTTGTAAATAATCTGTAAGTATAGTTATGCTTTGATATGACTGGAAAACATAATTTCATAGTACAAAAATGTTCGCCCAATAAACGTTACCCAATTTAAGAGCCTGATTTATTTTGTGATTTTGTTGTGATACATACTCTTTGTAAGTATGGCTGTGCTTTGGTATCACTGAAAAACATAATTTTATAGTACAAGTAGTATAAAAATATAGGCCCAATCTATGTTACCAATTTAAGCGAATATTTTTTTTCGAGACATTGTCTTTAAATAGTATTTTGTGTTAAATAAGAATGTATGTTTAATCTTCGTAATTAGAAACCATCGGGAAATCGGTCTGATTGATAGTGAGACCACACGTTGTTTCATTCCGAAGATCATAACCGGCTGGTTGCTTTATACAATGTCATCAATGACATAATACCAGCAGTAAAACGTTCACTGCTGGACGTTGCCCTCCCCGAGGGATAATTGTTCATAATTGGTGGCAATCGCAGATTGTAGCATCGCGACGGGAACGCAGCTGCCTTTCTTCGCCTTGTTGCATTTCCGAGTAAGCTATACTGTTTCGGGTATATATTTTGCCATCTGTCGTTTCCGGTACCTCACTCGCTAGTTGCGACTCGTGGTACAGGGGAGGTACTATTCTACTCTGCCGGTACCCCAGGGTACAGTGTGGAGATAAAACATATAACTGCGTGTCATTTAAACATAGAAACCAATAATAACAATATGTGATTTTTTGGAGTGCCTGCCTTTATTAGTCGAACGTATATTCCTTAATAAGTTGTATCTCGTATCTTCTGATTCGATTGGATTGTTTTTCGGTCTATGTATACACCTTTTTATTTTTTTACAACAATTAAATTAAATGTAAAAATTTTTGCTGTGTTTTACCACTATACAGTATAAAACAGTCGCTGCGCTTCTGTTTGTTATTATATATCCTTAGATAGATATACTTAGATTTTTAAAGTACGCAACGGATTTCGATGCATTTTTTAAACATATACAATGATTCAAAAGGAAGGTTTATATGTATGAATTATGAAATAGAGAAATGATGATAATTTTAGTAGTTTTATGCGATTACATTGCATTCGCTGGCTGATTTTCACTGTATAGGTCAAAATAATGTACTACAGCATAAAAAGGCCTACCAAAAAGTCGACGGTGGTATATGCCCATCTCTTATTCTTTTATGGATAACCCACAATAACCATTTTATATTCTCAATACACCCGCGCAAAGCCGGTGCCGATCGCTAGTAAATTATAAATGAAATGAATTCACAACTCACGCCCGAAAAGTAAACTGTTGTTTGCACATATATTAATATTTCTTAATTTCATTATATAGGATTTTTGTAACTTTAATGATGTTAAAACAATTATTATATATTTATCATTACTAAATATTTTTCCGACATTTTATCCGGTAATTACATTAAAACTTCATAATTTAAAGTTTTAATTTAATTTTCAATTTCACATTTTATAATTTAAAGCCGTTGTTTTTCGTGCATTAAATTTGTACTGATTTATATATATTGTAAAGCCAGAACAAGCGGGCCACAATTACTCATGTATATTATATTATAGTATAGTAGTATTATAAAGGACAGTTGGTAACGGGAATACTCCCATAGAATATCAAAACAAGGATAGCGCTTTGCGAGCGTATCCTCTGAGAGCATGTGAGATAGCATTGTACCAAAGATACGCTTCAATTTGAATCTTTTTGACGCCAGCTTTCGAAATTGTCATATGTGTACTGCGAACTCTGGATACCAATCTAGTTGATTCATCGCTGACAAAGGTCTTGTGTTGTCGCTCTGTAGTAGCGATGTCACCTTAATTGGACCTGGGATTGAACTTTAGATCTGACATGGTTAGGTTAGTAACAATGTCAGCGACGTGCTTTAAAACTTTTACAATTTTTGAACGTTTAACTAAACAAACGACCATACATATTTTCCAATTCACCCATATTAAATTTTACCGTTCGAATAACTGTACCTAACTTTCAGCTTTTCACTCGAAAGTACACCGAATATTTTATTCGTTGCAAGTCTATGTAGAATTTATTGTGGAGGTGCGTCTGCATTGTATCAAGAATAACTCACTGTATCATAACTAAATCTACAGTTATATACTAAATAACAACTCGTTGGTCTTGTATTACCCTTATATGAATATAAGTTCAAAATTTTAACGTAAACATTATGATGTATTATTTAGTTAACACGTCAAACATATCTAAAACCAGTGCCTTATATTTATGTTATGAGTAATATTTGAAGATGAGAAATTGTCTTACTCTGTCAAAGTGTTTAGATGTAAAGTTCTGCAGTCAAGTTTTATGCGTCATTCAAGATCTGAAATTGCACGCGTCAAACGGCTGTCAGGTCTTGACAGTTTAAATCAGTAGAGTTTAGTTCGCGTCAGGAAACACCGACCGAGAAAGATGGAACGTAATTTAATAGAACATAACTAGATTGACATAGATCTTCCTTGGCACCAATAAATAAATTTATTATTATATTAGGATTGGCAAATAAAAGATATATAGTTAGGTAATGTAAATTGAGGTTGTACGGTCCGTCATAGTAACGTCACATGGCAAGATTGGTCCCCACTCAAGGGATGCACTACACGTTCTCTCGCATTCCATTCGCCGCTTCAATCCAACGGGGAAGGCTGATTGTGCTGGATGTTTTATTATGTCCGCGGCGCGCACCGCATGTTAAGTATTTGCGGGATTTAAAAAAATATTTGCCCTAATTAATTTTAAAAATAGAACGATACTTTAACGTTTTGATAATTTCTTGTTCTCAAATTCAAACTTGGATAATCTTCCATTATGAATATAAGATCAGATTTGTTCTTCACTACAAAAAAATGTTTGATATAACAAGGAATTGTCGATACGATCTAAGGTTCTATTTTCTAATTTAATCATTATTCATTACAAGCACTGGAAGCCTACTGCTGGATATAGGCCATCGCAAGAAAGAGGGTTTTCTTTTTTAATAATTGCTGCTGGGCAAGCGTGTTGGCAATCGCTGTGTCAAGCTTACGCGATGTCGATGCTACTTTTTCCACTCTGCCCATTTCCACTCTGTTCATTTGAGCTACAACATTGTTTGGGATGGATATATCACCATCTGTCAGTTCTAGTACCTTAGTCGCTTCTTACAACACTGAGTACAGAGACAGGTACCTGACGGCTATCAAAATCTATTTTCTGCATTTTCTTTCATCTAAAATGGATATGATATGAAGACACTTCGAACAGATATACCGGTTACTGTAGATTCGATAGTTATATTTTTATTTGTATTGTTATTTTCTTCACAAATGAAGAAGTTAACATGCCTTTTTATTCATCACAAATACTTTCTGGTCCCAAACTATATTATGGATACAAAAATAAATGAAATACCCCCGGACAATTTTTTTTTTGTGTATATGCCATGAACCATGCCCGTGCAGAATAGTGATTACCGGTAAAACGAATCAAACACAGCCAACATCGCGCGTTGGCGTGCCGTGACGTGGCCTGTCAGCCACTGTCCAAGCGGGCCAACAGCGAAATTAGATTTCCTAAATACGTTTCTATCCCGACTGCATTCCGCTTTGGAAAGGCACCACTTGACTCGGCTTCGGTGAAATGTTTTCTGGAATACAATCACGTATATAATTATCATTGAATCATATTTCAGTATTAACGTAATAAGCGTAAAAGTCTGTAAAAATTTACAAATGGAGCACTAAAACATCTCAACGGATCTGAGTGGAATTCGGAACTGAAAAATAATTTAGTATGAAAATTTAGTACATGTTTAATTGTTTCGAGGGCCATCGTATTAATTTTACCTAGAATTGGGCAGCGTAAAAAATGAATCTCTATAGTCATTGTCCGCAGATATTAGATACTTCAATTATTTCTACGCGAAGAACAGGATCCCTCGATTTCAATTTTTCTAGAATCATACTAGCAGCGCCCGGCGGTTCCAGCCGCGTTTAGTTGTAGAGCTTTCATACTATATTGCTACTCCTCTTTTACCACTTAAAGGACGATTTCAGTAAAAATATAGCTACAAAAACAGCAAAATTTTGTAAAGACTGCACCCCTTTTTTACCCTTTTCAGGGGCGAATCAAAAATCCTTTCTTAGTTCTGCCCGACGTTATAAAAGGAACACTGTGCAAAATTTGAAGTTTCTAACCCTTATAGTTAAAGCCTATTTATAAATAGAGGCCGTTGATATGTATGTCATTCTGTCAGTTTTTCCTTTTATATATATAGATACAAAATTTTTAAAATAATAAATTCAGCGGTTACACATAACAGAGAGAATGGTATATATTATATAAATATATGCAGATGCTTACATCGCCAATTATAAGAGTTAATAAGCTACGATGCAACTACACTGATGTAAACCAAACCGTTATATTGCATGTAATAAGGGATCAAGCTATCGCCATGTGTCGCATTACACAAGCAAATGAAATTCACCCCCAACGATGGCAGCTCGAGCCTAGGTCGAGCCTCTAGAGGTGCCCTCGGGCGATCGCCGTCGGTCCCGCTCAGATCTCGCGAGCTTTGCGGGCGCGACAGCGCTAAGGCGCGGTCACGGCCGCGGGGTGCGGACGATGACAACGGGCATCAAACCTCTCATCTCATCTATGAGAGGCCTCGCCCTCTTTTTTCGGTGGCGCTGGAATTGACGTTTGAGTAGCCCAGCAATAGGTTCGTCCAAAAAAAAACTAATTGTGTGGGGATCATATTGATTTGATAGAATCGAATTAATATACGATGATGTATTATATATATCCATTAATAGAAACGCTTCGATTCTGGCGATCGAAAACTACTTGGTCAACTAAACTCCTTGTATAATTATAATGAACTAGGGAATTGTATTTAACAAATTCGACGAATAGAATAGTAGATTTCTTTTATATTTTACGTCAAGAATTTAAGGACTTTTACGTTTCATAACTTTATCTATTTTTAGCTTTCTTTATCATTGCTTTTGGGTTAAGAAAAATTAAATTACGTATTATAAAATTCCTGATTTTATTAATTAATTACTATATATTATTCACTTAAAACGGTCTCTGAGAGGTTACCTAAACATCGAATATAAAATGTTAACGTTGAAAATAATTGTTGGAGTAATTAAGTATAAAAATTACATTTAATCGTATTAAAATTTAATGGATCACTATTTTATCAAGCAAAAGCGCAACATGGAGTTTTAATTTATCATGACTGGCACAATGACAGTTGCCAACATCGATCGTGTCCTGTCGTCCTGCCGGCAGCAGACCAGCAGCCAAATTAGATTTCCTAAATACATTTCCGACTCGATTTAGAAAGATATAACTTGAAATTTGGTTTAAGAGAAATGTTGTTGACTTTGGACGTCTAGTGGTTCAGTACGCAAGTTTTGCTCGCATGGCGTTTTGATAGGGGAATGGTTCTGAAACATTTATGTAAGCTTCGATAAATGCCGTAAAAATATCTCAATGGTACTAGAATATATAAAAAAAAAGAATCTGAATGACTGACTGACATTTATTTTAATATATCAACGCAGGGTCTAACTATAAGGGTTAGAAAATTGCAATTTTGCCCAGGGGTTTCTTCTGTAACGTAGAGAAGCACAGACAAAGGGTTTTGAAATGTTACCCCTCAAAGGGATAAAATATTTTTTCCAAAATCATCCCTTATGGAGGTAAAAGGCGGGTGCAAATTTAGTATGAAAGCTCTACAACTTATCGCGGGTGTAGCCACGGGCGCTACTAGTTTATTTATATAAAAGTGACTGTACCCCAGTCAACTATCATATCACTCTGTTAAAAATCCTCATTAACAAAGGAATTTTGACATAAATTTATTTCTACAGATTAATCTGTAGATTGCTGATATTGTATCTATCTATTTTCCTACTAGAGACTGCAGAGATACATAAGGAAAGAATTTCAAGAACGAATAAAAAGTTGTTTTTGAATTCATAACAAAATTGATAAAATCTTTTTTGTACTAAATATTAGTTTTGGAAACAAAAACGTTGGCGAATATTTTCATAATAGTCACGTGAAAATGCATACGTATGTATGCATATAAAATGTTACAGAAATTAAACACTAAAGTAAATTAGAAAATGTATATTTCTCTTCTTTGAACAAATATTTTTAGATCATGCAATTTACAATGCAATACACAATGTCGCAAAGTTCAAACTTATCTCGTCATCGTTTGTACAAACGAATTCACTTCAACTTTTCTGAAACCCCACAAGCAGCTTACGGGCATCTTTCGCAGTCGAGACTACAATAACAAAACTACTTGTAACTTACCTGCGCCCGCGGAATGCTTTCGCAGCAAATAAATAATGCTCCGAGCATTTTTACATCTTCACTAGA
Source organism: Heortia vitessoides (assembly GCA_020976665.1). NCBI lineage: Eukaryota > Metazoa > Arthropoda > Insecta > Lepidoptera > Crambidae > Heortia > Heortia vitessoides. The sequence goes on from JACJUM010003129.1 coordinate 8,710,562, forward strand.
GCTGACATGTCCGTAATATGAGGGTGTTCACCGCAGACATTCGCAGAGGAATTCCATTTATTAAAGTGCTATCTTTGAAAAATGTTGATCGATTGTGCTGTCTAGTTCCTTTATACCTTGTTGCATTTTAATATGACTCCACTGGATTTGAACAACTAGCTTCTTTATTTTATTCTGAATGAATTAAATTGCATTCTGTAGTTGGAAGCGGTAATGCTTGTGTTTAATATTGAATTACTAAAATCTGGAAGGAATAGAGTATTGCTACAGTAAAAAACACAGGTGATTAATAAAATGGTTTCTTTACAGACCGATTTATCTAAATGATTTATAAAGACTAAGAGCCGGTTGTTGAAAGTAGACTTCGAAAGTCACACGCTAATCATTTTGAGAAAATTTGGTACTGTGTGCTTACAACCAGCGTTCTTTTATGAAAACATAAATTAATGTTGAGGAAAGTTATTATCCCGTTTTCACAACATTCCGAATATCGTCGGCAAATGGCCCTGGAGTCGACCACTTGACTCTGCAGAAGGTATTATTACCTTTTCGGAATTTTAGCTATTAGCTTATTACTTACACTGAAAAAATATTATTTTTCGTACAGTTACTAAAATGATATCTGAGACTATTTACTTACTTTGTTCATTTAATATTATGTTAAAATTTCGACTTAAGTAGAAATAAACTTTCATCTCAAAACCTTTTTTAAAGTCACATTCTCTTTTATAACCTAAATAACTTCTGACATTGCACTAACAGATAGTGCAAGGTCATATATTCCTTTGTTATACTTATTGTTAAAATAAAAAGAATATATAAAAATGATCTATCTCACATTGTACCTTTTTGTTTTTAATATTATACGGGTCGCTGGTGGAACTGACAGGTTCTAGAATGTGTAGCCAAGCACAGCGTAAGACGGATGGAAGTCCTACGCTGTGCTTATAATCAAGAATTTATATATATATGCTATTCAAAATATATATATGTGTGTAGAAAATATAATTAATTTCGATGATAAAATAAATTCAAAAATATTTACACACATATATATGTATATACATATATATATATATATATATATATTACCTATATCTACCTATACCTATATATCAATATATACCTATATCCCCTACATTATAGAATTTTGCAAATATTTAAACTACAAAATTCTATCTTTATAATATGTCTATCCTTAAAATGTTTCAGGTTTATATGTATTATTTCATATCAACAACTTTGTCGTGTCACTATTAGCGCCGCGCGGTTTCACCCACTTAGTTAATGGGTATTTCCGTGAGAATAATAAATACAACAAAAGTAGTAAGTAGCTCTCTATAACAATAACTAGTTGTCAATGGCAGTCCGATTATTCAAATTCACAAAAAGGGATACTAACTATTAGGAACGTATAACCCAAATATATAATTTTATAGAAATAACCCCACCACATTATTACCCCTTTAAGGGATGATTTTCAAAAGAAATATTTTAAAATTGCTTTAACGCTTTCAATGAAGAACGTCCATACTAAATTTCATCCGAATAACTTCCAAAACGACAAAGTTTTAACCTAACTTTGCACCACCGTTTTACCCCCTTACGGGGTGAATTTTTAAACTGCTCTTCTACATTATAAAAGGAATTTTCGTGTAATATTTCAAGTTTTTAACCCTTACAATTACGACTCGGCGTTGATACTTGGGTGTTAGTCAGCACCTCATTTATATGATATTAGAGTTTTGTCGTACAGATCATTAGGTCTGAAGTATCTCATATTTTGTCAAGAATTTCAATTTCTTGTCTTTTTTTTAGAATTTTAATTAAATTTATTTAGCTGGTACATTTGAGTTTTGAGTACAGTCATCAATTGTTTTTTTCCTCATTCTTTTTTTCTTTAGCGTCGCACAATCGAGACCTCTATCTGGACAGCCAAATCTAGTAATCCAACTAGACACGAGGGCTGCAGCATAGGTCTCGGCTGTGATGTCCTTGCGAGGGTATACCTCAGGCCACCGAATAATACAAATAATATATAAATAATAATACAAATAATATAATATTAATAATATTACAAATATATTTAGAAACATATGAATAATACTAAGATACAGAACATAACAACAAATATTCATCATGTAAATATTTGCCCTAGGCGGGGATCGAACCCATGACCTTTGGCGCAAAAGATAGGATGACTACCATCTACGTCATAGGGCATGTTGTATTAATAACAAAAACGTAATTTTAAAGAATACTCGATCAAATTACATAAGCAACCGAAATTAAATTCTAAAATGTTTGTAGTATTATAAAAAAATCTTTTCTAAGCCACTGTCGCCGCTACGACGTTAAATTTTGTTTGTAGAGCCACCTTAATTTTGCTGCCCTGCCCGCACATGGATTTTCATCTTCGAACGCCATTGAGCATTTATCTATGTGGAAATTGATTCTCATACTTCTCTAAATCAACATTTCTCTGTAAACGAAGTTGCTAGCAACATACTAATAATGAAAGTATATATTCCATTTACGTTCTTCTGACAATGGCCAAAGAATAAATGAAGGCTTTCATAACAAGGCCGAATTTCACACATATCGTGTAGTGGCCCATTAATATCCTGCCATCTACCCGACAATGTGAGACGAGTAATAATTGTTCCGTGCCCAACCACAGAATCAACACTCAATATAGAGAGAACTGGCCTGTTTTGTCTATTCCGTCAACCGCACTGATTGGTGTGCATTTGAGGGTGTATTGAGTGAATAACTCTCGATCGGCGTTAAGTGTATGGTGCGAGGGTTATCAAATTGTCAGACTTGAGTTTAACAAGATGTGTGTCATTAAGGTTTGATTGTGTGATAATGTCGAACTATCGAGTGCATCATATTAACGCAAGTATGTTATGTCAAAAGAGTCAAATACTTTTGGGTGGAAACAATAATAACAATTTAGCGGAAATTGCATTCATAAATTGTATTGCAAGCGCGTCTACCGGTTATTCTAGTATTTTTTCTTGGCAATTTATAAGTTAAATATCTTTATAACGACATTGGCCGAACGGGTTGATTATATCCATGATTTATTTTTAACACTTGTAAATAACTTACGATTGAACGAACTTACATGACTTACATAAACTTGAACCTAAAACAAAGGTCGTCTGCAATGGTACTTCACTCTCACCTATTTCTACCGCCAAATAGCAGTGTTCGCATTGCTGTGTTCCTATTTGAAGGATGAGAGAGGCAGTAAAATTACTGGGTAAAGTGACATAATATCTTCAAGTCAAGGTTGGCAACGCGCTGGTGATATCCTTACGAGCGTCTGTAGGCTGCAGTGACGCTTACTGTAATGCAAACTACATGCTTGTTTGTCGACCTGGTATAATAATAAAAATAATATATATTTATATTCAATGCAAAAAAAGAATGTATCGTTATATGTTCAGGTTATTATTATTTACAGTCCAACTATTTACAATATACGTGAATGAAAACATTTTTAATTAAAGCTGATATCAAAATCAGATTCAAAAGATCACATTTCAGTGTTTATTTTTGATATACCTATATATTGTCATTTTCAATAAAAATATAGCAGTGAGAAGCCCAATAATTTTATTCGATGACAGGCTACATTGAGTGTCGTACGTCTTCCTTTTATTATACGGTCACGTAAAATGATGCGTGTTATGTGCGGTACATGGTAACGGGAAATACTCCGTATTAAATGACCATCGATAAATAAACTTATTACGATTCGACATTATTATATGCGATGCGTATTTTGAGTTTACGATTTCTGCAATGTACCGGAGAGACTACAAGGTGTTCGCAGATGATCAATTCCTGGGAATCAGACGTGAGTTTCCTTATCTTTGCTTGTTAAGGCATCTCCAAAATATTTCCATAGTTTTGTAGGACTTGATTGATAGATGTAGCTTGGGCAGATTTCCGCAACTTCACGCCTCCTTGCGCCTTTTTTTTCCGAAATGTTGGGCCTACTCTGGTCAGCCCAATTGCACTAGGAAGCGCAGTATATCCTTACAGTCGCTGGTCGATTTCTGAAGTGACCCTGGAGGTCTGATGTCCATGCTCCATATGCTGTCAGCTTTGGACTATTAATGATGAGATGGCTGACTAAGCGTTTGTTATTTATGCAGGCTAAGCGTATTAGGCTATCGGTAATACCTAGAGTGAACAGTTGTTTTTTTTTGTAACGCTTTCCCAGTGCGTGCTTCTATGAGGAGTATCTGTGGACAACTTAGTCTTCTCAGTTGGTGTGAAAATCTGAGTGGGTAACGTCTCTCTGAATTATCAGACTCTCCTGTCCGTGCTCCACTACTGGTTAGTTCTAAGCCAAAAACCAGCTCGAGGTCTGTCTTTTTGCTGGCTCATCAGCCGAGAAATTCGACCATAATTGTTTTTTAAACTCTTCTGAACATTCAATAGACAATTAGTATTAAATTAATTTAAGTATATCAATGAATTACGCAAACAGTCTATTGCATTTTGAACAGCTTCTTCTGTACATTAACTGTAACTGAGTCACATTTCACATTCATCAATTAGCGCATTTTTTAAAAATAGGATATATATTTTTCGTTTTTATGCCCGGTGAAAATTCGATTTTAAATTTAAATATTTGTTATATTTGTAAAAGTATAAAATATTTTATTGGCACAAACCTGTTTGGGCTATTATTCCAATAAAAAACTAAATATGACATACTCTATACATGCTAAGACAGCTTAATAATTATGCAGGGAAGTATATTTTTTACATATGTATTTAGACGTGTGAAACGGCAGGCGAACCATAGCTTGGTCTAACCATAAAAGACACGCTTCACGTGATTACCCCTGGCTCGTCACCCACCGATCGCTTTGGAACAAATATGCCCAGAAGTGCTCCCGAATACGAATTAGGCTCCCGATGCAATTTCGCGGGGTGATGTGACGGTTTGAACGGGCTCCAACATTTGGCGCGTCAGGAATTTTTCATTTCCAAAATTATTATGTGCTGGTTTGCTTATTATTCCGTTAAGAGCCCGTTCAAATTTACTGCGACACGTCTATTTGTTACTGTTTTGTCGTGTTGTCGAAGTTAGTAATTTATTTCAGCTGTATGAAGAAAAGAAACGTGAGGGCTTGACAAGCATTCTTGTATCGTAATAGAAATAATGAAAGAGGGTAATAAATTTCTCGTATTTGGAATAAAAGTTTCTCATGATAATTGATTCATTTTTTAATCAGCCAGCAACCAACAAATTCTATAACATGTACATATTAACCGTTTTTATAAAAAAATATGTAAATGCAATTACAGAACAGCTGGTGCGAAAGTAATTGTTTTGGTTTATGTTTTTTGGACCTTAGATAGCGCTGTTATATCACACAGGTCCACATTTCTCAGATTTGCTATTATGTTATATAACTATTAACAATATAAATCTAGAATAATCAAAACCTTATACCAATATACCGAATACCTACTGGCAATTAAAGTCAATATAGCGAGGATGGGTAGTTGCATCCTAATTTAGAAGTTATACTGTGCGTTTATCTAAACGCTTGACTAATCGTGTGACAATTTTAAAGAAAAAAATGCCTAAAATGAAATAAAACAATATCATGGGGAAGCCTATGCCAGACTGATATATGCCAAACTGATGTATCTAACCTATTTTTGTAATATAGGTATTTTACATACAAACTGTCCGACTCTGTTGACCCGTACAATCCAACTCTTGACAATTACAAAAATAACAAAAAAATATTGTACGATTTGGTGCAGTAATTCTCGACTTATGCGCGTACATACATTTCAATCATTATTTTTTATTTTTATTATAGATTTAAAAGCTATTTTTACATTATCAGGATAACTAAAGCTCACGTTGTAAACAAATTTAACCATCTCCGTTACCTATAAAGACGCTCGTGTTGTCGTAAAGATATAACTAGCGCGGCGCCGACCTTGCGACTTGAGGTTGTAAAGTCACTTTATATTGCTTTTTATTTAATGATGCGAGCATTGCTGTTTGGCGGTAGAAAAGGAAGGTACTTTGCTAATAACTATTGTACGGGGCCTACAATAGTTATAAGCAAAGTACCTTCCTCGGCCTCTGTCTATGTGTCTTCTTCGTCGTTGATACTTTTACGATTAACCGCTGAAATGGTTTAATAAAATTTGGTACGAAAGTTACTTTTGATCTTAAGCGTGCAAATAAGTGTTATAAGTTACAGTAGTGTAAGGTATAAAGTATGGTATTAAGATGCAAGATACCTCACGATGTGAGTTAACTTAGTAAACTGTCAACGCGTCGCTTAAAATTCAACATTGTGAACAGTTATGACAATGTCTTATAAAACTATTAGTGAGATTAGACTGAATGCTTCTACAGGGTATAAGAAGATATATTTTTATTGTAGGAAGTATTTTTTGATTTGTGCGAGAACGAAAATGAACGCTACATCATTATCAAATTATATCACTGCTGGATCTTCTCAAAGATATTTCCATAAGAACTGGTTATACGTGACCTGAATCAACTCGGATCTCGCGTTTCTAGTCAGATCATCTATCTACCTTTTAGGTTAAGAACTAACCCTTTAATAGCCTAGTCTCTATGCCGGAATTTTCTTAACATAAGCATGCCCATAGCCACCTTAATTTGATACTCTCCTGGGATGTTCTCTTTTTCTTACTTAGATTACGCAAACAGACTCCAAGCAATGCATTTTTCTTGAGCTATTTTAATTTGGTTAATAAGACCAATGAAAAAAACACGTCTCAGCGTATTCATGTTATATTTGGTTATATGTTATCGTTGGTAACACACATTGGTGGAATGTTTTCCGCTTGAGGCGTTGCGGTAAGTTTTGGTGAGAAGGTGGCAATGTGCGAAGGACATCTATTGTATCAGGTGTCGTAATAGACGACTGAGATATCGACACTCACTGACAGATGGTGGTGTATCCACCCGATACAGCGTAGTTTAAATGCACAACGGGGTAATTATTACCAAAATCTGTATTTCTTGGGGAGTCTGTATTTAGTCTGTATTTAGTATTTAGTCTTTATTAAGTCTGTAGCAGTAGACGTTCAACAGTTGGTATAATCTAATGGTTACGACTCTGTTAATAATTCTTGAAATATATTGTGAATTAATTACTTGTTATCTATTAATATTTTAACGCTGGTCATTCGCATTTACAAATCTAACTCTTGATACTGGCACCGTCAAATTAGTGACCTAATCGTTGACGCGGTAAATTTTAACATCCTTAGTTTTGTGGGCGAGGTAGAAAAACATGTTATTGTAATTTTGTTTAAAATTAACTGAATTTTATAATCCAGAAGCGATGCTTTATATGAAAAGTATACGGGTGATATAAGCTTGATACTCATAGTATACGAACTACATATTTATATATCAGAGAATTTACATTTGGCAAAATAAAGCTCTCGTCAACAATTCTTCGAATTCATTTTATTGCGACCTATTTACGTAATCATTGAAATAATATTTTGTATATTTTACTTTATTTTCAATTAGATCGTGAATGTATTTCTTGATGGATTTCCTTGTAAATTACTGACGGTTTCAACAGCGCATTCGTTCGTTCGTTCGTACCCACCCAGGGCAAACATTTATTAGAAGAATATTTGTGATTGTTTTCTGAATATTTATGATTATTTATGTTATTCCTCTGTTGTCTGATGTCCGTAACATAAGTACTTCAAACGACAAATCTCGAAGTCAGGTCAATGTATGAGATATAATTGTTGTTTTTAATATTATTGTTTTACATATTAATGCACAAACAATTTTTTTTATGTAATATAAGTATCTGAAAAGGAAACCGCACTGTCTAAATTGTTTTATCTTTAGATCACTGGCTCAATGAAACTCGGCTACTACGGATACGAACTATGCTACGACTAATATGCTACGAACGTGGAATAGTTTAGAGACGGCTCCTTTTGGAATGTTCGCGCTCAGTATATTGAGTTACGTAGTACCGGCTCTGATTTATTATTACTAGCATTAGTTAGCGGCTTTACTAGCACGAGATTTTACGTTTGTTTTTCTATAGATTCTTGTTTATCACAATTAAAATGAGGCTGATATTTTTATAACAGTTTTTGAACATACCGGCTTATTAAATAATTAAAAATTATCAAAGTCATCTGTATAGATAAATTGTATAGAAAATAAATTATCATCATCATACCAACCATTGGAAGTCCACAGCTGACGGCCTCAAGAAAGGGAGAATTTTGCTTATAATTGCTACGCTGGGCAAGCGTGTTGGCAATCGCAGAGCGCAGCTTTCACGACTTCGATGCTGCTGCCTGTCCCCGCCCTGTACATTCAAGCCACACTGTTTTGTATGGATATGCTGCCATCTGTCGGTTCTGCTACCTTAGTCACCTTTTACGACACCTCATACTATTTGAATCTGCCAATAGCTCACGGCTACTAAAAAAATATATATACTATAACAAAAATTTTATTTTCAGAAAACTGTTTATGTTGTTTTTAATATTTAAAACAAAAGCTATTATAACTTTCAAGAGGGATTGCAAGACTAATTTTAAATCTTTTAATTACCATTAACCAAGTAATAATTACCATATGTTATCAGACGTCAAAGTTTAATGCATTAAGCGGCAAGTTTAAGCGTGGAAATTCGCGGCGCGGCATCCAAACGCAAGGATCTAATAAATGAACTCAGCTTTAAATCTGTCACGGTGAAACCCGTCATGCGGAGGATATTGCCATTTCCGGGCTCTGGTCCGCTCTCGACGTCGGCGCTACCTGCGAGAAGTTTTGTGGAGACCCGGTTCAAAACAGGAAAATATTTGAATGAGATAGATGTGACGTGACGTGCATAGGCTGATAAATATTTTTGATTTCTAATCGTAACAGAGGTGACATATGCAATGTCAGATAAATGTTTTCAATAGCTTGTTCGTGAAGTGACATCGCTCTGTCTGGAAACAGTTTTTATTTCGTACCGTAAGAAATTAGACATTTATTCGGCTAGGTAGCTCTTTTGAAAAGCCTGTTCTATTAAAAAGTGGCATCTGCATTTCCAGATAAGAGTTTGGAATATCCTGTTAGACAGAGAAGTAACATCTCTTTTGATTTTGAAACGTAACAGTTTTGAAAAGTCTGTTTGAGGAACAAGTGGCATTTGCATTGTCAGATTAGTTTTTGATATTGATTTGAGATAAAAGTGACATTTGTGTATTTTTGAGAGATTTTTTAATTCTCAGTGGTAACATCTACCTTACTTAGTATTTTATTACATTACTTTAAGAAAAAATCTAAGCATGGTGGACATATTTAAATTTTTCTTTTCACTAAAAACATATTTGTTATTTGTTAGAAAAAAAATCAAATGATCTCATTTAATTCAAATAGACTCAAGAAAGTCAAAAACATATTACACGCCAAATACACGAATAAACTACACCTCTAGTAAATTAAATTGATTTGTTTCTTATCAAGATTTGCATCTGCTTTCACAGTTTGTGAAATAAAGAGTTTAATTAATGCTCGGTTTAATTAGGGGTTTTCTTCTTAGTTCTTTTTTTTATTGTATGTGAGAAGAAATACAATGAAATTAAAATCTTGATATGCATAGAAGTAAGTAAATCTCGGAATCTTTATTCCAACACCCAACTGTCAAGACTGCGCTGGACAAGAGGCTCTTAACGACGATGAAAGGAAAAAATATAAAGGAAAACTCGGGCCTGATGTACAATCATTTAATGAATTCGCAATTTGCATACCGACAACGACCCGGGAAATTCTACGGATAATCATAGAGTCGTTGTTAGTTATTAGTTGGTAGTGGAATATCCTAGAACAGATAGTTGTGCAATGTTTAATATGTGTTATAAATAGTATATGACTCATAGAGTCATACTCATTCAAAGTCATCTAGCTATCTATATATGATTTTTATAAATTATATTATGAAGTTTTATTTATTGAGGGTATGTATGTATATTATTTATGTATTTATTTATGTGCACTGATTGACATGACTTTTTTTAACACAATTACCAGGCCGACGAGCGATGTGGTTAATCGTAGAGCATGAATTTTGCGATGAGAATGCTATTGCCCATTGCACTGTATGCGACAAGCATATTGCTCCGTGGTCTTTCGGTACTTGTGCTACGCCAGTTAAAATGAATACAGAGACCACCTACATTTAATACAGAGAGAGGTACTTTTTTACTCTGTCGGTACCATTCGGTCAAGCAGTCGCCTTTTACTATTTAGTATATCAAGAGGGACACGAATAAGTACGGTTTTTTTTTTTATTTAGGTTGTAGTATAGATCACACTTCAATTATGTTGTCACACTTCCAAGCGCCTCTGTACAATCCAAAGCTAGTGACGAGGAAGTCGTTTTGTAATCGTCCCCTTGTCTCTCCTATTATTGGTGTCCCTTTTGTTCGGTCTTCAAATTAAAGACTATTGACCTTAACTTTTCCCTTGGCCGTCTTTGTACTGTAACTCAAGTAGTGAGTAGTCACTATTCCTAATTACAAGACGCTATAGTGCCGCTTCCATCTTCCTCGGAGCGTTAAGCATTCGCCAGGTTCTCTTTGTGTTTATGAGGCAAAGATTCTTTGTTATTATGTCAGGTATAATATTTCAAATTAAGTGTTACATCAATTAAGAACAGAATAAAATAAATATGAACAGTTGACCTCCAACACTAAAATAAAAATAAGAAGTAAGAATGAAAAAATAAAATATTTATTTATTAATATTTAGTCTCCATTTCAATTTACTATTTAATTTGATACATTCTTATATTAACTTAACTTTTTACAAATTTACATAACATCTCATACTTTGACTTGATTCCGAGATAATATTAAAGCACTTGTTTTACGGATATCAGACTAAAAACTACTTATGTTACTTGCTCGTAATATCTTTTCTTTGCTATGCCGATATTCAGAAGACATAGTATCAAAAAATACAATGTCTTTAAACGTATATAAATTAGAACATGTCAAGTTAAATAAAATAATTGGTAATTAATACTTTTAGATACTAAATTATAATAAATATTTAAATTGAACATTTGTTTGGTCACCGTTTAGAAATGCACGAGTTTAATAGTAATTACAAAGGATTTGTGCACATATCAAGAATTGAAGCATGCAAGTAACCAAACTCTACATGCTTTGCTGTTAAACGCTTGTTCGATTTTATATGAGATGATAAAAGCTACTCCCTTGAATCTCATATAATCGTGATTGTTTTTATATATATATATAACGAAGTCAGCAATCAAGCATAGCTGATGGTGGTACGTTGTTAACACGCTAGTGATATCTTTGTGAGGCTTGTGTCATCACAAATATAACCCTAGTATCACCAGTCCTATAAACAGAAGATACCAAGTCACTTTACCTAGTAATTTCACTGCCACTCACCCATCAAGTCGGAACACAGCAATGCAAATACTGCTATTTGGCGGCAGCATTAGATGAGAGTGAGGTACCAACGCAGATGACTTTGTAATAGGTCTATCTCATGATTACTGTTCATGGAATTTTACCACTGTTTAGATAGATTATTTCCTTTAGTGCATCAATAAACACACTCCGATTCTGCCGGCTTGGTATGGTTAGGCATTACTACATACAATATTAGTGTCACTTTGATATATGGGGTATTTGATACAAATCTAAAGGCATATAGATATTTTTTTTATTTTGTTATTACGCATAATCTTAATAACGAGGAATTGTTTTAAATAATAAATTAAGAAACAAAATTTTAAAATGATGTTATCGTTTGTTATCATTGTTTGTTATCGTTTGTTATCATATTTAGTTTTACATATTCTTATAAAAGAAATAAGTTTTATTTATGTATTTACATGTAAATTATATGTTAGTTATTTGTAGCTGCTTTAATTATTTTTCTTAATGTAGTGTAAACAAAAACTCCACCAAGAAAAATAGCGTGTCTAAAGCTAGTTTTAACTACATAATCATACAACATCTCATACATTGGCTTGACTCCAAATAAAGTTACTTAAAGATTTTATGTTATGGACGCAAATAAAGAAACCCAGAAATCTAAAACTTTAACATATATTTAACATCAAGATAAGATAAAAAGGGCAACATATTAATCACATAAATGTTTGTCTGGAGTGTGGATCGATTGAACGTATACCTTGGGCGCAAGAGATGGAGTCACCATATGCGGCTACGGGCCCGTCAACACGTTTTGACTTTTATAAACAAAACCCCAAACAAACAACACAATCACTAGTTATCTCTAATAAATAACGGTAGAGGTCAGTGAAATTATCACTTAAGAAATATATATTCAGAAGTTAGAAGTGCTTCGACTCGCAACTTAATACTCAGTGTAATCTTTCGGATTTTGACAACACAATGAATAAGTCCTTTAACACAAATAACTTTATAAAATTAATAAACTTCGTCACGATCTCACTCCTATTAATTTTATTTAGTCGTTTAAAAGAACTTGAAAAAACTATAGAACTAGTCTAGTTTAAGTTGGTGATTAATTTGTTAAAACTACTTCAATTAGCAATGGGAAAAGGAACGAGGAGTTCCACCGCCTCATCGACTACGAGTTCACGGGAGCAAAAAGGCCTCGCCACTGAGAGTATGCAGAAGTTCGAATTTATGATCGGTATAAGGTTTGGAAAGGATGAAGCTATAGGGATGTGACTGCGAAATATTTAGTAATTGCTTCGAGTGTTAATATTCGATAATTCGTAAATATGAACTACCGGATTAATCATTTTTGATATTATAACGTATGCGATAATATGTATATACAATTGTTTATATCCTAGTATCTTTGATGTTTTGATGCAATAAATATATTATTAAAACCAAAATATTGAAATTATAAATACGTTAATAGTTTGTGAATATTACGCATGTTAAATATTGCTCGTGCAAATGGCTGTTAGGGCATTTGAGTGGCTTACATTGTTTAGTTCTTTTGCATCCCTAATAGATCTCGCACATAGTCGGTTCACTTAGTCGTCGGCCGTAAAACGGCGATGCGGTGTGGTAATTCGGGGATTTTTCGGAGTCAGTACGGACGCAAAGAATGATTCCATTTCGTGCTATGTGCTCTCACGTACTTCTGTTAGTCGTATTAATTAAATGCAAGCCCCTGAGTCCATTTTACGAGCCGAGCTAGAGTGGAACTCATTCCGTTTATCCGCTTCCACTCATAAGCAATTACTTTACCGAAACGACTTTCCGAGAGAGACCAAACGTGCAAAGAAATTAAGCTTTGCGGATTTTAGGGCTTGCAAGTTTAATGGAGGCGAGCGATTTAAGCGCGAGACGTCAGGTGTTTACGCGAATAGCGATACACGATAATTACACGGGAACATGGAAGATTAATTTCTCGTAAACGGTCGTGTGAACCTTAATATTTTCGTATACTAACTATTAAAGTCATTAAAGTTTTAGTATTCATGAACAGCACATATTACCGGCAGAGTAAAATAAACCTAGGTCTAAACCAGGTATCTAGATGTATTACTAATTTGTGATACGACTACAACAATATACTACCCAATATCAATTTAGATTATGATATGCATACGCTATGCAAATATCATCAAGTCAAGGACTATTAATATAATCATTAGTACTACGACGGCAGTAAAGTCATACAACGGTATGACAGGAACAAAATTATCTGCATTAAATTACAGAAGTATTAAATTATCTTAAAATAATAAACTTAGCAACATGATAAAAGTATAGAAAGTAGAGTGAAAGGGAATACCTTCTAAATTAAGCTATCTACGAATATTGTAGTAAACAGTAAATGCATCTGGCGAGAGTCGAGAATGTCTGTACACAATGCAATTCTAGTTTCTTCACTGGTGTTTTGATAATTTGTTTTTTGTAAATATCATCTTAAATATAATGCAGCATTTTCTATACATAGATACTCTCAAAGTTATTAAGTATAGATTATCTTTATTTTATGGCTTATAATTTATATTAATTTAAATAATTTTGTTTTATATGTTGCAAAATATTATAGTAGTTAATGGATAAAAAAAAATAAAAATTATAGTATTTAAGTTGCATAAACATTGCGAATGTAATGTTGTGTAGTTCTTGATGATTTTGGTTATTATTAGGTTTATGTGTATACAACATAAGTCTTTAAAACTTAATTATTTATGCTGTGATGTTTACAAATCAAAATTGTAATGTAAGTTATAAAGGAACAAAGTATTCTGACAAGTAAAAAAAATATTTAAAGGATGCTACAATAATAAGGACTCATGTAATATGTTTGTAACAAAGCAATAAGTTATTATTATTACTAAGATTGGAAAAAGAATATTAAGGTGGTTTGACCATGTACAATTTTTAAAGCTAAGGTTAATGGGGTGGTTTGTTTTGGTGGTGGAAAGGTGGCATGTAAGGGCCACGAACCAAATGTGAAAACATTTTTAGAAAGTTTGGTCTACTTTCAAACGGGGTTTGGATATTTTTTTTATTAGACCAGGTGAACTAACAAGCATGTAGTCTGCGTGATAGTAGGCGCTTGTAATATTACAAGAATATCATGATTATGTTGTCAACCTTGTGACTTACTAACCTGAAGATATTATGTCACACTAATCAGTTGATTAACTGCCTCTCTCACCCTTCAAACCGGAACACAGCAATGCGAACATTACTATTTGGCGGTAGAAATAGGTGAGAGTGAAGTAATGTAGGTAACCTTTATATGAGATTAACCTCGTGTAAGAGATTAACAATTGAGAGAAAGAGAGAAACAAGATCGATTTTGATGGATGAGAAATGTTTGCCATTCGTAGACGCAATTAATTTATTCATATTAAAAGTGGTAAGTGGTTTATCAAACTTAACGTATTACGTAAATATGTTATTTTTTACAGGCTCGGCGGTGCAGATGGTTGTGATTATATCTTGAGCGCCAAAGGTTGGGTTCGATCCCCACCCAGAGCAAATATTTGTTAAGTTTATTTATATGTGTCTAAGTATTAGTAAGTCCTCTGTTGTCTGATATCCGTAACATAAGTGATTTAAACTACTTATCTCGGAGTCAGGTCAACGACACACAATTTTATTATTTTATTATTATTTAAGTAAAACATACTTTGGTTAAAGACACGATTAACTAAGAAGTTTCCAACGCTTGCTAGTACAAATTGCACAAGCAATATACAAAACAACGTTTTTTTGTAAATCCTGATCAATTCTTTCAAACTTGTTAACGGCACCGTTGCCCAAGTGCATAGTTAACAAACTCCTTACGACTGTCAATGGGAAAAGTCCAAGTCTGATAAACGCGGGGGCAATGGAACTTCAGTCGTTTGGCTTATACTCGAAGATACTAATTGAAACAAAACATTTACTGCGCAGTCTTTCGTTCGCTTTTATGTGAGCAAGTTGCAGTGCCTTTTTATGATGGAAATTAGTAGAACGCGCCCTTTATTTTATCTACTTCAATGTCTTTGTAATTTCTTTATACTAATTACATTGTAATGATTAAGATACTAGAACTAACAGATGGCGGTATATCCGTCCGAGACAATGTAGCTCAAATGCATGAGGTGGGGATGGGTAGCAGAATCCCCGTCGCAAAAGCTGCGCTCTACGATTATTAATACGCTTGCCCAGCGCGGCAATTATGGGCAAAAAACCTCCTCTCTTGGAGAGGCTATGTCCAGCAACTTTTAATGGCTGATATGATGATGATAATGATGATGATAAAGGGTTTCCAGGAAATGTGATATAAATTCCCCGGGGATGACGTAGTGGCCAGAATTATAGAAGTTTATAAACAGGACTTGAATGGATATAATGTATAGTATTTTTCGTCGGGAAACACTCGCTCCTTAGAACAGCTACTGTAAAAATAGATCGATGTAGATAAAGTGACTGCCCAGCCGTCTGTATCTTGAATAGCACACGTGGGGCCCGAGACGCTTGAGAAGTTTTTGCAAGTCGCAGGTCAGTA
Source organism: Heortia vitessoides (assembly GCA_020976665.1). Lineage (NCBI taxonomy): Eukaryota > Metazoa > Arthropoda > Insecta > Lepidoptera > Crambidae > Heortia > Heortia vitessoides. The sequence continues at coordinate 8,726,628 of JACJUM010003129.1, forward strand.
TGTCCATTACAATAGAGTTTGTGTGAATCGAATGCCCTTTTATATTCAAAATTTCTGTTCTAGCTCGGGCCGTTTGGTTTCGCTGTTTGGTATGTACCATAGATTGCATTGAAAGTTATTTTTGAGATATTTTATCAATCTCGTTGCGTGTTTTCACTCATTAACTCATTGGTTTGTGTCATTTGCCGTCTATTTGATATTATATCAAAGGAGAATACAATATTATCGCTGTATTCATACATATAGGTAAGGAACACCAGGCAACACCAGATTTCCTATACGAACACCATCCAACCAAAATATAAACTATTTTATCCTGTCTGTTATAACTCTGGTAGTGTCTTTGCTGCTAAATAAAAATAAATCCATAAAAGAGAAACGTAGATTCGTAATTTTAATGTAACTCGTTAATCATTAACTAAAACTAAAATTGAATTTATGTATATATTCAACATTTGACTACTTTTTTTAATCAATTTGTATGTAAAATCAAAACAAGCAGTGTTTTCACAATCTAGTAAAAAGTGGTTTTATTACTTAATTTACCTTATATGTACCTCATACTTAGAGCACCTCTGAGTTTCATCCAATTTTTCCCTTTCAAATATTACCTGTATGAAATTGTTTTATCCTGTAAGGCCGCCTATTTTACTTTGAAATTTTTGTCCTGTTTATTTGGTCTTTTGATGTTTTTACGTATAATATATTTTTTATAAATATTTTATATGTAAAAACATCTTGCCATCTTCTTTTAAAAGAATATTGCCGCTTACAGCCTGCTTGATAATGTCAGTTAAGAGACTAATACATTGATTGTGGTATTCAGAAAGAAAATTAATTTAAAACTTACGCGAGTAGTGAGAAATTCAATAAAATTATAAAACTGTCAATTGTATCTAACAGGGCAAGAATAGGCTTCAAAATACCTCCTAAACATATGCCTTATGTGGCAATTTTGGCAAAAATCTTTAATTAACTTTTATGACAAGTCTATGTACAACAGTAAAGAATTTACTTCTGATAACAACTTTATCAATTCTCGCGTCAGCCCTAGGGCGTCTATTGTTGAGCATAGGCCACTTTAAGAGAAACTGACATCAGGTTTGTGGCCTGTATCCAGAGAGACCTTATATTGTAGTCGGAACCGACCTTTCCTGAACTGAACGGCTTTTTTGGCCATCTGTTTTGGGTAACATTTTCCAGCTTATTGATAATATGTCATTAAGTAATTTTACGGATCTGACTCTGATTCAAACTTGCATCCCTTCATGCTACTCCCCGACGATGAGTATTTGCCCTGCCCATTGGGCTTTAAAATTAACTTAAAAGACTCAGGGCCAGAAACCCCTCTTTAGTGCTATAAACGTCAACGATGGTGATACACGTTGGTCGACTACTATATCGATTTACGCTGATGACAGATATTTTGATGTAACTTAAAATATACTATGTACATATATATTTGGAGGTATCAACTTACAATAACTATTTTATTAATTAATTTTTATTGCAGATTTGTAGTAACGAACTTTCTGATTTGCTATTTTTGTACCTTTTGTTGTTTGTTTACTTTGAATAAGACAGTTCATCACCATTTAGTTCACATAAGGACGTAGAATGTTTTCGAAGAATGCCGATAGGTCCGCTTTAAGGCAAAAATTGAGATACGCCCTAAACAATATATATATTGATTGCGCCGGCCAGTTGAATACTGCAATTATGTGGCTTCTCTTTTGTGAAATTATTTGAAAATCAACTTAGCAGAGTCAGACAAATATTTGCAACGTTCAATAGTAGACTCAAATGGAGATTGCAAAATGATGAGAAGCGTGCTTTAAGCTAATTAATGAGTTATACACAATAAGAGATCAACCATTCCAAAACTGTCAAAACTTCGTCCATCCATATTAATTTATAAAAGCTAGCAATTGAATTCAAAATTGACAGTAAAAATGTTATATATAGGTTTGGGTAGGTTAATCATGATATGTACGGTTAGCACAGTACATTATTAAACTGCAATTGCCTATGCTGTAATTGTGCCGAAAAATGTGTTATATTTTCTAACTTATTGCAGATGTAATAAAAATAAAATTTATATACTAGTACAACCACCATGTTAAGTATATATAGGGAAGCTATATTAACCAGTACACATCAGAGAACTAGCCCATTGCAGGCTACATTGTTAGATAGCACAGAGCGATTTCATCTAGGCAACTAAATTTATGTATGTTACTTTTATTTACTTTATGGTACTGGTAGAGTAGAATAATACTCCCTCTGCAAGAGGTAACCGAGGTATCGAATCCGACAAACGGCAGTATTTGTACCCGAAACAGCTCAAAAGTTGAAACAGGTATCAGGACGCGGATAGATGATTAACTAGATTTATTAATTGGTGTTTGCCAAATAGGTATGTTAAATTGGAGTTTCGTTGATATTAAAATATATTCTTATTATAAAATTATTTTCAATCATCATTATCATTATATCAGCCGCAGAAAGTCCACAGCTGGCAGGCCTCTACAAGTGATTTCCAATAGGGCCGGTTGTATGCGGCCTGCATCAAGCGTGATCCTGCGCTTATAGTCAGATCGTCCGTACACTTTGTGGGTGGGCGTTTTATGCTTCTCTTGTAATACGTGATCTCCGTTCCAAAACTTTCTACTCCATTGCCTATCGGTTCTGCGTGCTAAGTGCCCTGCTCACTGCCCCTTCAACTTTCTAATCCGCCAAGCTATGCCAGCGCTAAGCTATATAACCTTTGGTTCTTTTGCGGTTCCTCATTTTCGATATGATCACGCAAAGACACTACGAGTATTGCCCTCTCCATAGCTCATTGGGCTATTTTGAATTGGTTAATAAGGCCAATAGTAAGAAAGCTATTTTTAAAGATTGTGTAAAGGTCGTTAGGAATACATTATACCAGGTGTAGTACCTGGTTGTAACATGTTTGTAACTTTTCTATTAGCCCTCAAGTAAAAAGGATATACCGCGCTAAGCTACAGCCAGTTTTGGTGATAGAAAGTAATAATAATAAATTCTTTATTTTTCTCTCGACAAATGATAACATGTAATAAAGGCTTATAAAGATATGAATCATTCGTGGAGGACTGGTGCCCGTGTAGGTTCAGAGACCCGTATTACAGGTCACCAGCCCCAATTTACAAGGCACAAAATAACAACAGTACAATTCAAAAACAAAACAAAAAAACAAGGCAGTAAGTAATGATGGCATTCATGGATAGAACACAGTAAAAATCGCATCATATTTATATAGACAAGACATAAAAAGTGATGCAAGCTGCTACATCATTCTGCTACAAACTGTGTTTTATTAGTAACTCAGTATTTTATTTCAGTGCGATCAGTATTAGTGTCATCATTAAAATTATTCTTCTTTAAATAAATGTTAGTTGCGTAACTGAACATGAACATAATTAATTAATTACGTATAGTGAATTCTAATAATACGGATGGCAACTGTTATGCTGACATAATAAGTAAAAATGAATAATGTGAGCTGATATAACAATAGTTTGGTATTTTTGATTAAAACTAACCATACGCAATTTTTATTATGAACGTACTATTCATAAATCAGCGACAATAACATAATGATTCGTTTTGAAATTAATAATGTATTTATAAGCGCAAAAACTTTTATATGAGAAATATTTTTGTTGGTTCTGGGTCTCAGTGTTAAATATGTATTAAAACGTTATATTCCTAAATACTTACCATCATAGCAGATGGCAGAGAGTACACTCCTTTAAATAAAGCTGGATTAAAAAGATACATGACAATGAACTATTATGCATCACAGCTTATTATTGACGTGGTTTACATTATTTACATTACAAATAGTACACATTATAATTACATTGCAGTATTATAGTATACATTGACCTGACTCCGCGGTAAGTCGCTTAAAACATTTGTGTTACGGACGCCAGACAACAGAGGAATCACAAATATACTACTTAAATACATATATTTAACACCCAAACACAAATATCAACATATAAATATTTGCCCTGGTTGGGAATCGAACCCAGGGAAAATGTTATTAATACAGTTAATTGTATAATGTTTCATGAATAAAGTTTAGTACACAAAATTTAATTAAAATAAAGGTAATATTTTCTAGAGAAAAATCAATTTGTCACAGACTTCAGGCGGGACACGAACCTGCATCATTCCCGTGCCGGTGGATTGCACGACAGTTGTGCTACAGAGACCCTAGCACACTTCTGACAACTAAAGCAATTTAAGAAATTTAAAATAAACAATTTAAAATAAAGAAGAAAATATTGCTTAATCAGTATTATTCTTCGTATAGTGTTATACATAGAATAACGTTTAACGTAGCGAATGGTAACGCAAAAAACCATTTAAGTTATTAAAACACGTTAGATTGTCAGTTGTAATTTCAGTCTAGCTATAATTAGGGGCTACATGCGTGGAATAAAAATGACAGTGGCAAATTATATGATATCTCCACTAAATAAAATGGAAGATTCTTGCATCATATAACAAAACTTAGACCACTGGACAAATGTAACTAATACTGCAAAGCATTTCCAACCAGTTGTGCCTTGAACCGTTTAAGTTGTCTGAACAGGTAGTTGTTCCAGTCCAGGTCGGTGTTCTGTAAACACCGGTGATTAGCTTAGTGAATAGGGAGCCTGCATTTTATGGATCCACCGCACAAATGGAATGACGCTGTATTTTAAATGTACAAGTTTTTGTTGAACAGTTGTTCTGTGTTGGTAGGTAATTTGAATAAATCGTCTAAGGGTATACAATTTTAGAAGTTTATTTAGATTTATGAGTTTTTGTGATAATATTTCAATAAAGTAAACAGGTCCCTTTTGAAATTACTTGGAAAGGTCTATGTCCAGCAGCAGGCGTCCTGTGGCTCACAATCAAATTGAGGTCATCTGCGTTGGTACCTCATTCTCACCTATCTCTACCGCCAAATAGCAGTTTTCGCATTGCTGTGTTCCAGTTTGAAGTATGAAAGTGGCAGTGGAATCACCGGGTAATGTGACATAATACATTAAAGTCACAAGGTTGGCCACGCGCTATTGATATCCTTGTGATAATATAAGCAATAGGCTTCTGTGACTTACTATAGTGTATGCATGTCTGTCGACATAGTCTAATTAAAACTATATGCGTAACCCCTGTTGGACATTTCAACTAACATTAATACTGACGGTGGTTTTGTTTAAATATCTATGTGTTTACCACTTGAAATGATCTTGGCCTATGTATTCAGAGTATTTAGAATTTTCGCTTGAACGTAAACAAGTGTTAGAGGTTTAAGGTTCTTTCAGGAATTTCGGGTTTCTATAATAAGGAAAATGTTTACATCTGGACGAATAAAATGTACAAAATAATGAGTGTGATGTTCTCCTATACGTTTATGTGATATTTCTTGTAGTACTTCTTTTGGAATATTTCTCTTACATAGTCATTTCACCAAATCATTTTTGATATTTCTTAGACAACAAGATTAAAAGTTTTCCTAATAGATTCGTGTTCCTTCAAGTAAGAACAATTACGTTAAGTAAACGATTATTCAAATAAGATAGAAATGTAATAAGACCTTTAAAATGTAAGACTCTTCAATCTGGAAAATCCTATGAAAAGCTTTAGCAAACGAACGCAGAATTGGTATTTGCAATCGATGGACTTTTTGATACGACGACCAAACCTAGCAGAGTGGCTTAGTCTTGCAGAATCATTATCTAAAGAATTAATGCTGTTCACTATGGATGAAATTTAACCGTCGCATATACTTATTCTAATGCAAAAACCGTGTCAAATCACGTTGTGATATTTATCTTAAAAAATACTTATAAATGTCTGTATTCCATAATGTATTCAGTCTGTGAATTGAAAAAGTCATACTATAGTTTTGACTACCTATATTAAAGTAAAAATCATACCTAAAAATAAATACAGAGTTAGAATATAGTTCTTCAATACTATTAAATCGCAAACGAAGGCAAAATCGAGTAAGCAGATATTCTCGGCAAACTGAGTTGACTTCAATAAAAATATCGTTAAGCCACGATAAAATGTCTGTGACATCCCCGCCCGTAGGTAGTTAACAAGGTAAAAGCATGCACTTTATGCTATTCAAATGCAATATAAAAGACGCCTATGTAATTCTTATAATAAGAAGCTTCTGACCGACCCGGCTGGATCTATAAGTATGTCCACAGTTTGTCAGGATTTTAAGTGTTGGTATTTTTCATTGTGACTGGTATAATGAAGAATGTGGAAGAATAATTAATTCGATATGAATAAAATATCATAAGAGGTCTTGACGGTTTTTCTCGAATAGAACAGATATTTGATTTATCGAACGAGCGAGGCTGTAAAACAATATCGCGCCTGTCTGTCGGAGTGAAGATTAAATCTTTAGCTATAACAGGATATGAATATGTCGAGTAGTATTAATTTTTTATAGTATGGATATGACTTTAACAAAAAAGCACTCTGAAATTTAATTCTGCATATATAAAACGAGAAGCTGACTGAATGGTTGACCGACGGAAATATAGCGCAGGGCCTAAACTATAAAGGTTAGAAACTTGAAATTTTGTACAAATATCACTTTTATAACGTAGGTCTTAGTACTTCACAGTTTGTATGAATGTTCTCTCATTTTATCTATATATTTAAAAATAGAAGCTGACTGACGAATTCGTTGACATATCAACGCAGGAGCTAAACTAGAAGGTCAGAAATATTTAGTATTACATAGCCTACTTATCGAGAAAGGTATCGAGAAATAACATTACGCTATACACCAATAACGCGAGTAGATCCGCGGGGCATCGCTATTTCCTAAATGGATATCTTAATCAAAACTTTTCATTCTATTTACCTATGGAGTTAATGAATCAAAAAGAAAACATGCCGCTCAGATTTATTCGAAATAAATATTATTCAAGATTTTTAGTATTTATAGCGTCATTCAGTTGAGATAGACCATATAAAAGTTTTCAAGAAAACCACTAGTATTCGTTCTTGAACACTAAGGGTATAAAATATTAAGAGAATAAGAAGTAAAAAATATGATATGTACACTTAGCACATTCTGCAGATTCGATTAGGTCTAGATGAATTGGAGACTGGAGAGTTCTCTTAGCAAGGAGTATTATTTTGCACAAAGTATCGCAAAACTATAGCTATCTTTGGAAGCAAAAGTGCCTCGAATGTTGCTATGATCTGATACATAAACTCGAAGCAGGTTTTTCCTCTCATATTGACATTATACCTAAATTTATCATTATGTTTTAGAATTAAATATTAATTTTTAATAGATCACCATAAAGGCAAATTAGCACGCAAATAACATAGCAATAGCCATCTCAAATACAATTTTACTTAAAATACTAGATTTCGCAGATATCAATTAGTCTCATAACGTCAAGGATTTGAACATAAACCGCTTCATAATAAATATACTTTTTTCAGGGTTTTAAAATGCGAACTTTACACGGCTTGAGAATCGAAAAGTGGAACTCAAAACGTAAAAAGTTGAATAAACCGCCTTTTAAAGCCGTTTAAAAAGTAATTTTATTATGAGGAGTGAACGCGTAAATATCAGAACATATTACAACCTATTTCATTTCACACAAGCGCGATTTTTACCTAACATCCTAACATTGAAATACTAATTTTGTAACTAAAACAGTCCAACGGAAATCTAACAAAAGTAACATAATATATATTGATTGCAAACCCAGAAACGAGGGCAGGTAGTGCCAACATAAATAAAACAAAAAGTGCAGCATTACCGATTGTATCTCAGCGTGATTTAGAAACATTCGAGTCGGGAACAAAGGCTCTCGCCGCCACAAAGCCGGGTCACCTCGTAAATTAACTACTCTATATAAAGTACTATTACGTTGGTATTACTTATAGTGAGTGTAGCGTGAGTACTGTCCAGGCTTAACAATAGTGTGGTTTCTGACAAAACATCTTATAAGAGTACTTAACACTCACCGTAATGGGAAACATGCAGATTTTGCGTGACTTCTTGCAATATTTTGTAAAAGTTTTACATTAGAGATTCCATTTCTAAAGTGAACTATTAATACATTAACACTATTTTGAG
>JACJUM010003129.1:8735170-8768610 GCA_020976665.1 Heortia vitessoides
AAGAGTTGATATATAGGTCTATAGGGCATAATTAGTACAAGGCAACTAAAAATGTGCCGTAGGTACCGGAGTAGAATAGGACATTCCCTGTACCAGGTGTCGTAAGAGGCGACTAAGGTATCAGAACCGACAGATGGCGGTATATCCATCCAAAAACTTGTAGTTTAAATGCACAGGGTGGGGATGGGCAGCAGCATCCCCGTCGCGAAAACTGCGTTTTGCAATTGCCAACACGCGTGTCCATTGCGGCAATTATGTGCAACTTGGCCTGGGGTGATGAACTGAAAATTCCCAAATAATTATGTCGGAGTATTTTACTTGTATTAGGATTATATTTTTCTATATTAACGCGTTCACTCTGCGCTGTTTATTAAACTATTTTCATTTTTTTGATGTATCGTTTACTTTGCGGCAACCGTTCTTAAAAATGTTACTTTTGTTATGGATACGGATTAGTTAACCATCATTATCATCATTTCAGCGCGATCCTGAGGCTTTAGTCAGATCGTCTGTCCACTTTTTAAATGTTCAACGCTGCGCCGAAACGTGGTCTCCATTCAAGAATCTTACGGCTCCATCGGCCATTAGTTTCTGTGCACTAAGTGCTCTGCCCACTGCCTCTTTAACTAACTAACCCGCTGGGCTATAACGGTAACTTTCGTTCTGTTATGGATCTCTTCATTCCTGATTTGTTCGCCCAATGATATTCCGAGCGTTAACTAGATTTATAAAAATGTGCCCAATAACGTTTTAAAGAGTAAAATAATTCACTCTTTAGAGGTAAATAATATTCGGTATTCATAAAATAAATCGACAAAGAAAGGAATAGCAATACGTACAGTGCATGGTGAACATGAGCTTTTTAATTTCAGTATCTTACAAAATAGGTACATTTTATATTTTTTTATTAACAGAACTGATAATAAAATTTAAATAATGTATTTGCTATATGCTTCTTATATAATCTTTACCATGAAATATCTTCGCCGTCTAAGAATCGACATTGAATAATATTTCATCTTTTGTTTCTTGTATGGAGTTAATAGACAATATTTTCACAAATTATTAAAAAAAACCCTTTCTGAACAAGCCAGGACACCGGTGCCATTGAATTAAATCATATCCACCTTTTTATTCATAGTGGAACTGGGCGAGGGCTCTGAATACTTTTTTAGCCCATTAAACAATTTGCCAACAGGAATGGGCGAGGGTAATATAATTAACAATGGCCTAATATTTCTAATGGAAAAGACTATTGTGGGGTCTGGGTATTTTTGGTCCGGCGGGTAAATATGCTTTGTTAGTGTAATGTGTGATGGCTTAATTCGATTTAAAAGGATTTTTGTAATACAAGTGTGTTTTTTTAAACAGGAGCTTTGAAATTTATAAAAGGTATGTAAATTATTCTCCTTTTCAAATTCAAACTTGGGTGACTACATTTTTTTATCAAGTAGTCCTATGTCGCTGACGTTTTCAAACACACTTAGCGACTGCGCATTGGAGTATTTATGAATATTTAAAGATACTATTTATTGTCATCTGCATATTCTTTCCTATTTGCGCGACTTCGACCTTCATTCATTGCCGTTTTTATTTGAATAATGCATGTGACAACAGTTTAAAAATTCAATAAACAAATATTAAAATAATAAAAATTAAAAAAGTCGATCTCTAGCTTAATAATATATTTAAATTAAAAAGAAATATTTTATTTTAACGCTTATTCCTTTTCTTACTAAAAACTGAGTATAATAAAAAAATATTTATGCTTTTGGGGCTGAAATAAATTTTCGTCTCTAGGTTTTATTGTAAACCAACCAATTTATGAAGCACGTAAATATCGACCGGGCGATACAATAAAGGGTATTAGTTTTTGTGCGTATGTATTTGATATACATTGTTAACTACTTATTTATTTAGGTTTACCAGCATTTATTCAGAATTTAGTTAGTATTATTTTAGTACAATTTACAAGACTATGTCTAGGATCTAAATGCACTAAGCATATAAGGAGAACATAAGAAATGTGAAAATAAAAAAAGAAAAATTCCACATTAACTGACACTTAAAACTTGAACAAATTATGTCTACGATTTTGTAAGCCTCATTACCAGAGAAATATAAAAAAAATAAGAAATGATTAAATAACAATCAGTATTACTTTTAAATACGGTTTTTTATGTAAACTTTAAAAATCAATATCTGTTTGAATCCATAAATTTTTATCAGGAAGGTTTTTTGTATCAAAAGATGATTATAACCAGGAAAATAATTAATTCACTTTAATTGTTGTTTACATCAATAAAAATAATACCATTAGACTTTATGATTTGACTTTAAAACTTTGATCTACAGATACGTTTGCTTTGAACTTTATTTATATCTGTAATGTTCTACGGTAAGCCAACGTTAAAGGTCGCGTGTCAATATAGAGCCGGGTACTAAATCGTGGGGAATTAATAATTAATGTAGACCCTGCTTAATTAGAGGGCTTGTGACATCAGATAGCACTCGAGGCTAACCACGACTCGAGTTGAATTGACTTGATTTAGATAACAAACGTGTGATATGCTTTAATATATATATATTTAAATTATATTATTCTAATATAAATTCATCTATTATTTAACTATTTAAATAAATTGATTTTAATAATTTTTTTATTAATGTATAATATCTGTGTTATGAATTTATAATGACCATCAATGAAATATAGTAAACAAATCATATAGATTTTAAGACGGAACTTTTAACATTTGGTTGCATTAATAACATAAATTGAGTAAACAGCGATATATCAGAGAAAAGAATAGTACTTTCCCCCTTAGCAGGTGAACAGTGTGATACCAGAACCGACAGATAGCGCTATATGCTTCCAAATCAGAGTAGCTTAAATTCCAGAGGGTAGGCCATTCCGTCTGTGATTGAACTTGAAGTGATTTCAATCAAACAAATTTTTACGGATGTTTTAAAGTGCACATGTAAGTGCCACCCGCATTGTGTCATGGGGTAACAAATATCAATTATTGGGTTCTAACAAGATTGGTAATAACAAGTCAGACATCAGATATCATACAGATGAATAAATAATGATTATTCGGGCTTATACAAAACGTTGGACGTCTTCCAGCTGAGATGGACGTGTTTGGTATAAAGTTTGTGCTCTAGATGTATATTATTTTTCGTGACTTTACTTTATTATTACACTAGGTTTTTATTTTGTATCTAGTACATTATATTTCGAAGAGAGTTTTATTGGTGACACGTGTTTGAATATAGGATAGACCGCTTTTCCAGAATTAAATGGTGTATAAAATTTCAAATGCTAGATCCTAATGCTATATTACATGTTCGAAGAGGGGACGATGGGAGAAAGACAAATTGGTAATACTGTACTTACAAAATTTCGGCACGTTCTCAAGTTCCACCCAGTTTGTTACGCAGAATTATTTTATACACTTGTCATGCTATTTCTCTAAGTGTCATTTTATTGGATTCTGTTTGTCAAGTATAGAAGTCATAAATGTTTTCCAATACACATTATATCAATTCATTTTCGTGAAAATGTACTCTGCCGACTAACACTTATCCTTGAGAGCTTATAAGAAGGTTAAGTGCTCTACAACGTACCGATGCGTTTGTTTATATTAATCTTACGGTTTATTGAAAACCATTTGAAAAATATTAAAACGTTTGTTTAAAAACGTTTCAGTGCTTTTATTATTTGACAGGTATTCATATCTTATTAAACATGATACATTTTATAACTATCAAATTATGTTTGTCATCAATAGGACTTTATTATGTTTATGTATATTTTGTTTATTTTCCTTACTTTTATTAGTACTATTAATTAGTAGAATTTTCTATTGTATATAGAATAAGTACTTATTAATTGCTCTATTCTTTATTTAAATTTTTATTATTATTTTCATGTTCTGTTATATAATTCTATGTCTTAAATATTTATATGATTTTTAAATAAAATCCTGTAGAAAGGATTTAATTATAGCTTCAATTCTGGAAGAAATGTCAAATCAATAGGCTATTAAAGTACCATATACATTTATCTATTAACGAAAAAACAATTGGGCTTTGCAAAAGGGAAATTCACGAGTTGCCTGTTTCTCGCCTGGGTGAACAAACGCTCAGCTAAACTATACAGGAGATATCGCGATTTAGTATAATACGATAACTAATTGACGTCAATCTATTGTGATAGGCTTAGCGCACTTGCCTGGTATATCCATAATAGCCTTCTAAAGGCTTTGAGCGGAATAATTATTCCATTCAGTTTCCCACAGAGATATATCGTTTCATGCTCTGCTTGTTGTAAATAGGCACTAATATAGCAACGTGCAGATAGTGTAAGGCATTAGCAGACTGAGTGCTCACACGCTCCAGGCAAGAGGCGGGACTTGAGAGGTAGTAAAGACTTCTCTAAGTCGAATCCGTCATTATTATTCTATGAAACGACGCCTTGGGCTCGGCTGCCACACCTGCGCGCGCCTCACGTACAAATAACCGCGTAAACCTGACAAATTGTATCACATTCATATTGGTCACGATTCACGAGTGTTCTCGTTGCCAAAAAAATAAATGTGCGGGGAGCCAAGGATTTCACGGGCACGCGTGTTCGCGTTTGCGGTTTACAAACCGTTTTTGTGGATTAGCAAAGACAGCCCGCCCGGGCCGCGCGTGGATGTTTAATTGTGATTGAAGTGCCGTCATATGTACGAGATGAGGATTGCGCTGTTCAATGGTGCAAAGTGGATAGAAATTATCCCTTACATATTAATTGAATACAAATCTAATATGTATGAAAGGATATATTTATCGTCATATTTTATATTTTCAGCGATTAAGACCTAGCACTAAATATAATACGCTTTTGCGTGTATATATAACATAGCAATGAAATATATATTAGAAATAAACGTTGGTGGAGCTTTCCGGTAACGGAAACATGCACGCCTAAAGTCTGATACAGGTTATTTTAGTTTTTGTATACATGCCATGCCATAGTCGTCGTAGTTTTCGAGGTATTTTTTTATGCAATAGGTTATTTGACTAGTCTTTAAAAACGCTTAGAAAATATTTTGTTTACAATCCCCTTGATTTTTTTTCGCAAATATTTTTTTAAAACAAATGAAACCATGACATAGTGGGCTCAAGTGAAGTGGTTTTATTTGTATACTAAAAGGAGATTGTGTGGCCTCAGATTTACCATTACATTTTTTGTAAACGTATATTGTATACGTTTTATATAAACGTATATTACAAATTTAAGGACAAGTATTAGCCACATATAGTTTTACATATAATTTGAACGCAAAAGTGTTTATTCCAATTCATTTAAACTAGAGATTGGAGTTCATGTAACGGAATCTTCATATCAAAGAGGAAGGTAGCACTAGGATAGTGTCCCAGTAATGTATAAAATGGAGATTTGATTTCATGTACATTCTATGGTGTTCGGCTTCAGTAGTCAAGGACAATGCTACTCTACGCCGGGGCTTCATGTTCACGGTTGATCGCCACCTCCACTACAAACGCCTATAGTATACGGACTTTGTAGCCACTTGTACGTTCGGCATCAAAAGTAGACTAATACTTTGGGACCTTGTCATTATAAAACAATAGCCACAGATTATTAAGACTATTAGAAAACGATACTGTGACAGAGTACTGTAGAGTGTCATCATCATAGCAGCCGTGAAACATTTACTGCAGGATATAGGCCTCCCCAAAAAGGGGGAATTTGCCCATAATTGCCGCGCTGTGCAAGCGTGGTGGCGGCAATCGCGGATCATAGCTTCGCGGCGGGAGTTTTTCTATCCATTTCTGCCTTGTTGCATTTGAGCTCCACTGCTTCGGATAGATATGCCGCTATCTGTCGGTTGCGGTCCCTCAGTCATCTCTTACGACACCTGGTATAGGGGGAGGCACTATTCTACTTTGCCATACCATACGGCTATAGTGTATATTTATATACCTATAACGCACCGACTGCGCAGATGCATAATTCGTAAGTTTCTAAGTCCGTTATATCAATGATATAATTACACACACCAAAAGAACACATCAATCGATCCTCGTTTTATTTACCTGCCAGTGTTTAGGGCAAATAAAATTGGTTTTTGTGTCCATAATACTTTTCAGGCTTAATAGATATTTATGTTTCATTTTTAAAATGTTAGGTTCACAATTTCTTTTATATAAGTACAGATCGACAAAAAAGCGTTATAGTAAGCGTTACTGCAGCCTCGCTCGTAATATCACTCAAGCCACAAGGTTGCCAACCTTGACTTAAGGATATTATGCCACATTACCCAGTTTATATATATATATTAAATTTCGGATATTTCGAACTACAAGTGCACACATGTGACTTGAGAATGACACACATGAAGACACAATTTTAATAACTTGATAAAATAAAAAGCTTACTCTATTATGACATACAAGACAACTAGAGGAAACAACTTTGAAAGGTTGTCTGCATTGATACTATCACCTATTTCTACCACCAAGTAGCAGTGTTTGCATTGCTGTATTCCGGTTTGAAGGCTGAAAGAGGCAGTGAAATTACAGGGCAATTGACATTGTAGCTTCACTTTATAAGGATAGCGATACACTAATGATGTCTTTGTGATGACACGAGTGTCTATAGGCTGCGGTCATGTTTATCATAAAGCGGACCGTATGCTTGTTTGACTTAAATACATTAAGAAAACAAAGTACCGCGTAGCTCATTGCGTCTGTTTATCCATGAAACTCCAAACCTACCATACATATATTTACACGGTTTTTCAAATAAAGTAATTAATTATGAAGGTTTATTGGTATTTTCGTGGAAATTTTATTTAATTCAACTGTTTTGGTAGATTTTGTCCCAAGTACTTGTAACCGTTATAACACATTTTGAAATATACTTCTATTTTATTCTTATAATATCCCGCTCTTAGTGCTTTAACTTATAATAGAAAATTCTTTAAAAACCTAGTCCGCATAATTTCTAAATAAATAAAAATAAATATCTAATGATGTGCATTTGTTCTAGAGTCTAGAGTTGTGTGCATACATACATATCGATTTATTTTTATAGATATGTTAGTAGATATTGCACACCGAATTAAAAATGGAACTATTATATTTAAATCAATTTCAAGTTTGTTTGCGTACCAATAAGGATTTGGTACTTAGTGATTGTTAACTCATAGCGAAGTTCGGTCACCAAGACAAAGTTTACCGAAGGATCTCTGGGTCTAACTTCTCAAATCGAATTCAAACCGTGAACTATTAGTATTAGAAACTGGTTCCAAGATCGATTATACTTGATTTAGCAATTTCAAATGATCTTTGTACCTACTATACATTCATCGAATAATTTATTATAAAGCATAACTTTAGCGCTATACAAAATATCTTCTAGTATATGAAAGCATTAGATAAAATTCTAGCCGCATATTAGGAGACATCTTAAGATTGACATTCATCTCAATAATTGGATACCTTCTGTTAGACATCGGCCTCCCAAAGAAAGTAAGTTTTTTGTTTATAATTGCCGCGCTAGATAGATTTGGTGGCAATCACAAATGGTAGCTTTGCGACGGAGATGTTGTAGCCCATCCCCATTCCGTAGTATTTGAACTTTGCTGGTCGGAATGATTACACTAGTATCTGTCAGCTCCGATACTTCAGTTGTCTCTCACAACACCATGTATAGAGAGAAATACTATTCTAATCCATTATGTGATGTGCATAATAGTATGAAATAAAAGCAATGAAACTTCTAACAAAGCTCTAACAATGAAATACTGTAGGTAATAATGGTTAATAATGGCAAAGCCTCAGTTTAGCGTCTACGTGGCGGTCAGTATGTTTCGCAAGGCTATTGAAATTAGATAATATCCCAATCTTAATTGATGAGATGGGTGGAAAATTTCCACCTTGCCGGTCCTATCATTTGATGAAAGGGTCCAATATTGACTGCGAGATTACAAAACACAATTAGAACTTTCTTCGTGGATAATATTAAAATTTCAAACATTTGACTTAGTGGAAGTACCACTTATATAAATTAAACTCTTGAGAACGATGACGTGAGGTAATCGAAACGTCAAGTATTACATTGGTACCTCACTGTCATCTGTTTCTACCGCCAAATAGTGAGTACACTTTGCTGTGTTTCGGTTTAAATATCGAGAGAGGCTGTGAATTTACTGGGTAATGTGGCATAATATCCTCAAGTCAAGGTTGGCAACCTTGTGGCTTGAGTGATATTACAGGCGAGGCTGCTATTATAACGCGGACTGTAAGCTTTTTTTCGATCTGGTCTTATATAAAAAAAATGGTGAACTTAACATTTTAAAAATTAAACATAAATATCTATTAAGCCTTAAAAGTATAATATATACATATTTACACATATACATGTAAATATATAAATATATATTTATATTTACTTTATATACAGACAGTTATACGATAAAGTTTAATACAAAACAATTTGACGTGCCCGATGGCGCAGATGGTAGTGATCTTGTTTTAATTGCCAAGGGCCGTGGGTTAATTCCTCACCCAGGAAAAATATTTATATGATTATATTTATGTGTTTCACGGTGTTAAAAATATGTATTTAAGTATTATATTTGTGATTCCTCTGTTATCTGATGTCCGTAACACAAGTGCTTCAAGCGACTTTCTGTGGAGTTAGGTCAATATATGAGGATGTTGTGTGAATATTTGATGTTATGGTTCTAAATAATATAATTTCAAATTTCGTTATTATGTAACAGGGAGAATAGATAATTGAAAAATCTATTATTATATTTAATTAACAACAGAGGCAAGCCGCAACTCCATGATGGTCGGCCATTATTGTGCAAATTAAATTCCAATTACCTATATGTTGTGAATAATATAATACGTCGTACCTTTAGTTTAAAACGGTTGCGTAATATCTGTTTTAACGAGTAAAGGGCCGTGACATTATCGTAGGTGCGGTCTGAATAAGTGAGGAGAGTGGTTAAGTGTTGTTTGTTATTAATGACGGCGATGCTACGGCTCAACGCACATTATGTCGACATAGGAGGTTTAATGGCAAGCTAATGGTGGCCATTGAATAAGTCAGAATCTACTTATTACACCTATAGTTTACAAAATGTCTACTGTCCTTCGCTATATAATATAAAACTATGTTCTTTCCCGCTTTATATCTATCTCGATGTATGCTTAGATCTTTAAAACAACGCAACGGATTTTGATGGCGTTTTACATAGATAAAGTGATTCAAGAAAAAGGTTTTTATGTATAATATATGCATAATATAGTAGAGAAATGCTGATAGACTTAGAGTTTTCTAATGTGTTGTCATAAATAAACACTTTAAGCTTACATTGCAAACGCTAGGCGAGCCTGTTGGAACAGATACTACAAAATAATGTACTACGGTACTATTACAAGATTTACAAAAAGTCCGTGATGACATATGCCTATCTCTTAGGGATAGCCCACAATAACCATTTCAATCATCCTCATTGCACCAGAGCAAAGCCGGGACGTGTCGCTATATAATTTAATCGTCATTAAATAAGCTGTAGGGTGTCCATAATGGAAATAAACCCGTCTCAAAATAGGGGATTGACTTCCATTAACGTAGGGCAGGCGTGGTAGCAATCGCAGTATATCCCTGCAACAGGGATGCTGCCCATGGTTTTCATTTTAGCTATGTTGTTTTAGATGGATATACCGCTATATATCAGTTCTGGTACTTCAGTCTCCACTTACGACACCTGGTCCATAGGTAAGTGCTAAATAACTATGCTCCAAGTTATACACATGATACAAGGGGAAGAGAGTGGGGGGTTTATAGAAAATACAGGTAGAAATAGGATAAAAAATTAAATTCAGTATTAGAACAGGAAATAATTTGAAACTTACTTCTAATTTGTGTGATGTAACTAAAAACGTATTTAGAATTTCATTTTTTTTGTCGACGTATCAATCACTTTGCGGCATCCGCTATCAAGATTGACAATGTATTGTCATGATTTGAAAGTATAGTATTTTTATTTTTCTTAGCTTTTATTCTTCACGCTGTAGGTGCTGATTGATGCTGTATGAGAAATGAATGCGTAAATGTTAGAAAGTATCAAGCAGTCTTGATACGATTTACTTGGAGATAGAAAAGATTCGCTGATTTTATCGTGCAAATAGACTCCGAGCATTGCTCTCTCAAGACTTAGGACTTGAGAGACTGAGGTATGTCTGACGAAAAGATGTTCCACAGTTTTCTGAACGCTGCCCAGCGGATTTGGATTCGGCGACTGAACTCTTTTTTGAAGTTGTACTTACCTACCTGAACTATCTGTCCTAGGTATACGTTCGAGTCAAAAACTTTAGGAAGCGAGTTCTCAACTGATACTGTGGTGGGTAAAACATGAGCATTATCCATAGTTTTGCTCAAATCTTCCATTGATTCTGCCATGACTATAATATCGATGGCAAATCCAAAGTGAGTTAGGATTCGCCATTAGTATTGATGCCTAGTTTTTGTCATTTTCAGGAGCTTGAAGGCGTTTTCCATATTGGCATTGAATAGGAAAGGAATTGCCTTCAAACTCGGCACTTCGATGGTCTGATAGTCAATATGGCACCCCTGCAGATATATAAGCACAAGCTACGTCTCATACGAAACCTTTTTTAAGTCCACAAACGTCAAGCATAATAACCTGTTATACTCTTCCGTCTTCTGTATAACTTTTCGCAGCGTAAAGATGTGATATGACTTTAGTACTGTAGTCGTTTCGGAAACAGGCTAGCTTTTAAAGGACTCTAAGTATTGGAGTTCCAACCACCTCCACAAGATCAGATGTGATTACGTCATCACCCAGTGCCTCATTGTTCTCAAGCTGATCCAGGGCCATTCTAATCTCGCTCAGGCTGTTGTCCTGGTAATAGTGTCGGATTAACTTGGTTTTTGGGTCTGCCAAGCTGCTAACAGACTTAAACGGAAAGGAAACGTAGAACTTTCCGTAGAACCTCTCGATCCCCTCCACTACCTCAGCCTTGGTCGACGCTAAACTGCTATCTTCTCTCTTCAGCTTAGTCTTACTTCGTCCAGTATAAATATTTCTTGCGAACATTTTGGAGCCTTTGTTTTGCTTAATCGCTTCTTTAATATTTTTAGTATTAAAGAGACAGATGTCGCATGAATTTGGAAATATGCCTATTGAGCCACCTATATGACTTCGTCTCATTGGAAGACTAGTCTCATTTAACGACGTTCGGCCATGAGAAATAGCAGGGCCTCTATAAAATAAACTTAGAAGGAGGAAGGAATCATTTTAGTCTGGAAGAATTATAATTATACAATTTAAAAGGAGGTTCATACAACTATAATATAAGTCCTCTTGAATATGAATCATTTGAAATCATGATAAACAAGTCTACTGTAACATTATATTACATTACTAGCTACCCCGGCAAAACTTGTTCTTCCATATAAATTATTGCCATATTAAAGAAATGATCTGCTATAAAAAACTATTGCGACTATAAATTGAGATGTCTATAAACTATTCTATCTCTCTATATCTGGTTGGGTCAAACCGCACAGACTGAGCAAAACTTGAAAAAAATCCGTTCAGTAGTTTAGAAATTAATCGCGGATAAACAACGATTTTTTATAATAAATATATGTAGGTAAAGAAAGGTATAAAACGAATTCACCGATAAACTCGATGGTACTACGAAACGATTGTACAAAATTCTCATAAGAAAGAAGCACCTAACGGCTAGTAAAGTGTTAACGGAGGTGAGCCCTGAATAAGTGAAGGGGTTAAGTGTTGCAGGTTATTAATGGTCTTACGTCGAGAACGGTGCCATATCGGCCCGTAACGGATCTGAATTATGCACTTTATAGCTCTAGGAGATAAATTTTGGACGGTCAAATTGGGTCCTTTATTTTATGCTCGCTTAATGTCTTATATAAGAATCTTCTGGAAGCATAGTCTAAGGCCATAACTACAAGCTGCTGTTAAATATATCAGACCGTTTTTAAGTGTAAAATATTATTTAAGATTTTATAATTATTACAAGCCGCGCTCTGCGGTTCCCTCCGCGTTATGTTGTAGAACTTTCATACTAACCTAGCTCCCCCTTTTACCCTCTTACAAATAAATCTTCTAAAAAATATTTTATAAGACCAGCTTAGTTTCATGCTAACTTCACACCTCCGCTTTATTTGTTTGGAAGGTAAATTTTCAAAAATCCTTTCTTACTTCTCCCCTACGCAATAAAAGGAAGTTTCAAGTTTCTAACTTTTATAATTTAGTCTTTGCGTTAATATCTCAGTCAGTCAGTCAGTCAGCTTCTCTTTTTTTATATATTTATAGAATATAGTTGGCCATATAAGGCAATGGTTTAAAACAAAGGTTTGTTAGTGCCACCGGCAGGGGTTCCATTAACACAAACTATTTAGTGTTAATGGATCCTTTATAACCACCAGTTTTATTGCAGGTTTTTTGGTAATAAATTAGTGCATTTGACTTAGTATTAAACGAAGTGCATTGAACTTAGTTTCAAGACCCGCCTGGTGCCGGCAGACTAGTATAAAATAGGCCTAATTTACATGTCTAAAGGCTTTTATGATTCCGTGGGTCATTAGGGTCATTAGTATTATGAGTATAATTGAATTAGTACTGCATATTTTAGAATAAAGAATGACTTGAATAAAGAATATTTTGATTTGACTAAGAATCGCAATAAATAGGTAGAACAACAATATAGATACTCTAACTTGCGACGACATCCAGATCATACTTTCAATAATTCACCTGCTCGTGTCTTTATAACTTTATTAAAATGAATTAGGATCTTTTTTCTCACAATTTGAAAAATACCTAAATATACATCTTTGAGCTTAGAATTTATTAATTTTTAGTTTAAAATGTCTTTCATTAAACATTAAACTCTTAATATGTTACATTAAAACAAAATAAATAACGAAACCAAAGCTGGTAACTGTATAACTGGGTACTACGTTAAATTAATATACATATGTACCGTAAATATCCGATTATCGTAAAAATAACATTTAATAAGTTCTAAAGTACTAGATAACATGCTTATTACTTATTTAACGTTTGCTAATCGGGTATGTTCTTATAAGGCTTTCTGCATATAGAATGTCAGTTCAATTAAATATTTTATATGTATTATTAGGGTATGATTGAACAGGTTAAATGTCGTTGAAATATTTTTTTGAACACACACATAATTTAATAGAAGACCGTAACCTAAATATTTCTAAGTATGGCTTCAATTTGACCAGCGGTTATCCGTCTAGATATCTCTACATCAATGGATGTCGATTGCTTAATGTTTAATTTACTCCCTTTAGTATATAATATCTCGTTTCCCATAACATCTATCTTTTATCACTCAAATCCGGAAACAAGAATTTATTTCAACTGCATTGAAAGATCATTTAATCTACCGTTTATAGTACGAAGTAATTTTGGGTAATCTATGATTTCATAATCGACCCAACAAGACTGTTTACCTTCAACGATAAACTAGTTTAAAAACAGTCTAATTTCAGACTAGTTTACGTCATCGTCCAGAAGTCTTTGTCATCACATTAACGATTAGTAAACGTAAACGAACTGTGTGGTACTGGCTGAGTAGAATAGTACCTCTCCAGGGGGAGGTACTATTCTAGTCCAAGAGTATACCAAGACTCGTAAGAGGCGGTATATGGAGAGCGGGAGACCGGAACCGATAAATGGCGGTATATCCACCCGAAGCAGTGTACTTCTAATGCAACAAGTCGGAAATTGGCAGTAGCATTCCTTTCGAGATCCAAAATACAATTGGCGTGACAGTTAGTGTCACTGGAGCCTATAGACACTCACGCCAAATATTACAAGGATATCACTATTGTGAGGCCAACCTTGTGATTTGCAGAAATTATGTCACATTTCTATGCAGTTTTACTGATTCTCTCACTATTCAAACAAGAACACAGAAATGCGAATACTGCTATTTGGCTGTATAAATAGATGAGAATGAGATACCAATGCAGAGACAACTTTTGTAAGAGGTTTACCTTCTGTAATCGTCAAATGGTAAACGAAAATCTTGTGTACCATTTGACGATGTGGGTACATTGTCATCATCAACGCTACGTAACGGACTCATGAACTAGTCAACGGATAGACTAGTTTATCTGTGAACTGTAAACTAGTATATTCGTTTACACACAAAAACAGTTTAACAAAATAGCTCGTTTATTTAACACCCACCTCTAGTTTGAAGTATGAAGAGTTTCTCTCTGGCATGGATCATTCTTTTTATTTTAAAATAAAGTCAGCAGATAAAAATATAGTCCGCTTCATGATCAAAGTGACCGCAACCTATAGACACATGTGTCATCACAAAGATATCACTAGTGTGTCGCCAACTTTGTGAACTGAAGATACAGTGTCACATTTACCTAGTAATTTCACTGAAATTCTCACCATTCAAACCCGGACACAGTAATGCTCAGTGAGATAACTATGCTGATGAACTTTGTAAGAGGTCTACCTCCAGAGTAAGAGGTATAATTCTTACTATAGAGGTAGAGTTCTGGAGTAAGATTATAAAATTACTATTTCTTTTATTATCCTGGCATTTGTCATCCGATGTGGGAATTATTATATGCTGGTTGATTTTTATGCATATTTATGGTTACACAGCGATGGCTAAACCTCGTTTCAAAGCATGACAAATGCTTTGTCCTAATATTTGCCTGCTCTATAACCACACCTTCAGTCACAGTCCTAAGATAAAGCAGTAGAAGGTTTGTTTATGTACATAACGGCTAACATCACTCCTGAGACCCTGGAAACTTAGTCCTTAATAAATTATCCGTTGAAACTAATCCAATAATAAACATATTTTAAACAGAAACTTGGGGTTTAGGGGCGCCTTCTGTAACTTGCCGGCATGCAATTTACAATCCAAGCTTACTTAGACTTTGATTTATATTTGTAAACTTGGGGTGTTAATATTAAGAAATGAGAGATTACGTTATATTACGCCACAAATTTCTTACTAAGTCGTAATAAGATAGTCCGGGTTGTTTAATGGTTGACCATAAAGTAGAATCAGCTTACCTTAACACGATACAATGTAACTATAATATTCAAAATTTGTAGTAATTCTGATACACCCAGTAGTAATGAACGCCAGAACCTAATATATACCTAGTATATAACATTTCAAGGCAATCGTGTAGTGTTCGCAGAAGTTTTAATTTCCCCAATACAAGGGAATGCTTTAAATTAGGACCAGGACAATTATTGGTGTGGTCTAGGTAATGCAAGACCTCGTTCAGATGCGGTACATCGTATTTCTAAGTTTTTCTAGTTTAGAATGAAGAATTGTTATTCCATTCTCTTTCCTTTATCTGCCATCACGAACTATCTTTATGGCGGTATTTTAAAATAACGAGTAACATTATTTCTTAGTGATTATGTATATACATGATATTATTAGCAACCGATGTGTTTCACCTTAAAAACACTAAATAACTTTGAGGTTAGTAACGGTCTTCAATTTCAAATCTACCATTTTGTTTTATTATATACACTATTAAAAATTTGGCTAGTCAATCTGCTTTTATTGGGCAGAAAGAAGGCAAGACATGATTTTGGAAATTGTTCCAAATTATTTAAATTAAATAATCAGACAACAGAGGTAAAATATGGCAAATTACAGTCATATAACAATAAACAAGACTATAATAGTGTAAAAAATATCAACCTGGTTCTTTAGAACATTCAGTGCATTAGAAGAAAAGAACTACTTCCAGATTTATTTTCGAACAGTGATAAGATTGATATTTTATATATAGCAGAGCACTGTCTGAAATTAAATGTACATATGTTTAATTCTAATAATGACCAGGTTAGTAGTTCATTCTGCAGAGTTAATTCAATACACGGTTGCTCATTAATTAAATTAAATAAACAGATAAAATATATAAAACGTAAAGATATTGTGAGCCTCTCTACAGACCGGACAATAGAAATATCTGCAGTAGAGTTAGAGCAGTTCATTGTTGTATACATCTACAGGCCATTATTCTTTTTGATTATTTAAAAAAAAATGTAGTATGTATTCTTTGAACTTTCTAATAGTAGAAAACAATTACTTATGTGTGGATATTTTAATATAAATATTTTGGAAAACTGTAGTTGTTAAGTTATTAGCTTGTATAAAGCATTTAATCTCAGTTATTATTTTATGGATCCTACGAGAATCTAAAAAGTAATAAGTAAACTAAAATCAGACCATTTAAGTCAATTAATGCAATTTAAGTCTAAAAACAAAAATATTTTACAAAAGGAAATTACTTTTGTGCCTGTAACTGGAAACCGTTTGGTGAAAATGTGATATAAGTTAATACAAGTGCCAACTGCCTTTTGTGATATCAAATGACACCTAAATGCTGTGTATAACTTATTCTTTTAGACCTTTAATTAACAATATAACTTAATAGTCGCTCCTAAAACGGTAACTATTACAAATGCACCCATTATTGGCGCATGGGCAACTGCGGACTTATATAAGCAAAGAAAAATAATATATGAACTTATATATATAAATGACTTGCCATATCAAACAAAAGACTGCAGCGATATAGTTTTATTTCCAAATGATACTTCCCTTTTGTTCAAAGTAAAAAGACAACAGGCTCTTTATGACGATGTGAACAAAACTATATCTAAAGTAGTAAATTTGTGTGTGGTTTACGTTAACAATTTGTTTATTGAAAAAAATACAAAATATATTACATTTGTTACACCAAATGTTAAACAACTACATTCACACACAGAGTAAGGAGCTAAATATGGCCGACACTACAGTTTTCGTCTTTAGGTCTCACCCTAGACTGCAAGATACAATGGGGTCCTAAAATAGTTAATCTCGCTAATAGACTTAATTCTACAGCTGTTGCAATATACAAAATTCATCAAGTAACAGACGTAGACACAGCTCGCCTATTTTATTTTAGCTAATTTCACAGTGTTATGGTATATTACAGTGGGGTAGGGCGGTTAAAGTGAATATTAGTGTTATTTATAAAATTAAAAAAGAGTCACTGAAAAAAATCCACGGAAACGGTTGCTGCAAGCTAACTGATACGTCGACCAAAAATTTTAAAAGGATAAATAAAATTAGGTATTGTGTTAAAAATAAGATTTCTGTTATTTTATGTTTGATGAATAATGTTGCTTTAATACCAATCTGAATTTGATTTGAAGACAGTGGCGTATGTTAATTTGTATTTTATAGATTAATTTTAAAAACTTGAAGTGCCTAACTAAAATGAAAATAACTTTAAAACTACGGAATTGGGCCGAGTCTACGAAGAGAATATCCAGTAAAATTGGGCATTATTAAATTTCTTCTTATGCAGCGATGGGCCAAATTACGAACATCATGAGCAGCGATATTGGAATCTCTCTGCCTGCAATTCGCCGTTATATTCAAATCTGCATTCTCTGGCGCACTTCACATGTAAAAGATTTAATAAAAATGCTCGGAATCCAGAATCTCAGATGCTCATAGCCATACCTTCTTTTGTCTTTGATCTATGAGCGGTATATCGATGCATTTCATTTTTATGGCGTATGTATGTTTAGTTTTGCAGCATTAAAATGTTGGTGAAACTTTTTTCGTGAATTATAAATTTTAGTCACTTATATTACTTGCTAGTTTTAAGGATAAATAATGTATAAATTAATCGTTTATTTGCATAAAACTAGGTATACATGATAATAAAAATAATAAAATAGCATTCAAATCATTGAAAATAATCCAAGTTTTAATAATAAGTAAGTAAAAATACCTACATTTTCTCAATAAGAATGTATATAACACTATAAAACAATTGTCATACAGCCATTCCTTTATTTTTTTAAATAAAAAACTACTCAGTAGTTTTTATTCATTTGTGATCTTGTTATATATATATTCTAACGCGCATTGCGACGCAACTTTATTTATATTTACTACTACTATGTGCAACATAAGACGTAAGAAAACGTGAGATGAAAAAATAGACGTAAAATCGTCTTTTTAGATTCCATAGTGGGATTATCATTATCATCATAGCAGCCACGTTATCTACGCATTAAAGAAGGAACTTTATTCGTAATAGCTGCGCTGGGCAGGAATGGCGCCAAACCATCCATATTCTATTGCATTTGCGCTACCGTTACGAATTGATCTAACACCTCATTCTGTCTGTCCGCCACAGCTGGGCATCAAAATGCCAAATAAAACACTAATTACAAGAATAACACAAGCTGGTTATTTTATGATGGATCGAGAGAGAAAATGTTTTACAAAGAAATAATTGCCAGTTACACTTTTTCACTTTATACAAAACAGTTACATCCATCCGTTGAATGTGTGTGCATATCAAGTTCATTTATTTCTAGATGACGCAGTTAACTTTTCATACGAGATGCCTAGAGTGATTTGATTTTATATGTAACTAACATTCTCGTATAGATATTTCAATAAATACATCCATTGCGGTAATACTGTTATGGCCTATTACTGGGGCACATTCAAGCAATGACTAACTCTCTTCTTCAGCGGATTTCAATTACCGAAATTGCGGAATTTGGTGTATTAAAATGACTTGAGTCATGAACAACAAACCATGTGGGAAGATCCGTCTTTGGCCTAGAGTCTGTCTTGGTTACCTTACCGGCGTTACGCCAGAATAGCCAATATGGCTTTCCTAGTGGTAGGTCGGCTGGTGACATAAGACTAAGTTACTCATTTGCTCGCGTTTGTAACACACAGATCGTACATCTGTTTTTTACTGTATGTCTGTTTTTTACGTACCAGCATTATAGCGGCCCATCCCGGCTTCGCACGGGTAGAAATAAATAGGTACATATATTTAAGTAATAAGCATGCTAATTTAAACGACCATGAATCTCTAATTTGAAAAAAATCTTAAAGCTTATCTTAAAGCCTCCCTGTACACTACGTTGGCTGTGGTATTTGTAGGTAGCAATGAAGCGTATCGATTTCTTGGAGATCCTACTCGAAAAAGTGCCAAATACAATTGCTCTCGTCGAGTTAGTTACTCGATTCGCTGCGTGGCGGCCGCCGCCGGCTTCTATTTTTATTTTAATTTCATGATATTTTTTGAATGGAATGTCTTGGGTGAAAAATTATATATATTGATATATTCTATAATATTGTCAAACAATTTTTGTTCTATCATTAATGTTCTTCGCAGCGTGTACGATGAAAGACATTTTATAGCTAATTTTTTTACAACTTCGGTTGGTTTTAATAGGAATTTTTATCTAGCACTAAATATAGCCTATGTTACTCAATGATAATGTAGCTTTCTAAAAAAAAGAATTATTAAAATTGGTCCAGTACTTCCTAAGTTTCTTCGCTACATACAAAAATATAAGTCTTTCCTCTTTATAATATTAGTGTAGATAAAGGTATCTGTTGTAAATATGAGTCGATGTTGTGGGGAAAATACAGAATAAACAACCACACACTGACTGACAAGCGGTAAAATAAGGAAGTTTTTACTGATTGTTTTGATATTCTAAATAAATTTTTATTTATTGCACTACAGATAGCTAAAGTATCGTGCTATGACAAATAAATTTTTATTTTAACATTGTTTAAGAATATTTAAATACAATTTCTATTTATTTTAATGATTGCTTCACAAATCTTTTTTTATTGGTTGCGTAATGTAAGGAAATTATTTACAAGATGTAATGATTTTTGTACCTAAAATGGTGATTTATTAAATTGGTATATTTATTTAACATACAGTCTGAATTGTTTACTTGTCTTCTTATGAACATTATTAAGTAATAAATCTGTCACGTATTTTTTAAATACCTTTATTAATTGAAATGTTTTAACCGAATTTCTATTAGAATAGCCACATACCAAAGCTCTATGCAATTATTAAAGTCATGTGAGCCGGTAGATTGTCCAGTTTGTTATTTGTTTATTGTTCGAAATTGGCTATAAAATCTGAAAACAACATTACAGTGTGCCATCGATGTATACGATTCTGTAATTATTTGTCACACGTTGAAAAACTTTTGGCAACGCAATGAATGTAGTGGTAACGGTAGCATAACAAACAACATCAACAGTGGTTTATTTCAGCACAACTAAAATAGAAATACCGAATAAACATGGGTGGTTCGATTCATATATATTTTTTCCATGAAGTGAAACCGCCAGTGATTTGGTACTTACAAAAAAAATCTATACGGTTTTGATGGAAACAACTTTCAAAAAGTCCATTGAACTTTAGAAAAAAAAAATAGAAATACTCTATAGAAAAGAGAAACCAGACGCAAATACTTACACAATTTCACTCAAGTTAAACATTCGTGTTTTTACTCCTGATAAATCTTTGATATCATTATTATAATCATCATATCAGCCTCTGGAAGTCTACTGTTGGACACAGGCCTCCCCGAGGAAAGGGAGAACTTTGCCCGTAATCGATTATTGTTCGCACTGGGCAAGCGTGTTGGCAATCGCGGAACCTAGCTTTGCCACTGGAATACTGCTGTGCATTTGAGCTGGACTGTTACGGTTGGATATACCGCCATCTATCGGTTCTGGTACCTTAGTCGTCTCTTATGACACCTGGTACAAGAGATGGGTCTATTCTACTCTACCGGTACGACACGGCAATATTAGTGTATACTCGTATATACAGAAGTACTTCTCAAATTAAACAGAACAAGAGTTAAAATTTAAAGTTCAGATCTAAAATTAATTGTTTATGACTTTAATTTTCTACATGACACTTAATTTTCAACAGTCAAATACTACATTCTAGTACAATTTTTATATTATCCACAGTTCAGAAAAAATAATAATAGTATCATTGAGGTATATACATACGCGATAAGTAAGAAGGAATGCATTGCAGATACGATGCAATTTCAATACCGTGATTCGTATAAACCGCACCGCATATATTTAATGCACGATAGGAATAATTCATTTATTTTATCAGTTTAGTTGTGCTACTGATTTTGATCTGCTCCTGAATTTGGCAATCTTATTTGTATTCTAAATTTAAAAAGGTTTTGTTATACATATTTTTATCGTTACCGAATACCGTTACCGTTTTTGAATAGTGTTGCTTGCCAGAAAATCTAGGAAGTAAGGAGATTTTTATCAAGTGAGCTTAGCCGGAACAGACGGCTTGATTTAAATTCCACCCGCGCTCCGGTCGGCGTTGGAGACATATGCTTCATTGTATATTGTAGGGGGCCTATCACCGCGCTTTCAACGGTATTTACATGATAATATATCTATTCTTGGATATCCATGTAACAGTTGGGGTTTTGTAAAAATATTATAGTAATTTCATAGATGAGATTTATTCATCAGATTAAACTGTATGGCTGAAATGTTTAAATATATGGAACGAGATGTTTGTAAGTCTCAGGCCTGATGGGTTAATGTCAACCGAAAAATATTTTAACTTGAGTTTAACATCAACACAAACTTTGTGCATAGACACGTCACAGCCACAGACTCATCTATTTCAGCTTCAAATTAGCATTGCTGGTATTGCACTAACAAGGTGGACAGGCGATCTGAATAAAGCCGTAGAATCTCACTTATCAGAATCAGACTTACTAACAGTCATGTACATTAAAGCGTGTATAGTATACAATTTACGTGATATCTAGGTTAAGTGAAATAATAGGTCAAATAAAGTTTTACACGGGCTTAAAAACCCAAGCGTATAGGCAAGACACAAAACCTTTTTCATTCATTTATTACATATAGTATTTTTATCGTAATTTAAATGTTTCAGAAGAAGAGATTTAGAAAAAAGAAATCCATAGTAATAAATTCAAACCTAAAATTGCACTTGAGGTAGACCTCATACAAAGGTCGTCTGCATTGGTACCTCACACTATTTATTATATCTCTCTTTCGGTTCGAAGGGTGATCTTGCTATCACTCAGGCCGTATTTTTGTCTGTCGAATCTAATAAAACACACATTTTATTTTAGAATAATAATATCCTGCAGTTTTTATTTCTAAAACCATTTTTTGCGTTTAGAGGTCAAAGTTGTATACTTCTTTTTATACTGAAAATACAATTAGGAACCTATCAATGATTGTTCGATTCGATTCACAACTGTTTGTCCCAAAATGAGGATGTTTAAAACCTATTAAAACTACCTATTAACTGACTCACAATGCGGTTTTATATTCGAAATTCTACTTACCTTACCGTAATATTTTCTTACTTTACGATGGTCAAGTTAAACTTTAAATGGAAAATAAAAAAGTAATATATAACATGGATTTATTATGAACGCAATAACGTAAAAGGCTCAGAGTAACTGGAGCAAACTATTTTTCTTTAATTGATATCGTCTATTTTGTTTTCCAATTATGATTTATGTAGTACTGTTCAGTCAAAAATGATAAATTGGTGGGTTTAAATTCTGGAACTTATCTCAGCGCATTCGGGAAAGTGATTTCTTTTTCACTTAGAAACGTTGGATGATAGAAATCGGTGGATTTGTCTTTCACTACCACTTTTTTTCAGCGACAAGAATTATCAAAATAAAAGATTTCTAGTCAGAACACACGATAAGCATATCCTGCTTGGTACATACAAATATTCAGACTTAGCACTTGCATATTCGCTTTAAACTTAGAGAAAAACTAAGAAAACTACTCATAAATTCATTGCTGGTGGTGGCATGAGTGCTTCAGTCTCATTGACACAATTACCGAAAGACAGTAGATCTCTAGATCAAGATACAGTATTATGGTAAGCTCGTCAGTCCACTTTGTGTCTATGGGCCACGTTATTGTAGTTAATACATTAATGCAACTTATTGTCGGCCGCCTTTAAGTATTCGCCATTTGTCTTGTTTAGATTCGAGAACCCTGAAGAGGCTTCTAAAATTCATGTATATGTCTCTAGGGTGTTCAAACTCACTACTTCGCTAAAAAATAGGCCTATTTTTTCCGGTGTGTTTTTTTGTTTTATTAGTGTTTTAGCAATAGATTCATCCAAATATATCAGATTTCTAAAAGGTATAAAAACAATAATTAAATTAGATTCATAATTGTGTAATTGGGATAACCCGTATAATTGTGTTAATAAATAAAATGAAATCGCATACATCCCTACGGAGTCAGGTATGTGTAAGAGATGTTGTGTTGGATAAGATAAGTCATTGAAAGCCCTTGTTTATAGACACAAGACAACAGAGGAATCACATATAAATAAAATAAATAATAAATTGACACGACTTCTCATACGTTGACCTGACTCCTAGATAAGCCACTGAAAGCACTTTTTTCCAGACATCAGAGAACAGAGGAATCACAAATATAATATTAAAATACATTTAACATCTAGATACAGAACATCATCTTCATCATATCAGCCATAAGACATCCACTGCTGAACATAGGCCTTCCCAAGTAATCTTCAATATGACCGGTTGTATGTGACCTGTGTCCAGCGCAATCCTGCGGGTAGACGCCCTATGCTGCGCTTGCCGGTTCTGAACCGGCGCCTGCTGGTAAGGTTCTGGAATGGAGACCACGTGTTGGAGACACCAGAACCTTACGACTAAATCGGCCATCGGGTCTGTGAACAAAATGCCCTGCCTATGGCCGCTTCGACTTACTAATTCGCCGGGAAATTTTAGTAACTTTGGTTATGTTACGAATCTCCTTATTCCTAATTCATCGCGCAGACAAACTCCGTGCATTGCTCTCTCCATAGCTCGTTGAGCTACTTTCAGTTGGCTAATAGGGTCAATAGTAAGAGACCACGTTTCGCTGCCGATACAGAACAAACACCATCATATAATTAATTAGTTCTTGGTAGGGATGGAACCCACGACCTTTGACGCACAAGATATGATCACTACCATCGGCTCCATCAGGCCGATCAACCTTTTGCTGGGTATTATGTTTTTTTACGATTTCTTTTAACACAAATATTCAGTATAATTTTAAATTCGGGCTTACCAAGTAGGTTAATTGTTCCATTACAAAAGTATGAGTTATGGAAAATTAAATCCGCACCACCGTTGCAGTGACTTAATAAAATTGGATACATTTGCAATGCAGATCATCTGTCGAGGGAAATTACTTTAGTAACAAAACAAAATGGTTTTCTTTTGAGTTGGGCCTTCTGTTGAAGCAAGTTTTGCTACGGAATATCTTTAAGCTCCATTCGTTTCACTCTATTGTTTCTTATTTTGTCGTAAAGTTTAAGAATTGATTTAGTTCACGGCGTTCCGATGAATGAATTTGTGATTTAAATTTAATGTTTATTTACCGTAAACGTACCACATAATGGTTTCAGTTGTGGATTGAAAATTAATTAAATTGATTTTTGTATAAAAAAAAATATATAAAAATTAAACTGAAGTGTCTTTTGCATTATCAAATGAACAGTCTTTGCTCTAAATGTGTATGATTTTCTTTCGTCTGTCTGATTGTTCCGGGTAATCTATAAAACAACAGAATAGTTTTCAACGAAACTTCTTTTAACATAAAGTATCTGCCAGTGATAGTAACTTAGACTTTTTTATGATTTATTATTCTCACGGGAACAGCAAAAACGCGGGTGAAACCGCTTGGCACTGCTAGTTTAAAATATAATATGATAAGTCAATATTAAAATGATGAAATTACTGAACTGACTTAGACGGCTTTCTAATCTGGTAAAAAAGGCAGATAACAAATGAAAGGGAAGAGATGCAAGTTGGGAAATGACCTCACTGTTTGTCGCCAGGTTTTAATAAATGAATGTTGAGTTTTGATGCGAAAGACCATCCTCGTTCGGGTTGGTGGTTATTCAAAAAAATATATTTCAACATACTTATATTACATTACATTTCCTGTATTTTTGCGCTTACTATTTATAACAATAACACTTTTCAACGGCTTTAAAACGATTTCATTCTCATTTCTGTTGTGTATATCTGTCACTATTGAGAACAATTGCCGTTAGGAAATCGAAACGTTGGATTAAAATGAAAATAAATGTGTAGGATATAAAGGATATAAAGAGTTAAAAAAATTGATTAAATCGTAATCGTGAAGATCGTGATTTTGTTATATTATATTTTTACTATTAGTTCAAAAGCTGGTGTTTTGTAAAAAAAGGGTATCACTGCTGCGAACACTGCTATTTGGCGGTAGAAGTGTATGAGAGTTAGGCACTAATGTAGACGAAATTTTGTATAAGGTCTAATTTTTTATTAAAAATAGAAAGGATTGCCTGTCTATCACAAGTGTTTGTCTGTCTTAAGTGGAAAATTGATTTTAATGAAATATGCGATGTTGAACTCAGGTAAAGAACATGATACTTTTTTGAACTTGGAATAATTCCTGCGGCAAGCGTTCTTATACAAGTTATAAATAGGAAGAAATAAAGAACAAAAATTTTGACTAGTGTTCACGTAAATTAACTGGCCTCTCATCCTTAAAAATCATTACATTATAAAATCAAGTCTTGGATAGTGCGGGTACTGTAAAGCATAGATAGAAATGTCGAATGTAATTCTTATGCATAGATTTCACAGATATGTAAGATAAGAACGTCTTCGCTCCGGAATATAGTATGGAATGTTCGTGTTTGTGTATTTACACATTTATTTTATCTACTAGTATTACTAAAAGAATATTTGTATACTCACAAGAATATTTGATAAATAATGAGAGTAACCTAATTACTTCTTCTTGACGAAATGTATCTGCCAATTGAACAATAAAACAAATTAAAACACATTAAAATCGGTCCAGTCTTTCCAGATTTTACCTCAAACAGCCATAGAATTTAAAATGCATATTTGTATGATGTCCGTAAGACAAGTGTTTTAAACGATTTATCATGGAATCAGGTCAATCTATGAGATGTTATAAGATTTAAAAAAAATTGTACTAGCAATGCCCTACGTTTATTATACCCGCTTTTAGTTGTAGATCAAACTCAGTATCATTTATGCTCCGTTGTTATTGGTTCTAGCGTTTTCTGACCTTATAGACTTGGCTCTGTGTTGAAACAGAATTTAAAATTGATGGGAGCAATAATAAAAGGGGGTGAATTTTCAAAAATTAACCCACCTTTATTACTGCTCTCCTACGTTATAAAACTGGTTTCCTGTGTAAGATACAAGTTTCTAACCTTTATAGTTTAGGATATCAGACAACAGAGGCATCAAAAATATAATACATTAAAAAAAATTAACACCTAAATACACAAAAAAAAAATCATCTTTTAAGTTTTGTCCTGGGTGGAGATCGAAACCAAACGCCATCGGGTCCGTCAAAATTATTTATTATTATTAATGTGTGGTAACTTTAACAGAGGTATTAGGTATGTAGGTAGGTATAAGGTACGTGTCCACCTAGAAGGAGTCGCGGGTAGAAAGAATGAAAAGATAATTTTCTTCTTAATCTTTCAATATTAATTTAATAAATATTTTTTAACAGTAAGACTTAAATAAGTATTATTAAAATTAAGAAGAAATATTTAACAAAGAATGAGTGAGTGTCTATGAAAAGACTAATGCAAGGAAAGGAAACGATAGAAGTATGCCAAGATGGAGATGCCATCCCGATGGGACGCAGGCGTGATGTATGTATTATTAAAATTATAATTAGTCCTGTATCGTCTTTTTTAATAACCCAAACATGGTAATTAATATGTTTTCATTATTTAAAAGGGCAAACATTTATATAGATATAAAGGTTACAAGTAAAGTGACCTCTCAAAGACAGTTAAATAAGGATTTGCGGCCAAAATTGAATTCAAAACTTGTTCGCAACAAGCTTAAATTACATGTATTCAAAGTTCATTAATTGGTATACGCAAATAGTTGAAAACACCTCTTATGCGAGTTTGTTCATCAGCAAAAATCTCTCGTCTAGCCCTTTGCTAGTTAGTTAACTGATAGTAGGGGAGCCAGGGGACTTTAAGAACTTTGTGTAGGTATCTATAGCACCTTACTCGTATATATTTTTTTGCCGTGAGGTACCGGCAGAGTAGAATAGTACCTTCCTCTGTATCAGGGATCATGAGAGACAGTGTTGCTTAAATGCGTGGGGGTGAGGGTGAGCAGCAGCATCCCCGTCGCGAAAGCTGCGCTCTGCGATTGCCAACACGCTTGCCCAGCGCGGCAATTATTGACAAAATTCTCCCTTTTTTGGAGAGGCCTTTATCCAGCACTGGACTTCCAATGGCTGTAATGACGATGATGATGATGATATATATTTTTTGTTATCTACGAAATCAAGTTTGAATGATTTGGTAAAATAACACAAATTGTTTTTATAATTTGTTTCGAACGACTTATTGTTTTCATATTAAAATGAAAAGCACAACATAATTTCAATCATTTTAAAAGAGTTCTACTACAAAGTGGTTCGACCAAGTTTAATTAATTTAAAATACTTGAAATAGGTTACCGCTTCGTAAATTATTTTGTTTTGCGATAAAAAGTAGGAAACAAACAATAATTAATTATAAAACATTTTTTTTTACAATAGTGAACATTTTAATGTTTCGAAATATTTAAGGATCAGTAAAGTGTCACAGCTATTAATTCATCAAACTTTACTCTCTGCCTAGTTGTATTCTGAAAAACAAGTTTTTATTGTACCTTAAATACGTATTTGAAAGGTCTACCGGCTCTTAGGCTATGATAACCTCTGTATTTTGTTAACTAAGCGCCTTTGTACTCTCCACCTTTGTTGAAGCTTCGAGCTTTACATAAAGTTGCTCGCGATTCTTTAGCACACTTAATTGCGTTTTATTTTACCCGTAGCTACGTCACTAAACATTAATAACGTATAATGTTATTAGGATAACATAAAAAACAAAGGTCAGGAATTAGTTACATGTAATATAAAATAAAAATAAACGGTACGAACGAAATTTACACGATATAAACATATTTGTTGAAACAATTAAAAAAGACGATTTTATAGAATCCATTACAATTTTTTAATGATGGACCTGAAAACGATCTCATCTTGTTGATTTTTAATGAATACGGTGAAGTAGAAGCCGTCTTAATCTCAAACTCCACGAAAGTGGAAATGTGTGAAGCAGCCAGAGAAGAGAACAGCCGTGTTCACTGGCGAACACGGTGATCTGCTCTACAAAAAGTGTTGGTTAAGTGTGACTGATTGTAGACTGCCAGTAAAAGGACAAGAGAATAATGCATTTGAAGAGGTGTGACGGTAGTGGACGTTTCTGTATGTATTTTTAACGGATTATAGTGTTTAACTGTTCCGTCGAAGAAAACCGTCTAACTGGAGTCTCAACGAAGATTGAATCGTGAGTAGTCGATTGCGACTACGGGTGGTGAGTGACTTTACAGCTCCGGTACCTCTCTGGATGAGAGCGAGGGGACTTTGGTCCACGCGGTACTAGTCGTTAATAGTAATGGGCCCTGGTCCATCGGTAAGACTGCCGCACCTGGTGCTTTGCTTGAACTGGTATTGGTCCCTGAAAGTGCCGCAAATCGCCGTAGAGACAGCGGCTCCTTTCATTTGTAATCGTACGGTTGGTGATGAGTGAACGCCACAAACTAAACAAGAAGTTCTCTTCATTGGGGGTAACGGTTCGTCCCACGTCGAGGAAACGACGCGACGACTCGTTCTTGAATTCGCGTATCGTTGGTAGTTCAAGATTGTGATGCAGGTTGATGTTTTGTAGAAATTTATTTGAATTGTTTATGAAGGTTTAAAAGTCAACAGAGCCGCATGAGCGAATACGACAATTGCGTACGTCAAAACGGGGCTATTTTACTATATCGACCTATATAGCGATGAAGCCTACCTAGAATAAAGGCGGCCCTATTTCTGGCTGTTCTCGCGTGAGGACCCAACGTCATACGTCTAACGCGACACCTAAGTACTTAGACTTATTGAACAACAGAATGGGCCGATCGACTATTTAAACCAGGTCTCTTTCCTGGTACTGACAGTATCTTGTAATCTGGCAGTTCCGTGATGTGGATTCTGTGATCAGGCAGGTGGTATTTTCCAATTAGAAAAAAGGTGGATCCCATCATACATTTTATCACGAACCAAGGCCAACATCACTGCACTGCCAATTACAAGATATTGTCAGCACCTACTGCGAGGATGGGAACGCGAACGTATAAAATAAAAACACAAAATAAATAAAGATTTGTGAAAGTAGTAACTGTAACTCTCAAATCCTGACTCAATATCTTTTTGTCAATCGTGAAAACGGTTGCCTTAACCGTAACCAAAATGTCGAACTAGAAATATAAAAAATGAAATAAACCGCGTTTTAAAACCGTAAAAGATTAGTTTTGTTTCAAGTAGCGAACGCGTAAATATTAGAAAATATCTGATAAATCATGTTATCATTGACAGTTAAGATTTCCAGTTGGAGACTTATAAATAATTAATTCTCTTACAAGAAATGTTGAATTTTGATCGGTTTTCAAAGTTTCTGCCTTGTTTCTGACATGTTGTGAAAACTAGCCTCAACTGAAATCTGGACTAGGGACTAAGTTTTAATGATGGTTAGGTTGTTGACATTCCTGAAGCGGCAAAATGCAGTTCTGACATAATTTTAGATGAAGCTAATTCTTCTCTTGAAACTTATGTTTCTTTATGTCACTTTTAATTAAATTTATTATATAGATATCAATTTTATGTAGCGTGGAGAAATTGTATGATTTTCAAAGTTGATAAAGTATTAATTGCTTCGTAGTGCATTGTCTCTTTGCCAAGGTTTTATTGTTAGGTTGCATTGTGAGAAACTAAGACATTTGTATGGAATAAATACAAAACTTATTCTGTAAACTAGACTAATCAGCCATAATAATATCCTAGTGTATGTGACTCTTCCAGAAGAAGGAGCGGCGAATGAAATGGATCACGCATGCATCCTCACTAAGCTGACCACGCTATGTGAAGTCATTGTGACAAGTCGTAAAGCCACATATTAGACCAGCTTCACTAGGGTCATTGAGTATATTTGGATACTACAAGAAAGTAGACTAACTGGCGTTTAAAATAAAATAGGCCCATGATATCGTGAGTCGTCGGATCGCGATATAGAATTCCTGAATGCTTGTTTCTTTAAATACGTCAAAAGAAATCTCAAGTATATCATCACTATCATCGTCATCATAACAGCCGTCGACGTCCACTGCTAGACATTCTAAGAAGGATTTTTACCCATAATTGCAGCGTTTAAATATATTGTATATATTCGATTTTCTTTTGTATTTGAACAACAAATTAACGATCTCCGAATGTTTTTTGCAAATACTTTGTGCTTTTGGCAACTTTATGTCACGGTCGTACAAAGATTGGCCGGTCGTAGAAGATCGGTTTTAGGTTAGCATTGAGTATAACTCAAGCTTCTTTATAACACAGCTGTACACCAAACAAAAATATTAAAATGCTAATTTTAACTTTATAACTACGCGC
Organism: Heortia vitessoides; assembly: GCA_020976665.1. Classification (NCBI taxonomy): domain Eukaryota; kingdom Metazoa; phylum Arthropoda; class Insecta; order Lepidoptera; family Crambidae; genus Heortia; species Heortia vitessoides. The sequence continues at coordinate 8,765,735 of JACJUM010003129.1, forward strand.
GTTCCCGTGAAAGTTCTTCATAGGCAGATGGACAGCAATCTTATCCTATATTTGAGGTACAGAGTTCTTAAAAATAATTTAATCCAAAATTTTTAATACATATTAAGATTCGTTTTTTACATTTTTTAGGAACTTAAAATGGTTACCAATGGTTTACATGAACAACGTCATCCTAACAAAGATCTTCATTACAATAACACACGCAATACTTGTCTCCCCGGCTTGTTAACAAACCGCTTTAAACTTAACTGGATTAACCGAATCAATTAATTTTGAACGAACTTTGTAATGTGACAGAAGCAACTGAGAGCTGCACTGGTAACAGTCACTTTTCGATTACTATTACAACTGATTTGATAGCATTACCGAACTTATATCGTTCCAGTATCTGTTGCTCATACTAAGTTCTTCTTATCGATCTTTATCAATTGGTTATCTCACGACTAGGGTTAACCTTCACTTTCTCCTCATCATAGAACAACTGTTAGTTGCATTTTCTCTGACATTACTGCGATGCCTAACGAATCCTAATGATTTAAAAGAATAAACGGAACAAATAAAACTACACCTGATTGCAGTATTACGCGCTAATTATAGAACCTAAATTTAAACAAATAATAAATTCACACATCTCATTGATTGACTGGTTCCGAGATAAGCCGCTTCAAGCACAACAATGTCTACAATACTACACTAAGCACGGTAATAGAGGAGTTACCATGAGGCAGGATATCGGGACAGTCGAATATATTTTATTTAGGCTAAAGAATTGGTGCTGAATAAACATAAAACATAGGTAAATCACTGCGGACGTCTCATTCTAATATACGCTTGGCACCACTGTCTTCTGTAACAGTTGTTTATTATAAGACTAAAGATCAGATTTAGATAATCACAGCTGATCATAGATTCCATAACGGATTTTCTTTAGGACCGGATGTATTCAGCCATCATTTAGCGTGATTCTGCGGTCCTACCAAGCTCATCTGTCGACCGTATGTAGGACATTCTACGTTGCGCTTGCCAGTGCGTGGTTTCCCTCCACTATACGCGCAATCAGTTCTGATATGTGCCTTAACAATTGCCTCTTAAACTAGCTAAACCATGGGGTTAAGACGATGTATGATTGTTTAACTATCAATTCGTTTTATAACTATAAGCAAGATATTGTCAAGTATCAGCAGAGAAGAATCTTTTCTAGGTTCCCCAGTATAGTTATTTGAACAAATTGAAATCAGGAAGCAGCATTCCCGTTGAGAAGCTACGCTAGAAATTATCTGCTAAGGTAAACAATTATATGGAATAATATTGCCTAGTGATCTAATAATAGGCCTTTATTTAACAGTGGACGTACTTATGGGTGATATGATAGTAATAAAAATTCATAATTGGTTAAGTGTTCACCTTTTTATTATTTATTACCAGCAACAGTATATACAATCCACATATTAATAATAATAATAAATTAATTTCTTGTTCCACAATAAATAAACTTAATACTATGATATAAATTATGGTTATAGAGTTTCTTATAATCTATTGTGGAAGGCCTGAACTAGGGTCAAAGCCTGTATTTCTGGCCACTAGGTCTACACCCATTTGGTTGTCAACGTATCGTAACAATTTCATGCGATATTTATAAAAATGAAAATTTGATTACTACTACCCAGTTTAAGTATACTTACATATAAGTGTACAGTGTCTGTGAGATTGTCTATGCTGTATTACAAAAACAAGTGAGTATATGCTTGTGTAACCAGAAAGTTTGTTTGTTTCTTTTTTTTTTTTTTTGTGTAATTAAATTATTTATATCTGTTGTGTAAATCATTTCTCTCTCATTGTAATTGAATTCTAGTAGCCAGCAGAACAGTCTGCCTGCATACCAATAAAAGATGCACGCTTATATTTGAAATTACAAGTATTTTCTATCCCCAACTGTCACTATTCCAAAAATATATGTCAACCGCTTGCTATCTGTGATAAACAAAAACAATGAGAATTTGCCTTTGTTTCGGAATTTAAAATACCTGTGTGCTATTCGATATTATAAGCAACCTTGTACTGTATGATTCAACTAGAAAAAATCTATTTTTGATGCTAAAGTTTTGATGGATGCTTGTTACGCTGTTACACAAGAACAGCTAAATGGATCTAGGCGAATCTTGAGATAAGATAAATATGCTGGTTGAAATTCCCAACTAAAACCTGAGATGACTTTTTTAAATAGGGAAGGCCGCTAAGGAATTATAATATTTAACCTAATAAATATAATGATTACCCAAAAAGAGTTAAACTCAAATAAATGTAGATTTTAATTACGATGGTCAATACGTATCAATGCTATTTCATATAAACACCTAACTTTACTTCGTGTTTAAAAAAAAAATGTTATAGATAAGGTTATCTTAATCGTAACTCAGAACAATGAGCTAACCAAGTGCATTATCTACTTTTTAGATGTTATAAAGTTTACTGAACTTTATATTATAATTGCCAATCAGAATGCTAATTTCAAACAAACATAAATAATGTTTCAGAAATAACTAATAAAATTGAATTTAGTAAGCTGGTGATAATAGCTTTCTAGCCAATATTAGTACTCAGCCCGAACAGAACTCTATTGTAACTGCTGTTGAACTGCAATTGAATTGCGACCGAATATGAAGTTCGCAGTTCGCGACTTGAACCTAACACGCCGCGGAAGTTTGACTTGGTGAGGCAGGAGTTTTAATCAATGCCTGCATCGAACCGTGACTACCCTCGTATGAATATTATCTGGAAAATTGATTATTATGACTTCCTTACATTGGATATCTAAACTTAGTTTAAGAAAATATTACACTTTTTTAAAAATATATTGATATTATGTAAGCAAT
>JACJUM010003129.1:8780776-8792754 GCA_020976665.1 Heortia vitessoides
ATGCCAGCAGACTAGTATAAGGTTAGTTTAATTTAAATGTTAGATGACTCTTATGATCTCGTCGGGTCATCACGGTCATAAGAATTATGAAAATAATACAATTTGGTTCATCATATTTTTAAAATTAAACTGTTCTTTTTGACGATTGTACTCGTGATGTGCCTACTTGGTTAAAAATATTCAATGAACTATATGTATATATATATCTGTATTAATGAAAGATCTGTGTATGTATGAGATTGTTTGTTAATTAATAAATTTATTATTTATATACTCATTCATTTGATTACTTTGCTTGAAGTTAAAATCAGAACTGAAAATGTTTTACATATAATATAACATATAAAGATTATTAGAGAGGTAAAGAAAACGGGTAATATTTATCCTGTTATAGGGGTTTGATCAGATAACAACGTTGTTGCTATAGTATTATATCACCCCAAGGGGATGGAGAAGGAAAAACGAATCTAATAGGTACGAGATTTGTTACACTTTCATATGAATAGCTAGGAAGGGAATACGGGCGTTTCTCGAAATATGAATTTATTTGGCATCACTGCGCATGTACTCGTCATTTTGTTTGATGCCATTCTATTTGACTGGTAACATTAAACATCATCATTATTATCATATTAGTAGGAAATACCCTGTTCAACTTATGAAAGGGTATTGTAGTATTGTATGGAATGCTGAGCCGGGCAGGCGTGGTTGCCGCAGGAAAGGTTTACGATTGGGATGTTGCTGCCCATCGTCAGCCTAGATACGCTGACTAGGATAATTACATGCCATGTGTCGCGTTTGGAATTTCAGGCACCTCATACGATACCCGGGACTAAGAAAGTGCTTCTCCGCCGGTGACAGTATACACAAACTGACACTGAGAAACATAGTTTCGATAAACTATCTAATGAAACTATCGCTTGGCTTGAAACTAGTTTAATTTACAGGTGTACTCTTTGTGCTGTTAGAGGTATCTAAACACTTATAATAAGGACCAAAAACAAAATAGCAAATAGATTCTTAATAACAAGGGATTATTATGAAGACATCTATGTCTGAAATCAAGAATGAGGATAATCGTATTAATCTGCCTTATATGCTGGTTGCGGTACCGCAGTCGCATTCTACTCCGCCGGTCTTACACAATTAATATAAATATTTTTATTGAATAAAATTCAGAACACAATGTATAATTATAAAAAAGCAGCATATGTTTCTTACATTTAGTTTATAGATATAAGTAAGCAAACGCTGTTGTATCTAAATAAATTAATTAAATCTATATTGTTTCGTTTCGTTATCGCTTAGGTATAAGAAAAGACAAATACAATTATCAAGTGACTATATTATTCCGACGGGTAATATTATAATTTAAACTGAAAGGAATACTACTAATAAATATCTGCTAGAGCAATCAGAACTCTGGTTCGATTTATGCCAATCAATTTAACTAGCTCTAACGTGTAGGTATGTGACATCCAATCCGTAGGCACATCACACGCTTGGGCGCGTAAACAGTAAGACAAAAGCGAGAAAGCAATATAGGTACGTGTCGACAAATCGAACCCTATCTAATTATATTTAGTTTAATGTAATTCTAGTTTTATTCTATCAGTCCCGCTAACCAGAATAAATAAATTTGCACTTGGTACCTCACTCTCAACTATTTGTACCAGTTCCGGTTTAAAGGGCGAGAGAGGCAGTGAAATTATTGGGTAATGTGACATGATATCTTTACGTCCCGAAGTTGGCAATGCGTTATTGATAATCTTTTGATATAACGAGCGTCTTTATGCTTTGGCTTATGCGTCACATACTATCACAGGGTCTGAATGCTTGTTTGGCGATCCGGTCTAATATAAAAAAACAAGCATTACTGTGAAAATATTATGTAATTTAATTAGGCCTTGAATAATTTCTGCAAAAGCCAGCGACTTAAGCTTGCTCTACCAAATAATAGTAAAAAAAATAAGGTGGGATTATTACTGTGTCGGTCAATATGCCTAATAGGAAGAACTAATAATAATAAATACTAAATTATTTCACGCGTCATCTCGCACATTGACCTGACTCTGAAATAATCGCTTAAACACTTATGCTACGGATATCAGAAAACAGAAGAATTACAAATACAACACTTAAGTATACATATAATATAGTATACATATTAATAACACCCAGACACAGAAAAAATACAAATATTTATCATATACATATTATCACATGCTAGGTGGGGATCGAACCCATGCTACCCTTTGGCGCACAAGATAGGACTACTACTATCTGCACCATCGGTCCCGCCACGTCATATATGTTAACCTGAATAGTTTGTTGCTTCTTAGTACAATGCTGTAAGGGTTTGTTGTACAAATAATACATCAATTTATATTACTAGTCAAAGGTGGCAGTAGTACTCCATATAGGGCATGACCTGTGCCTTGTAAAGGTTCAGACAGTGGGGTTGCGTGAAATACTGCGCCGCTTTATTGAGCACACCCAGTTTCTTGGAAGCTAGTTTAGCTTTTCCCTCCTGATCACCTATAAATTGAACACCACTCGAAATGTCGACACCAAGGATTCAAATACACGGTTATTTGAATCCTTGGTATTCTGCAGTTAACGCGCAAACCTGTGTTGTGAAACCTTGTGTGTGAAGCGACACATTTAAACGACTGGTATAGTGGGAATACCCAGTATTGTCATCCGCATAACAATGAGGATCACTGTTAAAATTTAAGTCATTAATGTGCAGAAGGAACAGAGTAGGAAAAAGCACACAAATGTGCGGAATCAGGTTAGAACTTGAACCGTCGATTACGACTTTAAAGCTACGCCCCGAAAGAAAGTTTGGGGCTCACGTACACAATCTATGTGGAAGTCCATAAGATGGAAGTTTATATAAAAGTCCTTTATGCTACACCCTATCAACATTTAAGCTAGCCGCTAGAGCTTTCCTCTTACTCTTAATCACCTCCGCTCATCTGTGTGTAAGGAACACAAGGACTACGAAAGCCGTATTGGCGTTCACTGAGTAGGTATCTTTAAGGTAACTCAGGAGACGACTATAGACTGTGGTTATTGGTTGGTGGTGGTATGGTTTCCATCACTTTGGAGAGCAAGGAGGCACACAGCAGTATGTGCCTTTAATTGGACGGTTCAGAGCGATCACCTTTTTTAGGGTTAGGGCGCACATAGGCAGTCTTCCACAAACTTGGGAATACGCTAGAGGTGTAAGAGCGTAGAAGTAGCGGTTAATACCGGTGCAAACTTTGGAGCGCGTCACCTCAGCACAATGACAAGGACTTCACCCGACCCGGTCGACTTGTGGATGTCGAAAGAAATTAAAACCTGACGGTAATGGTACATTACTTAATTGGTAATTGTAAAAACAGAACGTGGGGCACAGAGCTGTTGCATAGAGGTATATTTCCCTCGTCATCCAAAGTTGAGTTCGATGCAAAACGAGGGCCTAGAATAATGGTTTTCGCCTTTGCTGAGTGGGCCAGTAAGTCAACGGTGGGATGGATGACTGATAGAAGTTTCCCAGAACAGCTATGGCTAGAGACCAGTAAGCACGTGTACTAGAGGGGAGGCGAACTAGCCTCTAGCTAATTTTGTGAAGGACCTGGCAGCATATTTGTATTTTTTTCAGTGTTTAAGTCATTTGAATCTGGCGGGATGTCAAGCTGCAGGAATGATCAAACAAAGGCTGACAGCACCAACGCGAATAATTGAATTTGCCATACTCAGCCAAATTTCATCGGTAAGAAAGTAAGCGGCTGCATTGGAGCCCGCTGAGAAGAAGCAGAGCAGTCTACAGTGGCCCTCAATAGATGGCGCTGGAGCGAGTTTTATCACTTACTGGTATTTGTTTCATTCACTTGCAGACCTTTACCCTCGTGCACTAGTCAAAGTTTATGTTAATTACGGTTTGACAAAGGTTTTAATTAAATACAAGAGGGAAATGAAATCCTTAATCTTAAAATATGTTTACTCAATAAAGATAACCTATTTTATCGTATATATAAAATCTTTGATAGTTAGTTTTATGTATGAAGACATATTTTAAGGTCTATCGCGTCACTGATACACAGGCTAAAGCCATTGGAGCCTCTCGCGCTCAATCCACATGAAATGATGACGTCACGTGCATGATTGCACCAATGCCTACTCCAGTATATTCCTACTCATATGTCGCTATTTTCTGTTTCAGTTTGGATGATAATAATAATAATAATAAATCCACGTCACCTGCTCTACATTTACCTGACTATGAGATAATTTACTTACAGAAAATATCAGACAAAAGAGGAATCAAATTTAATATTTATGTACATGTTTTCCACCCAGACACAGAACAAAAACGAGCATTCTTCATATAAATATTAAAAACAGGTAGCCTGGTCAGGAACCTTTTCTAGTGGCCCTGTATTCGTAAGGGTTCGCGTAAGGCCCTGACTGATTAGTCAGAGACACGGATACCGCACCGTGTCTACGCACCCGGCCTGCGCATTGGCTGGAACCCCTCCATGGGAACTGAAGGCTTTGGAACCACATCGGGCAGATAGCGGCATTCAGCCTACGCCCGAAGTGGTTCGTGGCTGGCGAGATACTGCCCGCCAAGCTGTTAAGGCTAAGTAGTCGTCTCGGCAATCATATCCAGATCGAAAAGGTAATAATAAAGTACCAAGTCAAAAGTACCAAGAATAAAAGAACGTGTATAAAATGACTAATACGAGTAATGAGATGTGAGGGAGGTGCAATAATAGTGGCAAGTGGAGAACCATAGTCTCTATCCCGATAGGAAACAAGCGTGATGTATGTACGCATGTACGTAATTGTTATATGTAATTTAAAGTTTTGATTTTCTTCCCTACTTCACTTCAGTTACGCTCGGATACCTTCTTTAACTATTTCTGCAAAGTGACTGAGATGCAAGTCTCTTCCTTCAAGCCTTCTAGCACTTTTGCGAATAAAATTATATCATCGGTAAATGTTTAACGTGTTTATATGCCGCAGTCGATATTTAGATTGCCAAACTGATTTATGAAAAGTTATCTTCGGTCTAGTTTAGTTTGATCTCTCTTATTAATAACAACTTATAACTATGCTATAACTATTGAATTAAATAAAAATAAATACTTTTTCTTACAAACATAAATAAAACATTGCTATAGATTTGTTTGGGTGGTCTGGATGGTGTGGCAGCCGTACTGGTGCGGTCTCTTATACTTATAGAGGATCATTCTCTGTCTGATCTGTAACTTCTTCTATTTGTTGTGAATGCTGCAAATAGCAGAAATTTTCTTACAGATGCCCACCATAGCAAAAGGGTGGCTTAATATTGAAGAAGGATTCAGGACCAAAATTTCACATTGTATAGAATCATTTATGACAACCACGTAGTTATTGAAAGCCCACATCATAGTTAAACAGAGTATTTGAATTATGAGAAAACTTTTAACATTGTCCTTTTGGCGTTAGTGGATAGCGAATACAAATTTGTATTTGTTATCCACCGTACTTAAAAGTACTTGTAATATATGTTATTATTCAACTAGGATTGTACAAATTATTTTTATATTTACTGAGTACATTTGATCAAGAGGAAGATTATTAAGAAAATCAATAAGTACATACATACATACGTCACGCCTGTCCCTTACCGGGGTCTATGGACCTCTACTTGCTACAATCTTGGCATCTTTCTCGTTTCCTTTACTCGCATTAGTCTTTTCACGCTCGTTTATTCACGGCACACCTGGCCTAGTCAAACTTTAATACACCTTCTACTATACTACTAATAGGTCGTTTTATATCAGCTCTTTCATTCGCTTATGTTCTATATATTTGTGCAGTCATTCTACTTATCCATCCTTTCTACATGTCATTTCCCTATTGTTATCACAACATCATCTTTCACATCACATCAATCTTTTATCAACAACATACAACCGGTTCTATTGGAGAACTCTTGGAGAGGCCTATGTCCAGTAGTAGACGTCTTATGGCTGATGTGATGATGATGCCACTGCATAACTCTATGAAATATACAATATTGCTACTAACATTCAATATTTAATCTTTTTACTTCATTTATTTAATAACTTTGCTTTGTCTGTGTTATCTTTTTGTTCGATGTTAATTGCTGAAGACAAAAGTTATACTGCAGTTATACTTACTTTCAACTCATTTTGCCGAGTTAGTTCTCTTGAAGTTGGTACGTTTCTTCCAACGGAGATAATTGACTGCATACAATGTTGAACGTTTGATTTAATACTCGGACAACTTCGGCGGAATATATAGTGACATAATTTTAGAGAAACATATATATATATATATATATATAAACTGTATATATATAATTATATGTATGTAACTACTATTTAACTGATAAATACTAGTGGTCGCACAGTGATTAAAATTCATACAAACATTTGCAAACTTCATTTATTTTTTGGTAATTTCATTACATCTAGTAATATTTTGACAACCAAAAATAATAATTTAATAATGACACACATCTCATACGTCCGATAACAAAATAAGTAGCTTTAAGCACTTGTGTACGGATATCACACAACAGAGGTATTACAATTATAATACTTAAATACATATAAATAACATACAGACACATAACAAATACAAATATTCGTCATATAAATATTTGCCCGGGCAGGAATGATAACTACAACCTTTGTTGCACAAGATAAGAACTGCCATCTGCCCGTTCCAGCCTGTCAAGACTAAAAAGAATATAAACACTAAAGACAATATAAACACTAAAGACAATTAATGTTTGTATTATTACGTCTGTTATGTCATTCACAGTAGTATATGAATTTTTTAAAATTATTTTAATGTATTTCTAAGCATTATGTAAAACAATGCTATATACGCTTCTTCTCCGCATTAACTTTAACTGTGTCAAATTTCACATTCATGCGCTCGCAATTCCCTGAAAAGAGCGTACAAAGTTGTCATTTCACGTTTTAATATTTGATTTAAATCCTACCCAAAGTACCAATTTTCGTTATTCCACCAGCGACTACATTTACGTAGACTTAATTTTCAATCACGTTTTGCGATGGTTTCAGGAGGCTTATGTTTCAACAGTAGTATTTTAGGCTTCAGAACCTAGCCTATAAAACAATTTCTTTAAAAAAATCTCATTACATCTTATACTTACAGATACCGAAGTAAGTTGATGAAAATATTTAACAGAGACCGGGCTACTGAACGAACTAAAGTATTTTTAGATTGTTAGTCCTAAGCGGGGATCGAACCGACGGGCCCGCCAAATTGGGACACAAACCGTGTAAAAGTAACAGAGAGACAGAGTCATTTTCACATCAAAACACTCGCCATCGTCTCAACAAAGTTAAAAAAGCGTATTAAAAAAAGGACTGGCGACGCAGCAACCGTGTATATTTTTACTCGAACCGTTTGGAGCCACTTTTTATCCCTTGATAACTCAAAATATATTTAAGATATACACATAAAATTTGGTATAGTTATTATTTGTAGCACGTGATGCCATATAAATGCCAATTGTTGATAAAGTTACTTAAAATAATGAAATACAGCTTCAATAGAAACCTTGAACCAAAATAAGGGGATAGAAAAACTTTTATAAAGAAAGTTCTTTTATAGTATCAATAACGTTTTGAAATCTGATATCGGGCTGAATGTTTAAAAGCCAAGGTGACTTCTATTCCCCTTACAAATAGATAATATACCAATAAATTATGTCAAAAATATTGAAAATATTGATATATTACAAAGATATATATATATATATTACAAAGTTCATTTCGAATATTTTGTCTCTTTGTACATTTTATATTAATTCACATAATATCTCATATATTGACTTGCCTCCGAGGTAAGTTGATTAAAGCACTCGTCTAACGGACATCAGAATACAGAAGTATCACAAATATAATATACTATATTATATTATATATAGTATATTATATCTCTGTACTCTATTTACTTGATTTAAACTGCTACACACACAGATCACTACGCTTTACATCAACGTTTTCCAGAATCCCGCACCTCATAAGGGAAAACGGGGCCCCTGAAGATCACTTTATTGTCCGTCCCCACGTTTGTCTGTCAAGACCCGCTTGTGAGAAATTAACATCTAATGAAGACCGACGTTTGCTGCTTTGAAGTTTTAAATTTTTTTTATCGCTATCTAATGATAGGACCATTTAAGCCTATTATACTCCGTAATATACTCCCCGTATACCTACATATTAGACAAGAAGAACTATTGCTCAATATTATCATTAAAGCATTGCTGCTTTGATGATAATATGATATGATGATATATGACATAATATGGTTCCTGCGAATTAACCCATAATGCTGCGTTGGGCAAGCGTGGTGGGTGGCCATCGCAGTGCGTAGATTCGCGACGAGAATGTCGCTGCCCACATCCACGCTGTTGAATTTGAACTGCTTCGGATGGATATACCGCCATCTGTTGGTTCCGGTATCCCATTCGCCTCTTACGACACCTGATACAGAGGGAGATACCATTATATTCAGCCAGTATCACACGGCTTAAGTAATAAGAAATCTCTAATTCATAAATTTATTACAGTAAGTTTATGAAGTCTGAAAATGAACAGCCAATGTAGGTAAAATAATTTTAAGTTTATGGATGTACATACATGTGTTTGTTACTCTTTTACTAAATGGATCATAAAAAAAGACTACAAAATGGATTTTAACGAAACTTTACAATCATTCGGACTTCCCGTATACTCACAAATTAGACAAGATATTAGGTACATACATATTAGGGAGTATATTAGGCTCAAATGGTCGTAACATTAGATAGGCAAAATTCCACCTGTTTTGGGGAGGCCTATGTCCAATCATTATAAACGCGAATATATGTGACAATAGATGTATGGGTATATATGTTTGTACTCTTTCACGATGAAATGGTTATGCAGATCTAAATAAAAGTTGGTATAGAGATTATTGTTAGTCTACAATAACATAACCATTTTTTATACCGAAAATATTAACAAGGAAACCCCTTGCGATAGATCTGGCTTTTTATTTTTCTCAATGGAATTGGAGTGATTTTTTTCATAGTTAAGCTGCTAGGGAGCGGTAGAGAACACTTCTCAGAATAACAGAAGTTGATCAGGTATACGATAAGGGCCTCAAAGAAAAGTAGTACACAATTTAATATCACCATCGGTACATATTTCAAATCCACGCTTAAACTGAAACCAATTATAAGTAATATCTACATAGCAAGTTTATTTGTCTCCGTCTAGTTTACTTAGGCGATAGTCTAATGTAGAATAACATGAGAATATTAGCAGCAATATTTATATTATCAAATATAATCTTTAATCTAAATTACCTAGATTGAGAGAGACCGTAATTCATCGAATATAATTTTATTAAGCTCAATAAATCTTTAAATATTAGAGAATGGGTGATGGTATGTTTAATAAAAATAGTTATTAATAATAACAAGAAACTATGTTTCTGGAACCTGTCTTCACGAAGGATACACCGATTCTTCGATTCGGGACTCGGATAAGTAGCCTTATGTTAGATGACATTTATGATCTCTTAATTATTTTTGACGACTCGAAAGTGCTTGTAATTGACTTACTTTAATAAAAAATATTTTGATTTAATTTAATGGATTTATAAAAAGAGAAGCAGAAAAGAACAGGGCCTAAACCACAAGGGAATATATATCGCGGAGGAGCACTTAGAAAGGATTTATGAAAACTCCTTTACAAAAATGGCATGAAATGGATGCAAAAATGGTAATAAATAGTTTGCCTCTTTTAAGTTATATCAATGATTTTCTTTATGAAGGTCTTCTCAATGAAAGTCATGAAACACGAATGCAAATTTCAATAAAATGTTATCGAGCCGATATCCCTCTTTGCGAATTGAAACTATCTGACTTTTATGGGCAGATAGCGATATAAGGAGTAACTTACTATTGTATTTATTACTCTCATGAGAACTAGAACTATGCGACTACAATAGTTTGCTCTGGGTGGGGATTGAACCCCAGTGGTGGTTAGTGCACTTGGTGCACAAGAAAGGAATACTACCGAATAGGCCATAAAGTCCGTAAGATTGAGCCTAGTATATTATAATTCCCAAGAACGGCCACCCAAGCTGAGGCCCGAGGCTGAGGCGCATTTGAGTGAATCATATCTGCTTCGAATCCTATAAGTAGATGACTTCCAACTTCTCATCAAAGCCTTTCAAGCATTACTTTACCTAGCTTGGCATTTGCTAAAGTGCTTAGATAAGAGAAGAAATACTCACTAATAGGTGGCTTAGCCCAACCCCTCCGGTGATGACAAAACACATTAAAATGGTACATATGTTTAAATTATATCACTTACAAGCTATAAATTTCCGTCGAATGTCATGTATTTTATTTGATTCCTACAGGAACTGCGTAAATGAAAACCGATAAAATAAGCATGTATTAAAATATCATATCACATTGTAGTAGCTCTTGAAGGCTCCTTATAATTTTCATTGTAACCTCGGCCGTAGGACATAGGCTTTTATTAATCACATCCGATCGAAAATATCTTGATCAGCATCTTCATCAGGGGTTCTTGGCCTTAATTGGCATTGTAATGTATGTAGCTTAGTGACGTGGGTGCTCCTGCCCATCGCCACCCTGTTGTATTTGATTTACTGTATTAAGAAAGGATATACCGCCATCTGTTGGTTCCAGTACAATATTCACCAACTATTACGGAGGGAGGGACTACTTTGCTTTGCTGGTACATATCCTATACGAGCACAGTCACGGTCGCCGGTTGTATAATTTGGCTAATAATATATACATACTTTGAAAATATGCTGAACAATTCGAATTGAGATAATGACAATTACAGGGGTGCAGTAGTGTGTGTTGAAATGCTGTCCATCTAATTAAGGTTTTCAGATAAATAATGGTAATTTGGAGTTGAACAGTGATTTAAATGCAAATTAAACCTGAGGTTATCGTTACCACTGTCATTACAATTCACTGTGTGTTATAAGCCGTTGCTTGAAATTTAAAGTTTGTACAGTTTAGGTTAAATTCTGTTTTTATCATTAGTTTAATTCTAAACATGTTCCAGAAGTATTCTGATCGCACTAATTAAATTATAATACTTAGTGTTTCTCATCCTGTGCTTGTTTTAACTACTAGCCTTATCTTATTAATATTTATTACGAATGCGAAGATATATGGATGTTTGGCTGTGTGTTTTTATTTAATTTTCAAACGTTGGTTTTGGTATATAGAAAGGATGAATGAAGGTAGAATGACTGCATAAATATACAGAGCGGAAGTGAATAGAAGAGTTAGTATAGGATGACCTAGGCGAACATACTTTAACCAGGTGGAAGGGGTATTAAAAAGGGCCAGGTAAGGAGTAGTAGCATAAAAGTACTAATGAGAGCAAAAGGTACGCCAAGATTGTTGAGATTTAGGTATGTAAAACTACTAAAAGGTATTATCCAATCTGCAGCCTGACCAGAAATCATTGGCAGCCAATCATTCACTTCACCTCCCCAAGAGATTGCCAATTGGACCGGTTGTATGCGGCCTGCATCCAGTTTGATCCTGCGGTTTTAGTCAGATCGCCTGTCCACCAGGTGAACCTCGTATGCTGCGCTTGCGGGTACGTGATCTGTGTTCCAGAATTATAGCACTATTTTCTAATTTATTTATCATTATTAAAGTGTTCGATAAATATATGAAAGGGACATTATTGAACAGCAACCAGTGTATGTTTAGTCACTTCACTTTTAGATTTTATATAAATTTCTTATCTGGTAGTAAAAGGTATCTTCGAATTTTTGAGTTGCAAGCTAACTGGACAGTGAAAAAATGTTTGAGTACTTCACTAAACAACCACAATCATCACAATAAACAAATCACAAGAGCAAATTGATCTCTTCCATCTAGA
>JACJUM010003129.1:8798698-8817853 GCA_020976665.1 Heortia vitessoides
AAAACGGCAAAGGTAACTAACTTTGTACCCCAGTTATATCCTCTAGAGGAAGAATGTTCAAAAATCCTATTTTAGTGCAATCCAACGTTTTTAAAGTAGATCCTACGTTAATTTTTAGTCAGCCAGTCAGCTTCTCCTTGTATATGTAGAGATTACAGGTAAGCACAACGCCACCCTTCAGAAAACTATAATTTCTGTAGCACATATTGAACAATATTTTTACAAATTAAGAAAATATTTACCAATAAAAAAAATCTTATCTCCGGTTTTAGGCGGGACTTGAACCGGCATTATCTTTTTGGCATGTGGATACACTACTGTTAGGCTTAGCACTAGACCTTAGCAGGCATGCTTAATCTTTTTTATGTTAAAACCAAGTAAATTTTATTTTAGTAAATATCATCTTCAATTTAAAAATACTGAATTTTTAAAATTCAATATTTGTAAATGCATAAATCCACTAAAGTAAATTATCCAGGAAATTAGACTTTTTGAGCTAACTTTTTCATATAATATTATATAAATGTACAGCAGAATACATACGTTTACATTACAATATATACGATTTACGTACGAGAAAATGTTATTAAATATATAATATTCCTATTATGGTATCACAGAAACGTTCTATAAAATTAAGAATTTGTACAAAACGACTGAATCTATTCATTAAGAAAATTGGAGTACTTTTACACGATTTCACTATTACACGAGAACTCTAAGAAAAGTCTTCTAATATTAAACATTCACAAACAAACTTCAAGGGAACTCCGTCGAAGGTCGAAAGTAGAGAGTAATGTGATTACAGGTTGATTTTATTGAGACCACTCAAAGGCTAGTCTAGACTGCTTCTTAATATTTTTTGCATCAAAGCAAATTGAATCAATTACTAAAATTAGATATTTTGCGCTGTAGATTGTACTAAATCTCCGGGGAGCCTTACTACAATATCTTTCGTCAATATTTGGTTTTCTTTTTATTATTATTGTTACAGTCATAATGGATAAAAAAAATACATTTCAATATTGAAAAACTATTCACTAAAATTAGTTGATTATACATAAACGCGGAATGTTAAAATCGCGCCTTCTGTTATTATTCCGAACTACCACTTGGTATAAAATAAAAATTTTATACCAAGGGGTTAAAACTTTTGGTTAAACCTCATCCTGCGGTAGACAAGGAATAGGTAGTTATTAGGAGTCAGAGAAAGTGACGACATTGTACTAACACTGTTGTGAGGGACACACAGGTGCCGAAACTGTAACGCAAAGATGTATTTCCATCCCTGATTTGTTTTCTTCTATATTAAGTATATATTTTAGGCTAGCTTTGTATAAACTTTTTCATTGGTACGTATACATGTAGTATACTTTTGTACTTTACCACAATAAAAATAAAATAAAATATAACTAACATAAGAAAAGAAAATAAATAATATAATGCATCTATAAAGTCAGAAGCTGCTGCCAGGACTTGGCATGGCTTCAACTGAAGGTATATTCACATCTACTTAGCTCATGCTTACCTATGCTGGAAAATATGTCAGGTACACATAACGCATATCGCTATCCTGAAATATAAAGTCCGCGTTTTAAAGCCAGGAAATATCTTTTACCACGTACCAGTATATTATTATATGTTTTTACTAGCGGGCCGGACAATCGTTGTCCTAATGAATAACGCCATCTGCCTGGCTGATTTATAAATCCAAATTACTCAGGTGCCCACTTGAACACTTTTACACAAATTTATTTAAATGGGCCATTTAGGAGGACTTCAATAACACACGCACGTTTAGTAGAATTATGTATAAAGATTTTAATTTTAAAGTCATGTTGGTCATTTACTAGGCGAATGTGTCTCTATAGATTTGCTTTGTTGAAAGCCCGAGGGTCGACCGCTCCCGCCACTTTTTCAGGACACGAAAAATGCATTTGTGATCCTTCATAAACGTTTCTTTTGGCGGTTTACGTACGTGTGCCGTGATTTTAGACCTGCCTTTTTAGCTTTTGACTATTGTGCAGTAACGTTTGACGACTGCTATGCTTTATGTGAGCTCTGAAATCTTGAGGTACTTATTTGAGATTGAAGGTGTTTGAAAATTTTTTTTTTCGGGCTAAGAGTCAGTCTCCCTTATGTTCTTATTTAATTTTGTTGCTTTTTTGTATTGTTTAAAGCATTCTCGCACCAATTGTGAATAAATAAGTAAATTTTGTAAGCCTAGCTCACTTTTGTGATTGCCAGTCTCATTTAGATTTGGAAACTCCTTAAATTCTGTGCATAAAATTCGTCCATCTGAAAATTTAATGGCTCCCCTTTTTGTTCTCGTTCAGATCTTGAAATTCCTGAGGCAGCCTCTAGGCTTTACAGGACGACCATTAAGTTCCCTGACGTATTCCTCTGGTGATGCTGAAATTGACGTACTATTCATTCAGAAATTCCTTTTTCATAATAAAGCGAAATATAATTTTGTCACACATACCAACATACGCTTTGATGATACGAGTATGAATGGATACAGGAAATAATAAAGATAAATCCACCTTAAAATCCCCCAATTTGTTTCGAACTAGCGTAAAACCATTTGATCTGACTAAAACTACAATAATGTCAACTTAGTGGTGGAATAACGAAGGTCGGATCAACCGCCATAGGTTGTAACCCCAATAAATTGGCGAGTGAACATATTGGTATTAACAACCAGGATTAGTTTGTTAGACGAGTGCCCAGCTATATCTTAAAAGGGGGGTTAATGGAACAAAACCGGAACAAACTGGAGCAATCCGTCTTTGTATAGTGGAAGCCATTTGTTGTGAGAAATGTGTTTGTACCTTATTTGTCTTGCTACCTCTATAGTTACTGGCTGTATTGCGGTTAAAGAATTTTATTTTAGCGCTTTTGTAAAACAAAAAAATCGTTAAAGGGATTTGTTATTTTTTAGTTGCCATTGTCCATGAAGAAGCTGTTACGAAAAAGCAATTAAGGATTGGACTCGCAGGGTTTTCGATTGAGCTAAATTAAGGTTAAGTACTTCTCTAAGTCTCTTAGGTACAGAAATTGCCAAGAGACTTTTCCAGTAGTTTTATAATTTGAAAGTCTTTGTAATATGGCGTTTGAGGTCGTATAGAATAAACATTGGAAAAAAATTAGCATTACCTCACCTAAAACTACACAAGTACATGTTTCGTAAAAAAATTGAATATAATACATTAGGGGGCTGCAAATGAATTCGTCCTGTTGCATAGTAATAATATCCTATCGATCTGGTTACTAAAAGTGTTGCAACACAGTTTTTGGGTCTCTTTCTTATAAACCACTTATTTTTTTCCTACACCATCTTGATCCCATACATATCAAGTCCTAATAATTAGTGTTTTTTGAAATGTTCTGAGCGGACATATATGCCAACGTTCCATGTTTATTTATGTATATTTAACATTGGTATTCGTCCGACATACCTCTGTGTTTCAAGTCAAATGTCTTCGATCAATGTGTGTTACCGGCGATGATTTATGGCAAAGAAACGTGGTATCTTACTATTGGCCTTATTAGCCAACTCAAGACGGTCCAATGAGCTATGGAGAGGGCAATGCTCTGAGTCTCTTGGCAAACGAATCAGCAATTCGAAAATCCCATGGATATTATATTGGTTTTGGATTGGAGACCACGGTGAACAGTCGAACCTTCTTAGGGTCTTATTGTAACTTGCCAATATTGTAGCTGGAATATCAAACTATATATAGGTCTTGACTATACTAGATTGAGGTTCACCTAAAAATTATTTATATTGCCTCACCAGGTTTACTTCATAATTTGGTATACATCTGCCAAATCAATCTTCCATTGTTGTAATATGAAATTGTATTTAAATTAATTTACTGTATACACATTACATTAATCCCGTTTAATACCAGTGTTATAATCCTATTCATAATGAATGTTCATGTCTGTGCAATACTTGTCACTATAGATCTCACCATTAAAAGGTTGATGATCAGAGACACTTAATTAATTGGCCGTGTATGTGTACTTCGCTATCACCTATTTATACTGCCAAAAACAGTATTCGCCTTTGTTCCAGTTTAGAGAGTAAGCGTGGAAATTAAATTATTCGATAATGGGACTTAATATCTCCTGTATTTATCAGGCGTAATATCATAATATGTTGGAGAAGCGATAGTAATATTCCAGATAAGTTAAAAAACTGATATATAAAATTATCATGTGGGAGTTATAGTTATTATACTCCAGCAAAGTGGCTAAACCGTTATTGATACAATTAACCATAATAGTAAAACACCGTATAGTCGGTAGGTCTGTGAATTTGTTATAATCTTATTTTCAAACCCTTAAGTAATAAGATCGACTAAAATTTGTATTTTTTAATACTTTTATAAAGTGGCATTTAAATACATAAAACCCTAATTTTCCCCCCTTTTACCACCAACCTTATTTTTTAAAAGCGATATTAGTATCTAAATTTATATGGCAGAATCACGTTTCCAGGGATAGTTAGTAAATTTGTATACGCAAGAGTGTCAACAGATGCTGCCGTCGAAAACGACATAAAGTCATCAAGAAGAGATAAAAATTCAGCTTAATATTTATGTATACAGCCATATGGCCCGTTAGTTCGTTCGGGGTTGGCAACACTAGCTTGGTAATCGAGGTGTTTGTACTCGATGTTCTAGTCTGGTTAGCTCACATTTGCAGAGGAAAACCTGTATTAAGAAGGGCTCGGGAGTGAACGCTCACTGTATTTTTGTAAAACGAACCCTGTAAGAAATTCACTTCGTTTTGTTTAATTAAAGCGCCGATATCGCCGCCATCTTGCTGCTGATTATTGTTTGAAAGGAAAAAAAATGATATACACGCCTGTCACTGCCAGTGAATGGTTTTATTTTTATATCATCAGGTTGATAAACCAGCATAGTGATAGTAAGTATCACTAACCTGCCATATTGAAAATCTTGTGAATTAAAGATATTATGGCATTACCCAGTATATCCTCTCTCATTCTTCAAACCGGAACACAACGAACACTGTTTTTTTGGGCGGTAGATAAAAGTGAGAGTGAGTTACCAATGCAGATAACCTTTGTTTGAGGTCTAGCTCATGTAGGAATTTTTCAAAAAGTAGTAAATATTATGCAAACATCAATGACAATGGCAACGAAAACCCATTCCTCGCCTCTCTGTATCTTATATATTCTGTCTATAAACAGCGGTGATGTGATTTGCATGCTTGTTTGTTAATCTAATCTATATATACAAAGCAAAGATGAGTTTGTTACAACACTTATAACTCGAGATGTGCTAAATGAATTTTCATGGTTATTGATTCGTTGGGTTTGTCTCCGCCCTGAATAGCAGAATACATTTAAAAAAAACATTGAAAACTCAATATGTGTAATGAATACTTAATCATTTCAATAAATGCTCATTTCTTTATTACATGTCAAACATTTGTTGTTCTATCCTGTCAAATGCTGAAATAACAATTCATGTGTGCGTTCAGAAATGTATTATTTGTAAAATGTCTCAAAAGTTTAGGTACTGTTGTATTTGTTTGTTTTAAACATTAATTTGTGTAAATAATTTATCAATTATTTAATTTTTTATTACTACAAATAATACCTAAGATTTATTTTACAGGTTAATAAAACTCTAAATGTCCTTTTAAGATTTATTTATTTAAATACCTTTTTATATTTTATCTATTATTTTTCTTGATAAGCTCCTGTCAATGTCTTGAAATTTCAGACACTGTCATTATATTTGGCGGTTTTTTGTAGTGTTGTTCGAGTACATTAGTAAAATGCCACGTCCTAGATGATCTAATCTTTCTCAGGAAAGCCGTAATGCAATTAGGCAACGGAATATCGCGTGTCAATTATCTGATGAAGAACGAGAAATTGCACGAGAAGAGCGCCGCGTTAGTATGGAACAAAGAAGGGCCTTAATTCGTGCTTCTCAAACACAAGAGAAAAAAAAAGGTAGCACGGGAAACGGATAGGTTGGAAACGAGTAATCGTCGAGCTTATCTTACAAATGAACAGAGGAATAATCTTCGAAGTGCAAGAAGAATTGGTTCAAGTATAGATTTGAATCGAGCAGCGTTTCTATATGATTGCACCATTGACTACAACTTGCATCTAATCGTTTGCCTTGGTCCAATAGACGTTGTTTGCCAGCATTGTGGCGTATTGAAGTTTGCTGGTGAAACGCCTGGTTTGTACTTCCTTAGTGGTAAAGTGAAATTGCCATTATAGGTCGCGCCACTAAAGCCATTGTGCTCCCTGCTTTATGGCGAAACACTAGAATCACGACATTTTCTAGCGACCACTCAAAAATACAATGTCAGTTTTCAAACGACTTAATTTGAGGCGAAAATTATCGAAAACCACGGATATAATCCGACATTCAAGGTTATTTAGGTAAAAACCTTTATTTTCCATGATTGTAAAAAATTTGGAATGAAGTTTGTTAGATTTTTGTATTTGTCGGCCAGATCTATTCATTACATTAACATGTAATCCAAAATGGATGGAAATTATTCCATTGCTGCTTCCCGGACAAACATCAAGTGATCGACAAGGCATCACGGTGCGGTGATGTCTTTTAGGCGAAAATTCGGTCATTAATGAATTACATTGTTAAGCAACACGTCTTTGAGATTACTCGATGCTGGATGTATTCAATCGAATGGCATAAACGAAGCCTACTGCATTCTGACCTTCTAATTTGGTTAGTTGAAAGAATGCGTGTGGAGATTCTTGCTCCTGAAACCGATCCAGACCTACATGATGTTGTAATCACGAATATAATAAATGGACCGCGTGGCACTATCAACCGCCAATCATCGTGCATGGTCGACGGCAAGTGTTCAAAACGTATCCATAAAAATTTACGGCAGAGACCATTACAAGTAACGATGGTTATCCATTATTTAGGCGTAGATTGTCCGATGATAATGGTAGAACTATTACAACCAAAGTGAAAGAACGAGTTCGTAGTTGACAACAGGTGGATAGTTCCATATTCGCCACTTCTTTCCATAACGTTCAAGGCACATTGTAATGTTAAATATTGCAAATCGGTCAAGTCATTAAATACATTTCTAAATATGTCACGAAAGGTTTTTGGTATCAAAACATCTAATATACACGATGAAATCACGTGCTACCAAGTTGGTAGATATGTGAACTGTAATGAAGAAATTTGGCATATATTTTCATTCCCTTTTCACAAACGCCATCCCATTGTACATTTGGGGATGCATCTAGAAAACGGTCAGAGAGTATATTTCACTGCGTCGACTGCTGCTCAACGTGCCAAAACACCTCCAGCGATAACACTGATCAGTGTCTTTGCGATATGTCAAAGCGATCCGTTCGTACAAACGTTGCTTTATTCAGAAATACCACGTTTTTATACTTGGAACGCTACTTCGAAGAAATTTTAATGTTGCGTTTTATCGATGCTCTTGGTCGTATTTATACAGTTTATCTGAAAAATGATGAATGTTTCCATTTGCGATTGTTGCTAGTACATGATTGAGGGCCAACATCATTTGAGTCACTACGAACTGTTAATAGTATAGTGCGCCTCACATTTCGAGCAGCATGTCAAGAGCTAAATTTGCTTGAAAACGATACTCATTGGGACACGACAATCGCTGAAGCAATTATTTCTGCATCTCCAAGTCAGATATTCACATTATTTACTATCATCATTTCGACATGCTTCCCATCGAACCCATGATCTGAGGAACAAATACAAAGATAACATGTCAGAAGATATTTTACATAGAATTCGTGTCAGCTCAAGAAATTTCGATCTTGAGGTGAATGAGGAGTTGCATAATCAGACTTTGCTCTTGATCGAAGATATGTGTTTACTCATGTGCGGCAGTTTGTTATTTAGGTTAGGAATGCCAGCGCCAGATCGCGGAATGAATGACGCATTTAATAGAGAATTGGAACGTGAATATGATCCACATGAACTAATCTAATTAGTTCAGATGAATGTACCACTGTTGAATCCTAAGCAGAGGGAAGTCTATGATACACTGATTAATGCAATTGATGATGGTAAAGGTGGAATATTTTTTTTTTGGTTGCCCCGGTGAAACTGGAGAGACATTCCTCATGTCATTAATTTTAGCCACTGTACGTGCGAGATCCGAAATTGCAGTAGCTATTGCTTCTTCTGGAATAGCAGCTTAGTTATTTGACGAAAACCGTACGGCGCACATAGCGTTATAATTGCCATTAAACCAGACTACTGAACAACCGACATGTAACATTTAGAAACACTCCGTAATCTTAGTTGCATTAAAATCATGATATGAGACGAATTAACAATGGCGCACAAATGCGCATTGGAAGCACCGAAAATTAAATGTGCTGAAGGTTGGCTTATCAAGTTAAGAAATTTAAACCAACCAAAACTGTTCAATGAAACGCGTTTGGTGATAAGAAAACTGATGAGCAATGTGATTCACGCGTCGATACTTAAAGGAAAATTTAAAGATGAGGAAGTTCTTATTCCAAGGATTCCGATGATCCCAACGGATAGTCCCTTTGAGCTTGAACGAATTCAATTCCCGATTCGTCTTGCCTTCAACAACAAATCACAGGGCCAGTCCTTAAATATTTGTGGCCTCAATCTAGAAAATGCATGTTTTTCTCATGGTCAATTGTACGTGGCATGTTCACGTGTCGGCAGACCACTTTTTTGTTCTTGCGCCTGACAAAAAAAAAGAATGTCGTTTAGCACGTTTAACACGGTGCTTGAACGAAAATCCCATTAATGAATTAATCCAAGTGTATCCCAATCAGCACAATTTATAAGTACTTAATTATTTATTTATTTTTAATTTTATTCTCATTCTGTATATAACCATTATCATTCATCATAATAAAATACTTTTATATTTATATCTATATTAATATTATTTTGAACATTACGTTTATCAAGGCCTAAAATTAGTTCAGCTGAAAGGTAAAAACACGACATTCATTAACTGTTAGGCGATACGAAGTTCGCTAAAAAAATAAAAAAATCAAAAATTAAATATCTATTATAATAAACCATTTTAGGTTATAAATGCTAATTGAGTTACAAAAATAATGCAATAATATTAATAGATTCGAAAATAAATTCAATTGATAGTTCAAAAAAAATGTATATTTTTTATTCATTATTATAAAGTCGACCTCCTCAGCCTTTTATTCAATCTCAATATACAAATAAATTCACCCACCATTTTGTTAAATTGATTTGACTTGAAAATAAATAAATTAAATCGTCGCCAATAGAAAGCAGCGGAATTACGAATATAATAGTTACTTACTAGTAAATACATATGTAACACTCGGAACAAACACAAATATTCATTGTTAACTTAGTCATATAAAAAAAAATGATTGCCACACCTACCAACTTAATATCTAATCGGATACCACATTCATTGCACCAATTATAACGACACATCATGGCTCATAATGTTGCTAAATTACCTTCGAATATTACTAATTTGAAGCTAACAAAGCTAATTATTGTCGGCTCTACACAATGGTCTGATTAGATTGTGCTCGCAGATGGCGCCACGGTCGCAATCAACGGGGCTATAAATCAGTTGTGAGATAATATTAAGGTGTCTGACACATATTTGCTATTAGCGTTTCTTAGATCAGAAATTGTACTCAAATGAAATATTAATATAGACGATGCAGATGATCCTCACTTTATATTTCATTATGAAACACATAAAATAGGTAGTCGTAGTTCAATATGCAAATGTTTTGTTATAGTTAGTTTGGTATTTGTATGAGTAGCTTCAAGTTTTACTATTTCAATGCCTATCACGGAGTACACTAGTACACTATAGAATTAAAAATGAAGGTTGTATACTGTGAAGAGTACAGTTCAAAACAAAAAAAAAATTAAACATAAGATTTTTTTATTAAAACTAGCAAATCTGACAGACGTTCTGTCTTGACTATATGCAATGGAATGTCAACCTCTTGTTAACGATATTTGATGCGCGCATTCTGACAACCTCACCAACTATCACAAAGAGATTTACAACTCTGTTTACATCAATATCATACACTAATAGGTAACATAAAAAATATAATATATGTATGTAAATTTTCCTCTATTCGGAGCAACTTACCATTTTTGTCTTTTATAAGAACTATAGAAACTTCTGTTGGTAATAATGAACATAACAATAATAAAATTAGTGTAATCGGTTAGCCGTGAGATAGAGTAAAATAGTACCTCCCTCTGAATCAGGTGTCGTAAAAGGCCACTAATGTGTCAGACCCGACAGATGGTGGTATCCATCCGTACAGTGTAGCTCAAATGCACAGAATGGTGATGGGCAGCAGCATCCCGAAAGATGCGCTCTACGATTGCCAACACGTTTTCCCAGCCCGCAAATGATATGAGAATTCCCCCTATTTCTTGAGGCCTGTGTCCAGGAGTGGACTTCCAAACGATGTTTTGATAATGATGATGAATCGGTCTAGACGTTTAAGCTAAATGCCATGGCCAAGGGAAATAGGAATTAATTTTCACTTTAATTGATTACATTAAAATTGTTGAAAAATCAATTTTAACTAATGTAGCAAAAGTTTAAAGCAAATACCAAAGTAATATTTTGAAGATGTATGTGTGAGTAGATTCAGTGTCTTTTGCCTTACCCACGCGCTTAAATTTGTTTATTTATGTTGAACGTGTAGTTTTCTACAAATAAGTCATATAAATAAAACAAAACAAGATCGTCGACTTGATTGATCCGACATAGGATATATTTTTAATGCCAATTTATTTCAATTTCACTATCCGCTATGCTAATGCTACGCAACCGCAACCCAAAGTTGAACAATGATATTCGTGACGTTTGCCGACGTGACAGCAGCGTCGTGTTTACGAAATGTATGTATCTCCAAATACATTATATTACATGTAACCAGGAATATTTGTATACTGACAGTGTATCAATTCCTGTTTTATTGACTTGCTTTGTGGAATTCATTTGCGAGCAGATTTGCATGTGTTAAAATATAAATAAATAGATTCACACAACATCTCATATAGCTTAAAGCATTGTCTTACGGATATTAGACGAATTAAGGAAAAATTAAAATTAAATTTTATTTATTAAACTTTATATTTTATTAATGTCACTATTTTTGTAAAAGTAGTCGTTTTCCCAAGGGTTACTGCCAGAGGTGACCGCAACCGCACGATACACTCAGTCCCTAGCTAAAGGAAACGGTCAAATTACTTTGCGTATCCTACGAGAAGTGTAAGTTCAATGGAGATCGAGATCCGATGTGGTCGTGTGAGTGTTGGCAATTCGTTTTGGTGAAAGTAGATGAAAATTATAGATATCGATATTTGTAGTATACTATATCTACTATCTAGGTGCTTAAGATAGGGATGCTACCGAAAGCGGCAATAGTCCCATCATAAAAAGAATTTTCACTTTATAAAGCAAAAAATTTCCCGTTGGGATATTCGTTAACTTTTCTTGCTATAAGGTGAAAAAATATATAGAAGGTCTATACATTTACAGGAAAAATCCCAAAAATACTAGATTAGTTTTTCTCACGGGAATTTTTAATCTGGAAATTAATGTATTTTTCCATTTGATCCGTAATTTTTTTTCTTGCTGGGAATTACACCTATCCATGGAGATTCAAGGAAAATGTAATTAAGTAGTATTTACATTTTCCTTGAGATTATTTTAGATATATATAGATTTTATATAGATATTATAGTTATATTATAGATAGATTTTAATATTAAAAAGAAAATCTATCGACGACTTTAAAAATATTTTAGACACAAGCCCACGGAAGCAATTTCTTTATTTTAATTCTTTCATTCGGGAGTCCTATATACAGGTTGTTCATGTTTCACAGTTTGAATACTTGAATTGTACACAAGGCTATGTTACTTTTACAGCAATAGTATATATCATAATTCGGTTGTCATATAAATAAAAAAAAATGAAGAATTATAATGGCATTCCCCTCGCACAACTAGGTACGTTCTGCGATTGACACTACGGATGCCCATCGCGGCAATTATGGGCTAAATACCCTATTTTTTGGGAGGCCTGTGTTCAATTGTGGAGGTCCAATGGCTTATATGATGATGCTTATTTAGTATATATATATATATATATATATATATATATATAAATGTATAAAAGGAGGAGCTGACTAAATTACTAGCTGACATATAAACAGAATGCCTAAATTATAAGGGTTAGAAACTTACTTCTGACAAGTTAGGTTATAGCTATATAACATCACGTTAGGGCCAATAACAGCAGAGCATTAATGATACTAGGTTTGTGCTAATTTGACAACTTAACGCGGGTTGAACCGTGGGGCGCAATCATTCATAAAAATAGCGACAGAATCTATAAGATTTTAATCATTCGAGTTAGGTGAGAATTTGAAGCATTCAGTCAAGCAATTTTACGTCATTCTTCGAGAATGTAAGATTTTTACATTTGGTTCCACTAGCTATTTAAAATGCAAAAAACATATATTAGAAATATACGAGTATATTATACTCCTCTATCATATAAAGCCCATACCTACACAGACCATGATATATTTGATATATAAAAAGAATACGGTATTGTATTTATATATGTGTAACATTGGTTGATCCATCAATGCCCGGCCGAAGTCGTATACCAGAGGTTTCTAATTAGAGGCTTCCTAAAGGGACGTGATGCTTCATGATTTGAAACCGAGATATTGCTACACCGAGATATTGCCATAGGCGTCGAAATATCTTGGTGAGTTACTCGATTGTTAATAAAATAATAACGTAAACATAATCACTAAGTATATATTTAATAAAATTTTGGATTACTTTTAGATTTTAGATTTGGATTAACATTAAGGTTAAGGTTTCAACTATGAATAGTTCTAACTCCAGCAATAAATACCTTTACGATACCCAGATTTATCATTTTATACAAAATCATTTTGCAATTACTTGATAGCGGACAAATTAATTTCATGCATTTCTTCGTTTACGATAAAATCACTTACTTTGTCAACTTTCAATGAGATTTGTTTTGAATCTGTGACCGGTTCCGAAATTGACAAATTGTTAAAATCAGGTTTATTTGACTAGCTGACTTGAAAGTTGACTTAACTAAATATATTTATGTATATCATGAAAAAATATTTACTCTGTATATTAAGATGTAAACTGTCCTATCCCTCAAGTTGGATCAAAGTGTATGCAGTAAGCAAACTATTATTTTAATAGGTTTATTAGTTTAGAAGTTTATCCCAGACATACACGTAATTTTTATTTATAAAGATATACCAACTTAAAACAGGACAAACTTTATAGCAATTAGTATTTATACAGCAAAGACAACATAAAATACTGTTCCAGCAGTTTTCGCGACCACGAAGCATGTATGCGCGCTATGACGTCACTTTATGAGGGGTTATGGCGCCCGCGTGTTGGTAATTGCTTACGAAGCCTACCCTGTTTAAAACTGTTAATTTTGAAAATTATCCGTCCCTAATTATAAGTTAATGGCTTATTTATGCTATACGCTATATTGGAAAACAGCGCCAAATAATAGTAGGAGAATAAGATGGGATGAGATTATCAGCGACTCCTTGCTGAAATTCTAAACCAACCTACTTAGAAAAATTCAGTACACATTTTGTATAGTTTATGGCCATAGTATGTGTTATATCTGCGTTGTATTATTAACTTGTAGTCTATGTATATCGGCAAGCAATTTTTCAACCAAAACTTCTATCATTTATATTGATTGTCCTGAGTTTTACTTTAAGTGTTCTTTTTTTAAATAATTAATAATACATATGATTCGTTGAGAAATTACGCAGGACTGTTTTTAGCAAAATAATTGCATTGTTTATGTCTTCTATACGTCAAAGTTCTCTCTTCAATGAGATCATACCAGCCTTAGATATAGACCATAAATTTTTTTAGTAATAGTAGTATTAATTAATTTTAAATATATAATGTTGGGCATTTCGTTCGCAGAATTGATGGCCGATGAAGTCGTGAGGTTCTGGAATGGAGATCACGTACTAGCAAGCGCAGCGTAAGGCGTCCACCTGCAAGATGGACAGACGATCTGACTAAAACCGCTGGAGACAGGCCGCATACAACCGGTCTTATTGGAGATTACTTGGAGAGCCCTATGTCCAGCAGTGGAAATAGGCCTCCCCAAGTAATCTCCAGCCATTTTGGCAATTATTAGTAACAGTGCAGCCTCGATACTAAGCTGAGTTCGTTGAAGTCCGTGTGGTTTCTGGATAAATCGATTACCCATTAATAAACCGGTTTTACCTGCAAATATTTTAAATAAAAATGATATTCGACAGACCCTATGGCGAAGATGGTTCACCACCATCCTTTCATGTTCGCCAAGACAAATACTTATATGATGGTATTTGTGTTGGTTTTGTATCTGGGTGTTGTATGTAAATGTATTTAAGTCATAACTCTACATAAGCGCTTTAAGCGCTTTATCCCAAAGTCAGGTCAATGTATGGGAGTTTGTGTGAATTTATTTCTGTTATTAGCCGTCCGGTACTGGTAGAGTTGAATAGTACCACTCTCTGTACCAGGTGCCATAAGAGTCGTTTAAGTTACCAGATCCAACAGATGGCGTTATATCTATCCGAAATAGTGTAGCTCAAATGCACAGTGTGGGAATGGACAGAAGCATCATGAAGAAAAAAAAATCTGTCTAATAACTTTAGAAAGTTTCTTGAGGCACTGCTTGCAATATTTTATGTAAATCGTACACATCTTGGCTTATTTTCATAAAATATCCATAAATCTTGATTTGATCTAATTGACCTATAACTTGTCTCTTACCAATATTTTTTCTTTTCCTCGATTATAAATAATGACTATTTTTTTAAATTAAGGTTAAATTTATCACATGCCCGCCAATTGACGGCTTCGTTAATTGTAATTTTGAAGTTAAAAGGAGTCTTCATTCCTAATAATATAATAAACATGAAAGTTTGTAAGAATTAATGTATGTTTGTTCCTCATTCATGCAAAAACTTCTGAATAGATTTTGATAAAACTACAAAAATATTGCGTATGCATAAAAATACCATATAAACCTTATATAAATTATAAATATTTGTCAAAAATTTAATAAGTGTTGTTTACGCTCGAAATACCTGCCAAATTCCATCTATAAATCTGCTTGTTTTTTCTGCATCTACATACATATAAACAATGTTGAAGTGTCTGTTTGTAATACCAAAATAAAATATAATATAATATGCTTCTTAAAATATATAATTAAACGTATATAATATATCACCCTATATCAACACTATAAGCGAGCGGGCGTTTTATATGAATAAACGTCAATTTATCTCGTTGTCAAGGAAACTTTACTTTCATAAAAGGAGCTCTCCAATGGTATCTCACTTAAATTAACAAATGTATTCAATACTTCCGAAGGTACTTCAATGCGCAGAATATTAAATATTAACCGTAACAAATAAATGTTTCTCGGCAAGTACCTGTCAAGTCGTCTCTTTTTAAACAGAGCAACAGTAAAAATCTTAATGTCTGCTTCAAAATTATTATTCTAAACAACTCCAAAGAAATATTTCTAGATTAATTCGCAAGCTTTTTTAAATAAAACACTGGCTCGTTTCGTAAAAACATAAATCTTAAAACTTCATTACTTACTCCGGCGCAAGTTGGTTTTTCTCGCAACAAGGCGGTGATGTTTACGATTTAAAAGGTTTTCGACGTAAAATATTACTGTTGGTAACAGTTTTTGCGGTGCGGAGCTAATGCTTGAGACATTCGTTGGTGGGTCGCGGATTTGTGTCTCTTGAGACGCGGTTTCTGGGTTAAATTCAAATATTTATTATTATGTCTTTTATATTTCAATATGGGGTTTGTCTTATAAAAAAGAATGATGGGATATATACGTCTAGTTCTGTAACAGTGATATGAAAACTAATATATATATATATATCGATAAATGTTGGTATCTCCTCTTTTTTATATATAAAACTTTCATGCCATGTTGTTTGTCCGCAATTAATTACTAAGCCGATTTGAATCAAGTTTTGCTCATTGTGTCCAGTTCAATCCAACTTGAGAGATAGGATAGTTTCATTATCATATCAGAAATGGAACGTCCAGTACTAAACATAGGCCTCCCCAAGTAATCTTCAATAGGACTTGTTGGCGGCCTGTGTCCTGCGCAATCCTGTGGTTTTAGTCAGATCGTCTGTCCACCTTGCAGGTGGACGCCCTGCGCTGCGCAAACCGGTTCATGGTCTCTATTCCAGAATCTTACGCCTCCATCGAGTTGTAGTAGGTATTGTACCCACGACCTACTACAACTTCATCGGGCATCGTTTCTACCAAATGCCCTGCCCACTGCCTCTTTAACTGCCACTGCCATGGCTTAGAAGGCCAATGGTAGAAAACCACGTTTTGCTGCCATAGTTCATCGCTGGAAATACTCATTGTTCGAAAACTTTCAACTTGAGATACTGTCAGGCGAGAAGATGTTTTGCAGTTTTCCGAACGCCTTAGATATGAGAACGCGAGCCGAGTTAGATATGACCTCTTTCTTGTAGCTGAACTCACCTAATTGTACCATTTGTCCTAGGTATACATACGAGTCAACAACTTCTTCTTGAAGTTGAGCTTTCAACTCGCAGTTGATGGGTAATTTACATTAGTTTAGTCTTCTCCATGTTCATTCCGAGACCCACCTGTTGAGAAACTCGATTGAGGTCTTCGAGCATCGTGCTTAGATCTTCCGTCGATTCTGTCATGACCACAATATCGTCGAAAAATTTAAGGTGAGCGATGTTTTTGCTGTTAATGTTGACGTCAAATCCTTGCCATTTTAGGAGCTTAAAGGCGTTTTCCAAAAAAATGTTTACACACTTCAATTTATAGTCGCAATAGTTTTTTTGTTGCAAATAATTTGTTTATAATATGACAGTAATTCATGTGGCAACTATTTGATCCCGACAAAGTTGTCTATATTTGCAGGATCAGCTAGTTTGTTTTTAACTGTATATTTGAAATCATGCAAAATTAAATCATCTCATGTCTTTGTTTCAATGCCCTTTTTTCAAGAAAATTATTTTCTAGTGCTTAATATTAATTAGACCTTTGAGGATGAACATAGAAATATAGCTCCACAATTAAAATGAATGTACTTAGGAATTTTATTAATTAATTACTTAAAGTCGTAAGGAACAGCAGTTAATTAATTATACAAATTGTAAATCCTGAGAATTGTCTGGCTTTATTTATGCTAGGAAAAGCCAAAAAGTTCGAAATACATGCAAATTACAAGTCAAACTGTAGTCTGTGAGATAGGACGGCTGTAAGTACTTACAGTTAGGAACTTTACTTGGATTATGTTTCCAAATTGGAATTATACCAAGTTTAGTTGACGATATCCAATTATAGCTTAGCGGATCACTTTAAGTTGGATGTCTCACTTGGTGGGAGGGACGAATTATATTTGCTTAAGGATCATTGAGAGGGAATTTGATTAGAAAGGACTAGAGAAGACATTATTTGAAATCAACTCTGGACTCCTTGTCTCGGGATGGTCGTAAAGGGGTATCATAATCTGATTAGATTTGTGTTGGATTGATATCTATGGTTTGGTCGAAGGTAAACCTAAATGGGATTGAATTTGTTTTCGACGAAACCTTTTATACGAGCGCTATCAAAGCTTGTATAATTCATTGAATATTTAGGAGTTAATTAAATCAAAATAAATCTTCTCGTCAGTAACATAGTAATATAATTTAATAATATTTTAATAGCCTTTTTATTAATAAAATGTACAAACATATGCATACTACTTTCCATATTAAATGATAACAATATATTACAAAATTGTGATAACATAATAAATGTGTTTTAAATTAAAAAAGAAAATAAAACTACAATTTTTTTCATCATCTTTTCATATATCAGTTGTAGAACGTTTACTTCTCAACATAACCAAGGGATTTCTAAAGGGACCGGTTGTATGCGGCCTGCTCTATCTAGCAGGTCTAGTCAAATGGTTTGTCCATTATGTGGAAAGACAATAGCATTTATTTAAATAAATTCGTGCAACATTTCATATATTGTCCTGACTCTCAATGAGTCGCTTAATGCACTCCTGTAGTACTTAAATCATTACACCAGTGGTTTTAAAAAAATACCGCGATTACATACCTCTATCCATTTCTGATTGCAGATGGTAAGGTTTATTCGTCTAAAGTAAAACCTAACGTTGTTGTGGTTGGTAATCCAGGCATAGGAAAAACAAAAATATTGTCATATTAATATTTGTCTTGGGTGGGATCAAACTCACAACCCCTGGCGCAAAAGATAGGATCACTACCATCTGTGCCATCGGGGCCGTCACCAATATGAATGCAAAAATTGCATACACTATAATATCACTATTAATCACTATAATCTTTTTTATCAATTAAGCATTTACTACAAATAATAAAACCTTTTTCAGGATTTAAAACACATTTCTTCATTTTACATTATTTAACGATTCGGTGTCCATGTCACATCTTGAAATAGGCAACTGTTTTCAAGAGTGACACATATGATGTGACAGTGATATTGTGAGAAATATATACCTAACAAAAAATGTAAATAAACTGTGTGTAATAGCTTTTGAATAGTAATTTTACCATATCTTTACACCTTATCTTACTTTCAGATATTTGTATATTCATAAAAGAACTAAGATTATCATATAATTCTAAAAGAGTTTGCGACCGCTTTGAAAAAATCAAAACCTGTGTGTAGTGGCAGATTCTTTGAATATATATTTTTTTATTAACAAATGTTTCATCATACCAGCCATTGAAAGTCCACTGCTAGAAATAGACCTCTCCAAGAAAGGAGGTTATTTGCCCATAATTGTCGCGCTGGGCCAGCGTGTTGGCAATCGCAAAGCACAGCTTTCGCGACAGGAATGCGGCTGCCCACCTCCACCCTGTGCATTTTAGCTGCACTGTTCCGGATGGATATACCGCCATATATAGATATATATATATATATATATATATATATATATATATAT
>JACJUM010003129.1:8817953-8864347 GCA_020976665.1 Heortia vitessoides
ATAAATTGTAAATTATATTAATAAAAACAATTGGCACCTTATCGCATATCAATATCACCTTATAGCAATATCATCCAGGCAACCTTTGCATGAAAAATGTGTGGAAACATATTTTAAAACATGTGGTAGTACGAGGTGTGCCAAATAAAAATAAAAAATAACATAAAAACATGACACGACACACACTTTTTTATAAATTAATCAGAAAAATCTATTTTTTAAGATAGTGTTGATTGTAAAGTTGTCACAAGCATTAACAGAAGTTTTAAAAGTCAAAATTTGTATTTTTGAGAAAAACACGATTTTTTACGAGTTAAAATAGCACTTAGTTGCTGCTTTCTATATATATTCTTTCTTACTATATCCTGTGTCCTGATCACGGTGAAGAGGTTTTACGGCTAAATAACATAGCTGAACATCTATATATTGGTGTCCCAAATCATGTGATAAGTAGATTAGTTTGAAATGTATATATTACAAATAATTGTGATGTATGTATGCACGCTAGAACGACTACAAACAACAAAATAATTATCAATTTTGGATATTATATTGTTTCTTTATAATTGACAGGTTAATTGATCAAAAAATTTGTATTATCAAACATTTGCACGCAGGTATACAGTACATAAGAGAAAGATCCAAGAATAAGATGATGGATAAAGTTGTTCCATTTATCTGGTCGAAGACGGGGTTGTTAAAAATTTAACTCTTCGTGTGTAAATAAAGCAGAAATTACCTTATCTAAATGTTGAAAAAATTAATTACAATTTTATACCACCGATGAAACAATTCAGTTCAGAATAGCTTCAAAAATACATTAAATCGTGAAAGGATTTTGAAAAACTTCTGTCAATATAACGTTCACAAATACATCAATAAAGTTAAGCGGGAACAGGATGAGACATATTGACACGGGGCTGATCTAGCCCGGCGCGTGTCGCAGTCACGTCGTCGAATTAAATTGCTCACTCCGACCCGTGATATGCTCTGCACTGAGGATATTTAGTTAACTGAGTTTGGTGCATCATGCTACGTGATGCACCAAATATTACGTTTCGAGTTTCTGCTCAAATTTCGTTCGCGGATTAACTATGCATTAACAACTGCAACATAGTTATAAAAGTAAATGAATAAGTAAGTTTAGAAGTGTGAAATAATTAGTCAACTGTGATTATACTCCTATATACATTAAATAAATGCAATAATACCATTTTTAAAGACAAAAATAACCGATTATTTATATACTTTTGAGATTTTGACGGAGCACGAGCGGAGTGAGAGATACGGTGTAATCAATTATTACTACATTTTTTATGCTCATTTGTATGTGATGACGAATGTTTTCGTTATTTGTTTTAGAAAAATATGTTTTTCTAAATAATAACGGTTATTTCGAATATTTCATGTTGATGCTGTTAAGGTTCGTAGAAAATGAATAAATAATAAAAAAATATATGATTCCCTTAAGGCTGCGGCGTTAGTTGTTTAGCTTTGTTATTGTTTAAATTTTTTATTAAAATTGAATATTCAATTAATTATTTTGATATTTTTAAAATTATGTTATTCATTTAGTATTTATTATCTGTTAGATACATATGAATTCTTTTTTTATAAATAAAGTGTGCGAACGCAAAAAATGATAAAAACTGCAAATGCACTGGCTGTAAATGCAATATTACTAGGATAATCAAATACAATAAATTTTAGGCAACAGAAAAGTAGATAAAACAATAGCTAACGAATTCGCTTATGTTGCATGAATAATTTGTGACAGATTTAGTGAAGGAGTGTGTGGAATATCGTCAAGGGAGTCCCCGCGACCGTAGCAGTCACGTCCCCACATTAATTTGCCCACTGCTTCTGCTATGGTTAGGGTATCTACGTGTGCGCAGAAATGCTGGGAAGAGGTGTATATTTAGAAATCTATTATCTATCATGCAGACGTCCTCTGCTGGACATAGGCCTCACTAAATTTACGTTACAACATCTGGTATTGTGCCGCCAGAAACCAACCACTCCCGGAAACCTTCACTAGGACATCCAGTCTTTCCGGTACTCACTCACTTAAAAACCTTTCTACCCCATCGGACATTGATTCAAACTATGTACCACTGCCACTTCAGCTTTTGGTGATATATATCAACAACTTTCGTTCTCCTACCGATGTTATCGTTTTGGGTATAATCATTTTCATATTAATACGATAATCTTTAATATTATCAATAGAATTTTGTAGTTATATTTGCTTATGGGTAACTGTAAATGTTATTGTGGGGTACGGGCAGAGTGGAATAGTACTTTTGCCTAGATCAGAGGTAACATAACTGGTATCTACCAAATATCTACCCAAAATAGCGTAACTCAAATGCAACAGAGCGGCGTTCACGCGACCCATAACGCATGTTCAGCTTGGGCAGTTATGGGCAAATCTCCACTTTGAAGAGGCCTATGTCCAGCAGCAGACTTTTTACGGCTCCTTCGGTTTTGGTTGCACTTGTATTCCTTGAAACTCAATCCAAATTCAGTTCATGCTCCTGATTTTCAAATAATGTACAGAAGTCACCGTGCCTCCTCAGTTGGAACATTCCATAATGGCTGATGGGATGATTAACCTAAGATGACGGTTTTAATTTTTAACAACTGATAGGGTGTTTTTATATTATGAAACCAGCAAAAAAACATGCGGTCTGCTTGATGGTAATTCTAGCAACCACGCTTACCCAGTAATTTTACTGCCTCCCACCCTTTAAACCCGAACACAGCAGTGCGAACACTGCTATATGGTGATAGAAATTAATAAGAGTAAGGTACCAATGTAGAAGACCTTTGTTAGAGGTCTACTTCATGTAAATGGGTAGTTAATGGAAACTTCTTCTCTACCAGTTTTTCCAACAGGTTCTTTTATCTCGATATACGTTATTTTATTGTATTGATCCTATCATGTGAGCCAAGGGTCGTGGGTTTGATCGCCATTCTAAAATTTACGCGTTCACTATTCAATAATCAAATACATCCTTTAACAGCTATAAAACGCGGTTACCCGCAACCGGACTCAAAATCTTTAGAACGGTTATCGCAAGGTAACCGAGACGTCAAACCAAATGCTTGTTGTGTGTCTGAATATATATTTAAGTACTATGTTTCTGCATTTCTGTGTCTGAGTGTTAAATATATGTTGTATGTTACATTATTGTTTGTTATGCATGTTATCTTCGAGTCAGGTCAATGCTTGAGATGTTTTCTGAATTTATTATGATGTATGTTCCTCTGTATAATTATTCCGCTTAATATGGATGATGAATTTTGCAACAACAACTTATTTGTCGTATGGTATCATTTTTTTGTAAGCAACATTGCTGGCATCGGGCAAATACAAAAATGTTAAGTTTAACATCATATATAACTTTTCCTAAGATTCATGAATATAACCTCACAAAAACGAGGCTGTCTTAATACCACAACGAAAGTCCCATTAAATCCACAAGGGTGCACAAGTATGGTAAACCCAACTGCAGTAATAAGCGCTGCATTCGACTTTATAATATTTAGTAAGCCCAACAGCGTCAACACGTTCGAAGCATTTATTATACAGGTCACATTAAAGACAAAGAAAAAACATAAAGATATCGTTTTATTGTGCTTAGCAAGCACGTTTTCGCCTAAAGTAATTTGGATTAATAAACTATTATAATGGATTTTGCGTCCATTGTTGCGTTACTTTGGCAATCTAAGCATTAGATTGCTAAGATAATGGATACCAAAAGGTGGTCTATAAACCTAATAAAAAAAATGGTTTTGTATTAAATTTTTATTTATATTTTTATCACAATATTGTAAACAGTTGCCGACACATGATGGTACGAGTATGTTTTTAATAACATATTTAATTTATGTGACTCGTTCTAATTCTAATAATGAACCATTATATTACCAGTTGGTGTTGAAAGTGCCAACTCACTCAGAAACTGTACGTTTAATATAATTACGTTTCTGAATTAATTTCCAAATTGCAGTGACAATTTAATACACGCTGTGCGTGTGCATGTCATATTATACGCTTCGGTAAGCAAAAACTAACTAAAACGTGGCTATTAACTTTTAGCCTGTCTTGCGCTTGCACTCATAATCAAGTTAAAATATTTTGCCCGATAACATTGAACACTTAACGTTAATTTGACCCTCTTTGTAATAATTAAAGAGCATCTGATGAATGACATGAAACATTCTATGTACACCGATTTCTTATATAAACAAATACTATAATAAAGAATAGCGCGTTGTCACATATGTCATATTATGTCACATTACCCAGTAATTTGACTGCTTCTTTTGACCCTTCAAACCGGAGAAGGTGGAGCTGTTATTTAAATGTTTCAAATATTAAAACAACAGTTTTTGCCTGTAAAAATAGGCATAAAAAAGAATAAAAGGTACAATTAATCATAATAACGAGCGTTTTTTAATTTTTGTTCTGTTTGTTTGAGGTAAATTTCAAAACGGCTGGACAAATTTTAACGGGATTTTCACTGAAAGATAGCTGTTTTGTGGGGTAATTTAATTTACTTTAAAATATTTTCTCAAGAACGGAACCTACGTGGGTAAAACCGCATTGCAAAGCGAAACGAAGAATAATAAAGTTTGTGCTTAATATACACAGACCACACAATTAGCCACGGTATAAGTCCAGTATGTGTTCATCTAGCATGTGATTTCGAAGAAGGTTTGAATTTCCATTTATTTGGCAGCATGGAGATATACTAACGTGTCTATATCTCAGACGGAGGAGTGTCTGGTGCCGTCTCCTAGTAATTAATCTGAGAACTTAGACACGTATGCATCCTGAATGGATTCCAGTTTAGTGGTATGAAACATGCCAGTCAATACTAGGGCTTTCTTAACAACCAATTTTAATCAATTTCAAAGTCAATTAATATTTAACTCTGTCACAAGAAACACGTGTTCTT
Source organism: Heortia vitessoides (assembly GCA_020976665.1). Lineage (NCBI taxonomy): Eukaryota > Metazoa > Arthropoda > Insecta > Lepidoptera > Crambidae > Heortia > Heortia vitessoides. The sequence continues at coordinate 8,822,921 of JACJUM010003129.1, forward strand.
GTAGAATGTGTAAAATCATAGTTAAATGTAGTTGCAGAAAGTGACCAAGGCTTAACCCATAAGGCATATTGGCTTGGTGACAATCGCGGAGCGTAGCTTCGCGACGGGGATACTGCTGCCCATTCCCGCCCTTTTGACTTTTAGCTACACTTTTCAGGCGGATTTACCGCCATATATTGATTCCGGTTGCTTTTTACGACAGCTAGTTTTTACGACAAGGAGGTTATATTTTACTCTACAGGTACTCTACGGCAATTGATTTTATCTTTACTCAAATCGAGATACTTAAGAGGAAAATGTTATGCGACTAATCAGTAACAAGTTAGATGTAAAAATATACGTAATAACTATATAATTTTAAATGTATGACGGTATATCAAATACAGCAGAGTGTCAAGTGAAGCCTTCAGATTAAATTAGTCTCAGGACCCGGTGGCGTTTGCTCATAGGTTGACCGCAACTTAGCGACACGCGACATAGATAGCCACTGGAGCTTTCCAATTGACCTCGCTGGGCGTCGAGTCAGCCCAGTTTCCTAACGACAGTTCTCAAAACTGGTACTCAGGTCAAATTGTATTTTAATCCATAGTAGATTTTCTGTATTTGAGTGTCTGAGACAAGTAATATCTATTTTTATATATTAAATTATATATGCAATCGAAATTTCTTGAAATCCCTAAGTTTGACTTTGACGGTTTTAACTTTGAATAGGCCTTAAAAACTTTTACTAACTACGAGTTTTCACACTAATAGTTTTCACACTAATTTTAAAACATCGAAAAGTGTAGCTGTTTTTAAACTTCTTTTTTTAATAACAGCTAAAACTAGAAAATCTAAGTTTCTTAACATCACTTAAACGCCTCCTCGGATCTCAAGGTTCAACCTTCTTGTGAGTTGTTCTAGTAGATACAAATTCGGTACTATGCACTTTTGAACTGCCTTATCATAGAAGATAAAATTAAGAACTCTTCAGAGATGACGTTAGTAAGATCAAAACGTCATTCGTCAAATTGTGAATGAAAATTAATTGCGTGCTTGATATTCAATTATTATTTAAGATGTATTTTTAGTTAATCTAACCATTGCGATCTTCGCCTATAATTGTAATAATATTAAGCATAAACAAAAGTTGCCTAAAACTATGTTTTTTTGTTAATGGATTATGTTAATAATTTTAGTTAGTATGTTATATAAAACGGTCTCTTAAACATAACATCAGATCTACCAGAAAGCGACAGTAGACAGTGCGACTAATTCCAACAACATAATAAGAGGGGAAAAAAATGACAAAATAATTAATAATACATATTAATAATACAATAAGACATTTTTACTATTTTGAACATGAAGCGGTCGGAAACAGTTTCCAAAGTCCATGACAACTCCACTCTTTAATCAGATCAGGATAAAGGATTTCCTAAACTATGAGTCTTTCAAAACTTGCTTGATATTATCTTGAATTGGCTTTTTCGCGTAGGAAGATGCGCTTACAATTTTCCAAAATTGTGAAGAGGGGACCGTGCAAATAAAAAAAATGTTCAGAGTAATTAAACTCTATTGGTGAGCTTTATTAAACTCAAATAGATTAATATTTGAATCCTAATTTCAGCAATATGTTTATAAATGGTTAATTTGACTTAAAGCATGTCTAAGTTCGAAGCGTCACGTAATTAAGCACAAAATATTACATAGTAGATTGGAGTAATTCAGAACTGTAATGCGTTTAAACAAGTGTAAAGTTTTTTGCTTCAATATACGTGCATACGAAATATGTTAAACATTATATTTCACAGTTGCTGCACCGAATTTGTGAAATAACTAACCACGTATCCCCATTAAATTACTTCGCGAAATCAAAAGCGTATGTGCCTTGCAAGAGCATCAATGTAACATGCATGGATAGCTGCCGAGGATATCCCACTGGGGCCCACTGGGCATTCGCGCCAAATGTTATACCGCCTCTATTTGTGATTTGTGGATTAAAGTTTGAGTTTTAGGTCGGGGAAAACTCATTCAATTTAAATATGCGGTTATAAAAGTTTTTTGGCGGGCTTTTTTATTCGCTAGTTATTTTTAAATTAACATTGGTAGAGTTTGTAAATAAATTTTAAAACTAATCTAACTTAATTTAAACTCAATGCGGTTTTTGCTAGCCCATTATTATAAAATTGTCGCAACGAAAACACACACAAAATATAGCTCGATTAAAATTTTCTTTTAAATTAAATGCTTTTGCTTTGCTATTGTTCTCTTGTAGTCCAATTCTAATATTTATAATTAAATAAATATATGACAATTCCTTATTATTATATTGCCTTAATTTTAAAAACTAAAATTTACAGAAATTTCTAGCAACATACAAAAAATCTTTTTTTAGCACCTAGCTTATCTAAACATCCTAGCTAGATTCGACTTAATATATGTAATCCTTTTTAAAAAGCTTTTCTTTATTGCCAAACCTGATAGACAAATTTGGGTAGGTATTAAGGACATCGTGAATGCTTGTCCCAATAGTTTTTTTTTTATTATTTCTGAATATCTAAAATTATACACTTTGGGAAACATTTGTAATCTTCGAGAATCGGATGCTTGTCTTATGTCCTTGGTGTTATAATGAATATGGTTTCAAATGAGAGACGGGTGATTTGCAGGAGAATTTAAGAGAAGATGATTATGTGGAATATGGCTCATTTAAGAGTTGTGAATTATTACACTGAAGGAGAGATCTGGGATGTACAAGCAGGTTTTAAAAAGGGAATGGGGTCTTTTCCCTGTGCTGCACAGCCGAAAAGTGCCTTGCGAAAGGTCAAAAGGTCTATTGCGCTTTTATTGACTTGAAAAAGGCTTATGATGGGGTTATGCGAAAGGAGTTGTAGAAGATCATGTCTGTATATGGGGTGAATGCTTGCGTTGGATTAAACGGTGCCTACACTAAATGGTTTGACATCCATAGAGTCGTCAGACAGGGATGTGTAGAATCGCCTTGGTTATTTAACTTATTTAAAGATAATTTTCTTTCGGATTCGCTAACCAGTAAATGTTACTTCTTTACGCTGATGAACAAGTAGTATTAGCATCGTCAGCTGAAGAGTTGCAAGAGATAGTAACAATTTTGCAAGACTCCTTTAAAAGACGAAAGTGATGGTGATTAAATATATAAAAAAGAAACAGTGACCACCTCTAACTCAAAATTTAATATCGCTTCTCAAAGGTTAATTAATATATCGTGTTACTTTGTTTGTGCATTTTTATGAGTTAAGTATTACCTGTTTTTATTTGTTTTGCCAGAAATCTACTTTCTCTGATTGAAAAAAGAACATCCTTATTTGTGATCTTGTAAAATTTTAATAAAACGCTGGCCTTATCCTAAAAATTTTTATGTAAATAATATCACAGAACTCTATAATTGATTTTAAAATTCTTTGACTGTTCTATTATAATAAACTTTAACTATTCTCAAAGAATGTTACTGTTTATATATAAACGTGACGCTATGAAATAGACAGTCCTTATAATTCTGGTAACACAAAGTATAGACATTAAACTGGTCGGCGAAGTTAGCGGTAAATGCACTCCGGAAAGACGGAAATTTAGTAAACGCCGTCCTCTGGGAGTGACCGATCCAAATGATAATTGCGGTAAATTACCTTTTACATCCTTACCTTATATAAGTTGAAGACTGACGCTGCCTTTACGTGATGTTTTCGGTTTAACAAATATATTGCACTGATAAATATTTTCATGAATATTTATTCATACAATCTATTTTTAGTTTTGAGTCACTAAGTTCAGAAGCAATCGAGAATTTTGACTGACATTTGAATTCTTTATCCGACAGTAAGATGATCAGGCAGATTATAATATATAGTATAAGATTATTTGAACTATATAACAGAAATAGTTTTAATTTTCTGTTGTGAACAACTTGTAATAAAACAAAAGAGCTAGAATGAGAAAGGTATCATGTGTAATATATAGATATATACTATAAATATATTAAATTCATAAAAATTGCCATGACACACATTACTGTTTTCATGATATGTTGACATACGTAAATTAAGTTTACAATATTGATGTAAAGCAAGTGATGAAAAATGAACTAAAATAATAACAATAAATATATTTAAAAACAGTTATATGTGTATTTCCATTGAACTATGAAGCCTACGTTTGTTAAAAACTGTGCGACAGGTCTCAGACTTCTTAAACTACTGATATAGTACAATTTTATAAATAGGTAAAACAATAACCATACAATAACAGTATGTAAGTAATAAATATAATCGTAGATTTATTTATTTATAAATTTTCTTTAATATTATATATGTTAATATTAATGTGCGAGAGTATCCTTATGGATGTGTGTATATGAGTATGAGTGTGTGTGTGTGTGCTAGTGTGTTGGTGAGTGTGAGTGTGTGTGTGAATTATGTAAGAGTGTGTGCATAAGTATTATTATTGTACTATTTAATTATTTATATCAGTTATGTAATTAATTTTGTAATCATCAGGATCAGTACCATCTGCACCATCAGACCTACCATAAATCCATGTCTGAGATCTATCTATATACTGCCGTAAATGAAGTGTAAACCTATTATTGTACTTTGGGACAACTCCTCATATCTACCCATCATATATGCCTGACTAAACCGACCCAATCTGTTAGGATAATGCACAATGCAGGGTCACTCGATATCTTATGGGATGGGTGTTAAATAAATAAGGGTGGCGGTGAACTAGGTGGGCGAACCGGGCCGGAGTAAACATTGTTACCGGCGTCCAATTAGCACGGTGCCGCTAAATTGTAAATCCTAAAGCGGTTTCCGTATTTCACGTGCACGTTCAGAAATTTCGGCAAAAACGTACACACGTTTGGTGATGTGACGTTTTGGAACCCATTATTTAGGCGGATTAAAAGAAGGTTTAAAAATCACGTTAGTGCTAAATGCTTCGTTTCATTCGATTTTAATGTTTATTTCTAACTACAAATTAAATATTTATTTAGCCTTTAGAATATCACTAACCACTGTTAATTTCTAGATATAACTACAAATATCAAGTTTATTATTGTAAATTACAAAATGAACTAATAATGATGATGATAAACATGAATTAATAATAATTATTATATGAATTACTGTTACCGTTACTAGCTTCTTCCATGATCATTTAACCCAAATATTTGTTGAAATTTGGGTAGGACTAACTACCTAAATTTCTAATATTCCTTCAAACACCTATCCTCATTTTCCCTTTCCACTAATCTAAGTTCTGTCGTGTCGAATGATACGTGGCTGGAGGAGGAGTTCAGTAGTTAGCGATCATTTACCCTAGGGTTTGGCGCCCCAAAAGCGTTATTAGTCTTATCCTGGCATGCAGGGCTCTGCTAGGATGGATTTTAACAATTCTCTTGTTTCTTGTGGGATGTTATTGGTTCAAAATATGACCAAATCCAAAAATTATAGCGACGAGGTTTGCAACCCGTCACATCCCAACGTGGTGCGAAAAGTGGGTTGCGGAAAGCCGCTTTGCTACGTTGAACATGAGAGGATAAATGGACAGTAAGACACAGGAAGTATGTGAGATGAAGGATGAAAGGAAGGTTGAGGATTTTATGTGTAAGTAAGACGAAGCAAAAGTGTTGCGGAACCATCAAACACCAGTAATACGTAGCATATTGGTGGGACTACTATTGACCTACAGAGGCTGCAAAGGTGAAGGTGTGTGTTTCTGTCTGAACGAATTATAGAATATACAGAAAACTTTGAATGTGTAACACCAAAATATCTCTGGATTAGGTTTAAAGTGGAAATGACCCAGCTTTTTGCGATGGGAGTGTAGTTGACCCACTTTAGACAGATTAAATTGAAACTTTGTACATATGTCAAGAATCGGTGCCAATAGAATATTTCGATAGGATTATTTCTTTATCCTGATCAAGTTCCTTAGGACAAAACAAATAAATTTCTCTGTGTTAGAGCAAGTGAGACAACTCTACTCAAGCTCAAGTTCTGATGAGTAATTAAGTTGAAAATTAGTTTAAGTACTCATCAGTACTAAATTTAATTTAGTTCATATTGTTCAACAATAAATGTAAATAAAAAGAGAAAAATAAGCTATAGTTTAAAATAACTAAAAAACACGCATTTACAATACAACAAACTGAAAAGGAAAAGAATATTTTTTATAAAAAAGGGAAAATAATGATGAACAAAAAATACTCGTAGCATTGTGAACAAAGCGTGGGGTGCGTTATGTCATGTTTTGCGTAGACCAAGCAACCGATTTTTTTAGAATAATGCTGGTATTTTTTATTAATTATTATTTTTCATAGGAAGATCCATATGTATAGTATGTATGTAAGTGGTGAAGAGAGATAATATAAACAGAACTATAGACTTTGTGGTAGTAGATGACGTGTTCAAAGGGAACGTTGTGGGTGGACACAAGGGTATATCGCGGGGTAGGTTGACACTGACCAATTTTATAGTGCTCAGTTGTTTGAGATGTTTGACAGCTGAGTAATACGTGGTGTGATCAAGAAGTTCAAAATGCAGTGTGTGAGAAGAAAAGGTCCAGGCTGGACTGGTTTATCAGCGAAGGCTAAGCGTAGATTATAAATTATTGGTCATGTAAGCGAGAAAAAGACACATAGAGCTAGAAAGTATCGTGTGAAAAAAATGATAGCGCAAAAGAACATTACTTCTTTTTTTTGCGCTGAAAAAAATAATTTAACAGAAGATTATCTAATAACTTAAGAGATTATATTAGCTTAGCGTTATTAGAGACTACAAGGGGAGATTATAGAAGGTTTTTTTTTTTTGGACGAACCTAGTGCTGGACTACTCAGACGTCAATTCCAGCGCCACCAAAAAAGAGGGCGGGGCCTCTCATAGATGAGAGGACCGATGCTCGTAATAATCCTGCGTGCCCCGCGGCCGCGACCGCGCGTTTAGCGCGAATGGCTCGCGAGATTTGAGCGGGACCGACGGCGTGATCGAGGGCGCCTCTAGAGGCTCGACCTAGGCTCGGTCGCCGTCGTTGGGGTTGAATTTACTATGAATGAATTAAATTAAAACAAAAGAAGACGGACAGATTGAGCCCGACAGCCCTAGGGCTGTCGTTTATCGCTCGTAGGGACAGGGACTTTACGCGTTCGCCGGCGAACGCGGTGTACTGCTCTGTTGTACGAGTGCATGTGGAGTGTCAGTGGTTGAGTTGTGCCAGTGAGAGGGCGAGAAAGGGCTGCGAGTTTCGCGGTTATTTTGTCGGGAGGGTCGTCTAAGGCGTGACGCGGTCTACGAGATCGGACGTGGACGTTTTTCCTAGCGACGTATTTCGCGGACTTTGAAATTAAGGGGTTAGAGTGATTTGAGGCCCCGTCGAAGAAGCGGCGCGTTGCTTCTTTCATGAACTCGCGAATTGTGGGAAGATCGAGATCGTGATGAAGGCTCACGTTACGGACGTAATTATAGAAGGTGATGAGCGAACACTTAAACAATGAAAGGAGTGTTTTTAAAGTCTAAAAGAAAAGACGCAGAGAATGACGAAACAATACAAAGGAGAGAAGTAATAAATGAAAGCAGTGAAAGTGAGATAAGCATAGTAGTATTAGATTTTGAGAGCATTAAAAAGTACGAAAGCTGGAAAAGCTGAAGGGTATGATAGAGTGACTGTCATAATACTAAAAACTAAAGGAGTCAGTCAGCTGTACCACCTTTTCAACCTATGCAAGTATAGGAAATTGTCAAACGATTGTTGCAAAGCAGTTATTATCTCTCTGTACAAAAGATATGAGTCTCAGCAAGACAGCAAAATTTCTGCGGCATTAGCAAATTGTATGTAAACGTGTTAAAAAGAAGGGTTATATATCATACAGAAGGAAAGATCTGGGATGTTATATACGCGGATATTAGAAAAGGTATGGGTTCCAAGACCAATTTTTTTCTGTGCACTGTATAGCCATAAAGTGCCTTGCCAAATGGTTGCGCTTTTAAAGACTTTGAAAAGGCTTATGATTAGGTTGTACCCAAAGAGTTGTGGAAGAATATGTCGATGGAGTGAGTCGCTGTCTGATTGCAGCATTTCAATCTCTGTACAAGGATTGTGCTGCTTGCGTTAGAATTAACGGTACTTTTAAATATACAGTAGATATTAAAAATGTTTATATTTATCTTTTTGCTTGTCAAAAATACAATTATCATTTGGCGGTTTTAAAAGTGGGATTATCTATCATTACGCAACAGAAAATGAAAGACAAACCTGTGTTTATCTATACCATACAACATAGATATAAGAATAAAAATTAAACTAAATCTATGAAAAAAGAAAATTATTCAGACAAATAAAAGTAATTAATATCGTAACAACTAGGTACAATAAAGATTTTGGAGATATTAGAAGTAATAATAATGCGTACGTCTCGTTTGAGTGCCAGTTCAATCGATAGAAATATTCGTTTAAATTGAATAAAAGGCATAAAGTTGAAGTTATATGATGCAAAATCTGTAATATGTTTAATAAAACTGTATTAATAAAAACCGCATGGCACTATTAACTAATGAGTTCTGATTGCAGTTACTGTGTTTCTGTATCTTTTATAGGTGCTAGTTTATTGCATATAGCATTGGTTTAAAACAAGTGACAATATCTCTAAATTACAAGATTGGCAACGTGCTGGTGATATAGCTTTGTGATATAACGAGCGTCTATAGGCTGCGGTTATGCTTACTATCACGGTATTGTAGGCTGGTTTGTCCATCTGATGTAAAAAAATATATAAAAAAAAGGAAACAAAAATTTAATTGTCATGGACATTTACAGTATTATATAAAACCATACAATATTGGGACTATGTTGCCTGTTGTAAATACTTTTGGAATTTGTTCCTTCACGACAAAGTTTTGTAGCAGTATCCTTAAGATGCAAACATATTTACTACGATGTGTCTCTTGTGTTTCTCTCTGTATGACTAATGATGCGAAACGTACAATGGGACTATTCACTACCTGTACACCGTACACCCTTGTTTATAAAACTTATGCGGTAATACGATATAGCATATTTAAGAGATTGTTTACCTCATTATATTTTATCAAATTTACTATATGTTTATGCAGAATGAATAGTAGTATTTTACACGAATACACAATATGACGTCATCATACCAGCTATTGAAAGTCCAATGCTGGACATAGACCTGGAGGTGTTTTGCCCATAACTGCTGCGTTGGGCAAACGTGTTGGCAATTGCAGAGTCCATCTTTTCGTCACAATATGACGTATATGTACATAAAATGATAGTCCTTCTACGTAATTATAATAATAGATCTGTGAGATACGTTCATTAAAAAGAAATGTTAAAAAGCGCGCGTTTTGTATGTATGAGACACAAACATACGACTAACTCAGCCGTAGACAATTGGTCCTATCGGAAAACTCTTTGGAAGGCATATTTCCGGTACTGGACGTCTTAAGCCCGATATGATGATGACTGATACAGGAGGAAGTACGGAATTGCATTTTCTATATAATTGGGGACAAATGAGCTAACGAGTTACCTAATGTCAAGGCTAAGGCATCGCTCATAGCCTCCTGCCGTAGCAAAGGAATCACAGGCGCATTTTCGGCGTTTAGGGAATAGATTTTGCTTTTGAAGGTTGAAGTTGTAGCGATCTGGGAATACCCACACAGTGAGTTTATTCCATAGATCAGCGGCCCGTAGGAGGAAATGGCGCTGAAATCGCACAGTGGTTGACCGCCATCCAATCAGGTGGTGGGGATGTTATAACAGTTAGTACAGTTCAGTAGGCAGCAAATCAAATCACGCCTAGTTTTATGGAACATCGCAACATCTCTGCGTAATGCCAGTGGTTAAAGCCGACCTCTCAAAATCTCGTCCCCGTAATTTCAAACAGGTCTATGTTGAATAAGGTCAAATGGAAAAAAAGTTGATTCCGGGGTGTACCAGGTCAGATGTGGTAGCAGTACTCCATATGGAGCCTGACCTGTGCCTTGTAAAGGTTCGGCCGGTGGGTTTGGCATGAAATACTGCGCCGCTCTGTGAGCACACCCAGTTGCTTGGAAGCTAGTTAAGCTTTTCCCCCAGATGACCTCTAAATTGGACATCATTTGAAATGCCGACACTAAGGATTTCTATGGTCGGACTGCTATCAAGGCAAGTTTTAGCAAAAAAGTGTACTTAATTTTAAGTTTAAATAAAACTATTTATGAGCCATACCCTTTGCTTTCAAACTTTTGTAAAATATTATGACACTCAGGTTCAAAATTTAATGATACCTATGTGCCCTTAAAAGACGTACTAGCATATTTCAAGTACTTAAATATTATAATAATAATAATTAATTTATTTTTTCCACATTAAACAAACTGAAAACTATGACATAAATTATTGTTAAAAAGTTTCTTCTAATCCATTGTGGAAGGCTAGTGCCCATACTAAGCTCAAAGCCTGTCTTTCTGGCCACCAGGTCTCCACTCATCATGAACATTAATCGAATACAATTGTGTACGTGACATAGCAAGAGTAGCCTTTCGATTGTGGTTAAATTTCAATAGATATTGCTTATATCCGTTATTAAACAATTTAATTTCAATTCAGTAAATTAAGATTTAACCTGACAACATGGAAATTGTTTTTCAAAGCTTATAAACAATCTAATAAATCAATATTGAGTTACACGATCTGTTTACAATATCAAAAATATGTTACAGCGTAAATACTTTGTTGATATTATAATAGACTTAATGTGCGTGCCTCGTTTCAACGTAATCTGTTTTATGTGTTTATTTCTGACTGAGCAAAGTCAAATAAATTTTAAACGTGATATGTGGTGTGTGTGCCCGTAATTCGAACCCAACATTGTTACTCGTATCCAATTACGGTGCTCGGCGTCCTCTGTTTCGATCCGGACGGAGGGCGTGACGTTGGATGCGCGTGGCGCGTTTACAGCCTTACTGCATTAAATTTCGCTACCTGTCTATAATGCAACGGAAGGATTTAGAATAGTTGTTGGCAGCATTCACGTCTGATATTGTTTTTCTTCGGTCCAGATTTTGAATTGTAATATGGTTTGCGTTATTCTTTGTGATGCCTCCTCCTCCTCTTTGGGATGCTCCTATGGTAATCCTATATGTTATAGGTAATTTATCATCTTGAAACTACTCGTAATAACGGCTTTCAAACGGGGTTAATTTAATTTTGTGTTTTTTTTTTGCTCTAAATTTCGGTTTAAGGCAGTCGTCCTCAAGATTGACAGAAGATAAATTTTATTTTGAATAAGAAATGCGTAAAAGTTAGAAAATATTATAATTCATATGTGCCGTGAGGTACCGCCAGAGTAGAATCTCTCCTGTACCAGGTGTCGTGAGAGGCGACTAAGATTCCAGAACTGACAGATGACTGTATATCCATCTGAAACAATGCAGCTCAAATGCACAGGGCGGGGATCCAGTGCAGTAGTGGACTTTCAATAGCTGGTATGATGATAATGATAATTCATTATCATCATCATAGAAGCTATAAAACGTCTACTTTTGAACTTAGGCCTAACCCGCGAAGGGGGGAATTCACCCACAATTATTGCTTTAGGGAAGCATGGTTACAATCGAAACGCGTAGCTCCACGACAGGTATGTTGCTGTTTATCCCACCCTTTTAAATTTAAGCTACAGTATTTTGGGGGGTTTTACCGCAACCTGTCGGTACCCCAATCGCCTCTTACCTGAGGCAGACACCGAGTAGTAAAGATAATAGAAGCTCTGCTCTGCTCTCTAGATACCCTATGGCCCTGTCAGTATTCGAGGTAATAGTAATACAAAACACATGACAAGGTCTAAAAGTGGGTGTTCAAATAATTTTAATTCATTTAATTTTTATTATTACGATCCGAATGCACGAATCTTTTTTAATTATAATTTAATTTGAGCCCGGCCTTTTTTTTAAACTACAACCTGATTTTTTGTCAAAATTAATTCAAAAAGTGATGTGTACCATGAGTGCCTGTAATATAGACGCAACCACTGTTACCCGTATCCAATTATCGGCGTCGTCGTCCTCAGTTTCGAGCCTGACGCACCGCGCGACGTAGGACGCGCGTGGCGAGCGTATCGCCATACTGCACACCAATTCGATACCTGTCAATATACCACATTGGCAATATCCGAGGCTACAGTGTGCCAGGACGACAATTGTCACGTCGTATTGGCATTCAATTAAGTCAGGATCTAGATTGTGAATTCCAATGTGGTCTATTATAATACTGCGTATGATTTAATCCAATTTATCTTAACGGTTGTGAAAAAAATCATCATGGCGGAGTAAATTTGTGACACTGTATTCAGAACGTATTAAATTAGATTTAAGAAATTTTACAATTGCCTACTAATGATACTATTTTTTTTTTTGTATCTTGTTTGGAAACCGATAACTGCCAATATTATTATTATAATTACGAAAAGATCTTATTAACATGAAGAATAATAATGCTGTTGGTTTTCTACAGAAATAAATAAATAAACTTATGTACGAAGATCGTAATCGATTCAGTTTAGTTTAAGTGACAATTTAACAGATCAAAAAACGGCAGAGATAGCGTTTTTTAATCCTGACATACCGTCAATCTGCGGTGTGAGCCGTGTGACGCGTTTTCCTTTTTTAGCGTTAGTTGTATATGTTCCGTATATCTCTATATTGGCGGGCGGGCGAGACCATTGTCACTTCATATCGGTATTCAATTAGGTCGGGTCTAAATTGTAAATCCGGCGCGGTCTGTTGTCACGCTGCTACATATTTAACAGGTCTTAATTGAAGTTCAATATTTGGAACATGAGATTGTACATTATACTTCCTATTTAATTTTTTGCCAAGGCTGAAGTTAAAGGGCATCGAAATAGTATTTACAAAATTGCTTAAAATGAATGTAATTCAATAAATGAAGTTCACTGAATGAATTTATTTTATTTCTAGTTTTATTTATTTTTAATTATTGAAAAAATTTGCTGCAATACAACTGAAGTGTCTTCAAATATGCAAATGGTTTATTTGGAAATAATAACTACGATAATAACACTGGATGTATAGTCAATTGCGTTGGTATATTACTTTTACCTATTTTACCGCCAAATAGCAGTAATCGCATTCCTGTGTTCCGGTTTGAAAGATGAAAGTGGCAATGAGATTTATGTGACTGATTAATGTGATACAGTATATTCCGTTCACAAGGTTAGCGACACGTTAGTGATATTTATGTGACGTGTGTCTATAGGCTGCGGTCACGTTCACCATCAAGCAGACTGATTATTTGCTGACTTTATAATATAATATAATGCCATTATATTACATTATGAAGTCAATGTTGTTACAATGAAATTAATGAATTTCAGATTATATTCTTATTTTTGTGTGGGGTCGTTATTTTTACTAAAGTGATATCAATATCTGATGTATCTAAATGTTGAAAAAACTACGTTTTAAAATTGACAAAAAGTTAATATTATATGTTTAGTAGTTACATCAATTGCATATTTTTAAGGTAGTGAGAGAGAGAGATCAATCATAATAAGTGGTATATAAAATGACGAAGTATTTTTGTCGTTAAATATAGATATAAGTACAAACTTAATAGTTGATTTCATTATCTAAATATAAAATATTATAGACTCTAGACAATTATATTTCATCTATATAAGCTACAAACTGATCGACCAAAACTCAAGCAAAACCAATGTGGAAATACTAGTATCAGTAGTACGTTATCCAATTCTCTACACGCATGCATCCTAACGGACTGCTGACAAACTGTCGATGCAATTATACACTCACTTTTCAAATTTAGAGTAACCTATAAATAAAACGTGGTGAAGTATCACATCTTTCAACATTACATTAGTACATTTCACACAGTAAAATTTTACACCCTTCTTGGATTTTAGCTATTCAGGGTTTTAAAAGATTTTTTGAGTATGTTGCTTTTTGATTGATATACATTTTTATGATTGTCGTATCACTAACTGAGGCCAGTGGTTGCAAAATGCCAGTACTTGTTTGTGGGAGTAACTATATTTTTGGTCTCACTAAAATAAAACACATAACATAAAACAACTAGTTTTCCATATATAAGTATAGAATTAGCCGTCGTGTACCTACCAGATATCAGAAGTGGTGACTGAGATACCAGACCCGACAAATGGCGACAAATCCATCCAAACCAGAGTAGCTCAAATGCACAGGGCAGGAATAAGCAGCAGCATCCCCGTTGAGAAAACTGCGTTCTGTGATTGCCAACGTGTGTTGGCAATCACAGGCACAGGCACAGTAAGAAATATTTCTTTTGTAATTTAATAATTGTCGCCCATCGCGGCAATTATGGGCAAAATTACCTCCTTTCTTGGGGAGGCCTATGTCCAGCAGTTGATTTTCAATGGCTGATACAATGATGATGATGAAGAACAGAATGTATCACACCTGGTCCCTGGTCTATCGAGTAAACGAAGTCATTGCAGTGGGACTACCGATTTATGATAATAGTAATATTGAAGCGAATTATATTATTTTATATTAATTTTTTTTAAATACATAATACATACATGGTATGATTATGGTGGGTTCGAACCCACGACCGGACTTTGCCCGTCTGATAGTGTTAATAAATGTTCCTCCGTAACTTCCACGCTGCAATAGATATTCGTTCAGCACTCTACCGCACACGCACATTAATCTAGATCTTAATTTTCCTGTGCTCAGACATATTAAAGCTTACAATATCATTGTAATAAAATTAGACCCTCAAATACAAATTAGTACTAAAGAGAACAACGGATAACGAAATAAATATTGTAAAACTGAACTAAGTGACAATTAATATGATTTTCACGTAGCTTGCAGGAAGTACGAGTAGACAATATGGTGCTAGTGAAAATCATACCCTAAAGCTAGTTGTTGCCCTGAGGGATGTGCCAGATAAGTATAGGGTGCCCAAGCTGTACAAATATAAAATCTAGTCCTTTTTGCGAGTCTGCTCATAGTTCTAGTCAATGACTCATCTATTTCATTTTTGTTTCATCATGATTGTTTCATCATCATATCAGCCTTATAAAAACCACTGTCAGACATAGGCCCATACATACGTGCTGGGCAGACGTGCTGACAATGGCACATCACAATTTGGCGACAAAGATGCTGCTGCTCATTTCTACCTTAGTCGCTTCTTACTACATCTGGTACAGGTGTACTATTTTACTCCGGTATCCTACAGCTTTTTGATAAATGATATTATTTAATTAAGTTGACCTAAATGAAGAAATTGTTTTATAAAATATATTGTTTAATTACAGATAATTCTTAGATGTCACATACATATTTGGTTTATTTTATATAAAAATATTTTCGTTCTCTTAATTATAAAGCATTTGTAATCAATCTATAGTAAGTGAAAATATCTTAATACATTTATATATTTTTTAAAAGTCGGTACCTAAAAGTACCCTTTTAATCCACTAGTTATTTCTAACTAATGAACGGTATAATACCGAGTTTCATAATATTAATACAGGGTTCGACAGGAATAAAGGAGATTTTAAATGTCCATTTCATTGCTTTATGGTTTACTAACTTAAAGAAAATTTTCTGTTCCTCCTCCCTGTCCTACGGTAAAAAAAAACTTTTGACTATCAGGAAGAGGGCAGAAAAAATATTACATCTATCAATAGTGAAAAGCAAAAATAAAATTTTGAAGTATTTTCTTAATTGAAGAAAATATTTTTGTAATCACGTATTTTCTTGCTACTCTCAAGATTTTTTGGCACCGAATCCAGGTTTCCAAATAAAATCTCGGTTCTTTGTAAAATACCACGTCAGCGTAGACTCCATTATCTGACTATCAGCTATACAGATTAGCGATTTCTAGCCCGCCAACCTCTATCAAAATATAGTTTTTTAGTAATCGGATTTAATTCAGATGCACGCACAAGCATTAGTATTATTAGATTCACCATGAGGTACCGGCAGAGTACCAATAGCAATTTCTCTTGTACTAGTTCTTATGAGAGGTGACTGGGGTACCTGGAACCGACAGATGGTGGCATATACATCCAAAATTACGAAGTTCAAATGATACAAGGCAGGGATGGTCCGCAGCATTTCCATAGCTGCGCTCTGCGATTGCCACAACGCCTGGCCAGTGCGGCAATTGTGGTGGTTTGATATGATGGTGGTGGTGTAAATGTATATTTATATATAAGACAATTAATTGTAAATTAATCTGAGAAGTAAAATAAAACTCCAATTTGTTTCTCTGTAAATAAAGATAGTATTTTATTTAAGTATATCGAGTAGATATTACACAAGCATATAATATTTACACAGCTAACCAAAAATCTTACCTGTAAATAAAGAAACGACAATTAAAGTTTATAATTATCACCTCTCGATTTATACAACTTAATATTAATTTAACTAAACTAAATGAAAATTATAATAACATTTTATGAACAGAACATATTTGTCTTTGACAACGACAGCTCGATTGACATATATATATATATATATATATATATATATATATTAAACAATAATTTCCTTTATAATCTGCTTACTATATATACATCCAAAACGTCTTACATGATTTATTGGCGTAAAATAAAAGTATTCCTGATTTTGTGTTACTAACAAAAAATTATGAACTGATTAATAGATCCAAATTCAGAGAAATACCTGCAGATAAACATTGATGACAAAAAAATGTGGACACCGCACATTAACCATGTGTAAAATCATACTTAAGCTACGTTATCGAGATTTAGGTCTTAGCTGCACCTTAATTCATTGCAAAGATCTCAAAACAAAGTTATTATAGTTAGTATAACTAAAATATTTAATCTATCTCAATTATACAAATACAATACATGCATTTTAGTAAAAAAAATTGTTACAGTTATCAGCGCCTAGAACACACTATGAAATGAATAATTTAATAAGCTACCTCATACCTTAAAAAGAGTGTGAAAACATAAATATACTCAAAACTAAGCTCAAATTGTGCTTAGAGTCGAGTACCAGCTAATTGGATATTTTATATTTGAACTACGATAATATCTTAATGAAAATGAAATGTTATTTCATATGAGAATAAAGATATTTAAGCATACTCGTATTATACTAATAATTATTCTCCTGATTTTCCTGATAAATAATTTTGATTGGTCATGTCAAGTTTGGATTTAACCACTTAGGTTCAACAACTTGGGTTATTCATGCATTTAATGGAGCCACTACACTATAATGTATGCAATTTACAACAGGTAGACCTCATAAAAATATCATCTGCGCTGGTACATAACTCTATGCTTTTCAACAAACAATTAGCAGTATTGGTATTGCTGTGTTCCAGTTTGAAGAGTGAGAGAGGCAGTTCAATTATGGGTAATATCACTTATCTTAAAATCATAAGGCTGGCAACGCTTGTGATATCCTTGTAAGAATATAAGCGGTAACGCTTAGGCAGACAGTATGATTATTTGTCAAACTGGTGTAATAAAATAAATTTGACGACTATAAGTTCGATTACCAAGAAGTGGTATGGTTAGCAATGAAAATTAGTTATATTCTACTTCAATCCCTAGTCATTTTAGCAGACAAACTTCAAGTATGCTTTTATCATATCAGCCATACAAAATCCACTATTGGACATAGGCCTCCCCAAAATAGGGGGATTATTGCCCTTAATTGCCGCGCTAGGCAGGCGTGGTGGCAATCGCAGAGCACAGCTTCGCGACCAGGATGCTGCTGCCCATCCCCACCCTATAATATTTAAGCAGCGCCTATTGCTTAGTCCTAATCTCAGTCGCCTATTACGACACCTGGTATAGATGAAGGTACTGTTATACTTCACCGTTGCCTTCCGGCATTTGGATATGTAAAAGTAATAATTTTACAAATCCGAATGCGGTAAATTATTTCCACACAATTTCCTGATTGCCGCATGGTCGTCTTACATGAGATACGAATACGTAGTTAACTTACGGAACCGCTAACGAAGCTGCACTTGCCGGCTTACATTATATAGAGCTATGTATCTTTGTATGTTTATTTATCGAACACCGCAAATATAAAGCCTTCCACCAGACGCCGGTAACGTATTTGTTAACTTACATTCTAACCCCTCAACTTTTTGGGTAGCTGTAGTTTGTTAATAAAGAATAGTGCATAACAATCTAATAGACTTCAATTATAAAAATCTTATTTTACAAGTAAACTATTAAACCAGAAGTGTGCTAGAAATATAGACCTAGACTTAATAACGTAAACTGGTTTAATTTTTTAATGATTAAATTCATAAAGGGGCCTCAGACTCACCTGTTTCTACCAACAAATAGCAATGTTAGCATTATTGTGTTGCGGTTGGAATAGTGAGAGGGACAGTGAAAATATTGGGTAACAAGATATAATATCTTCAAGACACAAGAAACGCACTATTTATATCTTTAAACCGTGGCGGTGATTTTAAAACCGGGATTCATGCAAGACCGGTGTAAAAATAAAAGACCCAAAAAAAAGATATAATAAAGTGTGATTTGAATCTAAAGCTGTTTACATTGGAGAGCGTTTTCGCTCTTATAGTACACCATTTATAAAATAATTGTAAGTTCATAGGAGGTCGAGTCGATATAATGTCAACGTAAATAATAGAAATTTATTAAAAAGAAATATAAATAACAGCTCTTACAACTTATACTAAAAGAAAGCAAAAGGGCGTTTTAAGTAAGGTTCCAAATTGAATTTGATCAGTTTAGGAATGTCCATAAAGTCAATCTCAGTTAAAAAATCAAAATTAGTTTACGTAAAAATCTCCGATTTAAAAATTGAAATGCGTTCAGGGAGACAATAAACCGATTTATCTTCAGTTATGGCAGCAAACTACTTTATAATTAGTTTCTCACACGTTATTTATTGGCGGCTTTTGCAATCAATTTTAATAAAGTTTGAGGCCTATGTTTCTTTGACAGACTAATTCAACTCACCCTAGAACTCATATGTTTAACTCCAAAGGGATGTCAGGTTGCTATGTAGGTAGGTATGTCTTGTTCACGATTTTGCTCGCGTTGTGTGTATTAGAAACTGTGAGTTTCATCATCCCAAAAGAAATATTAGCCTTCTTTTATAAAAATCTTTAAAATCAGACCGGTATTGCAGGAGATACTCAACCCCGGCGGGTATTTTTACCCCATGTTATTTGCTTATAAGAATGGTTCACATATTATGAAACGCGTAAATATTATATGCAAAATAAAAATATGAAATGAAAACGTTAACCAGATATATAAAAGTAACACGTGTTCGTCCAAACACGAACCCACCCAGGTATTGTTTCGCTGCGACACGAACGAGACTTTTATACCGGGATTTATTTATGCAGATTTGGCCGCCGGCCTCGGTGTTCTATAGAGTTTACAATTTTCAAAACTCGACACCGAGATTATGATTGTGGCAATATGCTCCGGCTATGCATTGGAACTAGCTATCCTGGATAATCAGTATACATTTAGTAGGATAAGCGGCGGTGTCTACTATGCAACAGTAAATGATTACTGAAACATATACCTACCGGCCATTTAAATAAGTGAGGCTACTTATTTGATTGGACTGACGAGTATCCATATAATGACATTAGCGAAAATAATAATTTTGAAGCTTAATATTCCAGAAGTGTTGTATATTCGATATTTTGACAGATCTAAGTAACATTTCACCCACATTATTTTCGTAGAATATTACTTCTAGCGAATACTGAACGCATCGGTACGGCCAGCCTCACTCACTCATCCTATTTTACAAACGACTGCTAACTGTGCCAAACGACGGTCACTTGAGCTGAGGCTCTAGAGGCGCATCGAGTGATAGATCGAGATCATTAACGGCTTCAGCCCCACGGACCATGCGGGTGCGGGCGCGCTTAGCTTATCTACCGCTGCATGTATGTATTCACAATCGGGTTTAAGATAGTTCACCAGTGCCGGCTCTTCAATGGTGGCTGATAAGTTCCAGCCATCAAAACGCTTACTCGGTTAAGGATAAAACAAAATTGATTAAGGAGCGCAAGTGACAGCTACATTTACGTCCGAGTGCGTCCGCTTGGGCATGACCTAAGTAGCCACCGCACAATTTATATAAATATATCACGCTTTTGCCCCATCGGGGTTAGCAGAGATAATGGATCTCCACTTGTTACGATCTTGACAAACTTCTCTCGCTTCCCTTTATCGAATTAGTTATTTCACACTCGTTTATTCTTGGTACTTCTGATCTGGCCCTTCTTTAATACCTCTTGTACCTGGTTAAGATATGTTTGCCTAGACCATCTTATAGCAACTCTTCCATTCACTTTCGTTCTATATATTTGTGCAGTTATTCTACTTTTATCTATCCATTCTACTTATCCAAACCATCTTATATTCCTTTCTCTATCTTTGTCACAACGTTATCTTTTACAGCCTATAGATTTTTTATCACACAATTCTTTAATGTATCTCTAAAACTTACTACATCATACGCACAATTTAACGCTTTTATAAAGGCGTAGTTAAAAGTTGATAGCAACAGTCAGGTATTAGCTTTAACAAAAATATCTGTTTGCTATTACTAACAATAATAAAAAAAATATTTGCTAATCGTTACTATAACAAAAAAATCTGTTTGCTGGTGATACGGTAGATATCATTTGTTCGCGGCCCAGACGCGACTTTCATTCGATGAATTTGTTTATGCAAATTGGTTCGTCGCGCTACGTCGATTGCCCCTGTGAAATATCGTTTGTACTATGATTCCACTGATTCTATTTCAGTTCTAGCTGGTTTCCGTTTCAACCGCGTGAAATTCGGTTTGGAGTTTCCTTTTTTTTTAATATTTTCTAGCGACTTACGAATGAGTCCATCAACCGAAGTTCACTGAAATTGCTTCTGAAAAACTGTGTAATGCACTTATTAAAGATTTTTTATTTCTATCAATCATCAATTATTTGTATTTATTTACACAGTTTGATTACCTGGACCATTGACTACTTGTCCAAAGTCTGGGAGTGAGATTTATAACTATTTACTCTTCGTAAGTCGTCTCTACTCGTCCTCTGCAATCTGGCCGCTGAAAGGTGACTATACCGAAAAACACTCTTCTTAACTTTAGGCTGATCTGTTTTCTTCAAAAGACGGGGTAAGGTATCCCACCACGACAAGTAATAAAATAACTTACCTTCGTGACTTCTTGATAATAAAGAGAGCGTTTGCAACTCGTTTTCACACTCCACTTATTTACTTCTCTTATTCATTTGTGAATCATAATACTAATATAAATACGAACGTACGTTTATTGTTTCCAAGTTCACGGCTTTATCGAATAACTTAAAGCTAAGGAAATAAATCTACCGGTACCGTGTGGTACCGACACAGTAGAATAATACCTCTTTCTGTAATGCAGCAGCATCTCTATTATAAAAGGTGCGCTCTGCGATTGCCAACACGCTTACTGAGTCTAAAAATTATAGAAAAATCTTCCCCTTTCTTGGGAAGGTCTATATTTAGCAATGGATTTTCCATAGCTGATATGATGATTAAATCAATCTATACTCATATTAAGAAGCGGAAGAGATTGTTAGGTGGAATTTTAAAAAATGATTCAGTATTAGATAGCACATTGAAAAATCTATGGCTTTACATTATCATCAATAGTTCATGTTGCATGTTGCATGAAACATGTTGCGTAAAAGATTAATATCTAAAAACATATCAGGATTGTTTTCCTTCAAAAATAAAAATGTGCAATAGGGTGCGTTATTTTAAGGTTGGCTCACTTTAACTTTTATTCTTGTAATCAGATTTGTTCTAACAAAATGCATTTTTAGCGAAGTATTTTTAAATATTTTTTTTAAATTATAAACATACTATTAATTCTTATCGAGTTAAGCACAAACGCCAAAATATTTTCTATGAATATCTATATATTGCACTATCAAGGTCTGGATTTGCAGAAAATTAATATGTACTTCTACAGAAAAAAAAAGATTACCAATAAATTACAGAAGCATATGTTATAAAATTATCAGATTCGGTACTTTACCTATCGTTTTTAAGTTCTAACCTTACTGATAATAGCGTGATAAACCTAAAACAGATCCTTAACGTACTAAGACTTAAATACAAATATTTTTACTTTTAGGCGAATGAAGTCGCTGTATAAAAACGTATCATAATTTTAATCAGATTAACTATAAGATTTAGAAGATAAAACTTTATAGTGAAACCTATATAAAAACATTTTATGATTTAATTTTTTCAATCTCTGCATCCTAGATCTGAACTCACGCTTCCGCTGAGTTGACTGCTGAGTTAAGAATTTATTAGCAAATCTAAGGTTATTTCACTATGTGTAAGTAACTGAATTTAAGTGCCATGAAATGGAAATGGCACTCCACCATATTTAGGAGAAAGCCTGAAAGTTGCTTAATATTTAATAAACCAAACCAATATAGTCCCAAATATCTTTTGAGGATTTACTACATCGCTTGCCTCGTTCAGAACTGTTTTCTATTTACTTGTAATTAAGATAAAATATTTGTCACCCTCAAAAACATTTATTTAGTTTACTTGTAAAGGAAATAAAACATTAAACTGTCATTTGCACATCCACATGCCAACATGTAGGCTAATTATCTAAGGCTTACATGTTATAAAGTAATTAGCAAGCTAATTAAATTATTACCGAAAAGTCAAGACATCAAAGTGTTAAGAACGTGTGAGGAATTAACAGGTTGTTTGCGGGTTGTATTTTAAATGCTATTTAATTAACTTAATTGCTTTGATGTGTCCAATAAAGCTTGTTACTTTGTACGCCTTTTCAATCATGTATTTTATGTATTAAGACTTAATTCTTCAAAGCCTTATGTTTAGTATTTCCTCTGCATAATAAAATGTTTAAGGTGCCTCCAACTTCATAGGCTACTACTAGTAATTGTTTTTTACAGCCTTTTTTATGTCAGAAAACATTTTTCGTTAATTTATCTTCAAAAAGAAAAACAAAACTGTTTTAGAATATTACTCAGGCAAAGATATCAAGGCAAAAAGGACAATCTTTTTTTCGATGCAATCAAAATATTGTTATACATATTTTAATACTCTTCAATAAATTTGGAATGAGTATTGTATATTGATTCGTGACTATAAAAATACCAAAAAAAAATTACAATATCTTTCGCATTCGCAACCATTTCATGATCCAGAAAAACTAAAATAATATCTTATTTAAGTTTTCTGATTTGTGTTCGACAATGAAATACATATAACCATAAAAAATAATTGTTTTAAATAATTTACACTAAAATTTTTGTTATTACATCCTATTTGATTAAATTACTTAAAGCTTTATTACGAAAATAATAACATTAATAAATATTTCTAATAAATATTTCTAATATATAGTCATAATGTGTTGTTATTATATCAGAAGCGAGAAATGGATAAAGGCTGTTAAAACAAATGAAGTTTTACGATAGACGTGCCACTGTACCTCAACATCAATCAAACAAAACTGTACTAAATTGAAAAACATTAAAAAAAAATACGATTATTCGTGTTTCGTTTGTTAACGTTTATTATTTTACGAGAAACATGGCGCAGAACTAAGTAACCCTATCTTGTGAGCCAAGGGTCGTGAGTTTGTTCTTACCTAGAGCAAATGTTTACATGATGATATTGTGTTTGATCTGTGTCTGGGTGTTAAATATATGTGTTTAAGTAGTATATTTGTGATTTCTCTGTTGTCTAGCGTCCAAAACGCAAGTGCTTTAAGTGAATTACCACGGAGTCAGGTCAATGTATGAGATATTGTGGGAATTTTGTTATTATCTTTATTTTTTGCCAAATTAATAAGTTTTGAAATGATTTCACGGTCTGTTTTCCAACGTAAGGGAGATTGGTTCGGATGGTATAGGCTTAGTCGGTTATTAATCCTCCCCAAAATGAGACTTTTGAAATCGCGGTCGACACCGGATGAAGTCGCAAATTATATTACGGTGAAACAAATAAATATTGCTGTCGGCGATGCTATTGTGTCACTGGCCTGATTGCAATATTGGAAAGCAATTTCTCTTTTATTAAAATCAATGCTGCGTTATATACATTACATCATATATATATATATATATATGTTGTGTAGTAATAATACAGAAGACAGAAGTAGATATGATGTCAACTACAATTTACCGTTTCATAGATTCGGTTCATTTTCAACATTAGTGGCTTTGGTTAAAAATACGGTCTACTTTAATTAAAGATGTTTTATTGATTTTTCTAGGTTTACTAGGTTTACTAGGTTAGGTTACTAGGTTTTCTAGGTCCAGGAAATCAGTTCTGAAACCTTATTTTTATTTATGGCGATGTTGTTTTAAAATATATATATTTTGTTTTACGTATACTCTTAGTACATCTAAACTATAATTACTTTTCGCATTCTGCAACTGATGTATCAGTTGAAATGTTAAAACCACGGACTACATAATAATTAGTTATCTAACCTAATAGCCTAATCATTATTAAATTACTAGCTTTCACTTTAGCTTCGCTGACAAAGGTTAATAATTTTTCTGCTATAGTCAAATGGCGCATTTGGTAGTGTTCTTATCTTGTGCGCTAAAGGTTTGATTCCCACGCAAGACGAATATTTATACGTTGCATATTCATGTGTCGTGTATCTAGGTGTTATATATGTATTTTACACCTAGGCGTTATTACTTTATTTTGGTTTCAGGTCAATGTCTAAATGTGGTTGTGTTTTATTATTTTTATTATACTACATTATTGGAATTTTAAAAACTGTTAAGTTTTAATAATATAATGCTATGCCACTTAGCATTAATATATTAATAGCGACAAAAAATTGTTTAAAAACATCTTGAAACATATGACAAACAGATACTCACATAAAAATAGCGAATATAGCTTAAAATTGATGAAGTGAAAAACTTCATCGGTGGTAAAAATTACTAGAATTTATCATTATCATCATACTAGCCATTGGAAGTCTTTTCAGGTTTTTTGCCCATGATTGCCGCACTGGGCACTCTCAGAGCGCAGCTATCGCGACAGAGATGTGGTTGCCTATCTCCGCCCTGTGCATTTGAGCTGCACTGTTTCGGATGGATATGCCATCCATCCATCTGAAACAGTGCAGCCATCTGTCGTTTCCGGTATCTTAGTCGCCTCTTACCTGGTGCAGTGGGAGGGTGCTATTTTATTCTGCCGGTACCTCACGGCTCTATATATACTAGACTATATATTATATAACTATGTTACCAGAATTAGTTTAGTTTAATTGAACACTTCGTTGACTGTTTCCACCATTTTCGTTGCGCTGGAATTGGCTGAAAAAATTATGCATGAAGGGCTTCCAATCTATTAATAAAATTATAATTAAAGAAAGTCACGTTCTAAAAACTTTTGATAGCCCGGTGTTTGAAATTCAACCACAGGGCCATTTATTAAATATTGTGATAACTGTTCATCATTTACATGACATTCATTAGATAATAATTAATTATTTTTTTCACTTGTCATGTATGTAATGTGTCATTTTAGATAATAGTGTCTACAATCGTTAATTTTATGGCTTTAATCTATTTATAGTGCGACATGTATAAAATAATGTATCTATTATTATGTTCATGTTTTCGTAAAAATTAAAAAAAAAAGGATACAAAATTTACCCTTTACACATAAATACATAGATAATATGAAGAATAAAATGATTCTTAATCCTTAATAATATTATGTATGAGTAATTGCTAAGAATAATCAGACATCAGCTGTCTTATGATGTACTTCCGCTGTTAAACATTTCTCTACAATTCATCTTTATTGCGCGGAACATTTAGTACTGGACTCCACACTGTGTGATTTTCTTAGAACCGGTTGTGTGCGGCTTGCACGCCGCGTGATCCTAGGGTTCAAGTCAGTAGTCAGCTCACTAACAGAAGTAGAATCAGTATCTAAGTGCTTATTTTTTAGTTCTTACTTTAAACTCATTTGGTTTATATCGCGGCGCTAGTTAATATGCACGGGCTGTATGATCTATTGCCCCATCAAAACATAAACAAATATGACTTTTGCAATGTGTACTTGTTGGAAATATAATATTTACAAATGGTAACATCAAATAAGCAGCCTAGTGGCATCTATGGTTATATATCATATTTCTGATTAACCTGTATGTTTATAAAATGTGGGTAAAATAAAAACAGTTCATTATTAGCTTTCACAGAAGTACGTTGTTTTAATAGTACTTGTGTACTTATGTGTTTATTGTACTTTGGTCTTATTATCTATTAAATGGTATTTGGTTTTACTATTTACTAAAAAAAAATTGAATTCCATAATATGAAACAAATAATGACTACAAACTACTAATCAATGTGCTATGTATCCGTAACTTGATATTATTTTATTTATGAGACTAAGTTGACAAACAATCATACGGTCTGCGTGATAGAAGTCGTTACCGCGGCTATTAGACTCTTGTATTATTACAAGGACATTACTAACGCGTTGCCAACCTTGTGACTTGTAAATATGTTGTATAACATAACCCAACAATCTTATTATCTCACTCACCCTTTAGACTGGAACACAGTAATACGAACACTGCTGTTTGGCTGTAAAATAGGTGAGAGTGGTGTGATAATGCCGGCGATCTTCAGATGAGGTCTATTCTATTTCTGGTGAGTCTCCTACAATAGAGTTAAATCAGTGATTAACAGTTTTATGAGTAAAATAGACTAGGTATTTTAAATAGTGAAATTGAATAAAACTGCGCCCAGAGCAATCCATGTAAACAGAATCAAATGTGAATGCCTCAAAATAAAAATCATCAATTTTCTAACACGTTCACGCACAATCGCTCTCCACTATCATCCGTAAGCAAAACAAAAAAAATACGTTTTCAATTTGGCAAACGAAACAGTAGTACAATGGTGTCCCTCGCAGCTATATTTATTGTTTCAACGGAACATATTCTGCGGTGTTACCGGCAGACAGGGAAAAAACGCCAGATCTCAATTTGGGGGAGATTAACAGCGGGAATTGATCCCTGCTATTGGGGCCAATCTGGGCAAATTGCGTCGATGTGTCGGCCAACAGATTCCAATATCAGTTGCGAATGTAAATACGTTTAGACAATATCATATTTAGGCTTGTAGGATCCTTTTGCGTTATTGAAGCAGAATTGTTGTTTGTGCATCAAACAGATTGTAATAATAATAAATTCATGACATTTTATACATTGACCTAACACTGAGATATGAAGCCTAAAGTACTTGTAATACGGATATCAGACAACAGAGGAGTCACAAATTCATATAAATAACACCCAGATACCAAACAAATACAAATGTCTGGATCGAAACTGCGACCTTTGACGCATAAGATAGGATCTGGAATCAATAGCATTAGCGCCATCGGGCCCGTTTCAGTAAAATGTGAAGTAATTAATCAATTTCATTGTAAGGATTAAGTTGCTTTGACTCTCGAATCAAAAGCCATTTCCAAGAGACAAACGAATTATCAAACGATATTTTCTTTTACCTCTATCTTATTATGTTGTGACTTTTTAATACGAAATATATGAATAATGCAAATTGAAATTAAAAAATATATCAGAATTTTATGATATATCAAAAGAGAAGTGTAACATAACTTTTCGAACAACTTTTGTTTGAGAGTTCCCTTGTCGCTATTTATTTTTTATTAAGAGGTACACAGTAAATAAAATTTCGGAATAAACACACAAGATTGATTACCGTCAGGCTGAAGGTTTCTTTCGTAATAAATTGACGAAGTTGTGTGTGCTAAGTTTATTCAATATCCGGGTTATGTTGTTACCGAGTTCAACCCGTGATTGGATGTTTGTGTAAACCAGTATGGCTCTAACTTTGATCTTTTTCATTTCTCCTTTGACAGCCTCTGTATTTTAATCCATATTGAATGAAGTTTAAAGGACTTAAGGTTTAATAGTACCGTTCCTTGTACCAGGTGTCGTAAGAGGCGACTAAGGCGCAAGAACCGACAGATGGCGGTATATCCCTCCAAACATTGCAGCTCAAATGCACAAGACGGGTATAGGCAGAAGCATCCCCGTCGAAAAAGCTGCGCTCTGCGATTGCCAATACGCTTGCCCAGCGCAGCAATTAGGAGCAACATTCCTATTTTTTGGGGAGGCCTTTGTATTTTTTAAATGGCAGATCGAAAGTAATACACATTGAAAATATATGACATGAAATATAATTTAAAGGTATTATATAAGCTGGCAGTGCTACTCACGAAGAACTGGATAACAAATGTTTTACATACACTTTTGTAAAATAAATACAATAACATCGAGAAAGTTCTCCAAATAAAAATAAGAAATTAATTGCTTAAACCTCAAAAGCAATTATTATATAATTATGTTGCATGCCAAATGTTAAATCTACCTATTAAAGATTGCACTCGTAATTTATCACATCTCATGAAGTTCCATAAAAATTAAATATTATATTACTATAGATTATGAATTTAAAATAAATGAAGCTAAACAAACAAAATATTCACCAATCAAGTACTAAATAGCTTTGTAGATTGAATTTTATAAACACGGCAAACTCAATCAACCTTACTAAAAAGAACAATTTAATACGAACTATTAATTAAAATAGCTTCACCTTACCTATCTCAGAAATCCCAAAAGAATAGACTATATTGGAAGCTGTGGTATGCTAACTGATTAAACTACACTCGACGTCAAAAAAATCACACATCTGCAAGTACAATTTTACACCAAGGTCCTCTTATTAAAATTTCTAAAATCTTGAAAAAAATTCATTAAAGAAACAGCTTGATATCACGAGACAACTTTATAAAAAATCATCATCATCCGATCAGATGATGATATATCCAGCATTACAACAACTCAATTGCGATTGCCACCACTCTTGCTCAGTGCGGTAATTATGGGAAAATTACATACGCTACACTTAGGATTAGATGCTTTTGACTTGCAAGCCAATTCACTCGTGATCACGTGATTCAGTATCTTTATACATACATTTTTTATTAAAAGTCATCAAACACGTATAGAATATTTTTACAAAATCATCCTTTACAACTCAATACGGGTGAAACCCTACCTATGAAAGTGACCTATGAAATAATACTTTAAGTTAAAAAATATTGATATAGAATAGGTTAAAAGTGGTTTAGGGTAAATTTTTAAAAGATGCGATTTTTTGTCCTCAAGTATATGAATTCTTACATTACAACATAGTTTTCACATATCGGATTGTTCAAGTTTGCGTACAAACATTGGATGGGTTTAGAAGGTAAGGTTCCCAGAAAATCATGCCTCATTCTACGAAATACATATTTAGATTCCAGTTTCAAATAAAGTTATTTTCTTCGAAATATATAATATGCAAATTGATGTCTCATCCATGTCTAGTGTTATGTAATTACTCCGTCGAAACTTCCGGCTTTAAGTTGATTCTTTAGTTTTCAGAACATTGAATGTATGAAACATTGACTGCGTGATAAATCGCTTAAATCACTTGTGTTATAGACATCGTAACTTTAATACTTAAATATATATATATTCAACACCCAGACTCAGAAAAATTATAAATATCGTCATATAAAGATTTGCCCTGAGTAAGAATCGCACCTACGACCTTTGACGCCCGTCAATGTCAGTATATCTTCGAAGTTTTTTATCCTTCTTTAACATGTAGAATTATTTTTATATGAAAAGTAATGTTCCTTTTTTACTGTAAGATAATAGGGATATAATATAGATAAGTACTTGCTAATAATAAACCGTAATAGTTCAGAATAATATAGCTTTCTATAAGCAAAGGATTTTCTAAATCGGTGCTGTAGTTTTTGAACTTATTCGTTTCGAACAAAAAAACAAATATATCTCAATATGTTATTTAGTACATATTATATGTGGTTACATGTCATGCGATAATATATAAAAAGTATAAACATTTTAATTGTCGAATATTTGCGTATGCCCGGCGCCACTGCCGCGGGAACGCGGACATAATGGGGCATAGGATCGTTCAATTTTGAAGGGCCTCGCTCATCCCTCCGGTATCGCTGGAATTAACGTCCAAGTAGTCTTATTGGTAGTTGGTACAATGTAATACTAATTTGGGTTGGTAACACTGTATAGGTTTAAGTATAATAAAAATACCATCCATGTGTGCAATTGTACGGCAACGGGCTCAGTACTAGCATTAAATGACTCTGAAAAAAGGCACTTAATATAGCGATCGTAGCATAAGTCAGGACAAATGCGTAGACTCGTATAAGTAGCAAATTATTAGACTAGCGATATGTATAAAATGTGTTTGCTCACAAACTCTGTTTTGGAGCGAGCTTCATTATGATCTTACAAATTATAAGCAATTCCTTATTTGTAAGCAATTGGGGTATCTCTCAAGGTCGTATACTATAATCTGCTATCTTTATTATCTGCTACAGGGATGGCAAATGTACATACATTAGTGTTTTAAAGTAGGTACATATGTTTAAACACTCAGGTCTGGTACAGTAAAATCTTTCAGCCTCTAATGTCATTGTGAAAGTACAGATTGTTATATCTATATATCTTTCCCACCAATATATGATTAGAAGTTGAGCATTCACCACGTCAGCCATTAGAAGTCTACAACTAGATATAGGACTCCTCAAGAAAAAAAAATCTTATTAATACCGCACTGGGCAGGCGTGTTGGCAATCGCGGAGCGTAGTTTCGCTACGGGAATGCTGCTGCCTATCACCGCTCTGTTGCATCTGAGTTACGCTGTTTCAGGTTGATATACCGCCATCTCTTAGTTCTGGCACCTCAGTCGTATCTCAGGACTCCTTGTGCAAGACGAGAAACTATTCTACTCTACCAGTACGGTAAGTTTAAATTTATGTCAAAATAAATTCAAGTTTTGTTTTCAACTAATAAAGCGTAGAAGTAATATTTTCTAAATATATCAGGGAGAACAAAACTTGCGATTTGGTATTTGCCATGTATGATTTGTATGATCTGCCAGTAGCTACTTTTTTAGTAATATGAATCTTACTAATACTTCAGTAACAGTGTATTATTATATGAAGTTAGGTTGTGTGATTTGGGCAGTGGAAGTTGTTCATTGAGTCACTACTAGCGTCTGCTATTTTATTGCTCGGAGAAACTATAAATGGTACGTGCCGCCAAAGTCCTATTAGCTAACATCTATAGTAAATAAACTGATCTCGTTTTAGGTAAAATGATTTTCGAGTTCTTATCATAATAAAAATTAAAAACTAAGTTGAATATTATGTCATATTAACCAGCATCTTAACCTTTAAACCGAAATATAAGATAATGGAAGCACACCTTTTTCGCGGTACTAAAAGATAAGAGAAAGTAGTCGAAGGTCTATATCGAAATGGACACAACTTTATTTTGTTAATATCTTTTGGAGTTTACTCTCCATTACATGTCACACATTTTGATTATTTTGTAGAGATAAAATGGCTTGTGCTAGCAGTAATAACCAAGTGATTACTTATGCTAGTAGTATAAACCACTTGATTATAAAGACGACTCAGGCAACATTTTATGTTACAAATGATCGGCAACCCTAATATATGGATAAAGTGTAAAACGCGAATATTTTAAGTTGTTAACACTTTTAATTATAATGTTAGCTTTTTCTGTAAGTAGCATGAACCGTTTGATAAGAAAGACGTCTTAGTCAAAACTTAATGTTACAAAGTATTACCACCCCTAATCTATAGCTACCGTGTAACGCGAGTATATCGTGTTGTTATGAGACAAGTTGCCTACAATAGATTTATATGTGGATTATTAAGGTACCTCTGCGTGATCGCTCGGTTAATAAGGGTATACGTCAGCCGGCTCCCAGCTAAGATATTGTTAATTGGAATTCGTGGGATTACTGGCGGGCTATATTTCCAAATACAAACAGCTAACAGTAGTTGTTTACAGGAATAATTAAGTAAAAAAAATTAAAATATACATAAGCCATTTAAATAAACTAATCCTATCATCATCATATCAGCACTTGGAAGTCCACTGCTGGATATAGTCCTCCCCAGAAACATGTTTGTCCATAATTGCCGCGCTGGGAGCGTTTTGGCAGTCGCAAAGTGTAGCTTTTGCTAAGGGGATGCTGCTGTCCATCCCCACCTTGTACATTTCAGCTCTACACTGTTTCAGATGAATATACCGCTATCTGTTGGTTCTGGTACCTTAGCCACCTCTTACGATATCTAGTTCAGGGGGTTCTTCTCTGCCGGTACCTCACGGCTTAAGCTAATCCCATGCAAATTCAAATGCAATTTTAAAAAACGTATTTAATGGGTAAGTGTATAGGTATATAGTATCATAAGGTTACCATGTCGATGACGCCCTAAAAATCCTTAGAAGACGCATAGGTCACGCCAACCACTTATAACCTACCAACTCAAACATAATAGCATAAAAATTAATAAATATAAGGAAAATAGAACAACGGACGCAGTCACCCAAATAGCCAACAACACTAATTGGATTATGTTAAAATAATCAACAAATATTTGCATTTAACCCTTGAATTCTTCCGTTATCTGACAACACGGATGTTTAAACGAAGTTAACTTATTGTAATAGTAATTTAAAGGCTTGTTAGTGGCAAACGACTGTCAAGTAGCTACACTGTCATACGACCAAGAGAAATGAGGACCTCTTTTTTTAGTTTGCTTAAAATGGCACACTTAGATTAGGCATGCAGAAGGGGCCAGAGGACTTTCACTTTCAGAGCCCTTTACTGATCATTATAAGTGGTAGACCTATACCATTGTAAGGTGCAAGTAAATTGGCGATAAAACTGAACACTCACATGATCTTTCAAATACTTATTCATGCTATTTTTTCTCTCTCTCTTAAAAGGAATGTAGAATTCGTTTCAGAAGATTACATCAACTTCTTAAAAGCTTTATTCCGAACAAATATTCCTAATCTCGATCATCATTTACTGCAGTTTCAAGTTATTCCAGTATTCATCCAGGAGTGTGATATATTTACCAGCAGCGCCCTGCGGTTTTACCCGCTTTAAGTTGCAGGACTTTCATACTAACTTTGCACCCTCATTTTCGAAAAAATATTTTACACGTATTACATGACATTTAATAAAGAACTTTTATATTGAATATAATTCGAATAACTTCAAAAACAGCAAGGATTCTTAATAACTATGCACCCCTATTTCACCCCTTTAGGGGGTGAATTTTTATAAATCCATTCTTAGTAACCTTACGTTATATGAAGAATCCATGTGCAGAATTTCAGTTTCTAATCCTTAAAATTTAGGCCCTGCGCTGATTTCAGTCTCAGTTAGTCAGTCAGCTTCTCCTTTTACATATATATAATTAGCAACTATCTACGTCATTGTCTGTCTATATATTTTTTTAGAAAAGTCTTCAAAACTCTGAAGAAAACTTATATAATTAGTCAGTTTAATAAAATGTTTTTATTATATGTAGAATATGTAACCAATATCCTTCCTCATAAACCATCGCGTTTATAATACTGGTAGGGCTTTGATTATTATACGCGGATTCGTGCATTTAAAATTAATTACATAAGCTCTATGGAATGTTAATAAAACTACCGTACCCTCGATATATGGCATGTTTACCAATAAGCTATTATCTTGTCAGCAGTAAAATTAATTATTTACTAAATTCAATTCCAGCGACTCAAAAACGGTCGAATAATTTGCTAGTAAAAGTAACTGAGGTAGTGAAAAAAAAATTATAACTAGAATCAAAGAACCTACTCACTACATAATTTCATTTTTTCAAAGACAGTTTCAATTGTTTGAATAGCAGCGTCTAATGGTCTACACCGGCCCTGAGCAGAAGTAGGTTTTAGATTAAATATAATAAAGATTAACGAATTTTCAATCCTTTTTAAAATTTCCAACAACAAAATCAATTTGTTATTAATCTAAAAATAGCGGAAATAGGTTTATAGGTGTATTGTTGTCCTAGTTAGGCATTATCGTCATGGAATGATTTTGCATCATCACCAACATAATTGCATCAGCCGTATGATCTTTACTGTTGGACATAGACCTCTCCAAGTAATAGATTGATTGTATAATGCCTGCGTCCAGCGCTATTTTGTGATTTTGGTTAGATCGTTTGTCCACTTTTGTTGTGTGATCGTTTGTCCACATTCCAGAATCTTACGACTCGAATGTCCATCGTTTCTGCTTGCCAAGTGCCCTGTCACTTCAACTTGCTAATCCCCTAGGCTATATCAGTAATATTGTTTCCTTCACGGATCTTCTTATTACTGATTCGCACAAATAGACTCCAAATATTGCCTAATTTTAGCCATTGGGCTAATAAAGATCATTAGTTAGGGGCTACATTTCGCAGCCGTAAGTCATCCCTGGTAACACACATTAATCAAAGACTTTCGACTTCCAAGCGAAGATTTCCGAATGCTGCCCAGCCAAACAGATTCAGCGAATGACCTCTTTCTTGAAGTAAATTTAGTTTAAAAATAATACTGATCAACCTATTTCCAAAATTCCTGGAAACCTTCCCACCACCAAATCTTTGTGTTATTACTCATAGTCCAAAAGTAGCAGTAATTGCCTCAAAGACGTGGGTCCGTAGGCTTATTCAGGCAGTAAGTCCTACGCGATGTTAATTTGAAACTATATTTATATTTTAAAAAACCTTGTCTCAGTATTTGTCCGTAACGAACTATTAAACCGATTTTAATATGATTTCGCTTACTGTGTACAGTTTGATATTACTTGAGAGATAGTTTATATTTCAATTTAGTGGCAATATTTATTTTATGATTGACATAAAAGTATAGTTGAGACAGGTTAACGTTATTATTTGTTACT
Organism: Heortia vitessoides; assembly: GCA_020976665.1. Lineage (NCBI taxonomy): Eukaryota > Metazoa > Arthropoda > Insecta > Lepidoptera > Crambidae > Heortia > Heortia vitessoides. Next base: position 8,857,922 of record JACJUM010003129.1, read on the forward strand.
ATACATTAGTATTTGTATATGTCTTCAGAGTTGATTCAGCTATTGTACTGTATATTCGAATGGTGTCGTAAACATTGCGCAATAATCAGTAGCGAATGTCCGCTTTTTCATAAACGATTATGTTGCCGTCAACCACGTTAATTGTGGCTATAGAAAATGGTATGTAGGTTAAGAAGCACTAAATTATAGCGTTATCAAGTCAAGCGGGCAGTTTTGGAAGTGTTCCTTGCAATTTCCAGACTACTTGATTGGGTGAAAGTACAAATAGTATTTTACATACATACAAACGTACATCACGCCTGTATCCCATCGGGGTAGGCAGAGACTATGGATTTCCACTTGTTATGATCATGAGATAACACTCTCGCTTCTTATCTCACATTAGTCTATTCATACACGCTCGTTTATTATTGGTACTTCTGATCTGGCCTTTCTTTAATGCTTATTTTACCTGGTTTAGATATGTTCGCCTCGGTTGGCCTATACCAACTCTTCCATACACTTTCCCTCTACATATTTGTGCAGTCATTCTATTTTTATCCAACCTTTCTACATGTCAAATCTATCTTAACATTCATTTCTCTATTGTTGTCATAACATCATCTTTTACAACACATCGATCTTTTATAACACTGGTCTTTAATCTTTCTCTCAAATTCACACCATACATAATTCGTCAGCGTATTTGCACCCAGGACACTTTTTCATCTTGGAACTGTACGTCTGTTGGTGTATCGCAGGGTGGCGTTTTATCTCCGTTACTCTTTGGGATATTTATTAATTCCATCTCCAACAACCTTAATTCTTCCTACCATCTTTACGCAAATGACCTACAAATTTATCGACAAACATCTCTTATGGACTTAGATGTTGCTATTAGTGCTATAAATAATGATCTTGTTTGCAAAGATTTGGGGTTAAAGTTAACCCTAGTAAAACACAAATAATTAATTGTGGTAGGTGGCTCCAGGATGAGTTCAAAACTCTACCGCAGATTAATTTCAATGGTATTTCTATTCCATACAGCAGAACAGTTAAAAATTTGGAAATACTTATGTTGACAGTTCTGGACTGCACAGTTAAAGGATGTTAGTCGAAGACTAAATGCCTCTGCGGCTTCCTTAAAGCGCTTGCGAGTCTTTCTTCATTTGGCCCACCTAAATAACGCTTGCCTAATCCCTATCAGTCGTTGATTATGCCAGTGCCAGTTATCTAGTATATATACTATTATTACCTTACAGAGGATCAACTTAAGTATCTTAAGCGTCTTCAAAACTTCCCTATAAGATTCATTTTCGGATTACGTAAAATTGATCATGTGTCCAACTTTCGTACTAAGCTCAAATGCTCGAAAGCGGCACCCGAAATGTGCCCTTTTTGACACATTTCGGGTGCCTATAAAAACATGTAAGGCTTCATTGATACTATTTCTATCTTTAACTTTCCGTTCAGTATCCCCTTTATACTTCCAATCTCTCGTAAAAAAAAACCCAGATACATAAGGCTCTTCAAGCTTTTTCACTTGTTCAACTTTTAAGTCATCGCTCACAATTACACAATTTGTCATAGTTACATTTACTTTAATATCTTTCCTTTTAAAGGAATCTTGCAAAATCGTTATCATCTCTTGAAACTCTTGCTGACAATGCTAACACAACTTGATCATTAGTGTAAAGAAGACATTTGATGAGTTACCCGTTCATGTTTATTCCACATTTACTGGCTTTCAAATTAGACAGACAATTGTCAATAAATAAGTTCAATAACCAAGGCGATGCTACACATCCTTGTCTGAATTCTCTATGGATATCAAACCATTCAGTATAGGCACCGTTTGTTCAAAGCAAGCAGCACAATCCTTGTAAAGATATTGGAATGCCTAAATCAGACGGTCTTTCACCCCATATACAGACATAATCTTTCACAACTCCTTTCGCACAATCCTATCATAAGTATTTTCCAAGTCAATAAAAGACCACGCAATAGACCTTTTGACCTTTTCTAAGGCATTTTTTGGCAGCGCAGGGAAAAGACAGGATTAGTATTGCATTTACATAAAATTTAGAGAAACGAATATATTTCTCTGTTGTCTGTTGTCCGTAACACAAGTATTTTAAGACATTTATCTCGTAGTTAGTAACTGCATCATTTCTTCAGTATATTGTTTTATTCAGTAGATTTCTCTTATATCAAATAAAGACAATACAAATGTTTTAACACATAGTCATTATCAATTTACGTCTCAGTAATACATTCATGTTATAACAAGCTCATGTGACACGATGCCAACCAAATGGATATACGGGCAGACGATTAAAGTTAGTTATGGGTGTAAGCCGGTGGTAATTCCTTATTAGGATCCGGTTTAAGACTGAATTTAAACATATATTATAGATTATTTACTGTTGCATTATTTATGTCTTGAAGTAAAAATGGAATTTCACAGCAAATATTTTTTTGCGTTTTGTCTATTTAGAAGAATACCGATAAAATATAATTATATCTTTCTATGTACTGGGTTAAGAGTTAACTAAGACCGACTCATGGCGGTACACTAATTCGAAATAGAGTAGTTTACATATAAAACAGAGCGAGGTTAGGCAGCAGTATTCTTGTTTTGAAGCTTCGGTGTCTGATTGCCACTGCGCCTACCAATTTGGCAATTATGAGTAATACACTCTTATAATCATTGAAACCAACTCTTAGAAAAATATACTGATATAAAATATGATAATAGCCCAAAAGCTAGTGGATAGTTTTGAGCAGATTTAAATCATCAAAAAATATTATTAAATATTATATAGTAGTTATGCAGAGTTAAGTAATCATATATATTTCACGTTAATAACTCATCACTCAATCAATCTCTCAATCTCTGCCTGCTATGCTATGCTGTGCTCGATCTCCACTAGTTACGGTCTTTGCAAAACTTTCTCGCTTCCTTTACTTGCATTGATCCTTTACATACCGTTTATTCGTGGCATTTCTGATAAAATCTTTCATTCTGATTGTTTTTTTACTTCTTTCTACCCTTAAATAGTAGTGTTCACATTGTTGTGGTCCGGTTAGAAGCATGAGTAATGCAGTTAAATAACTGGGTAATGTGACATAATATCTTCAAATCACAAGGTTGGCAACGCGTTAGTGATAAAGCTGACTATCACGTGGACTGTATGCTTGTTTGTCGATCTAGTACAATATAAAAAAATACTGAGATGTTGTTCGCCGATTGTAAGATACCGTCGGTATCTACGAGCTAATATGGATATGGTAATGCGAACGTTCAAAATTAAAAATGTAATAACATTATCCAGTAATTTCACTGCCTCTCACACCTTTCAAACCAGGCTAGCAAGCATTAGAAATAGTTGAGAGTAAAGTACTTATACAGACGACCTTTGTGTTAGGTCTGTAATGGAAAAGTAAAAAAGAATGAATAAAAGTAAAATGAATATAGAACGGAGGAGAATGGAAGGTTCGGTTTAAAATGAACAAGTCGAAATAATTACTTTACACTATCATGGTAATATATATGATTGACTTGTTAGAACAAGCTTGTGTCCGAATTATGTGCCCACATGTTGTGATAATTACCTATATATACTCGTACATATGTATATACAGGCTGTTGCCCTTACAGTACCTAAGCAGACATCGTTATTACAAGCTTATGGGACTAGTTGCCAGCCTAATAGATTTACAGGGTATGTTAAGGCAAGTTACGCCTGTTTACTGGCTTAATTAGCCTCCTTATACCAAGTCTCGGTAGTTGAAGATGCTAATGAAGGCACTAATTGGTTCGGAATACTGGCAAATGCAAATATAAGCATTTTACTTTGTCAATATTATAAGGATGGATGAATGAATGTTTTTTTGCTGGTAATTACACTAAGCACTGAAAGCTAACTTAAAAACATTTTATTTCTCTTTCTTTAATTCAAACTATATTTGTAGGTAATAAAATAGATTTTTATTAAATATCTAGTATAGTTTAATATGACCAAATATCCCACAACTTGTTATTATTTAACTATCATCAAAACAGGTTCATGTCAACTTTAGGTTAGATAACTAATTAATACATGTTTTTCATGATTCTTAGATTGAAAAAAAACATCTTTAATTCGGTAACCTGATAATTTTATTATATACCTACGATGAAAGCTATATTAAAATATTTTTTTTTACTGATGCATTTTAACAGTTACCTACTTACTTCAGTTAGAAAAGTTTACTTATATAAAGCGAAGACTTAATAATGGTAATTAGTTACATTACCTAATAGTGTTTATGGGTTTAGGATAGGGTACCAGTAGGTACTACTTCATCTCTAACTTTAAGACTAGAGCTACCAATAAATAAGCCTTTATCCTCTTCGTCTCATCTCACCTTATCTTCAAATCAGAACACACTGCGAGCATAGGATATCTGTAGCAGTAATAGGTTAGAATGAGGTTTAATTATATTTTATGGTGATTTACACGCACTTTTAACAACGGAGTACCATTTGCCAATAAATTAAAATAGACAAACTAAGTGAGGGTTAGAAGATACAACCATTAGACCACGACTTATGCCGGATACATGAGCCATTGCCATTTTACTAGTCAACTATATGACGCTATTACTAGCTTATGCGACAAGTTGTCGACCCAATGGATTTACGGGCGGACTATTAAGGCAAGTTACGCGTGCTTACTAGTTTAATTAGGAACGACTACATACCGCAAGTTAAGACGACTAAGGATCTTAGTAATTGGGGGGAAGAATCTACTCGGGATTTTGGCAGGTGAGGTGAGGTATAGGTATGAAAATTCTCTAGTATATGAGATTATTTTATGAACTTTGAAGTGTTTTAGAATTAAATAAATATGGAATAGGACTAAAGGTATATCTTCAATCTACAACGTTTCTTCTTTCTTCATTCAACAACATAAAGTGTCGTATACAGTTAACAACGTCGTGTCAACATAATATGTATACATATAGAAATTAGATATGAAATTGTTTGCAAAAACTTGGAAATAAACAAATAGTAAATTGAGTCTCTCACGAGACATTTCGCGCATACAAGACGTTCCTCCGGAAACACAGCGACATATAGAATTCCAGATAATCCCAAAAGAAATGGGAGACAGCCGTTTGAGTTAGTAGTCAAATCCTGTGTTCAACCCCCAATTCGCAGCGTGAAAAATGCGAACATCGCTTGATCAATAACTACGGGGGCCGGAGAGGTAACAAAATATAAAAATATTGTCGGGTGCCATTGTGGGTTTTATTTTATTTTCCGTACCTCCGCCGTGGGAAATTCTAGTTTCGCTGACAGATATTGAGTTACCAGCGCTTGAAATAAAACCGCCATGTTTTGCGCAGCGGCGCGTCACGTATCTTGTCTCCTCACTCAGCATCACTCATCATGGTGCCTTTTGGGAGCAGCGTTAGTTTCAAAAACATCGCTTCTTGTTTTTCAGCGTAAGTGCTTTGAATGTAGGCTGACTATGATTCTAGGTACCTACTTCAACTGAAAGGAATTGTAGCACATTTGATTTATTTTTTTTTAAATGTAGATCGTTTTGCATGCTAAATATAGGTTTTTACTATTTTTTTTTAATAAGATCAGATGTCTATCTCACCTGATTAGTCTAACAAGCAGTGTCACAGCAGCCTATGTGCACTCGTAATATAACAAGAATATCACTAGCGCTCTGCCACCTTGTGGCCTAAAGATATTATGTCACATTATCCAGTAATGTCACTGCTTCTCTCATCCTTGAAACCAGAACACAGCAAAACGAACACTGTAATTTGGCAGTAGAACATAGAAATATGTGAGAGTGTGGTATTAAGTGAAGACGACCTTTATATGAGGTCTACCACATCTAATCCTCTCTAAATGTTCAACAATCTATAGAATAATTTGTATCATAAAGAGTATTTGGATTGCAAGTTTACAGATTTAATAAATTAAAATGAAACACACTAATTGTTCGGTTTCAAACGATATTTGCTGAAAACGTTAAGAAAAGACATGATTATGACTTCTAGAAATATCTGCTTAACTAAAAAAAACTTGTTTTTCATTTCATATAGAAACTTTTGCATCCTGGGCACTTGAGATGTTTTCATTATCAAAAAATCGCTCAGGCTTTCAAGCATTGTATTGAAGTTGAACACTTTTTAGATTATATATTTTATATAAATAACAGTGTTAATGTTTAACTCCGCCTTGATGCATTTGAGTAGTTTGTCAGTTAAAAAAACCGCCATCTCACAGATTTGGTAGATCAGTTGCCTCTTACGATACCTGATACAGAATAAGATACTTTTGTACTCTGCTGGTACTCTCCGGCACCAAAGTCATTTAAATATAGCTTCATTGGACAGTCACTCAGACAAATTAACTAATTCTCAAATAATTTAAATAGG
>JACJUM010003129.1:8864357-8996502 GCA_020976665.1 Heortia vitessoides
GTGTACAATCTATTTTAATTTAGATAAGAAAATTTTGCATGAGATTTAGGTGAAAAATTTGTCCTAGTATATTAAATATCTTTTAAGCTTTTACTGTCATTTGAAAAAAAAAAAACACTTATAAGTTTAATTAAAATAAAAATATATTAAGGTGTTTTTATAGGTTTTAGATAAAGCTTGCCCGAATCTTTTCTAGTTTCGGGATAAGCACTACCAAAGAAAATATTGGTACTTTTGCATTCTACTGTTACTATTTGTAGTATTTATATAATTTAAGAGAAAACGAGCTTTAAGAATACTATGATGTGTTTGATTCGTCGAGAAGGACTTGGACTAGACCCAGGCTTGGACTTGGCCCAGACTCGAAAAAGATACACAGTTTTAATATTAAAATATAAACATTGATAGAATCTTACTTCAGCAAGTAACTTTATTTTCTTACAAATAACCTACATTTATAATGATTATTTCAAATAAAAAAATAATATATAGTAAGTTCATTATATTCTGCGCTTTGAAAATATAGTAACAATGGAAAAGAAAAGACAAATGGAAGCAAAAGAAAGGTCATCATAAGAATACTCGACAAAACAAATGCGTCGTCATTTCCCTCCGCCAATGATTCGCTGAACGTCTGATCTAATTAATGATTGTTTTGTCACCGAATGGTCGAATTACGATCCCGCGCTGCGAGCTCCTTAATTACTAATGCTGTTTTTGTAAGCGGTATGTTAAGGGATTAGAGGTCATTTTGGAATACATACGTGTGGGTTACGTTTGCATGGTTAGGCAAGCGTGACGGTTACAAATGGCACGCAGATGGACACAGGGTTAGATCGCGAACGACATAATTGATGGGCACTGTGGTCGAAGGCTTTAGCCACACAACACTGCTAGCGTGCGAGTGATGTCTGCTGGAAAAATATGGGTTCTAAATATGGCTTTTGAACGTATGTATTGGAAGTAAAAGACGGGCTGTTTTAGGACGTAAGTAGAAATTGTACAATAAACCATGTACATAATCGGGAGTGGTACATGTACAATAAAATTTTCGTCAAAAATGTTCCGGAGATTAAACATAAAATGTTGAAACCCAACTAATTCAAAAGTAAGTTTGTATCTCTTATAACTTTTACTCAACCAATTTGTTTGAATTTTTTTGTATATATAGTTGGAAGTACTTAAAAGGACATAGGCCACCTTAAAAAACGTATTTCCATGGGATTTAGGATAAATGACAAGTTGATTACTACAAAAAATCAATCGTTGGCACTAAGCGATTTGAAAATGCGCTATCAAGTAAGATATAATTCAATCAGAATATTCCAATCCAATTTTTTTTCAATCAGCTAACTAATATACCTCAACTAAACAATAAATGGGTAGGTACGTTTATCTGTTGCCTTATCAGGCTTTGTTTATTCGATCTTCGTAATATTCCACAAGGAAGGCATAAATAGTAAATTTTATCTCTGTTCTCATGGCTATTTTACGCGGACAAAGCCTCGGGTAAAAGCTAGTTTTACAATAAATTAAATTTCAGTATCAAAGAAAATGCTAATGCTGTAACTACAGTAAGTCACATGGACACTGCGGGATATTCTGCACAGTGTGATACTACCTTTAAGCTTCGAACTGTTGCATATTGAGCAGGATAATGGTAATCAATATTCATATGAATAGATCTTCACATGTGAATAATCAGACAACGGAACTTTAGGTATATTACTAAGATATTTCTAAATATCGCCGAATCGAGTCATCTTGTTAAATAGAACCTTTAGAAAACTGCTTTAGAAAGTTACTTTTTGGTATACGAATAATGAGCAATATTTTTTATATTTTTATCATCCTATTCATATAGAATCATTTCTTTCTCAGAAAGTCGGCATTAAACTACGAGTATATATTATAATATGGGGCGATGACTGCTGTACTCATAAAAATCTTTAGGGAGATTTGCTCAAAAAGTCTATGCTAGTAAGGTTCATATCCGCTTTCTATTCCAAATGAGCTACGCTGTTTCAGATGGATACACCACCATGTTTCGTTTCCGGTACCTCAATTGCATCTACTAAGGACAGATATTTTACCAAAACCATTTTGTTCATAATTTAGCTTTTAAAAATGAATATAAAATACTCTACATTTCAAAGTGATATTCTTGTCTGAAAAAAACTTTTTGGTTTCCTCAAGAAAACGTGTTGGGCGCTATGTTTACAAAGTCAACACGGATCGAGTACCAAGTGGTGGGCACATAGCCAATAGGCTATGTGTATATAGCTTATGCGTAAGCTTTGTACGAACTCGATGAAGTCATTTAACCAAATATCCCTAGTGTAATAGTCCCTATCACTTTGTAGTGCAATTACCGCCCCATCTCGCTTGTCTAAGCTGTTTTCTAGGGTCATATTATCAAATTGTCTTGAATGCAGGAGGTTTGATGACTTCCTACTTTCCAAACAAGCCGGTTTCCGAAAAAGCCATAGGCCACATATTTACACTGCGGCAAGTTATACAGAAGACTGAAGAGTATAACAAGCCATTATGCTTGCCGTTTGTGGACTATGAGAAACCCTTCGATTCGGTTGAGACATGGCTTGAATCTCTTCAGCGGTGCTATATTGAATATCGGAGCATCGAAGTGTTTGTAAGTGTATGTATGACAACGCCACTATATCGGTCCAAGTACAGGAGCAGAATTTGAAGGCTATTCTTCTCAAAAGGGGTGTTAGACAGAGTGATGTCATATCTCTGAAACTGTTTAATGCCACTTTGGAAAATGCCTTCAAGCTCCTAGATTGTCAAGGTATTAGCATGAACATTAACGGTGAATTTATAACTCACCTTCGATTTGCCAACGATATTGTGGTCATGGAAGAAACGATGGAAGATTTAAGCACGATGCTCGAAGACCTTAATCGAGTTTCTCAACAAGTGGGTCTCAAAATGAACATGGAGAAGAAAAAAATGTGTTGTACCCACCCCAGTTTTAGTTGAGAGATCGCTTCGAGAAGTTATTGACTCGTACCTAGGACAAATAGTCCAATTAGGTAAGTCCAACTTCAAGAAAGAGGTCAATCGCCAAATCACTCTCGGCTGGGCAGCATTCTGAAAACTGTGAGACATCTTCTTGTCCGAGATACCTTAAAAATGTACCTGTAATTATTTTTAATAACACGGTAGTGCGCTGCAGCACATGCGTTAAGAATATTGGCCGATTTATCTACTCTTCCTTAACCTGGGATACACATGTTAATGAAATCAGCAGTAAGGTTACAGGAACGCTTCGTGCTGTCTATCGATTTAAACATTATCTTCCTACCGAAACCCTTTTTATTCAATCCTTGGTTTTACCCATAATTGTCTATGATGACGTTTCTTGCACTAATATATCTCAAGAACTCTTTAATTAATTGGATCGTCTATTAAACAACTGTCTTTGTTACATTTCCGGTTTGCGTAAATACGATTATATTTATTACCGTTCTCTTCTCGGCTGGCTTCCTATTCGTGAACCTCGTAAAATTCTAGTTGTATAATATAATGTAAGTGTAATTCTAGTCTATATTATTTTTAATACTTTTCCATATCCATACGCACCAACTTACTTAAAGGACAGATTCCAATTCCTATCTTCCTCTCACGAACATAATCTCCGTTCTTCTAATATTCTTTCGCACTGAACTCCTTTTCATCACTCTAGTTTTTTGTCAATTTTTTTTATAGTGACAGCTATACGACTCTGGAATAAGCTTCCGGTAAATATTAAGCAATCCTCAATCAAATTTATCCTAAAACGTTTTTATTTACTGATGCTGCTTCTCTAACTTTATAACCCTATTTCTGATGTACGTTACTTGATATATATTTAATAAAATAAATACCTCACTGTCTCAGGTCTAAAGTTTTCGACCAATTTGTGTTACGAGCGATGACTTATGGCAGCGAGATGTGCTCTCCTACCAGTGACTTACTCTTAGTTTTGGAGAAAGCAATTCTCGGAGTCTCTTTACATGAACGAATCAGGATTGAGAAAATTCGTAACAGAACCAAAGTTACCGACTTTGCCCGGCTGATTAGTAAGTCAAGTTGGCAGGGTATTTGGTACGCAGAACTGATGGCCCATGGAGCCGTAAGGTTCTGGAATGGAGACCACGTACCGACAAGCGCAGTGTCCACCTGCAAGATAGACAAACGATCTGGCTAAAACCGCAGGATCACGCTAGACACAGGCTGCATACAACCGGTCCTATTAGAGATTACTTGGGAAGGCCTCTGTCCAGCACTGCACGTCTTATGGCTGATATGATGATGATGATATATAAACTTGCTCAGCATCAAGTGTACGTTGTGTCACTTCATGTAATCAGTAAGACGTTTAAAGACGTTGTTCTGTTGAAAGTGTTTAAAGACAAATTAATTTTATTGTTATATTAGGTTTTGAGTTTTTTTTGCGTTTACTTAAATTTTACTACGTTTAATAGACTATCTTTACCAGTAGGAACCGCAATGTATTTATTTCACAATTTAACACACTTGGTTGCTATAAGGGCCAACGTAAAATCGATTTTATATTTAAAAGTTAACTTTCCGCCGCGCTATGTAGATATGGTAGTATTGGCCGAGTGTGGCTCCACGATGGGAATGTTACTGCCTATCTCGCCCCCGTTTATTATACACTTAAAATTATGCTAGCGATAATAAAATAAAAGTTATAATTCCTATTGATTTTATAAATATCATAGCATTATTCTATAATTATAAATATCAAATTAAATATATAAAACTCTTAAATAACACTAAAAGTAGTTTTGATGGTTTCCTTTAAAATGTATTAACGGAACGAAGGAATCTCCAGCCTCTAAATAGCAGTCCGTTCTAAATCTTCCAAAGCGCGAACAGATACAAGGCCAGTCATGCGAGCGAGCCATGGTCAGATTCCGACGTGACTCTTTTGTGACGGGACCTCAAAGACCCAGCACTTCCTGCTCCAGCCGTTATTGAGGGTTGTAAAAAGATCTTTCCAGAATATCCCATTTTATTGTCGCGTAAATTCAAACCTCCGCCGGGTAATCGTGTTGAATTTGTTTGTGGAATTTGTTTGGCTGTTAATTTGGAACTTATCCGATGCTGAATCGTATTTCAAATTTTATTTCATATTTCGCCACTAGTTCTTTTGGCGTCGGTAATTCTGACATAGGGTTGCGCACCAAAATTTCAGTTTTGTAATTTCAGTATTTGGTCTTTCGAATGAATTCAGTGCTAGCACAAATCATATAAATAATGTTTATGATTATATCTTAAACACACGAGACAACAGATAAATCTAAACAAATCTATGAAAAGTAATAATTAATTGTAGACTTTATACCTTGCATATAACATTTAGAAGTATAAGCTTCTAAATATTATATGCAATTAGAACGACTCAATAATGAGACGATCTGTAGTTTGTTCTGAAATATTTTAGTACAGTTTTCTGTTGAATAACAATAAATACAAACAGAACTGGTTATATAATTATTGTGTCAGATAAATCGAACTCTACTAATATTAGCTCCAAACATATAATATTGGAGTTTTGTAAGGAAGGAATACAAAGTTTCTTTTTTTGAAAAAAAATATCATTACAGCCATTAGAAGTCCTCCCTAAGAAAATTTTGTAATATTTGTCGCCCTGGGCCGAGGTGCCAGGCCCATAATTACCGCTCTGGCCAAGCGTGTTGGCAATCGCAGAGTGCACCTTACGCGACGGGGACGCAACTGCATATCCTCACTCTATGCATTTAAGCTACACTGTCTTGGATGGATATATATGTCAGTTCGCCATATGTCGGTTCTGGTAATTTAGTCGCCTCTTACGAAACCTGGTACAGAGAAATTTGCTATTCTATTCTGCCAGTACCTCATACTATTTAATTAAAGTTTTTATGCATTGCTATGCTTTGTTATTTATGCATTTTTGGTATCTTTGGCCAAAATCAATAATATAAATAAATAAGCGATGAAAAAAAATATAAGGATAAATACAAATAAATGACTTTTTTCAATACTCAATTGTACCAGGTAATGAATTTATAATTATTATTACATTAGTAAATAAATTTATAAACCAAAGAGGAGATATTTCAGAACAAAGTAGTAAGCACGATAAAAACGCTAATTTCGTATCTTAGGACCTAATATATGACCGTATTGTTGACGCGAATTCAAATTGTTTAGTAAATACGTTAAATACTCATATATATGCCTCAACGACATACCTCAACAACCTCAACCTATAACGACATATAGACTAGTTTAATCATAAGTAAAATACAAATATGTATATTACATGTTTGTATTCTTTAAATATTTTTCATGATTGCTTTTAAGTAGGTTCAAATAAATTTTCAATAAAACCGGTTGTATGTGGCTTGCATCCAGAGCAGCGCTCGGTTCTAGTAAGATCCTATTAATTTAATCCAAATTAATACAGGTAATTCATGCTGAAGGAGCTATCGTCCCCATGCTAAATCCTCACGGAGCTTAATTCGACGTGTAATTGAGCAGCTAACAAGCTGTACCTAGGCGTGTGTCATCGCGTCCCTTTATTCGTGAACGACGGGCGCGAGTCCTTGATCGCGTTCGTTTATGTCTCATTTCATAAGCTTTAGCGTTGTATTAGAGACTACAAAAATCTTTTATTTTCTTATTAGACTTTTTATTGTACTTTCTGACTCTGGTATTTTTATCGTCATCATAGCAGCAGCTGACATCCATTGTTGGACATATGACAAGTTAGTGGGAATATTAGCTTATAATTGCCATGCCAAGCTGGTGTAATCGCAATTGCAGGGCGTAGTTTAGTGATGGGTCTACATTGCTGGCCGCCCTGTGAGTGAATTTATTTATTTTCACTTCTGTCACCTCTTACGGCAGTACCCAGGGCAAGGCACTATTTTACTCTGCCAGTAATCCACAGTTAAACGTTCTTTGGTATAATAGGACTCCCTCTGTACCAGGTGTCGTAAGGGCGACTAAAGTACTAGAACCGACAGATGGCGGTATATCCACCCAAAATAGTGTAGCATCGCAGTGACATCTCAAAACTGCGCTCTGCGATTGCCTACAGGATTGCCCAGCGCGGTGATTCTGCGCAAAATTCCCTCTTTTTAAGGTGGGGGGGGGGGGGATATTGAAAGCCGGTTGTGTAATGTCATTCTATATTTATTCAAAGAAAAAGTAAAAAGTATGTATTCCTAGAAGTTAATTACTTGATTTTAATTAGCAAAGAAATAATAGAAGTGTGGTACAATCGTTTACGTTTTAATTGTGTTTTATTTAATTCCGTTTCAATCGCAGGAAAGGATAAAAATTGATTTGTTTTGATAAATATGCCCTGAATATACGATGAAACCTTTGCAGATGTTATTTTTTGTGTAATATCTGATTTCATCCGGAGCTCGCTCTCCCCTTGGCCGCGGGTATACGGCACGATTGCTCGCGTTTCAATTTACACGTTATGGCTAATTTACCTTCGCTCCAGTCAGGGCAAGGGATGTATTCGTTTGTCGTATCTGTCAAATGTGCCCGACACGTTGATGGGATTTTAAATCAGGTTTTTCAAATATTTGATTAAATTAAGCATCAATGGTGAAACGGTGATTATGTTTGTGCACGTCTCGCTTTGTACAGATGTGTTTTATGAAATGTGTAATTTTTTACCTGTTCCAATTAACAATCTCTTTGTCCAATTCCATCTATTGTCATATCAAATATTTTAAGTAAGGAATGAAAAACAGGCAACTATTACCAGGTGCTTTCAGTAGTGTTAAATAGTACTTCCCCTTGAACCAGGTGTCGTAGGATCCGGTTGAGGCACTGGAATGTTATATGGGATTGTATCGATTTTGAACAGCGCAGCTCAAATGTAATAGGGCGGGGATATTGCATTGCAGCATTGAGATCCATAATGGGCAAAATTTCCATTAAGACCTTATTGCATATTTCTTAGGATGGCTTTTTTATTATACCTGGTCGGTAGTCAAGCGTACGGTCCGCGTATTAGTAAGCGGTACCACAATGATATCACTAGCACGTTGCCATTCTTGTGACTTGAAGATGTTATCTTTTCGAAGAATACCAAATACCTGGAGAAGAGTCAATTTGCAATACCCTGAAATGACATGATAGTTATTATAAAACATTTCAGGTCAATTTTTGTGCATGGGGTCTATTGTATCTAGATTAGGATCCGATTTTCGAATGACGTTGTCAATAGAATAGAATATACTATTTCCGTGAAACCTAATATCAATAGATATTCTGATGCAACAATTGCAGCAAAATATCTAGTCAAATATTTGGGCATAGAAGTATTTCGTAGGAATAGTGCCTAGATTTCTTTTTAAATTACCAATAATTGATAGAATTAAGAATTCCAGGTCTTGGTTTTATAAATACGTGGTGATCAAAGAAGGACCAAATACTTTTTATATTGAAAATATTTTTGTATATTTTTTGCCATATTAAGAAGTAAATCACATTAGTCCCTTTTGAATATACAATGTTTAAGTATACATATGCCATCGCTTATTATAACATGTTCAATTTGAACCAGCAGCTAGGAAACGTCTGACTGAGGTCACCCTGCCCCTAACTTGAACAATTTGTCTGCCAGAGCCGTGAGGAGCAAGGTTGGACTGTTACAAATTGCAGATTACTCCCAGTCACTAGACGCCACACAAAATGAATGCCACTTTCAAACCAGCATTATGCACCGATCTATCAAATAGACAATGATAGATGTCCTTTGGACAGATAGTGATATATTTCTATGTAATTGAGCACATTTGGACATATGGTGATTTTGAATTAGTAAAGAATTTGCAACTTAATTTTAGATAAGTTACCAACGGGCCCAGTTGTTTGATGTTGATGTTTTTAAAATAAGTAATTTAAATATTAATATTAAAACTTTTTGTAAACAGTTTAGAAGAAAAAATAAAAATCTAATACTTGACACTTTGGATACTCAATTATCATAGTTTCTGTTTCAACCCTTTCTGGATATATAAATATACTTAAATTATATAAACTATAATAAATGTTTTTTTAAAAAATAACACAGGAGCGAATTGTTAGTCAACAGTTAAAGACGTTTGGATCAAATTATTGATTCAAGATTCCAGTCTTACACGAAGTAGTAAGGCAAGTCTAGAGATTCTCTATTACAACTTATGAATTATAGAAATATGGGTATATTGTCCGGCAAGTTTTCTATAACATTATTGTTTATATACAGCACATGGAGCGTCTTTAGGGCAATCATACACAATGTGTTATATTATCCTCTTTTTTCGGAACAATGAAATTAAATTCCTTGCACAATTCAGTTTGAGACAATCTTACTAATACTCTTGTCAATCACTAAAAAAAAATTGTAATCTTATGCATATATGAATAGTGTTGTTGAATATTACATATACAAAGTATACAAATATCAATATTTTCAAACAATAAAACTTATTATAAGATAACGCTTGTATATATGTCTTGAATTTATTATTAATAGGAATACCGAATAAAGTCAATTGTACATAAAGATCTTAATAATATCATCATCATCATCATACCAGCCATTGGAAGTCCACTGCTGGACATAAGCGTGGGGCTTATAAAACTATAAAGGAGTTCCTTTCCCCATAATTGCCGCGCTAGGCAAGTGTGCTGGCAATCGCAAAGCGCAGCTATCGCGACGGGGATGCTGCTGCCCATCCCCGCCCTGTGCATTTAAACTGTACTGTTTCTGGTACTGTATAGTTTTGGTAACTTAGCCGCTTCTTACGATACCTGGCGCATTGGGAGGTACTATTATATTCTGCCGATAAATCAAGACAACTTAATAATATAGATTATAATAATGCATTTGCAAGTAAACGTGCCACGTAGAGTGAACCTACGAAAAAAACAGAATTAATTAAATTATCACATTGAAATTATGAGAGAATTCGATATTCGGCAGCATTTACCGGGAAAATTCTGGAACAGATAGATCGTCAGTGAAACAAAGAAGAAAATAAAATGCAATTATCGATATTGGTGTATTCGAATGCCTTGCGTTGCGCGGCGAAATGAAGCAAGTGATTGAAGTGCCTGCGAGCGTTTTGTCGGCTGGATGATACAATACAACCGTTTTTTGCGGCAATTTTTACCATTCATATTTTTGCGACAAAGCGGACTCATACGGACTTTAAGGGATAAACCGGCTTCTTTGTTTGCTTGTGCATAACGAAACAAAAGTCAGGTTTTATGTAGAAAGATATTTAGAGGTCTGGTCTGCGTACTGCGATTATGTGCCCGTAGATGCGTAGTATGTTGCTGGTAAAGATTATGATTTCTTTTTGTGGGGCCCGATTGCGCTGATGGGCGTGATCTTATCTTGAGCGCGAAGGGTTCGATCCCACCCAGGACTAACATTTACATCATGAATATCTGTATTTGTTATGTGCCTGGGAGTTAAATAAATATTTATGATTTGTTTGTTACAACTTATCATAGAGTCAGGACAAAATATGAGCCATTGGAAGTCCACTGCAGAACATACGATGCTTCTCAATGATATTTTTTCTCATAATCCGTGCTTGGAAGGCATAGTGTCAATTGCGAAGCGTAGCTTCGTGACGGGAATGCTTCTGCTCATCCCTGCTCTAGTTTTAGCTATGTTGTTTCGGATGAATATACTGCCATTTGTTGGTCCAGTCACTTTTACGGTACCTGTTACAGCAGCAGGTACTATTCTACTCTGCCGTTAGCTCACGGTTAAAAATATAATATCAGAAATAATTAAGTTGCAGTCGTAACTTTCTAGCCAAAAAGTTACACTTTGCACATTTTACCCCCTTAAGGGGAGGAAAAAATATATACAACTTTTTCAGAATCAAAATTTCATTCCAATAACTTCGAAAAGAGCAAGGTTTTATATTTTACACCCCTGTTTTACCCTTTTAAGGGAAATCCTATCTAAATGCTCCCCTACGTTTTAGAAAGGTCCTCCTGCAAAAATCTATCCTTTATAGGCCCTGCGTTGATATGTCGGTCAGTCAGTCAGTCAGCTTCTCCCTTATATATATATAAAGATAAAAAAAACATATTTGGTTATAAAAGCTCTACCTTAAAAATATAAAATTTACTCAGCATATATTTCAAATGAGGTAAATAATAAATCACAATATTTTGTCAAATTTGCTACGGGCCGCTTGTCCTTAATATCTAGATTGTTATCATCGCTACGTTACTGTAATTGTATATAACAATTACAATAACGTAAGAAAGAGATTATGCTATTTCTATCAGGTAATGTTTAAGTTGAATTGCTCGGTTGATTAGACGTGCTATTTCGTTTTGCATTTGCAATCTCCTTTTCGTTTCTATTTAGTACGTGACTGAGTTCGGCTTTCAATACTTTCACGGGCGTTATGTAGGCACTTTACTGGAAGTTTTTTATAGCCCACTGTTTTCCAAGCTTGCCATTGATTGCCTGGGGATTATCTAAATGGTCTGCCATTTTATTATAGCTAATAAAACCCAATAGTAATAATATGATAGTGATGTTTAAGATATTTGAAAATTTTGTATTTTCTTTAGTTTCAAAGGATTTGTATTGCAAGATTTATCTTGTATTAATTTACTGACCGGCAAAACATTTGAGAGATTAAAACTGCCCCGCTTAGTCTTAATTTTTTTTTATGAAGATCTATTTATAGGTCGAGTATCAAGAACACAGTCTGCGTGATATTTAACGTACCTGCAGCATGTAGATGGACGTTTCATCATAAGGATATTAACGCGTTGAAATTATCAATTAATTTAACGTTTTCTCTCACCTTTTAAACCAGAAAACAGCAATGCGAATAATACTGTTTGGCGGTAAAATTAAATAAAAGTTAGGAACCAATGCAGACGACCTTTGTATGAAGTCTACTACATCTAAAAGTATCGGTTAAGTAGAACAGACAGACAGAATTTATATTTTATTAGTATAAAATTGAGCTACATCATAAGGATACCAACGTGTTGCCAACCTTGCGCCTTGAAGATATTATCTCACTTTACCAAGTAATTTATCTGCTTGTCTCACTCTTGTCTTCTTGTCTTCAAGTTGAAAACAGCAATGTAAACACTGCTGTTTGGCGGTACAAATAGATAAAAGTTAGATAACAATGCAGACAGACAACATTTATATATTTAATATAAAATTGGGTAACATTGGGTCATTTTAATATTGTGCGTATCAACTTTCAGCACTGTATTATCTATGTTGTCTAGGTTGTCACGTTATTTATATAATTATAACACATCATTGTTTTTATAACCACATAATACTTCTAGAAAATTCAATAGCCTGAGACCATTACCACCATATAGTTTTATTACAACAAACAACAGAGAAGAAAGGGTTTGTTTATCAAAGTTCTTAACGAGAGGTTGTAGAGTTACTTTAATAATTCGTGAGCTAAGCACGATCGGACCTATAGACCCTATTGAGATTAACCCGCAAACAGCTCAAGCGGGTTAAAGGATTATTCCCAAGGATTAGGTCATTGAGATCCCTCTATAATCGTCTCAGCAACAACAATTATAGGCTGTTGACAATCCAATTGAATTATTCAATTCAATTACATTAAGCTGCTAAGTTATGGCGGTGCCAGCGATTTCTGTGTGCCCTCTAGGACGTTGATTGATTGAGCACCGTTCAGCAAGCGAGTTGTAAACTCGATGTAAACATTTACACCTACTGCCTTTATCGACATTGATGTATTGTCTTTGAGTTTAAGCCTAAAAAAAGGTGGTTTGTTCAAGATGTTTCATTATTGGTTATTTTTCTTTCAAAATTTGTGTTAAGGATTATGCTGTGACAGATTCTTAATTATAACAAACGATTTGAACATTAAAAATATAAATTTTAAGTAAAGGTTTATTTTAAATACAGCTTTTATACAAAATTAAATGAACTTTTAGATCATATAAATGTGTTATATTTTAGGCCTTTAGAATCAATTAATGAAAGAAGAATAATTGCGTAAATATATAAAGTGAAAGTGAGTGAGGGGAAGCAAATATTTATATGATGAAACAAACACAAATGTGTTTTGTCGAGGTGTAAAACCTGAATTTGAGTGATTCCTCTATCGTCTGATGTCCGAAACATACACATGCTTCAAGCAACTTATCTACTACTATCTATCTATCTACTCGAAACTGGTCAATGTATGAGATGTTGTGTGGATTGTAAAAATGTATTATCACAATATTTTTTTTATGCTGTAGTTTTAAAAGTCATTATCCACTGATACAGTTATGTAAACTTATATCATATTCATCATATCAGCCACAAGACTTTCACTACTAGACTTAGGGCTCCCCAAAAGATCTCCGATAGGACCGGTTGTATGCAGCCAGTATCTAGTATGATCCTGCGGTTGTAACCGATTTTTCTGTCTATCTTGTGGGTGGACACCTTACGCTGCACTTGCCAGTACGTGTCATCGACTATGTTTACACAAAAAAACCGCTTACCAAGAACACGACACACTCCTGTATTACGGTCTACATTTCCTATTTCTATTAAGTGGCAATGTACAAATTTTACGCGATAATAACAATTTGGATTTTATACAAGGGCAATTCCGTCTGTTTGTCAATAAAAATACGTAAATAGCGTTCGAGCGCTCATAAAAATGACATAATCGTCGCATAAAACGAAAGGGTGCCAATAAAAAGACCCTTTTAACGAAAGATATTATTTACTGTTGCAATATCAAGGGCATTCGGTCGCTATAAATCCTTAGAGCTGATTTTATTGCGTTTATTTGGTGAATTTGGTGCTAAGTGGAATGGTCCTCTGCGGATGTTATTGACAGTTTATTATTTGATGGTCGAGTTCCTGATGTTTATGTTTATTGTGTGCTGTTATCTATGCTGAATAGTGGCGGCGAAATTGAAAGGTTCTTAGGTAATGGATACGAATACTCTTCGTTAATTTTATTTTATTTTGGAAATAGGAATGAATCTTGTGGCATGTATTGCGTGAGGCGGGGATCTTAATAAGATCAACATATTCCCGTCTGTTGGAGTTTCACAACCTGTTTTGAAGTCGATGTCTAACATGTAGTGTAAAATATAAATCGTGCAATATAGATTTGTATTCTATAGACTGTTAGCACACACATATTGAAAATAAGGTTTACGCTAACTGACCGATTTAGTGACGGTTTGTAAATACAAACCATTACATAGGCTGATTTCAATACCAACTCGCAAAATATTACAAGATTATTGTCTCTTTCTCATGATATAAACTATCCAAATGAATCTTTCTTTTTAATACATATAAAGCCCTAGCTGATTGCCTCATCGCCAAAAACTAAAAATCAAGTGATCGATGAACAAGGTTCAAGAATTTTTGGGTATGAACATAAGTTAAGTGTAGGTAAAAAATTATCCTAAAGACAGTTTTGAGTGTTGAATTCTTCAGTATAATCTTATACTTATATAAGAAAAATATTAACTAAACTAAATATAAAACCTTATTTTTTCGATTGTATAATATATATATGCATTCCCTTACATGTCTGAAGCTAAGTTTTGGACAGTCAGCACAGTCATAATAACATAAAAAATAATTTTATCTCATGCGAATGAAAGTATTTTATTTTAAAATTTTATATTTAGTGAGAAAAACACAATGGAAAATTCCTTATTTAGTACTGAAGTGCATCTTAATAATAATAAAAATATAAGTATTTAGTAACAATTGCGTCCAAAACATTAAATAAATTGCATTGCATTTAGAATAGTATCATGAACTTAATCAGAAAAACCTTTAACTTCAGTTAATTTCAGCAAGAGTAGGCTTTTTATTCTTCGAAAAAATCTTACGGAATTATTGAAGTGAACAATAAGGTTTGTCAGGGATGGTAAAAAGAACAGTGTAAAGTATATATGATTGAGTCCAGGTATGAATTTCTGATTTGAAAATCCTCGCCAAACGAAGTTATAACAAAGAGAATAGACATTTAATATCTACAACGGGCTTGATTTTATTCAAACCAAAGGCATCCGATATAACAAAATCCCATTTGAGTTTTGGAATGCGTTTCAAATATAACATTGCTTTTTTATCCGTATAGCCACTCGATCTCTTTATGGGGGCCATCTCGCTTTCATCCCAGAATAAACACATTTTTATTCCGAACTCATGCTAATAAAATGCAAATTCGGCCCTTTCGGCTTAGGGTTTAGCAATTTCAACAAATGTTTCGTATTGAATTCTATTTGATTTTCTTAATTGCCGGACATTGTTGCTCCTGGTTATTCTTATTGAATGTTAACTTAATTTGATACATCGATCGTATCTACATCGTTTTTTTAAACAATGTATACCATTTCTTATATCACAAAAACAAAGGTTATTAGCAGAAGATGGGGGTTACGTCAACTTTACTTAGACACGTTTTTTGCAAACTTGCTTTTGGTTAATTGGTGTAATGCACCTATACTAGGCGCAGACCTGATCTTTACTTAATATCTCTTGACTATAATAGTATTGATCGAAGAGACTGTCAAATGCCACATGACAATTTTTATAGCGATGTGAAGTTATAAATTATGATGAAGGCCAGCTATTACAACTTTGTTTTTCAGTCTGTAAACGAATGTATATGCCACGAAAACACAATTAATACTTTTTTACTTCTTATAATTAGATATCTTGTGTAACTTTACTCAAATCGTTGTATACAACAATAAGGAAGTATTTATATAAGTTATATTCAAATAATAAGAAATATTGCGAAAGGTATTCCATATCTGACGAATAGTTTACTGGTAAAGGGTCTTAGATTTCCATCTCGAAACATACTTTCAGATATGCTTATCTATACTTGAAGAATTCAAAGAATTTGCGTATAAAGTATTTGCGGAGTAAAAGTACGTTGTAAGAAGGCACTAACGCTGGCACACTGCGGCTGAGTACACGAGTGCTATCGAGCCCGAGAGACGACGTCCCACGCAGTATGCAGTGTGCACTCTGAAATCGCGACCGTGTCTCTACACTAGAGCCGCCATAACTATGGTTACCAAAAGGATATATTTACCTACTAGTCAATGATTTTTCAATTTCTCTATTGTTTTTTTTATAATGCATCTACTGATATTATTTGGTTAGGTTCAGGACACTTTTACTCAGGACATCTTTTTATATTGTGATATTTTTGAAGTTCCAAATGATAATATCGGTTTTCATAACTTTAATCAATTTTTACGAATTTATTTCATATTCGTAATTGACAAAGCTTTATTTATTGCTGTTTAGCTGTCTCAATAATGTTAGAGAAATTGGTAAAAGCTACCAAAAATTATACTTCGTGGCTCAGAGGCTAAGTGTGAGTCGCTTGACGATTCAAAGGACCTGGCAGCGGTATCAAGACACCGGTTCCGTCAAGAGAAGGCCTGGTTCTGGAAGAAAACCATGTACCCAACCACGGGATGATCGTTATGTAATTCTTCTGTCTAATGTCTATTCCGATGTCCGCATTACTAGTGCTTTAAGCGATTTATTTTGAAGTCAAGTCAATGCATTAGATTAAGTGTGAATATAATGTGTTTTTTTTTTGTATTAATCAATTTACAGAACAGTGTTATCGATACTTTGATATATATACACTTGATAATAATTATATTTCTAATTTCATGCACCGCAATCAAAAATTATTTATGGGCTTGTATTTTTAGATGGATGAAGACTAAGCCTGTAGCCTAAGTTAAAGGACTAAGAATATTTAGTAATGCATATTACACCGGTATGTAACATGCTTTTATTGAATATTGGTATTTGTAGGTACCGGCAGAGTAGAATAGTACCTCCCGCTGTACCGGGTGTCGTAAGAGGTGACTAAGGTACAAGAACCGTCAGATGGCGATATATCCATCCAAAATAATGCAGCCAGTATGCATAAGGCGGGGTTGGGCTTGCCGCTAAAGCTACGCTCTGCAAGTGCCAACACGCTTGCCCAGCGTGGCAGATGTGTGTAAAATTCCCCCTTGCTTCGGGAGACTTTTGTCCAGCAGTGGAATACCAATGGCTGTTATGATGATGATAATGATGCCAGTTCTGCAGATATTACTGTAATTCACATTATACTATTTGTGTTTTCGTAGTATATAGCTTGGTATTTATAGCTTGCTTCTTGTACTAGTTACAGCTATTTTAGAGAGCCTAGCAGATTTCAGATGGCAAAGCTGCTTTCGTTGCTACACTGTGATTGAGTATACTCGAACATGCCCAGGCGATGTGTAACATCGTGTAAATGATATGTGATAGCTATAAGAGGACGTTGTACTATAAATTTTGAAATCTTGATTGTATTTCTGAGTGAGACAGACTGACCTCTTTAGGTATTGTATATCTTAGATGTAAACAATAATTATGTCTTCAGTAGGCTCTATACGATAAATGACTGACTTTTGGTGTGATTGCAAATTATTTTTGTTGTTGTGTAACTATTAATGGGTTTAGTCTAAGGTTGGATAATGATACTTGATTAGCATTAGCACAGACAGAAACTCAAATTGCTTGTATATATTAATAACGTAAACTAATTTTAACATGTCTGTGTAAATTGAAGTCACGCATGGCACACGTTCAAAAAGTCCTATTTGCACTCGAGGATCGCGATCGTATCTTTGAATGATTAATTTAAATTAATTTTACTAAATGTAAAATTACAGAGTATCTATCGCCTATGTATATTTGCAATAATAATATTATCTAATAACGGCTTTAAAAAGTCATATTTAACTTTTTCCATTTTTTGCTCGATGTTTTGGTTACTTTATCATGATTTAAAAGTATATGAATTACTACTCTGAGACATTTTTAAGAGGAAGACGACTCAAAAGAGTGCGTCACCACCATATATAACCGAAAAGTTGGTAATGAGTGAACGCCATAAATGAAACATGTAGCGTCTCTCGACAAGTGTTCGTGTCCTGGCACTGATCTGATAGTTATTTCTTCCGAATCCCAGATGTAAAAAAACTATTGCAAAATTCCTTACAATCATAGTTGGTCATCTTACATAGGCCACGATTGTGTTTGCCGTTTGAAAAAAGAAAAACTACGTACCCACTTCGAGAAAGATTTCCGTAGAATCTAGTCACACTCTTTTTTTTTGTTTGTTTTTTCATGTTTTGAATCAATTTATTACGTTTGTAAGTATGTATTACTTTAACTAATTAGTTTATTTTTTAATGGAGAGATGATTTCATGTAAAATATTATTGATATTTCAAACTTTCTGTTATTTTATTTATTTTTGGCACGGTAACAAAATACAAATCAACACATACAAATCCAATTTTTATAACTACTTATATACTATAAGTACTACTTATATAAATACAAATTTAGTAATAAATTTGCATTTCAATAACAACAGAGTATACCATTTCAATATAATATTTATATCTTAAGTATATTTTATTTTTAATCTGATTACTAAGAATTAAGTGGTAAGAAAACGAATGTTATCAGAACACCGTATACACTTCTGAAAAGATTCAAAGCTCTGATATGTTTCACTTATAAAACACATTGATATCATTTAAAAACACATTAGTTTCTAGCTGTCTATATTAATTTTTTAACCCGCAGGTTACCGTTATATCAAACATAACATTAACTCGCTTAACTAATTTACTAAAGCAAGGCAATATAATACAACAAAATAGGTCTTCAAAGGAGCCCTTAGTCACCCATAGCCGATGTGAAGGCAAAATTTAATCAGGCATATTCTGTTAAACGTATATAAGATAATTAGCGACTCGAACAAAGCTTCGTTGAAATTTTGCTTTAATTAAAATTTTCTCGACCATAACCAACAAAGGTTTTTCGCTTAGATATCAAATAAGTTGCCACACAAAGTTACAGAAAATCACGCAACGTATAAAAAATATAAATCATGGTTTTAATTTATTTTCTGTGTTTTTATCTGTTCCAAATCCTCATTTCCCCTTTTGTTACTGGCTCCTAAAGTTAAAAGCATTACCTTAGGGCGCCTTATATTCTGAAAAAAGAATATCATAAAAAATTATGGCTCCAACTACTAGAAAAATCTTCAATGTAACTTTTTATAAGTTTCTTTTCAAGCAATCACGTATCAAGAAGAGATATAAATTGGCAATATATTGTGTCTGTACGTTTAAGACGCGAGGTGCACGCTCCGAAGGATACGTCTTGAACATAGTTATAATCTTGCTTAGTAGTAGGTCACGTGCTGTTTTGTAAGGCAGTGTCTATATATTTTTTCAAAGTTTATCATTTACTTGATGTTCAGAATAGCTATTTTTTGTGTTGTTAATTTAAAAGAAATAAATTAAATCTATATTTCCGTATGTGTCTTTACAATATAATGATTTTTATTCCCTTTATTGGGCAAAGCCTGTCCTGTGGGAAAAGTAATCGATAAAAGCTTTTTTTCAATAATTAGGAAAAAGTTAAACATCTATAAATAATAATAATAAAATAAAATAAATATATTAAAAACCTAAGTGAGTGTGCGTGTATTCGTATGGGTAGGTGTGAGCGTATTTATGTTCATGCGTAAATATTAGTAATTTTACTCAATAGTTTACGACACTCCGTCTGTTTAAATTTATTATAAATGAACAGACCGTTTCCAAAACAGTGTGCAAAAGAAGAAGCCGTGAGGATATTTTGTGACTTTAAGATGCGTTTGTTGCACATGCGCACACTACTTTAACGATAAACAGCTTTCGTACACTTAACACACCAGCTTCTTTGTATAGAGCATAAGTAGAATACCCGATGGGTTTCCTTAACGCGGTCTTTCGGAGGGGTAGAGACCCTTTCAAGAGCGAGAAGAAATCAAGTAGGTAAGCTACCCCAATCTACAATGCAATAATTTATAAGAGACTGACACCAGAGGGCCACATGTAACATTTTCAGAATCTGTACAAAGATCTTAAAAAGATCTTTCAGAATCTTGTATATTACTTTATCGAGGCCAGGCAAGCTGTTTAAAATAAGATTTTTTATTTAAGCTAGTAATTCTTCAGTTCAACAGGAGCTACGAAAAATTAATAATTCTTTTTGTACTATTTTGACTTTCTTTGTAAGGGATTCTTGAGTTTCATAAAGATTGTCAAAAGTCCTCTCACTATTTAAAAAGTTCCCCTTTACTAACAATGTTTATTAATATTTTATATATTGAAAGCGATAATGCATTTATATCGTGTAAACCACTCTTTGAGTACAAAATAGAAATAGGGTGCATTTACAATCAATCAATAAAAGTAAACCAATCTATGTTTGTTCTGTGTCTGGTGATAAAAGAAAGTCATTATCATTATCATCTTATTACATACATAGGGCTCACCAAAAAAGGGCAAAAATTACCGGCCTTAGTGAGCGTTGTAGCAATTGGGCAATCACATTTACGGACCCTGGAGGCGCAAATGGTAGTGATCCAATCTTATGCATCAAAACTCGTGGGTGCAATGCAATACCCACGTACAAATATTTATATGGTGAATATTTTTGTTCGGTCTGTGCCTAGGAGTTAAATATATGTGCAAGTATTATATTTGTGATTCCCTCGTTTTTGATAAACATTACACAAGTGATGTAAACTATTTTTGACAAACGTATTTTAGTTCATTGATTTTACCCGAAATAGGTTAGAAAATGAGACTCCAAGATTATATGCAGTGAGTTTTACTCAAAATGAATAACGTTGTATACGATAAAAAATATAGGTATAACTATCATAAAAAATCGAGTCTATCTATTTGTTCTGGCTAATCTCTAAAACAGTTGTACCGATTTTAACGGAACTTGGAACGGAACCTGACTGGTTTTATGGAACAGAGAGTTGATGTTAAAAGGGATAAGTTAGGCTACTTTTATTATTTATTATACTTATGTTAATAGGAGCTATGCAGGTGGAACCACGGGGCATTGCTAACAAGTAATAAATAAAGTTTGCTATGCAAGAAAAAAAAATGTACTTTCAAGGTAGTCGTGTTTTTTAAATAGCTATAAAGTATAGATGATACCTAAAGCATAATTGTGTAAATTAATAAAGTATAAATACTTTTAAGCTTGTATTGATTAATCTTAATAGTGATTCAGTTTATATATATATGTTGATAATGAAGCCCTGCATGCATGGTTAGTGCTAATATTAATGTAATAATCATGAAAAACATTTTTATACATTTCATTTTCTTATAAAAAATAGAAAGTTAAAGAAATAAAATGGTACTAACTTTGCTCATCAACACGAAAGCCAGAAGTTGAAAAATTTAATAAAATTTCATCTCATTAACTCATACATTTATTCATGTGAACGCTGCTTAAGACGAAATTTCTCCTGAATGGCCTTCGTCTAGTTTAACGAGGGCATTCACAAGTCAAATAATAATCGCAGAGAAAAAAGGCTGTGTTTAGCGTCATTCCGCCCCAGCTTCGTGATGTGTTGCTCTCGAAATTGCCGGTGATTTTCTTTTATTGCCGTCATGTTTAAATTTTCAATTTTGACAGATGCCATGTGATTTTTCATTGCGTAAATTGTGCGTGCTAAACAAATTTTGTCAGAAATATTTAGTTATGTATTATTTTGATTGTATTGATTCATTTAATTAAATAGTTAATTTAAATTAATGATTAATTGATCTATTTAAAATTAAGATAGTCAATCTTTGTCCTGTTTCAACCGTATGTGTATGTTTATCATGAAAATAATATTGCGACTATATATTCTTATACAATTTTTTTTAAATTATACTCTCATCTTTTAACTTTCTTATGTGCAAAACTTATATAATCACAATCAAATAATAGTATAATAATCATAACAAGATATTAAAAACTCATCGAAATAAATAAATAAATCGGGCATTCAGCCTCACAAGAAGACAAATACTTCGTATGAATAGTACCCCCCAACTATCTGCAAATATGTCGCAGTCAGGCTGTTGATACGCGAGTGAATTGACTGCAGTCTGCATCTGGTAGACAGGTAAGTGGTCGTATGCAACAGCGCAGCCAGAGGCGGGCGCAAACAGGCGGCGCCGGCAGCATTTACAGTGTAGAATAGTGTGACCTGGCACATGTAGACGTAGGCGTTGTTCAAGCAACCCAGGAGAAATATTATAAACTAGCCTAACTCTCAAGTCTAATTAAAATGTAAATTTTTAACAAACAGTATCTTTTTTGTACAATATTTAAATAATAAAACTTAGAAATAAGAGATGAGATGTTGAATTATTTAAAAAAGTTAACCATAAGTATATAACGCATAAAATTAACATGTCGCGAAGTGACTAAGCTTCTGGAAATATTCCAACTCCATTTTAGACTAAAATAGTAGTAAGAAACTGAATACACGCTTCGCTACGTTATAAAAACTATATATGAATGTTGCTCTGCAAAATGATACACAAGCAGCACAATTGGATGCTCTTTACGTCCGGACATTCGCTCTGGAATTTTACTGTTATAAGTCCTATAATTATATTTTAATATAACAGTTTGTATACTTAAAATAAGCATTCATTGTTTTGTGGTGTATATGCTTAATTAAAAAAAAAATTATGCATGAGCTAACTTCTCTAGTCATCAGTTAAACAGGGTTTTTAGGCGTGCGTAAAGCTCGTCCCTCGATCGTATGAGATACCTTCCCTTAAGCTATAATCTATCTATAATAGATATTAGATAGATATTGATCCCCTTTGTATAATTTAATACGCATTGTGCCTGTAGGGATATCGAGGGTTAGACATTTAATTGGCGTCAGAGACATATGGGCTAAAATGTTAGTATTTACTTATTTCAGACTTATGTTAATAGTTTTAAGTAAATAAGGATTCAATTTTAATTGTATTGGTTAAAAACAGCTTCATCATCATCATTATACTAGCCTTTGAAAGTCTTCTGCTGGGCAAAGGCCTCTCAAAGAAAAGTGGCTTTATGTCCATAATTGTCGCGCTGGGCGTGTTGGCAATCGCAGAACGCAGCTGTAGCGACAGCGGATTCTGCTGCCCATCCCCGCCCTGTGCATTTAAGCTGCACATTTCCGAATAAATATACCGCTATCTGTCGTTTCTGGTACCTTAGTCACGTCTTACGACATCTGGGGCAGTAGGAAGTACTATTCAACTCTGCCGGTGCCTCACGGCAAAAATAAGCTTAAACATAATTAAAAATAGCTTTTCAGTATATTTGAAGTTATAACAAAATGTCTTTTTTTCTTTTTTGTTCTTCCTGTAAACCTGCATTAGTTATGTTTCACGGCAATTGAGTTTTTCACCATTGATATGCCGCCCCAAGATACTTGAGATATCGGATAACATAAAAAGAAAAAGAAATTTATATATTTTTTTAACGTTATTTTTCACGTTAACTACATATATCGTGACGTGTATATTTTAGATTTGTTTATTTTATATTTAAGAAGATTGCAAAAAAGTTATGCGTCTGTATAGAATGTATTTAAAATTCATTAATAATAATGAAAATACTTTACACAGATACTTTCACGAAACACGTATTTTCAAAATACATTTATGTATGTCAATATTAAAGGATTGAAAAACATAATAATAATTTTATTAATGCAATATAATAGTAATCATATGTTTATTCTACAATTTGACAGAATTTTAACAGTCAATTTTAAAACTCAACGATTTGCAGTAAAATATTAATATATTTTTTTACAGGGTTTTTGTATAGGGTGTGGCTTTGAACAGTACTTTTGCATGTTTTTTAATTTACATGTTAATTATTAGAGAAGTACAGTTTTCTCAGTAATAATATTATAGTTTAGGTAAAATTATATAATAGTCAGTTAGTTCAACCATTATATTATAAGCCGGTTCGTATTAAAGTTATATTAGGTTAGCGTTTCATCATCATCACCGATAAAAGAGGCGAATAATATCCACTGCTGAATAAATGATAAGTAAATTGGATATGTTGTATATGATATCATGCAATATATCTGCATCGGAACTGGAGCACCGGAAATAACTAAACTTCCTTAATTCACAAATGTTATAAAAAGCCTTGTATATAAAATTGAGTGAGGAATAAATTTCAATATCGCGTCATCCAAAATTAAATTCCCGGGACGTCCTGAAATCTTGAAACTGTTCGCGACAATTTGAATTATGCCTAATTGCCTTGCTCGGCTCCTTGATCTAAATCGTGTCGTAATATTATTTTACTTTCTAATCATTTCGCTAATAAGTTTGATGTTAAACGATTTTTGAGCGTCCGGCAAGTGAAGTGAAGATCAAAGTGGTTTATAAAATTAAAAAAATAAAACATAGATATTTGAAATTAAAATGCTAGGTGGTCGGTTAAAAACAGTTTCGTATAAAAATATGAAAACATGGAAAAAAATTAAATTTTGTATTATTAAATTTTAGCATGTCGCAAAAGATACCAAAACGAAACCGAGAAAAATATATAAAACAAGGCTATCCGATACATCTAACCTTTTTAGCGGAATTCCAAGCAAAAGCATCTTTTAAATATTGTAACGATACTTTGTGAATATTTCAAACTACGCGCGATGTGTAAAAGTTGTTTAAAAGGCAATTTACGAAAGTTTACAACGTCTGCCTACAAAACTTTATTGACATTTTTATGTTCCGTTGCAGAAAATTTTACCCGCAATTTTTGTTTAGTTTCTGCATTGGACAGTGATAGATAGTCTGCCAAAATAACGGGTTATCCCACACAAATATTTACAAAACTCGCCGAAAGATGCGGCCAGAGGCGTCTACAATGATCCATCGCTTTAAAAATGTTTCTCCGAGAAAAATTACCGATATACACCAGTAGTGAGGTCGATAACTAGTTTTTTTTTCCAGAATCGAATAGTAGTTGAAAATAGATTGCAGAAAGAATTTTCGGTTTGCTTGAATTTCGTATTCGAAGACGTGCTCCATATTATTTGTTTGATTTTTGAAAATAAATGCAGTTCATAGCTACTTTTCCCGTCAAATCATTTTTAAACTGTTTTAAATAAATAAAAAAATATGACTCTGAATGTTATTTCTAGGGTTGCAATTGAAAGATTGTGGTCTCATTTTGTACACGAAGACTCTTTATCCAATTAAAAAAACGATATAATAATAATAATAACAATAAATTCCCACAACATCTCATACATTGACCTGACTCCGAGGTAAGTCGCTTACAGCACTTGTGTTACGAATGCCAGACAACAGAGGAATCACAAATATACTAGGTCTGGGTGGGAATCGAACCCACGACCCCTGGTGCACAAGACAGGATCACTACCATCTGCGCCATCGGGCCCGTCCCGTATTTTTCAATCGTTTTATAAAGTCTTAATTACAGAAACATTTTCAGAAAGCCAAGCTCACAGACAAGTACGGTACTCTTTACTCTTTTTAACTGCTAAGAATTTTATTTTTAAAGGACCTTTGATTACCTATTGCAGGCACAAAGAACGTCTTTCGTTGTAAAGTATTTCAATTCAGTGTATTTCAAAGGCATTTCGTCGTTCGTCATCGTTCGTTTTATATTTTCGTATGAAAAAGGAAAAGTTAAACAGGATCAAGTTATTGAGCAGTTGATTTAATGAAAGGGTAATTATATTATTAATTGTATTCTTAAGAATATATACACGATTTAAAATTTTTTTTTAGTTGCCAAACGGATAAAATTATATCAAAGCGGATATTTTATGTTGATATTAAATGGTTTAATACGAAAGGTTATGCCAGGTATCATTCTATTTTCAGCACGTATGAAACATTGAAATGCACTCGAAAGGAGAAATAAACATTTCTTCGAGAAAACGATGGCAATATATCCTTAGCTTACAACGTGCTTGCATCTTTGGTATACGTTCTTATAATAAAACTAGCGGCAACCCGCAGTTTCACCCGCGTACTAGTGAAAAAAAATTAAACCTAATTTATTCCTTTGAACGTCATCTAGGCATTTGTCAGTGAAAGTGCCGTTAAAATCGGTCAAACTGCTTAAGTTTAATGACTTTTAATAAATATCGGTGCTCTATCTTCTTTTAGAAGCTTAGGTATGATTCCGTTTTCACTTAGTGCACGGTTCATAAGCTGATTCAGGGCCATGTTAGTCTCACTCAGGCTAGTATCCGGGACTTTTGAGTGTTTAGTCGGTTACTCCATAGGTCCTATCGATTTCCTCCAATGTCGTATGACTTTAAACCTTCAGACTTTCTTAGTCTTAGCTTTGTCCATATTTCTTGCTTTCTACTTTATTAGTATTTTTTTAATTATTTTTAGTATTAAAATCCCTGATCTTAGAGTGAAGGCAACTTCTGACACCACCAAAATATTTTAGCGTTTCTTACTCAACTTATTCTCTAGCTCAACAAACCCCTCGTCAGCCCTGATTGTATCGCTGCTGCCCATCTTCAGCCCTTTGCGTTTTTGAGCCACGCTTGTAGAATATATGTACCACTGTCTATCGGATACGGTATCTCAGTTGCTTCTTACGACTTCCGGCACAGACGGAGGTACTATTCTATTCTGTACCCCATAAAACTATAATTATATAAGTATATTGCTTTTTGTACAAATGTAAACGTCGTTATGTAATCACCAATTCATATTTGATACAACCTACAATTTCATGCGCGCTTTTTACTCGTTTCCTGCGTTGAAGAAAATATTCCCACAATGTGGCTCTATTTAGACTTAGATAAAGAACGTGTGTTATAGTTAACGTATCATTTGAGTAAAAAGAGCCAAGTTTTTATAAAAAATATATTTAGATATATTTGAACGCGCAAATATGTTTTCCCAGAGATAGATACAGAAGTTTCTTTTATATATTAAAAAAAAGATTTACAATTACAACTTATAATAAAGAAATATTTAATTCCAAATCTAATCTGACAACGCGTTGATTACTCATAATAAAACTACTCTTTAACGGCTTTGAAACACTAAAGAAAACATCTAACAAAATATGAAAAAAGTTAATTAAACATTTTAAGGGAGTAGTTATACACAGCCAGAATCGCTGCTAAAAGTATTATGGATTAACCAAAATTATAAATTCCTTGAACAACTTATCTAAGTATACTGATATAGAGCGCCACTTTTGCTATACTCAAATAAGCTCTTGTCTGTTTCTAACTATGTTAAATGCATTATCTCTAAAGCAAACACTTTAAAATGCAAAGTATATTCGATATTCTAATAACAGCGCGACTATTTCGTTTCAACTTTAAAAATCGTATTAAGAAGTTTGTTTCTCGTTAGGCAGCCGTCCAAATGCAGAACATTGTTGATATAATTATGTATAAACTAATAACAATACTGCAGGCATTACTGAAAGTGGTGTATCGTGGGAATCAGCCAAATTACCAAAAAGTTAATTACGAACATCAAACTTCAGCCGGGTTCTACACAGAACATGGCGTGTGTAAGACGAGTTTCATATTAAAATTGGTTAGGAATGGTTTCTATTTGATATGCCTAACCTGAACTGCGGCGATGCGATTTGAGAGTACAAAGTAAGCCTTGAAATATAGGTAAGTGATATCTAGCTTTCTGTGTGCATATTATACGCGCACGGTATTGAATATCTCAGGAAAATATGCTAAGTAATTTTCTTTATGAACAAAAATGTTCGTATCTCGTTGTTTAACCGCGATGAACTCCTGAAACGATTTTAATGAAGTTTTGCTCACGGTGTACAGATTGATTTTAATTGAGATATATCTCAAAATACAGAATTAATTTAATAGAAAATTTGTTATATTACAATAATTTAACTGAATGAACAAGGTTTGCACTTGGAGCAATGTTTGGGTCGGCTCCTACCTAATATGTTCTCTAAGTAGTTTTTAGTAACGAGAAACTTACTAAGGGTATATGTATAATTTGAGACTGCTGGTATTTCCTATCTAAACCTGCTTTATTGACGACACTGCACGCGGACGGGTAAATATTCTATTTAATTACAAATTGTAATTAATGTCTCCCAGATCGACTGAGCCACTTCCAATAATATGTCAAAAACTTCCTCGCCATATATTAAATTCTATTGAAGTTTAAGGCTGCATGTTAAAAGCGTGTTTTACGATTTGTTCACTATGATTAGGGGGTTTTACCAGAATACATTTGTATTTTGTTAAATATTTATTATAAATAGAAATATAGATAGATTAATATCACATTTTTAATATTATGTTACAACACTTTTTATAAAGGTTCGTCAGTAGACAACAGTCTTAAGGATGTCAAATGGTATAAAGTTATAAGTACCGTAATGATTTTGGGGACACATTTATGAAAGAGGGGATTTGACACCGTCTTCTTCCATTTATCCGATATGGTATATGAAGGGAATTTTTCATACGTTAAAGTCAAAGAGGTACAGGATTTTCCTTATCGTATAAGTTTACAGATTTCATATTAGCGGCACAAAAAATCCAAAATGATGTTCAAGACAATGAACAGAGCAATTTTTAATTACTTTATTTCTTTATTATTTTCGCTGGACTAGCTGAGGGGTTACCGGTAGAGTAGAATTCTACCTATTAGAATAAAACTTCTCCCTGTGATATCTGGTGTAGTAATAATAGAATAATAGTAATAGTCATACAACAGCATAATTCAATAGGGCGAGGATGTGTAGCAATATTTCTGACGCAAAACTGCGTTAAAATTGCTTCCACTCTTTTGGGGAAGTATATATAGTGGTTGTTCAACCGCTGCGATGATAATGATAGACATAGAAAAGAGGTTTTTTGCTCATAATTTCCGTGCTGGGCAAGCGTGTAGGTAATCGCAGAGCGCAGCTTTAGCGACAGGGATGCTGCTGCCCATCCCTGAGCATTTTTAGGTGTCGTTTCGAATGGATATATTGGATTTATAAATACCTAGTAGTTTGATACTGCCATCTGTCGAATCTGGTACCAAAGTCGCTCCTTAAGACACCTGGTGCAGTGGGAGGTACAACTACTCGGCCGGTACCTCACAGCAATCTGTCGGTACCTTACACCAATCTGCCGGTACCTCACGGTAAAACTTTACTTTTTCTGGGTACTGGGACATAAAACCTTTAAGTGATATTACGAGCATCTATAGGCTGCGGGAACGCTTGCGCGGACTATACACTTATTGTCGATCCGATATAATAAAGTATATAAATAAAAAGTGTATATCTGTCTACCTACACACACACACATTAATAATCTTATATGTAGCCCCTGAATTGTATTAATAGATAAATGTATTTAGTATGTAGACTAATGGTATTGTTACAAAATAATATATAAATGATGGTGTTGTTTAGAAAGCGTGTTTTCAGAATTGGTTCTGAAATTTTTGAACGGGGCTTCCCGCACCATTTTATTTCCTAGAACAATATTTATATGTATATTCTTTCCATTATCATTTTACTTGTAATACATTTAGGTTACGATAATTGTTGTCTGATAAGCCTATTCTATTTTAGTCCTATCAACAATATTTCATTTGTGAGAATATTTCTATGTGTCACAAAACATGGATCTTAATAAAACATGATTAACCTATTTTAATGTGTGTATGAGGTAAATTTAAAATTTTACATAGTTTTTATTAAACTACGTTTTATGATTTCAAACGCTTCTTTTTAGCTTTTTTCATTACTTTCTGAATTTTTTGGAAAATATTATCAAAATATGGGTAATATATAAATAGGAAAAAAAATAAGAACATGAACACAGAATAACGTAATGTTAAAGGTGCGGTCTTCAAGGTTTTCCTTGAAGACTGTATAATTCATCGACGCAAAAGATCGACTTCTCAATGCTAAAAGGCATCACAGAGGAAATATAGACATTAACGTTTTACACCCAAAAGCTTTTAGCTCGTAAATATTTTGCACGTGGTTTTTACAACGGATATTATTTTATATTTACTACGGAATGTTGGCTGTTTCTAATTTTATATTCGCGTAAAATAACAATATTGTGAAGGCGAGCTCTGCAACACTGTCAGTTTTTTAAACTGCGTTTATTTTTGAATATATTTTAAATACCGGTCACATATGTCTGATAAATCAAAGCTAACTGTTTGGTAAAATTTGTTTGTTCAGAGTTTCAACTTCTCATACTCAATTCTGAGCAAGCTTAAAGCAAATGCTTGCAAAGCTATATATTACAAATACAGAGGAATTAGAAATATTTACATCATTATTATTTATATAGTACTAAATAGGTCTACGGTTGTAGCAAAAGTGTTTATCCTTGGGTGAAAGCCGTACTAGCGTTTGAAATAAGGTCAATATTAGACAAATGCTCAATGCAGTGAGCATAACAAACGAATGTTAATAATTTAATAAAAAACTTATATTGGCCGGCAATTTCCAGGATATGCTCTGGTGGCATGATCTCCCTAAGGGTATCTCCAAGGATATTGGAATATGAGGTTTTCTAAAAAGAAAAAAGAAATAGATGCTAACAAAATATTCTAGCAACTCAAGATGTCAGTAGTAATTATACATTATAGTAATTATATATTATGTCAGTATATGTCAATACTAAGTTACTAATTGCCATTGGAACAGAACTTATCTATGTTTAATGCAGCATAGTCACGCGATCCACCAGTGTACCTGGAATAACAAGTAGTGGATCGCGCACGTAAAATATACAAATACACCTCAAACCTAAGCGGTTCTGTTGACACTTTATTTATTTGATCAACGTGTAAAAGAGCGGACAACTAATGATGGCTTACATTTTCATTGGCCATTGTAAAGTGAGTATAATACATAAGCTACTGTTATCTTAATAAAAAATGAATAAGAAGACAAACCTAAAACAAACCATTGAATGCTATAAATTGAAATGAATTGCCCGTACTAAAGGGAACTTGAGGGTACTCTACAAATTAGTCGTATATTTGTCTCAAAAGACACATTCGTGCCACGCATCATTCGGTATTAGTAGCGTAATGTTTATTTGCGAACCTTCTATGGCCTTGTGTTGTAAGATCTAAATTAAATTTCATCAAAATTTCAATTCGGCTCAATATGAAAAGAAAAAAATTAATCGTTCATATTCACGACGGAAAATTACGTGTACTCATACTCTCTTAACTCTCATCAATAGTATCATATTTACGCTTGATAATTTCAACATTAAGGTCAGAATATTGATGTACTAGTTTGGTTTCTCATTATCCGCAGTAAGGTTATCTTGTTAAATCCCAATGCTGACTTGATGCGAGCTTATATAAGACTTTTTTTTAAAACAAAGTTTTCACTCTTTGCTGACTACAAAGTTGTTTAAAATAGGTATCGCTAATTTCAACCATGACTTATAAGACTTTCGAGGACAGATGAGGTCCAAACGTCGATATATATCACTAACGCATAATATTTCTGATGCACAGATAGGTACTGGCGCTCTAAACTCATAAGTGACTCATGACTGACGATAATGTTCGATAGGGTCGTCAGAGTTTACCATGTTTGGTCCACTGAATTCAGGCAGGCTTTATTTGCTGGATCATACATGTTAGAGTTTCATATTTAGGTATTTTCAGCTTACCAAAAAGATTATGGATGGCCTTTATGTCAATAAGTAACCAAGGTATGTTCACACAATAAAGGTTTTTGAATTACCGACTTGCATGATGCATTTGTTATACGCTCATCGAAAGTCTTCGTAGCGGATAACACAGAAAAAACTTCCTTTTACCACTTCTACCTACTACTTCCACTTACCACAAATTGCATGACAAACTAATATATTGTACTTACTGTGTTCACTCTACGTACAATATAATTATGTCAGATAACCTGTGGTTTCCCAGCAATTTTTTTAAGTAGACGAGGGAGTAAAATATGAGATTGCACAAAGTCTTGGAGTGCACCACTTTTTTTGTTTATACCGTTCACTTATTACTAATCTTACGGTGATAAGTGAACGGTATAAACATAAACATATGAAGGAGCTGCCATCTTTGCGGCGCTTTGTGACATTTTTCCGAGACCAGTTGCGGCCGTTAGCACCTATGAACCAAAACCCATTACTGTAAACGACTAGTACTGCATTAGCTTTTGTCCAAAGAAGTGCCGTAGCTGTAAAACCAGTGATCACTCGTAGTCGCAATCAACAAGAATACACGACAGTTAAAGACTTATTAAGATACAAATTGCCCTAAAAGCAGCACAAGTCCAGCCATTTTCCATCTAATAAATCGTCTATTCGGCGTCGCCTGTGAATAGGCTCGTTACTCATAAATAACCCAACTCTGGCCGTTATCTCCCCTCTCACTCACCGCGTGTGCACCAACATTCTTCGGAAAACTTTAAATTATTGTTTTACGAGTTTTATGGCAAGGAATTACAGACAAGTCTGTTTGTTATATACTTTTTTTTGTGTGGCAAATTTTGTTTTTTATACGTAAATGCCTGTTTGAAATCTTTTTCTTTTTTCCTTATGTTATTATTTTTCTTTCATTCTAAATGGGTATTTATTTCACAATGATGATTACACTTTTGATAGCTTTCTGACTCAAAGCCCAAGACGTCGGGAGCACTGAGTTTATATTCTTTCTCATTTATCTTTCTTACATATGAAAGAAAAAGTTCCCACATATATATAGACTGATAAATAGCCGTAACCGCTAATAGTAGAAACATGAAATTTTAACAGTTATTATGACCGAGACATAAATATAATGTAAAAATTCAAATTCAACAGTAATTTTATTAAGATAATTACATTATTTAATTAATACAATTTAATATAGTTTACAGTTTAATACAGTTGTTTCAATTCAAACGCACTGCATGTGTGCGTCCATGCAAAGAAGTAGATATTATAAAAAAATCACTCTTAACGTATATAATTCCAAGTTCCAAGATTGTATTAAATAATATTTAAATTAGTAATACTTTTAATTATATTAAAAAAAATCATGGAACACGTATTTCGTGGTTTATAATAGTTTATCCAAATAAAAAAATTTACATCACTAATAATGACATTTATAAAATATGGCTATATTGACGTGGACTATGTGCAACAACATTTTGGTATATCTTATACCAAAA
This sequence comes from Heortia vitessoides, assembly GCA_020976665.1. NCBI lineage: Eukaryota > Metazoa > Arthropoda > Insecta > Lepidoptera > Crambidae > Heortia > Heortia vitessoides. The sequence goes on from JACJUM010003129.1 coordinate 8,897,508, forward strand.
TATAACATTGGAATAATTGGAACAATAAAAAGTTAACATTGGAACCAAAACTTTGTATGAAATGTTATCACAAAATATCGAATATTACGATAGTTAAAGATCTTACTGATATAATTTAGATAAAACGATAACAATCATACTTGTAAAGTAATTTTATAAGAGAACCTACTGTCACACTACTACCTGACTCGGCTTTTAACAGTGATAAGAGATTTTATATATATATACCAAGAAAAAAAAAAATAAGCACTTATATAACTTTACATAGACCTCCTACAAAGGTCATTTGCATTGGTAACTCTCTCTCACTTATTTCTACCGCAAAATAGCAGTGTACGCATTGCTGTGTTCGGGTTCGAAAGGTAAGAGAGGCAAGGACACTACTAGGTGAATATGACGTAAATGTGACATAGTATCTTCAGTTCACCTGGCTGGCGACACAGTAGTGATATCTTTGCGATGACACGAGCGTCTATAGGTTGTGATCACATTTATCATCAAGCGAGCAGTTATTTGCTGACTTTGTAATATTAGAAATAACCTAAACATATATTAAATATCTAAAAATAAAACCTAAAAATATATTGTATCAAAAACCCAGAATATTAAAACATGAAATTTTCTTAATTATAAAAATATACACGCTTAGCAGTAAAGGGGGTCTCTTAAAACATTTAAAACTTTGTTCTCTTAAAACGTTTAAAAGAATTAAAATCTTGAATATTTTATTAACTTCTATTAAGTTCTATTCGGTTCTTTAAAGTTCCAGAAAATCTAGAAAGTTCTAAATGTTTTAAGGGTCGATTCGATTACGTTAATTTGTCAATGTTCATTTGATAAAGTTATATTTGTTAATGTGAAAGTTCCTTTATTGTTATAGTTAATACGTTTTATTATGGTTAATAATATAAGTTTAAACTGAGTAAATTTTCTTTCCATACCCTTTTGTTGAAAAAAATCTATCACCAGTATAAATTAAGTGTAAGTGACTTAAATAATATTGTGGTAAATATGTTGATAAAATAACTGTAATATTTATAAGTAAATTTACAAAAATCTAAATTAAAGTAATTTATTAAATTCATATTTCGTAATTTAACTAAAAATGCGTTTTTTTTACATAATATTATGTAAATAAATTAAATAGATCATTGATCTAAAGAAATGATAATATGTATTTTATAAATAGATTCACAAATTATTTTTATTCCACAATACGGCGGAGATGTCAATAAAATGGTTGCGGGATGCGTGCGTACGATGCGTAAAAGCGCGCGTTTTGCGAACGTGAAAAATAAGAAATGTCCGTTCCATAATAAAGGAAAATATACTAATTATAAAATGGTGGCATAAATTATTAAATACTCGATATAATCTGAAATAAGTAATAAATATCAATTAAATGTAATGTAATAAAAGGATAGTAAATAACCAACGCTACAAGATTAAGGATGCTGTCCGGGAAAGAGAAGACTATACCGCATCCGTCTCTGTCAGCCTTGGAGCAGATTGGAAAAAGTGAGCACCCACTAAGAGCCTGTCTTTACTCTTTACTGAGTACAGTGTCGAATAATGTCTATCTTAAATTAGCCTGACGCAAAGAGGTTCTTTAGCATAATGAAGTACGAGTTGAACTCACAGTTTTAATTGCTTTTAGATAGCAATTGTTGACGTGCAACTATTAATGTTTTCTTTGAATAATAACAAATTCCTACAATAATTCATTTCATACTTATTTTACGGATATTAGATAAAAGAAGAATTTCAAGTATATATAATTATATTTCTTTCAAATTAAAATATATTCATCACTCAAATATTTGTTCAGGATGGGGATTAAACCCACGACCTTTGGCGCACAAATTAGTAACACCAAAGAATACACTAACAGTTTAGTTATTTTTTCCTTTGTTAGTCAGTAGTCATTATTACAATACTTATAAAAAATGTATTTTCTTTTAAGTTTTAGTCTGAAAGTCGTTACATTAGGGCTTAACTTCAAAGTATCTAAGCCGATTTTGGCGGAACTTTCACTGATATATTGTTGATATTTTTTAAATAATAATCAATTAATTTACGCTTTTATTCTAATAATTGTATATAACGTGGTTGTATAAAAATTTAAAACCAGAATATTGGAGGACGAGATTGACTAATCCATTTTAGATGGTGAAGTTATAATATACTTGACAATCAAGCAGAAGAAGTCTGCACCAGCTTGTACAAATAAAACTAAATCACAAAAAAATGGATTTTTGTTGGATGGACTTGTCGGTTACCTTGCGAGAACCATTCTCAAGATGCCGCACAGGAATAGAGAAAATAAACAGCGTTAAAAAAATAATAAGATACATAGACAATCACACTTATTTTCTCTTTTGAGTCGAGAAGGCGTTCGCTACGCGTAAATGTTAAAAAAAGATTATATTTTTAAAGCTTACCTAACTAGCATTAAGGGTAACTTCAAGCTTAGAAATAGAAAAAGGATACTTTTGGTTCCGAGAACCCGAGGTTAGGCGCTCGTGGAATAAATACTAATCAAAAAATTATTAGGTGGGACGATCGGCAAAAAAGTTCTTTGATGAAAATCATCACAATGAAAAACAAATTTCTGTGAGTAATTTTTTTAATAATTCGTAGTCTGTGTTTATAACAAGGAAAAAATATTGCTAGCGAAAAGTAAGTAGGTAATAGCATTAATTTCAAAACAATGTTTCATACCCGATTACGCTTGAAGAACTGTATGGATCTCACAGAAACTACAAAAAAGAGATTATAGTCTGGAATAGCACGTAGGAACGGGCTACGAATTAAAGTATGATCTTTATCACGATAAGTTCATGATAAGACATCACGACAAGACAACTTACAAATTAATTACTATTCAACAATATTAATTATTACATGAACAAGTATGCTTAACATTTGTACATATAAAATAAAGCACAATTAAAATTGAACAAAATAATAATTAAACAGATAATTTACGCTATATGTACATACGTTTTTGTCTGTATGTAGTATACATACAGATATCAATCTGTCCGGCCCATCAGGGCCCGATGGCGCATTGGGTAGTGTCCGTATCTAGTCCCCAGGGGTCGTGGGAGCGATTCCCACCCAGAAGAAATATAAAATGAGTATTCGTGTTTGCCCTGTGCCTGGATAATGTATTTAAGTATTACATTTGTGAATCTTCTATTGACTGTTATCTGTGACACAAGCGCTTTAAGTTACTTATCTCGGAGTCAGGTCAATGTATGAGAAATTGTGTAAATTTAATTACGTATGTTAGTTACATATCAGGCATTTTATCAGAATGAGGCAAAAATATCCTTTAAGTCCCTTTTAAAGCAGTAAAAATCTCTGTGCTATCAAGATAGTAGACAAACAGACAAGATTGAGGGTTTTCCGCGGAGAGTAATGCACCGCATCTGTATCTGCCACGATGACGCGACGCTGGAAAAACTGCCCGCCGCATAATGTAGTTATTGCGGACATCTTAAGTCGGTTAGTTCTAGACTACATTTTAAATTAAAAAGTTAAGAAAACAATGTGATTGTCTTATTTTTGTAATAATTTTTTTTGAAAGTTCAGTATAGGATATACAATTCGGATTGTATTGCTCACACTTAATTGACTTGTGCACTATGATTTTCTAAATCATTTAGATAAAAATATGGTCGTGCTATGATTGAGATAAAAATTAATATATTATAATTATTGTCTTGTTTGGCTACAAAGAAACAAATTGATCACTTTCTGCTTGATAAAATTCGTTAAATACATTAACAATATTTTATAGAGAACCATAAAATTCCTACAGATGTGTAAATAATAAAACAAATTAGACTCTGAATTTTATAATCTTGTGATATGTTGTGTTCTTGAGCAAAATTAATAAAAAAAGGTAAAAACAAACCCTCTTTGCTTTATTCATCATTATGTCATAGAACTCTGTTGGTCGTCCATATCTGGACATTTAGTCATTCCAAGTGTTTGCTAATAGGATCGGTTGTGTGTGGCCTGCGTCCTTCTAGATAGTAGACTCTTCAACTTATGAATTCTTATATCATTATGTCGGAACTTATTGTTCTTTATTACATATCTCTTTAAAATTTAATCACGCAAAGAGACTCCGAACATTGCTCTCTCCATATCTCGATGAGATTTGAGTTGGCTGATATAATGTTAATAATAATATAAATTTATACATCTCATATGTTGACCTGACTGCGAGATAAGTAGCTTAAATCAAGAATTACAAATTTAATACTTAAATACATATAAATAACCTAGGCGCAAAAGAAATGCAAATATTCATTAAATAAATATCTGTGCTAGGTAGGGACCTACGAGTTTTGGTGCACAAGATGCGCCAACGAGTCAGCGTAAGAATTAAAATATCTAAATTTGAGATTTAGACATTATATTTCATAACCATGAGTCATCGCTGGTAACACATCGACAGATAGAGTAGCTGGTAGTAGTAGCTTTATTAGTAGAATATCTCTTAGCTTTATTAAAAAAAAGGTGATTCCACAATTTCTCATACATTAACCTGACTCTGGTAAGTCACTTAAAGCACTTGTGTTATGGACGCCAGACAACAGAGGAATCACAAATATAATATTTAAATACAAATATTTAATACCCAGACACAGAACAAACAAATGTCGTCATATAAATATTTGCTCTTGGTGGGAATCGAACCCACGACCCCTGGCGCACAAGATAGGCTCACTACCATCGCACCTTTCAATAAGTTTGAGTTCAATTATTTTTAAGTTTAAATAGAATATCATTAAGGCGCCATATGTAGTCATCGATTTTATTACCTGCGAGGTAGTTTCACTGCTCATTAATGCATTGTCATTAGAGATCCTATTAATATTAAAACGATGTGTCGATATTTGTCGTCCAACTACGTATTAGGTGAACAAATAATTCATCAATACCAAACAGCTAATGACAGTTTAGCCTATTTAGCGCAATTAAAATTTGATCGAACATAAAATAATATATGTCCACACGGTTCAATTTCTAATTCAAATTACATCGTATTCTGTGGTCTATAATTTCAATACTTACCAACAATTATTTGATTTTCTGTAAGTTGTGAATAGAGAATACGTTCAATTGTTGTTAAAAATGTTAAATATTTTTATTATTATATCAACAGGAAATAGTTTTTTCGTTTCACTGAATTTGATTTCATTTGTACTACTTGAATTTTTCTAACTCTGGTAAAGAAACAGTGCCACAAAACACAAGTTATTTAAATGCTTGGTATACAATTTCTAATGAAGACTCCAGCACCGTTCACTATGTTTTAAACAACGAATTATTAGGTAGCAGAATATATCTCTATTCACAAATCGGAAGATCAACCCACGCAATTCTCCTAAATTCTTCCAACCAGTACCAAAACTAAAACACGATATCTTCTATTCAGAGCATATACAATTCCCTAGCTTATTATAGTTACAGTTCGGCTGCTGAGTGAAGGCAGATTAAAATAGCACCTGCCCCTGTATTCGATGTCGTAAGAGGCGACTGAGATACCAGAACCGACGAAGCCGGTATATGTATCTAAAGTGATATAAATACAACATAAATGTAAATAATACCATTTCTGTCGCGAGACTATGCTTTGTAGTTGCAACCAAGTGCGCCCAACGCGGCAACTATGGGCATAATTCTAAAAAAAAGATTTTTTGGGAAGCCTATGAATAAAATTGATTGTGGCAATATAGTAATAGAATCAACTTTTAACCTATCTCTAGTCTTGATTATCATGAAATATTATTTTTTTCGTTGTTGTTGGAAGCCTATTTTTTTCTTTAGTAAAATATCAAGTAAAATAGAAATATATCTTACAATAGATCTTTTATATTAAAACACATAAAAAGTGTTTAGTATAAACATGGATAGAAAACATATGCCAAATTTTAATATAGGCTTACATAAAGACACTAGGATTTATAATGTTAGTCATCAAACAGATCTAATGTTTATTACAAAATTAGACCTCAAACTTAGTTCTACGTAGACGTTCAAACTTAGACCTTCATGTAAGGTGACTTTAATGGTAGTTGCTTGTATTATAAAGTCGGATATGAATATTTCCTTCTTCAAAATATTAGCGTTTTTCAATAAAATACATTTGGGTTTGATTTAAATAGTGCTCAGTTAACACGTGTTAAATTCCTTTGAAATTACAAGCTTGTTTAGAGATACGTGTGAAGCCGTAAAATCTACCGTGCATTGCACAAATAACACAAATTAACAAGTCTAAGCCCGCGTCTCCTGTCGCGCACAAAAGGACGCCCTATTACATTCTGCTCACGACTTTGCTATGAATAGAGGTGCACAAAACATTTCTTGGAACTGTATCATCTTAAAATTAAATGTGAAGATGTGAGGGTTCATGCTGTTTTCATTTTATTTTGAACTGTTGTATAAATTGGAAAAGACAATCAGGAAAATGACAGTGCAATGTTTTTTCTTTATCAAAGTTGAAAATATTTTATAGTTTTATGATGGCATATTACATATATGTATAGGAGTTATACCAAAATTAAACAGACTTTTTAAGATTCGTTAGTTAATTTATTAATTAAAATTACAAATGATGTATTTTATTTGTTTTGTTTAAATAAAATACAATATTTGTAACAAAAAGTCATGCTATGATACAATAAATAAATGTGTTCAATATTGGACCAGGTTAAGGTTACTTACACAAAAATCATTTAATTCTACTATAACCTTATTGAATCTGTTGAATGTATTAGAATCTTCTTGCTTGGGAAAATTTTTATTTCGTCTTAGTTTAAGGATAAAAAATGTAATATCAAGCTCAAGCTTAATCTCAATGATCAAATTTAATTTGTATAAGTAACTTACAGAATTTGTAGAGAACATAAATTTGTTCTTGTAGGTTTGCTTAGCTTTGCACGAAAATAAAAGATAAATGTACCTACGTTTATGTCAGGATATTAAGTAAAGAACCTACAATCCGAAGCCTAATATTGTTCACTAGCAATCCACGAGCACCTGCGCTAATTTGCCCAGAGACAAGGGCGGTATTTTTCCCCACTCTCACTTAATCAAATACAGCTGAGCTCGCACTCCCCGACCCGTTTGTTTCTCTCGCTTACAAATCACCACTAGACATCGCTCCCTCAATCTTTAGCCCGCATTTCTAGTTCAGTTTAGTTATTTGGATTTCGACACCTGCATCTTAATGCTTCTGGAACATAAGATTTGCATCTGCATCAGGATGCAGGCGTTTGTGAGCATGATATACTTGGATAAATTTTATCAAGAACAACTGAACTAGCTTAAGTAATTTTATTTGAATTATTGATGTAATGCAATAATTACATAAATCTACCCTTTTTGACATTTAATGTTAGGAATATGTGAGCATTGTTTTTTTCAAAGGCAGCGTCTGTGTCTGCCTGCGTACGTTAACTAAGCTTTCATATAACATAATATTTTCTGACATCTTTAAAAATCTGCATGGCATTGGAGGCAATTTATTTAATACTTCTTAGCTAAGAAATCTATTCCATTAATACCAATTAAAAATTTTCGTGATAAACCATAAGTAATGTTTATTTATATCGCAAAAAGAACTCTCCAAAGAACATGAATAATATGAATATGACAATTGTCAATTATTATACTGTGTATTTGCTTATATATTAAATATTGAAATAACTACTGTATACTGTACTGTTTATTATATAGGTGCATTATTATACCCTCCACTTTCTGTTCAACACTCCCAAAAATCTACCTTTGGGATTAAACACAATCAAAAGTTGTCCGGTTTTCATTAACAAAGCCAATGGAAAATAAAAGAGGCAATTATTTTTTACATCCGCTATTCTGAAGCTGTAACTTTTTATTGTTCGTTGTTAGTATTATCAAAACAGATATTATTGGTAGCTTTTTGTAGCCTCATCAAATTTTAAGGACTATCCATTTAATTGTTAATTATGTATGGCTCGTTGGTGTTTTCTGTAGTGTGATCATCTTTTCCTTCAAAAGTTTTAATTTCGATCCCCACTCAGGACAATTTTTCTATATGTGATTTTTCTATATGTTATCGTTAAATATTTTCTTAGGCATTATATTTATGATTCCATCGTTGCAACTGTTTCATGTTATATAATTTTTTGCTTGGTAACATTATTAGTGTAGGAATAGACAGATAACTAATGTGGTAAAACTGTTCTATTTTGTATTATTTTTGCAAAGCAGTCATATTTTCTACTTTCATTATAAAAAAAATATATAAAAAAGGTAAGTAAAAAAATTAGTAAATTTGATTAGTTTGCTAACCACTTGGTTATATTATAAATTATTGACTATGACATAAAATCCAAATTAATAATCGTCACTACAGTAAATTGATTGGTAAAATAAATATAAATCAATATCGTCAATCACTAGTATTACAATTTCGAAAATATTACCGTATGTTTATATATAGTAATATGCGGAACATTAATCTAATAATCTTTGTTCCGCAGTTTTATTAATATAAAAACTAAAATTTTCAAATTCAAGTCATTAGATAACACCCTACGCGCTTTAATGTACTTGAAAAGAAAAACCAATATTCGGTTAAGAAGATCGATACAACATACATAAATCAGTGAAATTTCACATTTTTCACAGGGCAGAAACAGCTAGCAAAATAATATAGGAAGAATACAATACCCAAATAATTTGATTAGAAAATGATTAACTTATCCAACAGCAGTGGGTGTATAATAGACAAAGGAAAACCAATCATAACCTTTGATTAAAAAATCCAGTAATCTTTGATGTGCAAAAAATAATAACCAAATATGTCTAAATTGATTTAAGTAAATATTTCCAAATCTGTACAAAATTCGAAATTAATAAAGGTCAAGCTCGTGGTAGCACATTCGTATGGATGTCATATCAGTATGTACAAGTACACGTGGGGCGGTTCTTGTGTACAATAAATGGTCTCAAATATGTCTTGCCTTACAGGAGCCAATGTTGGTGTTAGCCTTAAATGCGTTTGAATGCTTTCTTCTCCTTTTGGTTCACCAAATATGTTTATTTAATAATAAACATATTTAGTGAACCAGTTATATTACAACCATAATAATTATTGTTGTTCTATTCAAACATCCATAATAATTTATGTTGATTATCATCAGCCATACGTGCTGGCAATAGCAAACACTAGCTTTATAACAAGGACGCCCGTGTTGCGATTGCCCGTATATATATAATATATACATAAATATGTATGTATATCTTTAAACCATTCAACCTTTATAAGTTCTAAAAGAAAGTGTCAGGATCTGACTGCAGGTGTAACAAATCACTTTCTGCCCGAACTACTAGAGCTGGCGAACCATCACGCTTCTTAAGTTAGATCTTCCCATGTGCAGTCCAGCAGAACGTGTTGTTATTTTTCTTATTGAATTGAACTCCCGTGCAAGAAAGATAATTCTCCTTGCAGTTTGAGTTAAAGATTCAGCAACAAATATTAGTTTGTTGTGGCCTTCAAGTTCCAGGTGTCCAGTATTCAGAGAGTTCATTTTATTTGTCCGGTTATAATTTTTACCGATGTATCTGATCCTTTGTGAATGTCACTAACCTGAGTTTTAGCGACTGGTATATTCATGATACAGTATATTCACAACTTCTCCAATCTTTTCTACTAGACTGATAATGTCCTTTCCGGTCTCTCCCTTTTGTACTGGAATTTTACGAATTTTCAAACTGATGATGATGATGATATAATAATAATTACTTACATACGCCTACACAAGTTTACAAAGAATTGTCAATACATAAGATTTAATTAAAATTATAAACAAGAATAAAAGTATTTCATAAATAAGTTTATTTACAAATCCTATCAAAGTTAGTAAAACTGTTATTTCTAAAAAAAAAATAAAGTTCAACAGAAACAAGTTAATACATATAAGCGGGTAGCTAGGTAATTCTCAACTCCGTGCGAACGAAAGTGTCGAGTATTAACGGATTAAGGTATAAATTCTGTGACTGAGGTTAGTTCTCGGATGGAGCTCTGCGGACTTTGTAGTTGATACTACACAATTGCGGAAGGCACAGAATGGGAATTGTGGTATCAAGAAACTATCGTACTGTTACGATGCTACGGCATGTTAACAGTGCTACGATATACGAGTGATTTAAATAATCAACTACGATAAGGTAGCGTTATATAATTACTAACAAGCCGCTACAATCTACTACACATACATAGTTAGACAGTTAATTGTAAAGACCTAATTATAATTACTCGTAAATATTGATAGTGTTTTTATAAAATGAAACACACATAGGTCTCAGTTCCAATTTATTTATTTGTTAATTTTATACTCCGACCCGCGTAATATACTTAATAACTAATGGTAAGTTTATACAGATTCTTAATATATCCTTAGTGTAATTAGCTCTTACTTTGCCGTACAACTTCTGCAAACAGATTGATATTGCTATACAGTTCCGCGAAGTATTTGTGCTTATTCCAATGGAGAACGTAAAATAATGGTTTAAATGTAATTGATATAAATAAAGTTGGTAGAATTACATACATTAATGATATTTTCATAGATATTATTATTTGTTGGCTATAGGAGAACATTATCTCAACTTTTGAAATCTCAAGATATGACACGACAAAACCAAGCAAGTCATATACAGTTCTCCGTTGCACTTACAGGGAATGTAAGAAGTATGAACAAAAGATTGGATTGGGTTAAAACGCTCTATCTCTTCGCTACGTTAATTGCAATTTGTGGTCAGTCCTGTAACAAAGAAAATAATTCTTTGTACTTCTAATGAAAAAAACTTGAACACTAAAACAGCTAGCTTTTGAATTGAAACCGTTGGGACTGTTCTATTTGTTTCCTGTAGATTTTGCGGTTACTCTTTATTTAAAACCTTATCGGGGTAGTAGTACTGGGCTTTTGTTGTACACATATGATTTTAAATTTTAAATGCAGGCAGGGAAGGTTTAAGAAGTATATTTTAGGCTTGTATGATGTAGCTGGGTAACGTAACGTAAAATTTTTCGCTGATCAATATATTTTCTTTGCTTAGTCTTTACTTTTTCCTGGTCTTGCTTGTCTTTATTCGGAGTCAGCCTTTTACCTGGTAAATCAGCGTATTGCAAACTGTCATGTCTCTAATTGTTGATTACCAACAGTATTTTTTATTTTCTTCATTGTTTCTCACTTACATACTCTGTTTGCTATAATTTTTTTTACACCTATTTATTATAGCTATGTTGGTATTAAGTAGGTTTTAATTATACGTGACTAGATAATTGTTTTACAGTTCGGCTAATTCATCTATGAGGTGAGTAATTTCAATCAATATTGAAACAACAAATCAATTGTTCAACCAGGTTATTTAAACTCTTTTTTCATATGTATTACATATAAAAATAATTTAAATATTTGATTGTTTTTCTATTTTTCTCTAGTGGCGTTGTATTTAACTAACGAGTCCAGCGTAAGTGCAACCCATGAAGCAAGAGAGCCGAGCCGAGAGAATGGAAACGGCCCTCATGCTGGATCTTTTTTGGACACAAAGGATGTTTATTACAATTGAAAGTGTTAATAAGTAACACGCTCGAGGACATGTTTTCGCCGAGTCTGACATCCGGAATAATGTCTGCATTTTTTACTTGTATTTTATACATGATATAATGTATTTATATATTGTATCACTTGTATTAATTTAGGTTTAGAGCCCTAATGTTATGATGTTTAAGATAAAAGTATAAAAAAGATCTCTCTTTTTTACAATTTCAGGCTTGCAAAATGCATGTAGTATTGTGATTGTCTGTTTCGTCTAGGCCCGATATCAGATATTCTTCCATCCACAAAAAAAGTAATAAGCAATGATATAGATATTCGTATCTAGAAATGCGCGTTTTAGTATCAACATGTTCTCATGTCAAGGCGTATACATAGTAATGTAATGTAATGAAGTAGTAAAGTTATTAGGAAAATTATAATATTATTAACTGACATTTTGTTTTATAAATCAATACATACTATAAACAGGCACGCATAAGAAACAATATCACCTCGAAAATATTTAATAATTTGCAAGTTGCCTTTAAGAGGTCGCTTAGAGCGAAAGGGCCGCCAATTGTTCTATTTTAAATAAAATATAAAACCAATTTAAAAAATTTCCACGTAGTATCGGCATGGTAGAATCGAACGTCCCCCTGTAGCAGGTGTGGTAAGAGGCGGCTGAGGTAGCAGAGCCAATAGATGACATAGTAGACGGTGTAGCTCCAATGCAACAGGGTGGAAATGGGCAGATGAATTCGCGTCGCGAAGTTACGCTCTGCGATTTCCACTACACTTGTCCGGAACGACAATTAATTATTGGCAAATTTCTCCTTTCTAGGCTCTTCTAGCCTATATCTAGTGGTATCGTATGATGTGTTATGCAGTATGATGAATGGTACAGTGTGATGATTATGATGATGAATATAAAAATACAAATGTAAAATAAACCGCCATTTACAGCCTCACTAGCAGTGTCCCGTAGTTTCTCCCGCGTAAAGTTTAGAATAGAAGGTAGAATATTATAGAAGGTAGAATATTTATTGATATGAATATAATTAAATTTCACAATAGAAACAAGGAATTGAATGAAAATAAGAATTGCACTAATTTTAACTATAGAAATATATTTTGTTTACTAAAACATTGTACATGTAAACTTAAACTTTCCATTGTCCAAACTCGTCCGTTTCCATTGTTTTGAGAGTGGTGATTCCTGTTGAACATTTGAAATTGAATGGATGAATTTTTAATTTTAAAGAATCAATTTGAAAATCAAAACACTTATTCAGATCGAAGGTTCAAATTTTTGCTAAATAAATTTGAAATTAATTAAAATTTGTAATTGTAAATGATGAAGTTGAAAATTAAAACATTTACTTAAATTAGATGTTAAAATTCTTGCTCAACACAGTTTAAATCAAGTTTTCTTATATCTGCCACTTTTTCTTAATATTTGTAATTTTAAAGAATCAATTCGAAAATCAAAACATTTATTCAGATCGAAGGTTCAAATTTTTGCTAAATAAATTTGAAATTAATGAAAATTTGTAAAATAATAATTAATTAATTAATTAATTTTAAACTAATAATTTACTTAACACTATCAACATTTATCAATAGTATGACATAACCTATAAACTCAGTTTCTCAACTTTTGTGTCAATCTAACAATGAATCAATCAATCATAGTTTACGATAATGAAATATCAGTGTACAATTATTTACCTTTATTGTTGTAGTTGTTGTAAATGACGAATCTAAGCACTCCAATTTTCACTACAGACACAGCTGACGATACTTTAACCACACGTGTGAACTTGTATTATGACGCTTTCTTGTTTTTCCAACGCCAAGAACGTTCGAGAAAGACAAAGACAGAGACACAAGCATGCGCCGATTCAATGCGCCTGATTCTCTAGTGCTGCGCGCGCAACAGACCGATCATAGTTGAGTGGGAGAGAGACGCAAGGCATTTGGCGGGCCTCTCTCTCGTTCGGTGACTCATCGTAACGTTACCGAGCGTTACACTTTTTCATAAGTGACTCCCAGCCACAACCTAATATAAGACGTTGTCACGTCAAAAATTACTGTGACACCCCTATGGTATAGTCGACTTCTCTGTTTGCCTAACTACTTAATGGAATTTAACAAATAACAACGGCACAGTTCAGGAAATGGCCGCCGGTGAATAAGTTATAAGAGCGAAGGAGTCCGGAACTAAAACTGTTATTCCAACGTGTAGACGCTTAGCGGAATTGGAATTTACCGTGCGAGTTGTATTTGATAAATTGCTCGCAACATTTAATGTAAAAAGTATATTATGGCTCTTGCCTGTGTTTAAGTCTTAACTTTACTCTTGATAAGTTAGGGAAAAGTTTTTTTAAAATACGTGAACAGAGTACATAAATGACACCTATTTAGTAAGATTTATTTTAAAAAGGTTCCGTTACTCCCAATGTTATAAAATATACTATGTATATAATAAAAAGGAGGCAGAGAAAGAGTCACAGAGAGATATATCGAGAAAATCTCTCTCTATGTCCCTGTCCCTCTCTCTCAATACATTCTTCTAAATATCCCAGTGAAATAAACCCGTATATTTTCCAGCTAATATTATAAAGTAAAAATTTATAAAAATCTGAAGACGGATATTTAATGTTTGTTTCTCTTTTACAACTAAAATACTGAACTGTATTTAATGAAACGATGCAATAATGCAGCTTATATATACAAAGAAATAAGAGTTAACTTTTATTATAAAATCGTTCTAACTCTTGAAAAAGATAGCTGAACGAGAATGGATGAAAAGTGTTCTGGTGATATCATCAATATAGGCTAGGTACTAATTATAAATAGACTATAGTTTCTTTAGATATTAACAGAGTTAAGGTTTATCATGCACTCATATATGTTATAAGGAGGTAGTATGATTATATGTAAGTTTGCAAATGCATGAAAAGCCAGTTTTACAACGTTCCTGCATACAGTACATTTTTATTAAAAATGCTTAGTTCGGTAGATAAATATGTTAGGCGCGCTGTATTACGAGAGAACGATCCTTAGCCGCAGATCATGTATACGGGGCAAGTGCACGATTAAACAAACCTAGAGAATATGTGTATGAGAAAATATGTATGTCTGATGCCACAAGCCCTATTGCGTAAGCTGTCAGGCTTTGAAAGTATGTTGCTCAAACTTGCTTCACCTGCAGATTATACTGACTTACGGTTAAACACAACTTATTACTTATTTCTCATAAAGAACTAAAACGACTACACTCACTGAGAAAATAATATTCAATAATAATAGATTAGCGTTTCCAAATATTTATTTAAAAAGAAAATAAAATCCAAACAACATGTTAAAACTGGCCAATATTGATCGAGTAACCAATGCGACAGTGATTACGAAAGTAAAAAAAACAATTGTTTAATTATATAATGATTTCCACCACCAGCTTTTCGCCAGCCACTTCAGATAAAGCAAGCGATAAAGTACTCTTGTTTTTTTGAGAAGAATTCTATGTCACTCTCTGGCCAGCTAAAATGTGTCAAAAAGTCGTCCCGCAAAAATAAAAAGCTAAATGGATCCCACGGTAATTCATGTTTTCGGATATATATTATTATTATTATTATTATATATAACAATAACTAACGTATGCGTGTGTGTGTGTCTGTGTTTGTGTATGTGAATGTGTGGGTTGTGTATGTTAATATGTGTATAAGTAAGTGGGATTGGTTTTTTATGTATGCCTGAGTAAGAACGTTTGAAAGTGTAATGTTGTTGTAATAATTTTGAAAATGTAATGAAATGTAATGTTAAATAAACGTGTATGAAAGTTAAACCATAACTAGTAGCAGGTTCTCCGTTCATGGTAGGAAAAAGCTAATAATCATGCAGTAAGTTTTTTATGCTGGCCTTTTCAGTCAAAGAGCTCAAAGAAGTAATTGAATTGAACTTGCTGGTAACTCATGAAACATAAAAATCTATTAGATAGTTGAGACTTTTGTGGTAGACTGTTCATTAACTACCTGTTTGTCCTAGTTTTGATTGTTTTATTTTTAATTCACTTTTTATCATTGTCATCACATTTGGTATGTATGCTATGTAGGGACAAACCTGTAGCTGTTATGTAATTTTTTTTTGCGAAAACATGTTAATGTACTTTTATTTAGTTTCAATAATTTCAATATTTTTATCAACAGATTAATACGTAAGTGAAAACTTACACACAGTTACAATTAAAGTGGATATATGCATTATAAATACATTAGAAATAACCATTACATACACTACTGTTTGAATGACACATTGACATACTAAATAATTTCAAAACAATTCATGAAAGAGTTTCCGTGATCCGTGAGGTACCGGCAGAGTAGCATAGTACCTCTATCTATACTAGATGTCGTAAGAGGCGACTAAGGTACCAATACCAATATAGTTCAAATGAATAGAGTGGGGATGGGCTGCAGCAAACCCATCGCAAAAGCTGCGCTTTGCGATTGCCAACACGTTTGCCCAGCGTGGCAATTATGGACAGCAATTCCATGCTTCTTAGGGAGGCCTATGACTAGCGTTGGACTTCTTATGGCTGGCGAGCGACTGTAAGTGCAGTATTAATATTGTTTGTTTCCTAGAAAAATGCTCAAAGGAATATAGGGTCGGTTGTTGAGTAGCAGAACAACGAGATACACTGAACCACGGTCATGTCAGGAATACTGCGAAATTGCCTTTTTCCGATCATGTTTATAATTATTTCATGAGTATCCCTTCTTTCTCTAGTAATTATCCGACGGCCACAACCGGACGTTACATGTAACTACATCTTGATTGTTTCTTCTTAAAAAAATGAAAATATCAAATAAATAAAAACTTGTATCCTTTATTATTCATTCCAAAGCAAATAATGTTAAGTATCATAATTGTGTAGATTTTAGCGCTTAGGAATAATATATTGTAGTCATTCGAGCCTATTTTTATAAGTTAATTTAATAGTTTATAAATTCAACGGTAAACCAGATCAATATAATAAATAGTAAGCTGATTTTCTTTGTATATTAGATCCTGGTTTACTGATCATACTATATGATAGAATAGTGTTAAATTTTAATGAGATCAAAAAAGGAAGAGGCGACTGGGGTACTGGAACTGATAGGTTGTGACAACGTCTACCCGAAATGGAGTATCTCAAATCCAGCAGGGTCTTTTCATTTTGGCCACTTTGACCAAAAGGGTGTGGTTCCCAGAAATAGTTAGGCCAAGAAAATATGCCATTTTAACTCCTGATTCTTTATGGTGGAAGAACAATTTCCACTAGTGTAGTGTTTGTTGTGCCTCGGATATGGTCATTGTAGGAGGCTTGGCAATACGAAGACCTTAAAGTACAGTCATGTGTATGGACTGTATAGGCGATTGGAGTATTTGCTATGGTTGGCCGGTACAGTGATAGTTGTAACTGAATTACAACTTTAAATAGTCCCTGCCAGCCACAACGCGTTTAGCAGAGAGTAATAAAAATAATAACAATATTTATTGTCATAACCCAAGTTACAGAGATACCCAATTCATATGAATATGAAATGCAATTAAGAATGCCCGTTTAACAAACGATAGACACATTAGGACCCTGAAGAAGGCACTGAACTTGATTAAAATAATTCAGGAACTGACAAAAATCGCTGTTTTACAAAAAAACTGGGGAATATACGCCAGATGAGAATCGGTTTCAAAGATGATAAAAAACTTTAGGTGACTGTGACAACGACGCCGACAAAAGATCACAGGAATTAGTGTAGAATATATGTGACTGTTCTCATATGAGGATCATATTCCTAAGTATGCGTCTGCAAGATAGTATCGCTGATGCAAGTTACTTTGATACTAATAAATAACTTTGCCACACAGTTTCATCCTATGATAAATAGTAGCTATAATAAACTATTTAACTAAACTAACATAGCTGGACTAACAAAATATCTGAGAAATATAAAGAAAATTAAAATATTCTTTGTTCTCAGAGATATATACAGTACAGAGATAGAATAAGTGACCATAGTACACAACAAAAATTTAGTCGACTTAGAAACCTCTTCCTTTTTTCAAATAGGTTAAAAATGTAGTAATTAATTTAACTGAAAAATTTACAGCGGCACCGTTCAGAACAAGAGTCACCGATGAATAAGTTACAAGAGCTAAAGAGCCAGGAACTGGAACTGTTATTCCAACAACGTGTAGACGCTTAGCGGAATTGGAATTTACCGTGCGAGTTTTATTTGATAAATTGCGCGCAACATTGAATGCAAAAACTGGCAATATATTTCGCTAGTGTTCAAAACTATGACATGCTCGCAAATAATTTGGGGTAACATCTGTTACAAGTACGTCTTTTGTTTTTTGCCTATCTTTAAATACGTTTTAATTTTGTTTATGTTAATGTAACGGGTGTAAAATGATGCCGGCCTCTATGTTTATTTATTTTTTTGTTGGATATGTGTGGTCCCAGATATATTAATTAAATAATTAACATTAAGAATTTTATAAAAATATTAGTTTTCTCACGTATCTGTAACAGGAATTTTTTTTTTAAATGTTAGATATTTTATAACTAAGCGCCTATAAAATCACAACTTCTAATGTATCGGCCGCAAAGATAAAATAGATTGGTGCTTGACTGAATTTGTTTTGCTGCAAAAACATTTTGGCATTAAACATGTTTGTTTCCTTCAAGTATGTTGGTTTCATTTTCATTAATACTTTTTTACTCTATGTTACAATTTTGTGTTTGTATTATTTGATGTTTGTATGATATTGTTTAATTTGTATACGCTAATCCTTAAGTTCTTCACAATAAATTGTCTGAAAAAAAAATATAAGGGCCCCACCCTTATATTTTTTTTTATCGTCAACCTTCCCCTTACGAAGTTTTAAACTGCGTTTGCCACTACGTCTGCCCAGTATGACTGTAACGAGCATACACCAAATTATTACCATATTTCAGGTGACAATGACGGCAAAAATAACCTTGTAAGAACAACCAGTTACCGACAATTTATTTTCGTTTTAAAGAGGTATTTGAACTTTATTTCTTGGCAAAGATGAATAGAGTTTATTTTATAATGCTACTAAACAAATGGTAAATTAATGTGTAATAATGAGGGTACCTATTGTAGCAATTGTATAATTTAATTGACTAATTAAATTCAAGTAGAGTAAGAATACCGCCTTAGAAATAGTTCCCGGTGAATAAGTTACAAAAGCCAAGAAGTCTGGGACTATTATTCTAACGTCTTGTAGACGCTTAGAGGAATTGCAATTTACTGTGTTAGTTTTATTTGACAAATTGCTCGCAATATTAAGGGTAAAAACTATGCACTAGATGTTAAAATAAAAGTTTTTGTTGGCTAACTTTGACTCTAAAGATAATTTTACTAAACATACAACTTATGATGAACTGCAAAATTATATAGGTACAATTTTAACACTTTTTCTTACAAGCCAAAGTTACTCATCGTGGATAAAGTGGCCACTTTTTTTTGTTTTTTAAAACTTAACAAATGTACACACAGAAACCACATGCTGGATGCTAATTAGCGAGTCAAGGTTTTAAAAATGTACTGATAAAATACCCCAATCAATTAGTTTACTATTACTATTATACAATTAGTAACTTTATTACTATATTAGCGGCTTTACTAATATAATGAAGTTTAAATTTAGAACTTGCATGTCAAGATGCGCAAACTGTATTTAAAACTACTCGTATATTCCGATGAAATAATAAGTTTCCTTTGATTACGTTCGAGTCTACGATTTAATCACAATATAATTAATAAAAATCATTACTTATAGGAATTTTTTAGAAATTATATTGACAAACACAAAAAATTAACACAATGATCAATAATGGTAGTGATTGTTAAAATATATTTTTTATTGTAGTCGCAGGTATGTTACTAACGCAGGAAATATTAGAAAATAATCTTAAAGCAATCGTATCAAAATTTCAACTAAAAAAAGTTGTATTAAATATAAATAAAGATATTACACTTTATATATTTACTTTAGCAAACTGAAATGATTATACCATAATTACGGCCCGTTTTGTAAACTTACTCCGGTGTAATATTGTCATCTCATATACTACAAACAGTTATTATTAATAGAATGGTCTTCGCGTGTAATTGGGCACTGAAGCGAGTTCACTAATTGCTTACACAGCGATGTATCAGTGCAAATACGAACTATATTCTAATTAGCACTCACGCCAATAATTACTTAACTGAATAAACACTAATCTACGACATCTAGTCGAGAAATAACACTCATGTTCAAGGATAATACGATTTTAATGCATTGAAATTTTGATTTTGTTTTCTTTTTTATCATATGATGTTGTGGGAATTTATAGATTTATTATTTATCAAGTGTTAGTTAATGATTATTCCTCGTTATTTTTGCAAGTTCTGTTTTTCTAGTAAGTCTTGTAAACTGCACTACTTAATCAATGTAAACAAACACTGGGAACCTAAATAAATAAATCATAATGACTAAATCTAAGGGATCGCGACGATGACCTATTTCCAGAAGTAGAAGCAGTTACAATAAAGGTATAGCAGAAACATTTATCGTCCAGTTTTTTTTGCTTATAAGCGTTTTTGATACGTATATGTCATTTTTTTTCTAGAGAACTTAATACATCGATAGTAATGACATTGTAAGAAACTGATTGTCGTTGATATTTAACGGTAAAAGAAACAGATAATATATATAACTTCTTTAAGACGAAATACGCGAGTGGAATACATGCTGTAGAAATGAGAGCACTTTGAAGTATGTATGATGTGAATAGTGAAATAGTGAGCATGTGGTGTAAAAGATGATTTTGTGACAACAATAGAAAAAGAAATATTGAAATGGTATGGACATGTAAAAAGAATGGATGAAAGTAGAATGACTGCACAAATATGTAGAGCAGAAGAGAATGGAAGCGCTAGTATAGGACGACCTAGCGAACATATCTTAACCAGGTAGAAGAGGTATTAAAGAAGGGCCAGGTCAGAAGTACCTAGAATGAACGAGCGTGTAAATATAAATAATATAAATAATATATAAAAGAACTTATACTAGTAAAGAAAGAAAGAGAGATATGCCAAGATCGTAACAAGTGGAGATCCATAGTCTTTGCCTACCCCGGAAGGACACAGGCGTGAAGTATTTATGTAAACATGACAAGTTACATAGGCGCATTCCCATAAAATACATATGTCTACGTCATGGTTAGTCTTCAAACTTTCGATTAACTAGTCTAGTTTGTTTTTTATCTTTTTTGTACAAGTAAACGGTAATGATTCTTGAACATAGTTATAAGGAAATCAAAATGTCGAATATGTAATACACCATGTTATCTAACTGCTAAGCAGATTTTCTTTTCTGATTAAAAGTAAGGAAAGAAAAATAATTAAAAATATATATATCATAATACTTTTGAAGTTTACAAACGTCTTCGCGTTTGCCTAGCAACAGTAACAGAACAAATGTGTTAAATTGACTATTTTATATCGATTTAGAAATAAAGACCAATAACTAAGATAACTAGACAGGCCCGGTGGTGCATTTGGTAGTGTTCTTATCTTGTGCACCAAGGGTCGTGGGTTCTTTAGACACTTAGGACAAATATTTAAATGTTATAAGTTTGTGTTTGTTTTGTGTCTCTGTGTGTGTATGGTGTAAATATGTATTTGTATGTAAATATGTATATGTAAATATGTAGTAATTTATTTGTGATTCTTTTGTTGCCTGATATCCACATACTTATATCTGAATCAGGTCAATGTATATGTTGTGTGAATTATTGTTATTATTAAGGATGTAAAAAAAATAATACAAATAAGAGATAAGACTTTAAAATAAATGCAGTTAGCACTCTCACAAATTTTATATAAAAAATGTAATATACGTGTATGATTATTGGAAACGAAAGATGTATAACGGATTAATGTTCATTGGGTTCAGATTTTATTTTCTTAACTATTTTTAACGTGACCAGAAAGTCTGATTAAAACTAGAAGATCGCATTAGATATCAAGCCCAATTCAAACCGTATTATAGAAAATATCTTAGGTATAGCAGTGCACATCCCACTATTGATATGATGATAATAATGATGATCATCACTTAAATTCAATAAAGTTTTCCCCATTATTGTCATAACATCCATATAAAGTCCATTGCTGCCAACATATATAAATATAATGTCAATATCTTAAACAGCGAAAATATATAACAAGTGTTATACAAATAACGTTCGTGAAATAAATAATAATTACCGAGACTTCTATCTCTATAAAATTTTACTTATAGATAGGAATTATTCTTCTGGTTTTTAGGGTCTATTTTTTTATTTATTTATTTAAATTTATTGCACAAAATGTACAAATGGCGGACTTAATGCCAGATGGCAGATAGGATTATATGGATTTAAATTTATTTGATAAATAAAACGTTATAAGTATAAACTATAGGGATACAAATAAACGAAAATTAAATTCTTTTTTATTATCTGGTTAATAGTGTGTGTAGTTAACAGTGGAAACGCCGAATTTAATAATTCTTTGCAATTTTCGGAATTAAATAGTTACACATTATGTAATCAAAAATGTTGGATATGTCAAAAATTCATTGATACGATTCATTGATACGGCAGTAAAGTACACTTTTTTAATATCGCTATGTTACCTTCTGTTCTTACGTTAAACTATTTATATAAATTATTTTTATACTGTGTGTAAAGTCATCCCTATCTACAGGATCCAAGTAGATCAGGTTTACAGAGAATTGTCTTGATAGAGAATCCTCTAGAGATAAGGGACCTCATATAGTTAGTCTTGCTAATAGACTTAGTACTGCAGCTTTTGCAATGTACAAAATTCGTCAATTAATAGATAAAGACACAGCTCGCCTAGTTAATTTTAGCTATTATCTCAATATTATGTCTTATGGTACATTACTGTAGCGCTACGGACGAAATAAAATTTCTTATAATATTTTTTCTGCTGAATAGGGCTATTCGTGCGATTTATAAATTGACTGAAAAAGAGTCACTGAAAAAAAAGTTTAGCGAAATGAATATAATGACTGTACACAGTAAGTATGTATATGAAAACATTATGTACATCTATAAAATCATTATATACATCGAATACGAGAAATAAATATTTGTAATTTCGCAGAGTCCGCCACACAGCTCCATCAAATAAATAATTCATTTACGGCACCTCCTCGAAAAGAGAGGAATCGGCTCATCCGATGTCCGGTAACTCTCTGGAAAAGAGTAGACTTCAGTCCAAGCGGTACTAGTCGTTAAAAATAATGGGCCTTGGTCCATCGGCAAGACCTGTCGCTTTTGGTGTTTGCACTGTTATTGGTCCCCAAAAGTGCCGCAAGTCAAAGTAGGGACGGCGGCTCCCTCCATTTATAAACAGAAGGTCGTTGATGGGTGAAGGTTATAAACTAAATAAGCAGTTCTCTTAATTGGAGACAAAGGTTCGCGTGCGTTAAGTCTAGTGATGAGTAGATTGTATTTTATTAATAATAATACTTTAAATTAAAACTAAATATAAATACAGATTATTTAGAAAATGCGCAAATAATGAAGCTTCTTTTAAGAATTTGTAATGTAATTAGGTATATTGGTAATTTTTTTATTAATTATATTATTTTGCAAGATTTTATTAATAAGATTTTGTTTTAGAGTTGATCGACATTTTCAGTGATTCAAAACAAAACCTTTTAAAATCTATACTTCCACATATGTACCTATCATTTATATTTAAAGTTTGTATTTTTAAATGCATAAAACTAATAACATAATTTCTACCTATAGTTAGTAACGTGTATTTATAAGAATATGACGTCACATGTCCCAAATTTTTTTATATATGAAATATGTAATAAAAGGTTACGTACAGACGACAATGCACTACCCAGGATAAATAGAAAACTATGTTTTGAATAAATAAACAAAGCAGTGATAAATCAAAACTTGTCAGATCCCATGGTACTACCATCCATCAATAGTTGAAAACTAAAACTGCGACTCGACTAACTTTACGACAACGAACAGTGTTTATATTGAATTTATTTTGAGGTGTGTTTTTCAGTAAACAGACCACAATTTAATTTTGGCATGTATTTTACCACCTCTTTCTCTCTCGATATTTATGGCCGTACGTACAAATAACGTTTTTACCGAACAATACTAAAAAAGAAATCGAAAGACCTAAGAGATGATATTCATAAAATTATATTTATTAGATATAGGAAATTATAAAATATCGTATATATATCGCATATATAATATAATATTTTATAGATATTATAAAAAGTTATGAGTCTCGAAAATAGTTCATCACAAATCTGAATGCATTTGAATCTTCATATTCTAATCTCTTATCTAGATATTATTAGCGTTGGATATTTAAATTTATTCATTGGCAGATATTATACTTTATTTACTACTACGCAATGTGCTTTGAAGCAATTCTTATAACTTTTTTATATTAACTATAGCCATTGTAATTCATTTGGTCAAATATTTTTTATAAAGATAAGCACATTAATGACACGAACGTTATTACTGCGCATTATAGTTATTATATTTATTTCTATATATTTCACTAAAGTGACACTATATGTTACGCTTAAGTTACACTATATGTTTATTTAAGTAAATAACCATTTTCGACAATAATAAAATAAAATTATAATTTTAAGTGATACGTTAGCCTTATTATCAGTCAAATAGCAAAATGTAAGTTCAGTATGCTTACATGCATCTTTCATAGACATCGAGAAATTGCTTTAAGATTGAACAAGGATGCTGTAAAATTGTCCTGCACACTGTGGACAAGTCATAAGAAATTCAACCGCATTGTTTCACAAAACTGTCCCCGTGACAAAGACTACGGCAGACCGTGTTAGCTCCCAGCCGTGTATCCGGCAAGTGTAGTGCTTAAATGCGCAGCGGTAGCCGCTGCCCGGCGTGATTTCTTCTGTAAACCACTCACGTAAAACCCTACCCGACACCTGCAACCGGCGGGTTGGTGCAAAACAGAAGAGGTAGCGGATCCATTTTATTTAAAGAACTCATCTATAGAGCCTTTAGAACGCTCGGCATGAGTAAGTTACAGAGGAAAAGTAAGAATTTAAAAACTGCATTCTTGCATGATGTGCAATGCTGTATACAAATTATAAATTAAGACAGGAAACGAAGAAAAAAGTAGAGGATAAACCATGTAGTTCACTCCTAGTGACGCTAAATACTCTTTTTAACAGATAACAGATCAACATGATTGCTTAAAAAAATTAACTCAATTGTATCCTTTTTGTTTAATCAAAGAAACTCGCTGCAAATTATGTGTTACACCAACTTTGTTTTCACCTATACTGTACTTATTTATACCTAAACGCGTGTTCATGACTATGTACGTGGGCTGCCTCGGTCTACGGCGGGTTTAGTTATTTGCATTTCGGTGAAAATATTATTGAACGTAAAATCTGCCAAACATTTTATAGTGTTAAGATATACGATTTTTTTTTATTCCTAGTGTTTAAAAAATAGAATGTTTAAATGTTCTATACACACAGCTATATGATAAATCCAGCACTGATTTTGAGAGATATTATTATTTTATTTTCATGGTAATAATAAATTTTTCCACTCAATAGCATAACTCCTGTAAATGCCCACTTAACACACATTTTTTTTAGTTGAACACCGTGTTCGGTGACAAGCGCGTGCAGTTCCTGCCCTACGAAAGATACGGTCGATTATTTCTCACTAAAACCACAATCGTCAATCATTCTAATTAAATATTTTTTTAGATACAGTTAATGGAATTTTCTTTTTATACCTTTTCATATTTTTTTTATATTAAGACTACGGGTAATGTTACATACGTTAATACGCTATACAAGTGCCGACGATTTGTAAACGCTGCGTTCTTTCATTAAATTTGCTATATTGAGGAATCTGCTTGTGTTATTGTTTCATGGTTATTGTTTTATTGTTGAATTGCAAACAAGAACTAGCAAAACTATCAAATAGTCTCTTATGTTTTGGATCGTTTCCGGACTACTTTAAATGCGAAAACCAAAATGGCCACCACTTAAATACATTTGTTGTTTATTTTTTTATCATACTTAATCGGCATACACGCATATAGCTCGCGTGATAGTCTGCGTCACTGTCACCTACAGAAGCACGTAATAACAAGAATATCTCAATACCGAATGCGCTAGTGATTGTAGGCAATGGTGCCTTGATGATATTATCTCACATTGCCCAGTTTTAATTTGAAGGGCGAGAAAAGCTGTGAAATTATTCACTGTTTTTCTCACATTTTAAATCAAAACACAGCAATGCGAACACTGCTATTTGGCAGTCAAAAGGTGAGAGTGAGATACCGATGCAAATGACCTTTGTTTGAGGTCTACCTCATGCTCTTACAT
Source organism: Heortia vitessoides (assembly GCA_020976665.1). Taxonomy (NCBI): domain Eukaryota; kingdom Metazoa; phylum Arthropoda; class Insecta; order Lepidoptera; family Crambidae; genus Heortia; species Heortia vitessoides. Next base: position 8,923,631 of record JACJUM010003129.1, read on the forward strand.
GTACATTGTTTATGCGAAATAAAAGATAATTAATATTTGCATATACAAAGCACACAGTATATAAAATTTAAACTAACGTAAGTCTAAATTTGTACCGGGGCCGATTTCGCATATAATAGTGATCGTGTACGCCAAGATCATTGGGTCGATCCCCACTCAGGACAAATATTCGTGTTTGTTCTGACGGAGTGTTTAAATGTATTTAATTATTATATTTGTGATGTCTCTGTTGTCTGATATAAGTCACACAAATGCTTTAAATGATTTATCTCGGAGTCAGGACAATAAGGTTCTGTGAGAATTATTATTAATAATCTTCTACAAATGTGTTCGAAGCCAAGGCTGACATTATGATATGCTACTAGCACTTCGCCTTGTTACTGCCGTCAAATTATGCTAAGACGTCGAAATACCTTGACTAAAAGGATTAACATAAAAACTTCAAAGGATGCTACGTCAACTTCCTAAATAATTTTGATGTACCGAATGTGATTCTAATTTACAACGCTTTAGACAAATTACAGGCGAGGGCAGAAATATTTTTAATAAGACGCGTAAAATCATAATGGAAGTTTGGACGTGATATTAAATTTGATTTTATATGCGAGCAGATGTCTCAAGATGCACAGTATCAAGGTAAGTAAATTTGTTACAATTATGTTTATTGTTTTAACTAATTGACATAAATGAGTTCAAATATTTACATAGCGTAAATAATTTACTATTTAAATCAATCAGACATTCTCTCTACAGCACTATTCAGATTTATTTAACAGATGTCATTCTAATAAAACAATATTATAAGGACTATTGCATTAAAAAATCAAATTCAACATAATGAAGTTTTATCAACGACACGCTCCCGCATCGTATCTCAGATAATATTTGGTCCTACCTAGAGACATTTTATATTGTGCTAATAGTGGCTAGAGATACAGGTCAATTAAATGCATTATAGAAAGAATGTATATAAATTTCTTGCTAACAAAAACAAATTACTCAGCATTTAAATTGTCAGTACAATATACAAAACAGTACAATAAGGCTAGAGGCATTAGGTTTAGAAAATTTCTTGGCTAAATATTTTTATACTTTTTAATTAATTTAATTACTTGGATAATTACAATAACAGCAAAACGTCTGTCTGTTTGTTTCATTTTTATTTACTTGAGGAATCGATTTTGATAAAACGTGACATGTGAATCATTTGAACTCTAAGGAAACATACAGGCGATTTAATTAAAACGTTTTCCGGCGTACGCGGTCGTAGTCATGTGTGAACAGCTTGTATTAATTTATTTGCTTCATCATCAACATTTTTTATAACACCTACGTACCTATTTTTTTAAACGGTTTTATTTTATATTTCATTTTAACATTATTGGCAACCAGTAACATAAATATGTGTGTTACATTTTAACTGTGAGATATCATGTTGTAAAGAAATTAAAGCATCCAGCAATAAATAAAAATGTAAAAGCCTTGCGATATACGATTGCGAACACGCTTGCTTAGTGTGGTTATTATTGGCAAAATTCCCCCTTGGGTAGGCCTTTGTCCAGCAGTGGACTTACAATGGCTGATGTGATGAAGTCTTGAAATTCATAAATTTATTTATCATAAACTCGAAAGCGACTTTTTGTCTGTATATCACGCTATCTAGGCTTATTATAACCACTATACTAGTCTAGCCGTGTACAGTTATAAAAAATTATTCACCTGATAAGTAACACTTAATCGAACGATATTACATTTCCAATAGAAAATATGAAATCTTCAGTAATCATTCATTCGTTCATGTGATACTTGAGTATTGATATTCCCAGCAAAAATATCAAATGAATGTATCGTTAATTAGGGAGAGGATCTCATTTGTCTCAAGTACAAATACTCCATAATTTGGCCGGCACGCGATTTTGGCACGAAAATTGGAGTGTACACTTGCGCCGAGTAGTTTATTAATTTTGATTCATCATATTGTACTGATTACGCTTCGTAATGCCACATGGTCGACTATATTGTGAAACAGAATCACTAATGATAGGTCTCATTCAAAAAACATAGGAAGCATAAAAGCGGTTCACTTTATTCCTTTATGCTAACTTTGGCTACTATTAAAACAAATCAAGTCTGCAAAATCATAAATTAACTAATATATTAAAAACGAAACGAATGAGTTTTTTGTTAAGAATAATTTAATATTTTATTATAGTTGCACGTTCGGACGCACATTCAAGTTATTTTAGTTATCAAGAACAAACAATAGTAACGTATGGTACCTGTAGAGTAGAATAGTAATACTCACTGCGCCAGGTGTCGTAAAAGATGACTAAGGTACAAGGACCGACAGATGGTGGTATATCCATCCAAAACATTGCAGCTTAAATGCGTAGTGAAGGGATAGACAGCAGAGTCCCCGTCGCGAAAGCTGCGCACTACGATAATCAAAACGCTTGCCCAGCGCGACAATTATGGGCAAAAACCTACTTTTTTGGAGAGGCCTATTATTATATAGCAGTGGACTTTTAATGACTGATATAATGATGAACAGATACACATTAGCGGATTAAGAATCAGGTTATTTAATGATTTAACTGGCTGCGTGGTGTACAGGCAGCTGCCTGTACACCAAGTAGCCAGTCAGCACCACGCAGTCAGAGGTACCAGAACCAACAGTTGGCAGTGTATCTACCCAAAGCGGTGTAGCTCTACAGCAACAGGGCGGAGATGAGTAGCAACATTCCCATCGTACAGCTAGGCTCTGCAATTTTGAGAATAGTTTTCCTTTCTTGGGGAGCCCTATATCCAGCAGTGGACGTATTTAGACTGCTAAAATGATGATTTTATAAGCTGCGGATTACGTACAGCGTGTTTGTATCATTTCTGCACCTTTTGAGAAAGTAGTAATCTCCTTGTTGATGCATTTTAGCCATCAAAATTTCAGAGGACTGTAATTATAAAATTTAGTTAATGTTGTAATTAATTTTCTAATGTTATCTAAGACTTATTTCACTGTCTAACTGAAAAAAAGACGAGAAGACGCCATGTCTTAAAAAAAGATTTTATATCACTTTGGAAAACTATTTCAAATTCGTGGAAAAGCAAGAATTGGCATTTAAATTATTAAGCGATTTATTACGTAGTCATGGCTGAATCGATTAAATATGTAAGATGCTTGAAGATTTCAATCGAGTACATCAAATAAGGAGATGACCAAAGTTATATATGTTATAATATATGCACTTAATAAGATACCGCTGTTGGTCATATGAACAAAAGTACTAGAATCAACATACCAAGCGTCTTTGCAGCTTTAAGAGGTATTAAAATTAGGCGCATTATGTGAACTTGTTATCTCATTTTGTCTTCGTTTTTTATTTGCATTCAGAACTGGTGACAACGTTTGTCACATGTTTTACTCATGATGCAACGTCTTTCAAAGCTTTTCTTTATTTTTTAGGTGTCTAATTGATTGCAAGAACAGTGTTACTTCGTTTATTGATCTGTTCCATGATTTTTTATATACGCTTATATGTGCCGTATCTTTGTAAACCGTGAGGTATTGGAGAGTAGAATAGAACCTCCCCCTGTACCACGTCTAGCAAGAGGTGGCTAAAGTACCAGAACTGACAGATGGCGGTATATCCATTCGCAATGATGTAGCTCAAATGCACAAGGCAGGCATAGGTAGCAGCGTGTCCGTCGCGAAAGTTGCACTCTGCGATTTCTAACACACTTGCCCAGCACGGCAATTATGGGCAAAACTCCCCTTTTTTTGGAAAAGCCCAGCAGTGGACTTCCAATGGCTGGTATGATGATCATCTTAGTTTAAAAATTACGTGTCGCGGTGTTTGCCCGGGATGAACTTGTAAAATTAGTATACTTTATATCTTAATTTTAAGTCCCAGACAGGACAACATCTGTCGAGTCTGCTTGGTTGATTATATATATATATTTCAAATTGATTGAAAAAAACTTATATTCCACCTTGAACCCAAAGTTTCGTATGTGCTGTTGTAATCGTTTTGCTGACATATTCCTAAATGCAGCAAGTGCATTTGCATCGTGCAGCATTTTCAATCATATTTTTACTCAAAAGTCATCAACCGGTTGTTTCAGACTTCCTTTGCAGTTTTAGCTTCATCTTTATGTGCTTGTTTGATTGGATCATCGAGCCAATATATTCGTTTCTTTGTTTTCGCCTTTGTTCCGTGATAGAAGTCAATTACGGAAGCTCTGTGAAACTAAAAAAGTCAAGGTATCAGGCTTATCGATTAATAACATTAAAAATTGCCTAAAGAGCAAGTTATTATAGTGTAATGATAAAACTGCGTGGGATTTAATTGCTTTAACTTAGCTTTAAGAGAACGGTTTGTGCGCCCCGACGCCGATATGGGTTTTTATGAAACACACACTAACTATTTAGTTTTTGATGGAACCTTTATAACCACCAGTTTTTTCTTAAAGCTCCTTACTTTTTGGTAGCTCGTGTAATGCACCTGCATTCAACATAGTTCTAAAACCCGTCTGGTGCCGGCAGATCAATATAAGGCGACCAAATTTAAATGTTAGATGTCTTATATGACCCTGTCGAATCATCAGGATCAATCATCATCATCAGTAGTATGAATATAATACAATTAAGTACATCATATTTCTGAATTAAAATTGTTTTGTTGTTGTTGTAATGGGTCTACCTAAATAAATAATTTTTGAATTTATTTAATTTTACAAATTTCGATTATACCTAAAATACTTTAGGTAGTCACATAATGAACACTTTACCAGTTATCAATTCTTTTTCTTACAGATGACTTTTATTTAAATGTAATTTTTTTACATATGAAATTAATGTTTACCTTGTTACCTTGTGGTGGTCAATAATGGCCACAAGCCATTAAAAGAGTAGTTTAATTATGAATAGTAAATAAATAAAAAAATTTAAGAAATTGCTTTAAAATAGTGTCATTTTATGAGGATAATCAAGGAAATTTATTTACAATATAAATATAATTAATAAGAGTAGGTAGGCCGTCAAGATATCAGATATTATCTACCATAAAGAATAACCTATATAATAATTATAAAAAATATACAGCTGTAGATTTCATGTTAATGTAGGAAGGTATACTCGTACAGAGAAAATATTCAACAGCAAGTATATGATTCTATTTCAACCACGAGTAAACGAGTTGTTTTCAACTGAGACGTTAAATGCAAGACGTATGTTTCTGCAGGGATGCAAAGTTTGGAGGGCATGAGAATATGCAAACACGCTTGTTTTCGGCAGACGTTGCAAATCATATTACATGTGCAACTTCGAAAGGCGAGTCCAAGAAAGACTTATTTTAAATGTGAAATTAAATTCAATACTCACTTAAGCCTGCCCTATTAAAAAAAATTAACACACGAGAAATAATTTGTCATAATTATTCAAATTGTTGTTGGGGATAGTTAACTGCGCTGTAAAAACTAACGACTGAAATATTTAGGTTGTGATAAATCTTTATTTTTGGTTATTGCAACAATGATTTCATGTAAATTAAAGTTAGTTTTTTACTTAAACTGTGAAATTGAGGTCACAAAAATTATATTAAAGTTGAATCACTTTCATTTTCAACAGCTCGACTTTGACAAAAGCCAACTTAACATATTCCTTTAGTCCATCAGTGGGCATACTCAGGCCAGTTTCTTGTTTTCCTACAGCTTTGTCTATCTTTCTTTGTTACTTCTACTTGAGCTATACTCAGTGTTTACGAACATTCATTACGACTGAACTGTAAGTATATATTAACGTTAATAATAGTAATATGAGAATTGTCAATTTGAAATTAAACTGTGAACGGTCTGCGTTAGTTAATTTTTGCTCCAATCAAAGGTAATACAAACCATTTTGTGTTTCAAACATGTAAATAAAGTTCCCCGTTTGATGCAGATGAAATCCGTTAAAGTTTTGATTGGCTTCGATGTTAAAAAAATCTGACTGTTAAAACTAGCGAAATTTGCACTAAAATCGCAAATATTTGGCACGCCGGACGCTGCAATGTTGGCATGTCATGCAGTTACTGCAGATCCTTTAATTTTTAAAATGTCGCTTAATGGATTCCGGAGAATAGTGTTGGTTAATTTCTTTTAATGCCTTGCGTGTGTACTTTCCGTTGCAATTTTTTGTATTGTTAGTTACACTGCATATTCTATCAGATATTTTATGCTGTGTTTGTCTCTAAACTTAACTTATGGTGACACTGATTTTGTTTAATTTTACCTTGGCCTATGTATTGTTTTTTTTTTTTGTGAATTAATTTGTGCACATTATATACATACGAACTGAAACTGCAAATTAAATTTAATTAGTATTATTAGGATCACATTCCGTAAACTTAAAAAAATATATATATATTCATTTAGGTTTAGAACTTATTTGCTACACACTGAAAATTTGTATCATACACTAAAGTGATAATCTACAGCGTTGACATTTAGAATATACTTGTAGAGATCATTGCCAAATATCAGATTACCTAAATTTTTAAAGAAAATATAAACATGTTGCAAAGCCGTATACCATATTTTATTTTATCAAATAAACATATTGCGCAATAAACATAAAGAGAATCAAGCATCCGACACCTAAAGTAATTTGATTATGACGAATCTTCCAAAACAAACATTACAGGAAAAATATTTTCCTCTTTTTACGCACAACGTTTTGATCGTAAACCTGTTTTGTACAGTTCAGTTGAGGGGAAAAATTGGTATATACAGTATTAGCCGAAAGGATATCCAATTACACAGGATTAAATGATTTCGACGGGCACGTAATTAATATAATTTGTGTAAATCCTGGTTGCCATTATGGCGCGAGTTCTAGGTAAGCCTTTACTTTAAATTTGCAACCAGTTTTTGTTTTATATGTTCTATGGAAAAAATTATATAATAATTTGATGTATCTGAAAGATACCGGTATATTCAGATTTATCATTGTAATATCAGCAAGACGTTTTCTGCTAAACACAAACTTTGCCAAGAAATTTCAAATAGGATCGAATGTGTGGCTGCATTTAGCGCGACGGTGCGGTTCTATTTATTACGTTTGTACTTTTCTACATTCTATGAAAATTAATGTTTAATTATTTCAGTTTCTACCCGAAGTTGTCTGATGGCTATGTCTGGATCTATGTCAGCTTTTAGATAAATTTGTTATCAGTATATGCTTAATATTTTCAGTGAATAACTGTGAATGTCTATACTAGTACAAAAATATTATGTCTAAATAAATTGCAAGTTTGTTAATGGATGGCAACAATTTTCTACTTAATAAGTAAACTTTGGTTTTTATTTCAACTGTATATGTTCTGAATCAGAAAAGTACAATACTGTTTGGCGAATAAAGAAGAACTTTGTAAGAAGTCCGCCTCTAATAAATGTAATATAAATGAAAATAAAATAATTTAAGAGTTCGATCTTTAGTACCTATTTGAAGTCAAGAATAAAACCGTTTAAAAACAGACCTTCATTAATGCTTAATTGAAAAAAAAAATGTGGCACAGTTAATTGTCAAGTAATTATTTGACTTCCGTCGATTAGCGTAAGAGTTAGTTTTAAATAAGTAGTTCATTATATGTTGCATGTTTTACTTGCCAGTCTAAAGTTTTTGAATATCGAAAGGGAGGGAGAAAGGAAGGGAGAAGAGGGGTGAGTTTAATAACTGGTTTATAATATTGTGTACAAACTAATTTGTTTACGCTACACGATGCGGCTCAGATCGTTTTTGGCGAGCGGACTATTTCGAGACTTCATTTACGCACTCTAAGAAACGAGCGATGTGATTGGACGTGCTTATAGGATATAAATGCGTATAAAAACACTGACATATGTAAAAGTGAATACATAGTTTGAATTTTAATTAGGATCCCTGATTATTATTGCAAATTAATATTTTATTACGTATCAAACAATTTATTAATGTAGTATATTTTACAATCAATCAACAAATAAACCGATCAATCTAAATCACGAATATACACAAAACTTCTTGATTGAATATGTTTGATTATGAAAAGTAAGGTTCTAAGAAGTATAGCTGATATATTAAATTCATCGTGGAAGAACTAGAGATTACAAATAGATTGCCTATTTTCCAATATTTGTAAACTAGTACTTTAATTTTAATTAACTTATCTGAAAAAGCTAGTCGATGTGGAATTAACAAAATATTGAAGTTATAATTCCTACCTAACCGATCCCAACTACCCCTGTTCCATAGTAATGTCGTCCTTACCGCTTTGAAGATAAGGGCGAAACTAATCGTGAGAGTATTTTAGGGAATAATACAATTTTCCAGTTCATAATCGTAGTTTAAACAGACCAGTATGATACATTAAATAAATACATATGAATTGGTCTTTTAAAGCACGTGTGGACAACTTTAAAGTGACGCTTCACACTAGACTTATTGTGGTGTTTGTCAAAACTTCAGATAACTCAGCACTCAACACATTGGTACACATCAAGTGTTGTATACTGAGGTACCCGAAGCAGTGCAGCTCAAATGCAACTGGGTGAGGATGGGCAGCAGCCTTCTTATCGCAAAGCTACGCTGCGATTGTGACTACGCTTGCGTAGCAGAGCATTATGAGCAAATTACTTCTTTATTGGAGATGTCTAGGTCCGGCAGTGGACCTTTTACAGCCTCGGTACGAATTCTTTTATCGGCTAAGGCTCCCAAGTATTTTTTATCAATTGATTAAAAACGTTTATCAAAATATCATTATACAAAGGTTTGTTTGATTTAACTTAGTTATTTGTCTGAATCTTGTTCTTGTACTAATTAAACTTAGCCCGATGGAACTTATACTGATCGTGTTTGTTTTTTACTGATTACAAACGAAACATCTACACAAATAAACTAGCAGCGTAAGCGTTACAGCAACATTTGATGCGTTTATTGTATTTTATGTATATTTTTATTTTATATTTGATTTTCATTGAAAAACCTTCATTTAAAAAAACTTCAATGGCAAAGTTTTACTAACTTGGCACTTCCGTTTTACCATTTTAAGACATGAATTTTCAGAATCTTTTATTATTGCTCCCTTATGTTATAAAAGGAATCTGTAAAACCTGTGCAAAATGTCAAGTTTTTAAACCTTTTAGTTTTGGCCTTACGTTGATATGTCAGTCAGTATAAAACCTTTTATTTTGGTGGAATATTTTGTGCGGATTTATACTTGAATGAAGAATACTGGATACTCTTGAACTGGGTTACAGGTTCATGTGTGACAGACGAGCTGTATCGAATCTACGGGACGGGCCCGCCCCAGGCCGTCCCTCCAGAAATTGAATTAGCAGCCAGTATTCCAATTTAAGCGCTATACCTAATTTTGCACCCTTTTAGAATGCCACTTTTGTATACGCTGAGTGGAGTCTGATTGAAATGGCGTGAAGCCAAGGTATAATTAATGTTTATTTTCGTGCCTTTTTGTCGGTGTATTTTAGACGGACGGAGCGCGAACTTTTAGCAGTATCCTTTAAAATAAGGCGTATTAAAATTTATGTATAATTATTTGGTTGAGAAAGTAAATGATATAAACTAAAACTAACTAAATTAACTTAAAATGAAATTCAACAATCACGAAAAGATTTAACAAAGACTTAAGAATAAAAACTTTTATTCTTTATTTGTCCAACTAATTCTGTCTGTAAGTTTTAGTTCAGTTAGAAGAGTAAGAGAAGTAGTAATACTCTTAGAAATAAATTTTGTATGAAATCTTAGGAATCAATTTAATATGAAATTAACCAAGTTCTATTAACCTGTTTTTTTTCAATATTAAACATATGTTCGTACGTTATACAAATAGACATATATACAAATATTTTACATGTCATAAATTTTGGATTCCGTGAAAGTCAATAAATATGATTTATTGGTGACACAATTTCCCTTCGGAACCTACGTTAATGCCGGCGTGATAAAATATTTTTAAAATATTATAGAAATGAATAAAACTAAAAAAAATTTCTTATAACTGATATGATGATGATAATAATGAAACTAATAAAAATGTTGCTCCCAAAAATCATGTATTTCGCTGTCATAATCTACTCTGTAGCGATATTGTTTGACGTCAATCAGTTGCGAATGTTTTTTCTACTTAAAATATAAATTTACACTAATATAATAATGCTGAAGAGTTTGTTTGTTTGTTTGAACGCGCTAATCGCAAAGACCGCAGGTCCGATTTGAAAAATTCTTTCAGTTTTGAATAGTCTATTTATCTAAAAAGGAAGATTATATCCTCCAAAGTAACTAATCTAAAAGCGGGCGAAGTCATGGACTCTGATAGTAATATATAATAATAAATATTGATCACTATTAGGACAGTTCAACTGCCTGTTCAAATTATGTTTAGTTTGTGTGCAGATTGAATTTAACGACAAATCTCGATGTTACTACAAAAACCAGTGTTTTGTGTAACTTTAGCCAAAGTTTACATAAATACTCACTTAACCAATAGAGTAATGAAATAGATGGAATTCACTCGCTGGCCGTTGCCGTGGTATGCTCGCTTCGCTTGCTCCAGTCGTGTATTGTGGTCGCCTGTGTGTTTGACTGAGTGGTATATATGTAAGGCTTTCAATACTAGACGAAAAATATACACTTGTCAATTTGAAAATTAACTATTTACTTTGTCAACAAATTTCACTAAATCAGGTATATGATTTTATTAGAGATAAAATGAGGTTGATTGTTTAATTTCTCTGTCCACAATTTTTGGTTTGAATTATTGATAGTAGAACACAAGTTATGTTCCATCGTATTTTATCTTAAGTATCGAATAAATAATTAAACATCTTGCAGAATACTGCAGACTAATACCTACATTGAATGCAAACAGGTTATCTAACATTGATTGGAATTAATGCTAATCACATCTTACTTTATAGTAACCGTCACACATCACCCAGTTTGTTAAGATATGTAGAACCGTTATTATTATTATACCCAAATAAATACCCCTCCCTCCACGATTATTTCTTATACCTATTGTAAAATATAGTCTGTATAAAATAATGTTGAATGATCTGAATCCGATAGAATTCAACTCATTTGGTCAAAATATACTCGTAATTAATTTGAGACGTTATAGAGTTTTTACAAAATTGTTTGCGATATTAGCTTATTTGCTTCTTATCTGGGGGCAAGGCAGTGCCCCCACCAAGTCAAGCGCAAAGCAAACACTGCCATAAAATCCTTTACTGGAACCATTTCGCCGCATTTTCAGGTCCCTATTTGAGAACCTCTGAATGAAACTAGAACGCAGAAATAGTTATCATCTAGTAAGCTATGATAACGTACTTAAAATCCAAAATTTAAAGTCTGCGGGACTGCAAAGTTTCACATTTATGACACACACTCATGATCATCAAAATAGAACTAGTATTTCCCATAAACTATGAAATTTAGTACATAATTAGGGTTTAATAGCCACGTAAAGGGAAAGTTATAAAAACTACGATAATCGAAGATCTGGAGTATCTGGTGACCCTGATTAGAAAACACAACAGCCCAACCAAACTATAAAAAAATTGACATACCGCTTTTACAAAACATATTTGATTTGGTTAGCTGCTTCTTTTGATGTCAAAAATCGAAGGTCTAAAGAACCCTTAGCTGGTATCAGCTGTAGCGTAGAGATATGGCAATGTCCCCTTCTACTATTGGTACATAATAAAAATCGACTGTCATTGCAAAAATCCAGCGAGTGGGACACATCCTTTAATTTAATTGAGCCTATAGCATCCCCTTCTACTTTTAATATGCTTAAAAATAAAACTAGTAGAACTGAAAGGGCACAAGAATCAGAACCGGAAAAAAAGAAAAAAAAGATTTGTAATAATTAAAAAAACTACTCCTAATAGAAAAAAAATGTGTTAAATGAGATAAGGTTTCTACAAAGAAGTGAAATCCCAATAAAAACATTCTGTAAAAAACTAGCCAAGTCTTGATGGAGCTGCTGATGAGCAAGCAGCTCCATCAAGACTTGGCTTGATGGAGCTGCTGCTGGATGACTTGGCAATAATAAAGAATCGCAATAAAGAACCTTAGAATTGGTACGATTTTTACAGGATTTCATTACTTTTTAGAGATGAGAAAGCAGCTCCATCGAGACTTGGCTAGATTTTTTATAGAATGTTTTTGGTGGAATAACTTCTATACGGCTTTCCATTATTAAGATCTTAGAAATTGTGATTACGTTTTTAAGAAAACATTTTAATAGCCATGTAATATTTTGTAATAGGTTTATAGAAATCGAATGAATTAGTCTCAATCCATCCAACATCAGTGTCAATGCTTGAAACTAAGCCTGCGTTCATGATTACCAGCACAGATGCACTGAACCAGTTCAGGGACTCCTCAGATCCAATAGTGCAGTCAGCCGAATAATTCGATTGCTTTAAGCCCTATCAATCTGAACGTTCGGAATGTTTGACACACATTGAAGGAATGATAGGCGACCTGCCTATCATTCCTTCAAGCGCATATGTCTGTAAAGTTACTAGATTAGAAACGATATAATACAATTATCGATGTGAATATCAAATCACAGTTGTATTTTTTTTTAAGGTATTCCTTCTACAAATGGTATCTTACTAATATTATAAACTACTATTTATTCTCTAAACGTTTTCCTGTGCGTTAAATATAGTTTTAAATTATTCTTTAAGAAATTAATACGATTTTTTGCGTTGTTTTAATAAAGTGATAGACTTTTTCCCGGAAAAGCAAGAATTTCTTATTGATGAAATATGAAGTAAACACCTTGCGGACAAGGTCGTGGATGGTAGCTTGTATGTATAAAATATGTAGGTCGTATAGGAATATATTATCACGCCATTCAAAAACATTTCAATTAAAACATTTAATTTTTATCGAAATAATAAAGAATTTATATGAAATGCGATATAGTAAAAATTTTAAAGTTAAATAAATAAAACTTTGTTTCATAATAGCTACGGACGGTGACATTGGATATGTACTTATTTCGTTCAGGTCATTATTTTAGTAAACGTTGGTAAAATGTTTTAAAATTGAAAACCTTGAAGTAATGGCAAAGAAAAATTGTACCCCCGTCTACACTAGGTGTCGTAAGAGGCAACTGAGGTACCGGAACTGACATATGGCGGTATAACCACCGGAAACCGTGTAAAGCTATTCTCTGCGATTGTCACTATGACAGCTTAGCCCAACAATTATCGACAAACATCCCCCCTTTGTGAGGACGATTTTGTTCCACAGTAGAAGCTCATCGGCTGCAATGAACAATGATGGGAGGAAGGATATATCCCATTTTTTTGACTAGACATATTATTAGCTTTTATATAATTTTATATAATTTTCAAACCGGATCCCGAAATATATCGAATAAGACACACATGTACGGATATCAAACAGCAATATAAGACTTATGTTGATATTTTAAAAATACTCACGCAATTAATACAAATGTTCATGTTTGTCCTGAGTAGGTTTCCTTCGTGCACTAAAAAATACTCTACATTTACTAAAAATAGAAACTACTGTGACTAATACTTACTGTTTATAATAATAACGCAATAACTATTCATACAATTTATTTCCTTACAGCTAGCATAACCAACGAAAGAATTAGTACCTCATCAAAACATTCACTCAAGAGCCTTAAAATCAATTTATCCTACCGGCCAGTTAGTGCTGGTATGGCGAGGGAGTAAGCCCTATATTAGCGATTACATGTGTGCAGTAATGCACTCTGGCTGCGTCGAGGAGCTCTTTAGCACTGATGGGCAGTGAGCCGTATAATTTGATCGGTGCCCGGCCAGCCCGTCTAGAAGCGTCTGTACCTTAAAGCTGATTATTAATCTACGGATTGGGGTTATTGACTCCAAATCCGCACTTATATAAAAATCATGGAGAGATATTTTGTTTGGTGGTTAGAAATGTATTTATTTACTTAACGTTTTACGCATAGCAAATATAGCATATCCAACAGTGGACTTACAATGGCTGGTATGATGAATTTTATTTAATTCTAGGAAGTATTACCACCAACCACGTTTTTAATACTTTCCATAATTTTCTCGGGTCATGAACACATCTCACCAGCCGTACTCGGACATCGAGAGGTACTATAGATAGTTATATGCTTCTGTTTTGAGCCTGTTAGTTCAACTCGGCAAAAAACCCAAGTCAATCACCAATAAGACACTACTCCCAGGATAACCCGGACACCAGTCTGAGCGAGGTTAGAATTGTCCTTAATCATCTTAAAAACAAATAGGCACCAGGTGATGACGAAATCAGAGCTAAGTTTCTGAAAGCGGGTGGAATACCTATTCTTATAGTCGTTCAGAAGCTATTCAATACCGTTGTCCTCCAGGGCATAACGCGGGCAATAGAACAGAAGCGTTGTGGTGCTGTTCTTTAGGAAAGGTTAAAATAACATTTTGTTAAAGAATTACCGCCTCATCTCGTTCCAGAGCCATGTTTATAGTCTGTTTTCTAGGGACTAACTGTATAAACATAGGTTTGAGGACTTCCGGTCTTCCAAACTAGCCGGTACTGAAAGGGCTACAGTACCATAGACCATATCTTTAGGCTGCGGAGAAGAGTAAAACAGACCATTATAATTTTTATATGTTGATTATGAGAAATCCTTCGATTCGGTTAAGACATGGGCTGTGCTTGAATCACTTTAGCGGTGCCATATTGACTTTATGTTAACCCCACTTCCGAGTACAGGAGCAGAGTTTATAGGTTTTTCTTATAAAAGGGGGTGATATACATAGAGAAATTACGAAATTATTCAACATTAATTACATATACCACTCACCTCATGGTCATTGTAGAATCGATGGAAGATTTAAGCACGATGCTCGAAGACCTCAATCGATTTTCTTAACAAGTGGGTCTCAAAGTGAACACGGAGAAGACTAAAACAATGTGCAATGCCCATGTTTCACCCGTCCCAGTATTAGTTGAGAGCTTGCTTCTTAAAATTGTTCACTCGTATACATACGATTATACAATTAGGTAAGTACAACTTCAAGAAAGAGTTCAATCGTTGAATCTAATTCAGCTGAGCAGATGACGGAAAACTGCGAAATGACAGCGAAAACTGTTTTCTTAACATTGGCCTTCTAAGCCAACTCGAAATAGCTAAACGAGCGGGCAATGCTTGGAGTCTTTTTGCGCAATCGAATCAGGAATAAGGAGATTCGTAACAGAACTAATGTTAGCGACAAGGCCTGGTAGATTAGTAAGTGGAAGTGACAGTGGGTAGGACATTTGGTACGCAGACCCGATAGCTCATGAAGTCAAATGACATGAATGATAGACTTGATTTATTTCTGAAGAAGATATGAACTATATTTACATTATTATTTATGAACTCTATTCGTAGAATAGTACACCGGTGAAATTATACAGTTGCTGCCCCTCAAACATATACTAACCCTACTAGAACGGCTAGTCTCTGGTTAGAAGGGCTAAGTCCTCCGCTTTTGCAAACAACGTCGAACTGAACTGCTCGCAACGGCGGCCCCTCGAGCCAATTTACGGTTGCAATAGCGCCCTCCGGTGGCACTGAAGTAAACTTTACTGAAATACAAAACAATCAAATATACTAAGTACGATAATTATTTATTAAATAATATTTTATTGAATTATAATACCTGATGTGTTACGTGCTAATGTAAAAAGAAAAACGTATAAATAGAAAATGTATGTGAATGTTAAGAACTACCTTTGGCTTATTTGATTTCAGAGGTAAGCTTCTTTACAGTGCATGTGCTCTTTCTACCTAAATTTAATAGTACAAAATCATATTTCAAAGGACGCAGAGAGAAGCATAAATCCTTAATATCTCTTATACGGATTCAGTTGGCTATTCCATAATGAATCAAAGACTTACTTAAAACGTAATATTACAGCTCTACATCTAAACTAATGCAATAGAGGTTATGATTGAGTCGAATTTTATAACTTTTCGGAATTTGGGCAACTTCTTGCTAGGAAATAATTCAACTCAGTTGAAACCGCCTTTAAAGATTTTATTGACTCTGGCTCCCACGGTTTTTTTGTAATGAACTAACTACCTATGAGATGACAAATGCATAGATAACAACGGTTTGTACCTTGATTAATTAAATATATTTTATAAAAAAAAATACTTTTATTCCTCTAGCACAAAATCTCAATTTCATATGTAAGGATCAAATATATATATATATATATATATATATATATATATATATATATAATATTTCTATTAGAAATCTTTTTCCGAAATATATCAGGTGTTTGCATTGCTTTTGGTCTGTAAAGTACCCTAAGGTTTCAATACATAATTTGGCTCTTTTGTATTATAACTGTATCGATAGTCAAGAGTATTAAACAACATGGGTATTACTAGTAACCGGTGGTCTACAGCATTGACATAAGATACACGTTAACATATCACAAGGTTCATTTGTATATACAAATGAATCTAGCTATAAGGATGGAACTATTTGTCGTTTGTATAGGACAAACCAAACTGCCAGCAAGAAAATATTGACACGTCATTCGTTATCTGGAAAGTTTCAAGGTTACAAATCTATCTAGTGAGTTCAAACGTCATCATTTCTTGGGCGGCCAGCGAACCGGCAAAGTTCGCACTAATTTAGCAAACAAATGGATAATTTACTTGCGAACTAGCCGACGGCCGTCTGCGTCCCTCGGGGAGACGTGTAATCGGTGGTATTTGATGTTGGAATTATGAGTAGGAATTGTTTGATATGCTCATGGGATTATTTCTTTTATTCTTACTCGAATTTAAAACACAAATTTGTTCAATTTCAAAAAATTCATTCATTATATGCATTTCAAACCGCAAAGTTAACTATTTTATTGAATTTTTGCGTGAAAAAAAATAAAAAAATGTTTATTATTGAAATCATTATGTATGGTGTGATGTAGGTATAAAAGAGATAGATTAAAGATTAGTGTGATAATAAATTTGTGTTGTAAAAGATTATGTTGTGACAACGTAAGAGAAAGAAATGTTGAAATGATTAGAACATGTAAAAAGGATGAATACAAGTAGAATGACTGCATTCATATATAAGAAGGAAGTAAATGGAAGAGTTGGTATGGGACTATCTAGGGGAACATACCTTTACCGAGTAGAAGAGGTATTAAAGAATGGCCAGGTAGGAAATAAAAAAAGAAGCATGTATGAAAAAACTGGTGCGAGTAAAAGAAGCGAGAGAGGTATGACAAGATATGCAAGTTGATATCTATTGCCTCTGTCTACCCCGATAGGATACAGGTGTGATGTATGTATGGATATGGCATCTATATATAAAGGTATGAACAAAATTTGAGCAACCTGCTCCACAAAGCTAAAAAAAAGAAAATGAACCCAAGGATACAAATTTTAGCAGAGGCTACTATCGGGATTTGTTTTTTATATATTTGTAACTTTAATTTGACAGGCTCGATGGCGCAGTTAGTAGTGATCTTATATAGTGTGCCATATTTTTTTAAAGGTTTTAAGGGTTTTATGTACACATATAATTATATATAAAATATATATTATATTACGCGTCTCGTTCTCGATGATAGATAACATGTAGTACTGTTAAGTATGCTTAAACTCCACAACGTTTAGAGATGCAATTTCAAATATGCCCGCCATAAGCTGCCTATATATATATAATATTCATATTTGTGATTTTGCCGTGATATACCGATAGAAGTACGTACGAAAGTAGAGTACATACGAGGCAAGTAAGGTACCAGGACTGACAGATAGCGGGTATATGCATCCGAAACTATGCAACTTAAATGGGCAGGGATGGGCAGTAGCATTCTCATCGCTAAAGCTGCGATTGCTAACACGCTTGCCCAGCGAGGCAATCATTGGCAAGAAACCTCCTTTCTTGGAGAGGCCTATGTTCAGCAGTGGACTTTCTGACTAAAATTACCTTTTTTCTGTTTAAATATAATGAAGTCAGAAATTAAGCACTTGTATCATCACAAAGATATACTAGCGTGTCGCGAAACCTATAAACTAAAGATACCGTTTCACTTTACCCATCAAATTTCACTGCCTCTTTCACCCTCGGGAACACAGCAATGCGAACACTGCTATATGGCAGAAGAAATAGGTGAGAGTGCAGTATCAATGTAGATGATCTTTGCACTCGGTTTTGCTCTAGTGGAAAAAATTAATAAAATTCTATTAGCGGATTCACATTAGTTATTCACAGTTACACTAAGAATGTAAATGAAGGTATATCATAAAATAAAGGCCTAGTAAAATTGGCATGGAGGTTTTTCCCACCAATTGAACCGTTACGCAGGTATGGGCAGGCCCATTACAGGGCAAAGTTTCGCGACAACGATGCTGTTAATACTTGTTGGTTCTAGTTTCTGAAAAATGAATCTGACGAGAGATATATTACTCTACCCTATAATCACACGGCAAAAATCAATTGAAAGGTGTAACTCGTAAAAATTCCATTACATTCAAACATTAATGTAACGTTACTTCAAAATCCTTGGAAATTTCAGCATACTAAAGTAACGGGATATTAGCCGGGAGTGCATAAATTGTGTTGTAATTGTTCGTTCAGCGTAAAGTGGATGTCATATAGTAGCTTCAAAGCGGCTAGAAGTAGTATAATTTCACTTTGAGCTTGCAAGCGTCTAATACAGCAAATAAATGGACGATTCGCTCCAAAAGTTGTGGGAACTTGCTCCGCGACGTGTCCTCGTAAGCACTTTGTCGCTTTGTCTTATTAAATAGTTAAACTTTGAATTGCTCATAAAATATTTGTAACCTTACTTGGAATAAACTGTGTGGGCGATTATTACCAACTACTTGTTATAGCCTTTGCAATAAGCTCGTATTAGTTCTAAAAACGGGTTGGTCTAATACGTGAAGTGAAAATGTCGGAAAGTTGGTGCGAGTCGGACTCGTACATAAAGGGCTAAGCAAGTTGTATTACAAAAAAAATCTTAGTAGTTCTCATATAAACCAACTTTCGGTCGAAGTTCACATGTCCACCATATATTTCTTTGAACCATATGGGAGGCATATATTTAACCACTTTGGGAGTGTCACTCGTGCAAACTATTCGGTATAGAAAGAATATATAATTCAATTATATATTCTTTCTTACCTTAATATAATTTTGAAGACCCATCCCTAGATATCACATACATAAGATTTTGACAAAAAAAATAAATTGAGTTTATGTTCTAAGTATGAGGAATCCCTAAAATTTATTGTTACTAATTTTTTTGATTTTTGCTTTAAATTCTTAATTCAGTTCACAGAATGAACTACTCATCAAGCTTCAATGCTATAGTTATTAAAGTGGGATAGACAGACATAACGAAATCATTCGAGTTTCAATTTAGCCGTTTATCTACGAAACTATAAAAATTGGTGTGAGTTGTACTCAGATACTGAAGGTTCCTCATAAACTTGAATAGTTTTTGTAATAAACAACACGTTAAACATTATCGGTTTTTTTTTTTTGTGAATATCCTACTAAATTTTATGTTTCTGTCTATGCAATTTTTTAGAAAATTGTGTTTGTTTAGCAGTTTGATTTATGAGTACTTTTTATATACTGTAGAAATTTTTTTTTGTATTTTTATCCTTTTTCTTAAAATAGGATCTTGACAAACTTACGGTCAGAGTGATACTAAAAATCATCTATACCATTTTTAGGTACAAACTACTTAACTTTAGACTTCAGAAGAAAACTATTGTAAAGGATGCAGACGCTACTCAACCAATTACATACAAAATTGCTCACTTTGCTACTTTTTGAATTCTTCCGAATATTATACTTTGCATTAAAGTCCAGGACACAATTTCTAATTTATGTGTAATTAACTTTCAACCCACGTCTATCTGCGTCGACTTTACTTTAAATCACGTTGCCGGAACGATTTTAGGATAAAGAAAAAATGAGTTTTTTCGTGTGGTTTTTCGTAAAGTAGCCCTACGATATTTTATATTAATAAATTTGTATTTATGAACATTTAAATACAGATAATTTAACTTCTACAAATTTGTACGGTATTATGTCTACACGTTTGCCGTAATCGTTTTTAAGAGTGGCAAAGATATAAAGTCATATAGGTATTAGGTACTACTTGTAATTTGGATGTCAGTCTATGTTTTTAAACATGATATTTATTGCAAACTCTTAAAGGCATTGTATAAGAAATTTTTTAGTATGATGTGATTTTTTCGCATAGCCCATTAAATTTGTTAAGCTAATATTACAAAGATTTGAATATGTTCTACAGAACAGAGAAGAGATTCCGATATTTAATTATCCATAATGGTGACACTTGGAATAAAGTGGTGCTAAAAAGTTCTACAATAACAAACCAATATTCAAGGTTGGCAAGAATCGAGTAGTAAATAAATAAAAAAAATTAACAATAAATAAAAATATAATGAATATTCCGTCATCGTCAAGCTCAGTTGTGCGTCAAAACCTTGGTCATTTAATAGACACTGCCTTTGATTGATGTTAGGAAAATTTATGACCCATTCTTCATCCAATATTTCGAAGAGATAATTTTGGGTACATAAAAAAAAACGACGCTTAAACTTGTCCCAGCTGGCGTTTCGTTAATCTAGATAGAGTGACTCGTAGTCGAATTCTTCTTGTTCCGTAGAAAGTTCCGGAAACAAAAAAAAATTAAAGAATTTAGTTACACTGCTTCATTTGTGACGATACAAATACAAAGATGCCAGTAAACATAATAAAGATGCAGATAACGTGCTCAGAGAAAAGGAATATTTATTAACTCCGAATCACCAAATATTTCATATCACCAGTCAAGTTTCTTAATCAAAGCTAGAACGTATAATTTTAACCATCCACGTGATACATAATCCTCGATTACAAAAACTTCACTTGTTTTTGTGGTTTTATGATTGATTCAATGTTTACAGAGACTGTTTGATCTCTTCATCTTTGTACTTAATATGTGATGAGGTTGAAAATGAATAATGTGTTATTCAAAGACTCCGTTCATCTTGAATTTACAAAAGGTGTTGTTTTTTCTTAGTCATGTTTGTTTAAAATACGTATGGAGGTAATAAAATAAATTAGATTCGATTTGGTTCTTCTTTAATACCTCTTCTACCTGGTTCGCCTATGTCGTCTTATAAAAACTATAAGATCAACCTATAAGGCATAATGTACCAGTGTCTGGACATCGCCTAAGAGACGAGCCCGTACCTCACCTTGCGGGCCATCGCATGGCAGATCCGTTGATGAGTGTGTAATATTTCCGACGGTCCACCCACTAAGTCGCGGTGTACGACACACCGCAAGTTATTTAAGTGTGTTGAGAGCCCCATAGAAGTCCCCCGTGCTGCGTAGTATGCGAAAGATATTTTTTCCTACCTTAACAAAAACAGATCAACCTATACCAATTCTTCCATTCATTTCCGGTGTATGTGATTACTTTATCAATTCGTTCTACATGTCCAAACTATCTCAAAATTATTTCTTTATTGTTGTCTCAACATATCACATTATCACTCAAACAATATCACCATATTGATCATGTATCTTATCACACCATGCTTTAATATATTTCTCAAACTCACACCATACATAATTCGAAGTGCTCTCATGTCAACAGCATTTATTCTACTCGCGTGCTTCTTCTGCCATACCTAACATTCACTACCATATGCCAGTATTGGAACTGATACACCTCTTTTAATAGCCTGTTGTGCCCACTTTGGCACGTTTTGGCCTGCATGTAAGGCTCTATTGATACTATTTCTAGCTTTCATTCTCTGTTCATTATTTTCTTCATACTTTTGATACACAAAATCTTTCACTTGTTTAACTTTCATGTCATGATCACAATTTATTATTTCTACTTATTCTTATATCTAGTTATATCCGAGAAATCACTTATGTGAGTATTGCCTACGATGCAATATATAACAATATTTACTTATCTTTAAACATTTACATAGTTATGCAGTTTGTCCAATTAATTTCGAGGTTCAAATTTTATCTTACTTTAATAAACCGCGCATTAGAATATCCACGTCGCCTCATTCAAACGCAAATTGATTCGATCCGGCCCCCGAATATGGAAACAGCTCTGATGCCAATTGAAATTGAGGCATATCGAATCTATAAAAACAATTTTCTTCCCCGGATTGTTGATATAGGGGGAGGGTGGCACTTTTTCGACACCATTTCGCTTACTACGTGACTGTGCTTCGCTTGGCAGTGGCAACATTTTAAACGATTCTAGATTCGTGTCGTCAACGCTTTTATATGTTGTTTATTCTTATCTGTAAATAGCAGATGCGTGAGATTTCTTCCGCTTGAAGGTCTGTTTTATTGGTTCTTTTTATATAGATATAAAGAAAGATGACCAAGAACCGATTTTGTTAATTTAATTTTTGATTTTTACTCATACTTTATTAAAATTTAAGTTAAATACAACACATATAAAGTTTAATTTTTAATTGTTTAAGAACTAATGCACAATGACTAATGTAAAATGAAAGATCTGTCTCCTATAATATAGTTTAACCTAAATCAGAAATCAGAGTAAAGTTAGTAGCTTTACGTACTATACTTACGTAGTGTGACTGTAAGACTACGTAACGTAGCATTATATTACATTTATTTGTGTTTTTAATGACCAAAGAATAACGAGTGGTCACTCAGTAGTCGAAGATCGAACATAATTTATTAAATTTTAAGGTTTGATCTTTACTTTGTCATTATCGGTAGCATAACTTTGATATTTAATAAGACACACAAGAAGAATGGATAGTAAGACTGGAAATAGGGTTAATGGCGCCTTATATGCTTTTATAGGCAGTCAAAATGTGTCGAAAAGGGCATTGTTCATAGATGTGTGTTAGTCCCAATACTGACACATGGTAGTGAATGTTGGGTATGGCAGAAAAAGCACGCGAGTAGAATAAATGCTGTTGAAATGAGAGCTCTTCGAAGTATGTATGGTGTGAGTTTGAAAGATCGATTTAATAAGTATTTTAAAAAATCAATATTGTATAAAAGATCAATGTTGTGTAAAAGATCATGTTGTGACAACAATAGAAAGGAATATTGACATGGTTTGGACATGTAAAAAGAATAGATGAAAGAAGAATGACTGCACAAATATATAGCGGAAGTGAATGGATGAGTTGTTATAGGACGACCAAGGCGAATTCATCTTAACCAGATAAAAGAGGTATTAAAAAAGGCCCAGGTCAGAAGTGCCAAGAATAAACGAGCATGTATGAAAGAACTAATGCATCTTAGGGAATCGAGAGTGATATGCCAATATCGTAACAAGTAGAGATCCATAGTCTCTGTCTATCTCGATGGGACATTAATAACACTTATTTTTACTACATCAGCTGATACCTTTATAGGTTTTGCTTGCAGCACATTTATTAGTATAAATTACAGTATAAAGACTAGCTAGTTTCAATCACAGCATTTTATGTGAAAAAAACTTGTAGCAAAATCACATTACACCAAGTAAACATTAGTTATTGGCTAATACATCTTAATGAGTCTAATTACTTAATAATGTTACTTCTAAAATACTACAATAAAAGGATTAGTAATTACATTACTTAGTTATTCATTATTTCCAATTAAATTAAGACCTTGAGCATAGCAGCCGAAGACCGTCCACTGCTGGACATAGACCACTCCTAGAAACTGGGAATTTTAATGTTATAATTACCACACTAGATAAGCGTAGTGGCAATCGCAGAGCGTGACTTCACTACAAGAATACTGCCTATCCCCGACCTGATTGATGCATTTGAGATACCCTCTATTCGATAGGGATACCGCTAGTTTGCATTTCCGGTACCTAAATCACCTTTTGGAACACCTGTTACCATAAAAAAATACGCAGAATATCTTATTGAAAAAAAATGTACTAACCAATTTTTCAATGAAGACTATCAGAACTGATTAGATCCTTAATTTCTTTTTAAAAGCCATTGCGGAAGCATCGGATATTGTTTAAAGAATTAATGCATGCATTTTGTACCCATTTATACTTATAATGGTGTAAGCCTGAACAAAATTCAAGTATATTAGCTTAAGAACAACAAAGCGCCGGATGATGATGGAATCACATCTGAGCTTCTGATAGTGGGTGGAACACCGGTATTTGTCCATACCGTCGCTTCGATGGCATAATGCCAGAAACATTGAAAATAGGTGTGGTGGTGGTACTGTACTTTAAGAAAGGTGTCATCACCTTGTTAAGGAATTACTGCCTTGTCTCGCTTCTGAGCTATGTTTATAAGCTGTTTTCTAGGGTTATTGGGAACGACTGCAGGTTTGATGACTTCCAAAGAAGCCAGTATTAGAAAAACTACTATAATACCCATATATCACATCTTTACGATTCAGAAAGTTCAACAGAAGACAAGTGAATTCTTATCTTCGATTTGCCGACAATATTGTGTCATGGCAAAATCCATGGAAGAATTGAGCATGATCCTAGAAGACCTCAATTGATTTTGTCAATAGATGGGCCCCAAAATAAACATGTAGACCAATCAAAACTATGTTGTACTCACTACAGTCTCAGTTGAGAAATAGCTTCTTGAAGTTATTGACTTGTACGAATACCTAGGTCAAATAGTCCAGTTATTTCTATCCGGTTCTATTTTAAATAAAGAGATCAATTGCTGAATCAAATTCGCCTGGGCTACGTTCAGAAAACTGCAGCAGTGCCTCAAGTCGAAAGTTTTAGTCCAAAATGTGTTACCAGCGATGACCTATGGTAGCGAACGTGATCTCTTACCATTGGCCTTATTGGACAACTGAAAGTAGCTCAACGAGTTATGGAGAGGGCAAAGCTCAGAGTTTCTTTGTAATCAGGATTGAGGAGATCCGTAAAAGAACCAAAGTTACCGACTTAGCCCAGAAGATTAGCAAGTTGAAATGGCAGTAGGCTGGGAACTTACTACGCAGAACCAACGATGAACGATGGAGTAATAAGGTTCTGGAATAGAGACCACGTACCAGCAAGTGCAGCATAGGACGTCTAGCCACAAGTTGGACAGACAATCTGACTAAAACCGCAGGATCACGCTGGACGCAGGGTGCTTACAACCGGTCCTATTGGAGATCACTTGGTGAGGCCTACGTCCAGCATCCTATGGCCGATAAGATGATGATGATTAATGGTATATATTTAATGAATTAATTTACGTTATTGTCATAGCACGTTCTTTTTCAATTTGAGATTTGGCGTTTGGCAAAATTGTTACTCGGTTAATAGTGGGTTTTGGTAACGGAATTATACATTAAATTTTTTTGTTATTTATATAAATTCCATACATACCTATACCTAAAAAGGACATTATATGAAAGGTCAACTAGTCTCAAATAAATTACAAAAATCGTTTGCTGAAAGTCCATCAAAACTTTTAACCCCACACAGAGCTAAAGTCGCTGACTCTGCAAAGTGATCGCCAAGCGCGGCGAACTGCACTTAACCATTTACAATGTAGGTCTTGCAAGTTGGCTCGATTTGTAAGCAAAATGTCCCACGCTATCAAATCGCACGATTAGTTCACGTCTGATTTATCACAACTCTCATTATTTTTACTAAGTACTTTCCGAGATATTGTTTGGTCACCAGATATAGATGCACTGGTGAAACGTAAGGAAGATTTATTTGTTAATGAATTTGATATTCTGAAATCGTCTATATGACCTTGAAATAAGTTGAAAGTAGGAAACTCCTTTCATTTGGATTATTGCATCATATTTATTTTATATGTCTAGAATGACGAAGAAGTAGAACGGCAATTACTGCAAACAATAATTAGTGATCATATTTAATAATAAATATTACAATTTTAGCATTGTTCTACTACAATATGAATATATCACAATTTCACTTGTTAGTGTTCTGAGGAAAGAACGTTACTATTTTAAAAAATAGTACTAACAATTGCAAGAGCGCCAGCCAAATTTAAAGCCGCTTACAAAAGCGCCGAAGTCGCTGACAAAGCACTGCGTGGCGAACTGCAACGACTCGCTATTCACGGGGGTGTTCACTGTTCAGACTTGTGGCTTTAATGTACTACGTACATAACACTGACAGCTTTGTAACCTTATTAGGTGACAATTATATCACCTAAAAAATACTTAATAATTTTAGGACCAATTGATTCAGAAGGAGATTCAGCCACGTTCATGTATGAAAAACTCTAGTTTTTACTATGCTATGCCATCTCTAATTATGTTATCCTATGCGCCAAGGGTCGTAAGACAAATATTTATGCCGTGGACATTATATATATTGATATGTAGTTTTATTATTATTTGGACATATATAGTATTAGCGTCTAATTTATTTGATTTATTTCTATAAAATAGAAGTACTAACTGAATTGCCCTATTAGATTTTATTCGTTTATGTTCATCCAAAGGTTGCCTAGAAGATATAGCTCTAAGCGATAAAACCGCCAATACTATTATACTATAAGTTTAATTTTTTTATTGTAATTTTCTGGGTACAATAAAGTCATCATAGTATATAAATATTGTATTTTTAATACCTTTGTTGTATTCCAAGATACTTATTACGAAACCAACAAATCAAATGTTGGTTATCTTATTTATTTATGATATACTCGTAGTTTGGTTGAAAATAATCAATTAAATCAGTGGATTACCATCAAATATTAGTATCTCACGCTTTACCAGGTATAATAAGAGGCGACTGAAGGAAGAACAAAGAAACCGACAGGTATCCAGCCGTCCAAATCCCAGAAGCTATAAAAACTACCATAAAATAAAATTGAAGCTATTAGAAATCTCTTGTTGAACAGTCGACATCCCCCGCCTGTGTAAAAATCAAAAGACATTGTGTGAATTTTGATATATAAAACATTACGGACAAACGAGAAATAACTTGCACTGTAAAATCTTCTATTACTAAACTTTAAACAAAATACAAAAGATAGTAAAGGATGTGTCGGCCCACAAAAGAGCGACATAAGCTACGCCAAAGTTGGGTGCAACATGAAAAATGCATTTAGTCCGATACAAACTGATGCGGGCAGTTTATTGAAGACCACGGTTCGACGTCAATCCGCTGAATGGAGTTAGGTATGTTTACACACGCTCAAAGGAATGACTTGAACTTTAATAAAAATATACATGGTATATCCCTTGTGTGTTTCACTGATTAAAAACTTCATCTTTGATTTATTAATGAACGGCATTCAGAAAATATACGTATGTATTAAAAATAGAAAACCGAATTTCAGACATTTTTATGAGTAAGACCACCGAATAATTTATTGTTAAAGCTGGGCACTCGTAAATTTAATTTTTTTGTTTTCTTTACTATATTCTGGCTGGAAAATTTGTCTTTAATTTTTAAAACTCTGGATCATATTATTACTTTATCATAAATATTCCGTTAATATTTACAACGCTCTGAGATACGTAACATGAGACTGTACATAGTATGATTAACGGAATTATAAGTAAAGTTGCTATCGGCCTGTTTAATAAGTTATTATTATTATTAACCTTATTTTTTATAAATAAATGACCTAAATAGAAGTGTTCTTACTAGCGATAAAAGAAAAATAATGTGGCAAAAAAGTATGTGACTGTCTTTTCTGCTCCATTGCGTAACTGATGTCATGGAGTTACTTAAGACAGTTATATAGTCTGCTTGATAGTAAACATGACAGCAGCCACTGGTAGAGACTGGTATCATCACAAAGATATCACGAGCGTGTTGCCAACCTTGTGAACTGAAGATACTTTGTAAAAACGTAAAACAGCAATGCGTATGCTGCTATTTGGCGTTAGAAATCGGTAAGAGTAAGGTAAGAAATAGATATAGAAGAATAAGAAAAGATAAAGAATACAGACGACTTTTGTAGGACGTCTACTTCTAGAAGATAGTGAATAGTCTACTTCTAGAAAATGAATATAGTAAAAATGCAGTCTATGCCTTGTTTTATAATAGCAAAGAAGCTAGACCATTATTCTTATGCTGAACACCTTTGGACCCCAAGGTACCGCTATATGGAAGTTAATACCGTTATATGGAATGCAGGTAGCGTTATTTAGATAAACTAGTAATAGGTCACACGACTTTATATTAAGAGTAAATTGATAAATCTTATAGCTTAGCGTACCGCTGGCAACTCGTCATCAGTATCATCATATCATATGTATTTCAACGGAGATGTGGTGGAAATCGTAGCTGACCGGGAAGACTGCTACCCGTTTGATCCATCTACTCTGTTTTGGATTCATCCGATACCGACATTTGTTTGTTCCGGTATCTAAATCGTCACTTACGACCATTGGTACACGTACACGGGGAAGTACTAATCTACTCTAAGTGAGTCTACTATTCTATTTCTACTCTACGGTAGTACACGGCTTTCAATTATGTATCAGAAAATCGGCAATCCAATACAGATTCTAACGAAATATATATAAAAGTATTAGAGCGTGGGAAGCCGAGACAATCTACGCCGGAGTTGTTCGTGACAGGAAAAATACATTAAGTCTGTACAAACTGCCTCGGCCCGCTTATTGGAGACTTTGGCTGCAGCGGTTCTTCTTTCACTGGAGTCAGACTACAGATTTAGTAGAATTTATCTTTGTTCAGATTGAGTTCCCACCTAAGCCTTATACTGTTTAGGTATCTTTTATGTATTTATTTGGATTTAGATTTGGGTCACTTAAAGCTTTGTGCTATGTAGTACTGATCAATAATAATAAAAATGGCAGTTACAGTTAATCTTGCAGCTATTATTTTCAACCGACATTGATTTATATATATGAATCCCATTCCGTTGTTTTGTAGTTATTTGGGTAAAGATATAATCAATTTAACAATAATAGATAAATTGTCAAGTCTTTAATGGTTGTCTCATTATAAATTTTGATTTATATTACAAAAGAAAGTAAAATATTTCCCTTAAAATTTTAAAACAGGTTATATTAGTAAAACGGTTTTCAAATAGGTCCAGTAGTTTTGAAATTGCAACGTACAGAAAATCAAATCCATTAATTATTTTATCCAATATTTATTTCCATTTTGTGCAGGGATCTAAAAGTTTTTTATAAAAATAATAAATGTAGCATTCTTTAAATGAAATAGTTTTTTAAATTACTTTACAAGATTTTGAACCTATTCGATACGAAATTCGAAAAACGTTGAGAAAAAACCTTTTCGCTGTACAATATTTGCATTTTCCGTATTCATTGTGTAATATTTATATTCTTCTAAAGCCATCCAGAATAAGGAATGAAAAAGCCACTTAATTAGCGCCTTGTGACTAATTCAATAAGGAAAGTCATTCATCACTATCAATTAAGTCCTTATTTCGATGCAAAAACTTACCAAAAAGTTTGTTAAACCGGGTCGCACGGACCGATACAAACCGTGGCGAAGTTTGGTGCGACATGAAAAATGCATTCCACCGGGTACTGTGTCAGCGTCGCCTCGCGGCGTTACTTTGGAGTCGAGTTGCGAAGTGCTTATGGAAGAACTCGAACTTGTGCGATGTATTTCGTTTGATAATGACTGGAAATTAGGACACCCCTTACAAACGAAGGCTTACGGAACGTTTGTGTGACTGCACGAACACAAGGGTTACAAAAAATATTTTTAAAGAATATCCTTGCTATATTCCTCCTTATTAACTTTGCTTTTACTTATGTTATGTTTTATTGTTATTATAACATTATTTTGGCTCTTTCGGAACTGCGGAAGCGAGTATTAGCCTGAGTTTCGTAAGGGCGTAAAGACTGCATTTCTCGTAGCGCCGAAGAACAGCAAATCGAATGCATGCCTGCATGCATCCTTGCCTTCATGCTTTCTTGCACGCATGCCTGCGTGCTTGTTATACCTGGATGACCAGACCATACTGCGGCGCTTATGCAGTTTTGCAAGGCGTTTTTGGGCTCATATTCACGTGTTGATGTTTGTGAATCGGAATTCATACTAATAATATTGCGGATTACTACTGATTTGAACTTTTTATAGTCTGATGTTTTCAAATAAGGTGTTCTAAAAACAGAAATTCTATAAACACAATTATACTAATTATACTAACTATAGTAATTATAATAAATCAGATTACTGAGGGTGATGATAGTATCGGAATTAAGTTTCTTATATTTTTGTAGTGAACCCGGCCTAACTATGCGTTGATTAAATTTTCTAAATGTTTTATATGCGTGGTACATAAGAAAAGAAAAATAATCCAAAGTATTAATTATTTTCTGAATAATAGTCGCTTTGCTACAAATTTACTTCAATCACATGTGAAATTTAGTCGTATCAGACAATCTTTCTGTCTTAATTGCGTAATTTTCGACAAGTATATTTAAAGAAAGAAGTTTTTAATTGATACAAAGGTTTTACATTAAAACTACTTAAACGTGGCTTATCTACGATATAAAAACGATATACATGCTTTCTTAAACCTTATTTAATTTTAACTAATAAATATGTTTCAAAAGCCGTGAGGTATCGGCAGGGTTAAATAGCAATTCTCACTGTACCAGGTGTCATAGTATCGATCCGAAGTGTAGCTCAAGTGTACAGAGCGGAGATGGGCAGCAGCATCCCTGCAGAAATACTGCACTCTGCGATTGCCAACACGCAGGGGCCTATGTCCGTTGGCCTATGTCCAGCAGTGGACTATCATCATCATATCAGTCAAATGGCTGATATTATGATGATATTATAAATATTCATTTAAATGTGTCTATTAATAGACAGTCACTCTTCATTCAAATGCCCATTAGATTCTTTGGAGAATATTATTAAAATTTACAGTATCACGGTTTTATTAACGTTTCGCGGCGTCAAGTCGTTGCTCACAAGGCGGAAAAACAATCTAACTAGAACCGAGAGATGAGTCTAGATGTATGTCACATACTACTCTTATTGAAAATCTTTTAAGGGAATCTTTATATAACTAAAAGTAGATGCTCTACAGCTGTTTTGATGAACGCGTACCCCAAATTAAGCTGCAAGTTCTATTTAGAAGATTTTGAAAAGACCCTAGCTAGCCACCAAACGATAACAGACTCTAATAATAATTGGACCGGTTGATTTTTCAAGAAATTGAACTAATTTAATACCAATTTCTGCAATCAATTGGATCCATAGAAACCAAACTTGCAGGATAAGGCAATCGGCCTTTACAAATGTAATGTGTATCATCAACATTATCATCACAGCAGCCATAAAACGTTCACTGCTTGACATATACATCCCCAAGAAAGGATGAAATTGCTCATAATTGTCGCGCTGTACAAGCGGGGTGGCAAACTCAGAGCGTGGTTTTGCATAGCTTAATGTCTATAAGTATTGGTAAAAACATATCGTCATCATTATCATGACATTGGAAAAGGGGGAATTTAGTCAATAATCGCCCATCGTCCGTCCCCAACCAATAAAACCAAAAAATAGTAACAAATATAAATATATATGACGAGCCCGATGGCGTAGATGGTCATAATCCTATCTTATGCGCCAAAGACGTGGGTTCGTTATGTTGTCAGTAACATCTAACAGTAACCTCTGTTGTCTGATGTCAGTAACACAAGTGCTTTAAGCGGTCTGGTCAATATGTGAGATGTTGTGTGATTATTATATATGTGAATACATATATTCACCCAACGATACATTTTAACATACTTTTACGTTTATTATATTATTAGAATATCAAAACTGATTAATTTATGTTATTAACTATTGTCTAAATCAATCATTAAATTTAATATTAATAACTAAATTGCATTCTTCTTTTTATCAAATAAATATTACGAAAAATACTATCAGCTGCCGACGTATTCACGTTAAAAAACATGGCCGTCTCCAGGACACAACAAAACGATTTTTTTTATTATTATTATTGAGTATTTTATTCCTTATTCCTTATTAATTGTCAAAGAGCAATAAATGTGTTACAACAAAATATGAGAGGTAAGGTAAATATAAGGTCTTCGTGGTTTTATGGGATGCTAGTATTATTAAAGTAGAAATGTTCGAAGCAGGGCATAGAGAAGTAGTTCTAGAGATAACAATCAACTGAAGCTGTGAGGATACATGTTATCTGAAAAGTTTGTGAATCTTCATTGTAACACTTTTACTCAGTACTAAAATAGTTTACTGTGTAGGGTAGAGAAGACTGTATTTGGGTAAAAAACAAAAATATATTTTTTATTAACGGCACGCCTTGACTTTTTCCGGGTACATAGGAAAAATTTACCCCGCTGATACCGTTACCAAAGGATCATCAGACTAGTTCTGAGTTAATATAATTTTTTACACATACTTCTTGATTACCGAACAAACTAAGTCTGGTCCTGATAGTTACAAACAAAATAAAATAAAGGATTATCCAATTTGGTGCAGTAATTTTAGAGCTATGAGCATTCATTCATTTCGATAATTAATGATTTTTGTTTACCATAATTTTAAATCCGTCAATAAGTTGTAAATATATTGTAACCGGCCAGATATTTCTAAAATTTATAATAAAAATTTTGGTCCTTACTCGACTTGAACGGTTTCGAACGGACGAAACGGAAACCTTTCACATGGTTCCTTTTCTTATCTTTCACCTCATTCACTAATCTAATATAACAAAAATCGAGAGCCTTTATGGCGTATGCCTCACTATGCCTCAAACGGCTAATGCACAGATTTACTTGATGTGTTTAATTAAATTAATAACTGTACCCGCGACTTCGTCCGCGTTTTTACATATTTTTTGCGTTACTAAAACCCTTTACGTAGCTCAGGCAACCAAAACCTAATTTTTTTGCTACAATTTTTATTAATGTTCCGCTCCTGTTAGTTGTAGCGTAATATTGTATAGCCTAAGTTTCTCTTTGTTATATCAGCTTTCTGCCAGTGAAAGTCCCGTTCAAATCGGTCTAGCTGGAACAGACAGATAGACAGACAAAAATTGAAAATAAATATATATTTGTATGTATACCGTATATACATTCAAAATTATTTAATATTACTAACAGACACTCCAATTTTATTTATATCTATAGAATCGAGATAAATGCGGTTCGTAATAAAAGTTATAAACGCACTGTAAAACATTATTAAATAGGACATCAATATGTAGCTTGAAATAATTGTAACAAACTGTTAAATATTTGCATTAATATTGACGTACATTGATTGAAAATGTTGTAATCCATTTAATTTGTCGCAAAAACAAAATCATATCTCGCTTTGTAAAATGTCAAAACACAAAATAAAGCATTCATATTAATTTCAAATATCTGGTTATCTTTCAACAATAGAATTGCAGTAACACAGTTTGGTTTCAAATGCCACTGTTATTTGTCATCGAGCTATTGTTTTTTGTTTTCATATATTTCACGGCGGCAGCCTGCGAACGGTTCTCGAATACAATCCCGTGTCATTTTTTACACTGCAACTGTACAAAAACAAAGCAAGAGTTGAAAACAAAGTTCTACCTCGATGACTTTCATTCTGCTCTGGTTTCTACGTATAACTTAGTATTGATACTAAATTGTCTTATTTTTGTTAGTTATGCATCCTATATTTTATTTCAACTGTTATTATAAATGCGAATGTAGGTTTGTTCGTTATTTCTTCACGCTTTATCTACTCAGCTAATCTTATTAATTTTTTGCATAGATGTAGTTAGAAGTATTAAGATGGACATAAGCTAGACAATTATTGTGCTACAAATAAATAATAAATGGCACCGATTGATTTTAAAAACAATGTTAATCTAATCTAATCATAGTCAAATTTTTCGATCTCAATTAACTAATAATATCTAAAAAAAAGCTAATAAATGTTAAAAACTTCGTTCTTTGTTACCTTTTCACCCTTTACCTACTTAGCCAATCATCGTGAAAATTTCACAAGGAAGGATAGTACCTTTTATTTCTAAAAGAATCCATGGGCAAAACACGCTGGCGATGCCTGATTGGTTTCAGTTTGTTTCGTTCCATGAAATAGTATATAGAATATCTTTAGATATTATAAGAGAGAAATAAATCCCAAAGATTTTTTCTATTTAAAAAACAAATTTAAACTATAATTTATTTCATAAAGTAAACTATAAGTAATGTTATTATGTACAGATATAAATTAACTTATATACTAAATTACACATACAGGAACTAACAAGACGTTTCAGCTTTATAGGAACTCATTTATCATTCTGAGTGCTTTCATATACGAAATAGTTTTTATGGATAGAAGCGTATATATACAAGTATAGATTCTGAAATTGGTTTACAAATTCAGAAGAAAATTATAAAGACTATGAAATATACAACAGACAATTCTAATCTCCGGTAAGTCCAAAAGGGCCAATATACATTGATAATAATTTCATGAAATCATCGTACATCTAAAAGATAATAACGTCGCATGAAACTGGAGATAGCCAAGCATTTTTAACTTCTATTTCCATTGTCAAAGCAAAATTGATTGTTTAAACTCAATTACCAATTTAGGAAGGCCATTTCGATTAATTCCAGCGGCTCTGGCACGTCTCACACTTTTAATTGAGGCTTCCAGTGTAGACTAGGAGACTCATGCCAGCGATTTCTTGGCAAACCACTATCTTAAGCCTGCGATATTGTGTGCCTGGAATATTACAAATTCATTACCTAAGGAAATCTGATCGAAATGAAAAAAGGCAGAGACGTGAGCGGACCGTTTTATGATCTTGTTTTGCAGACTTACTTTACTGTATTATTTAAGGGTTAGGCGTTTTACGTTGCTTTTTGGAGCAGCAGAATACTGCTGAAAAATACTAAGTCTGTAACCTTATTGTATTTTTAAGTAATACTAGTTTGTTGTTTATTGCCTACGTGGAAAAAGCTCTTTGGTAAGCCTATATTTTTGTAAATGTTTAATTTTTTATTTAATTCCCATTAAATAAAATCAGGATCAGGATCAGTACCTTCTGCGCCATTGGGGCTATCATCAGTTAAATAATATACATGTGTATCAATAAAAATAATTGGTATAAATAGCGTTTAATTATACCCTGAGGTACCGGTAGAGTAGAATAGTACGTTCCCTGTACAGGGTGTCATAAGAGGCGAATGAGGTGTCAGAACCAACAGATGGCGTTATATCCATTCGAAACAGTGCATCTTAAATTCACAGGACGGGATGGGCAGCAGCATCTCCGTCGCGAAAGCTCCACACTGCGATTGCAAACACGCAAGCCCAGTGCGGTAATGATGATAATGATGACATTGAATTATAAAATTGTTGTATTTTTAAAGTTTTGAGATAAAAGCTAGGTTTTACTGCGTTTCAAATTATACTGAAAATCAAATAATTAGTGCATCGGTGCTTAAACGTGAAATACAGACAACAGACAGAAAGATAAGTACCTAACAGAGAGAATTACTGTTGCATTCATAATATTGGTATAAATTCAGATATGCCAATTTTTACCGACATCATAATTGAAAATTTTCTTTCTTTTGTCTTGTTTAATGAGAAAAATCAGATCTAGCAAGTATCATATAGTCATTTCAGGATATTTCAGTTGCAATCTTTATGTCTTATGAACATCAAATTATTTTAATTTTTAATGCCCCCTCCCGTTAGTGCTTGCATAACTCAATAAACATTGAGCCTAATACTAATACTATAACTGAGATCTCTATTTAATATATTTAAAGCGTTATCTATTCTTGATTACCTTCTTAAATAGTTTTCATGTTTCACCTATAATAATAAATAATTTATTTCGAAGAACTTAATGTAACTCATATCTTTTAACACATTCAATTTCATTGTAGTATTATAAAATAAAATCATAGTAAAACTGTTTTATAAAGAAAGCTAAAAATAGTGTCTTACATAAACAAACGTGATTTTATTCTACAAATGCCATGAAACTAAGTAACCAGATAATATCAATTAATAATGATAGTAATCTCTAGTGTAGATTTACCGGTTGATATAATGTTAGTTTTGATTGGCTCTTTGAGATCCGTGAGGTATTACTTTGAAGGGCGGAAATGAGAAAGGGATTACTGCCATAGTAATTTTAAAGTACCTAAACGCTTCAAACTTACACTAGTCGCGCGTATACGTCCTAAACTTATGACTTAAAGGCCGTTTTACCTATGTTCTCGTACTTCGTTTATTTTTATTATATTGTTATTACGCATAAAAAAAATATAACAATTGAATTCTAAATGTAAAAGTTCCGTGACCCTTTTTGGTTGTTTACATTGACGTATAGCGTATACTTCAAACTTTTTTTCCGTCAGCGGCATTCCTCTTTTTATTGTTCCGAAGGAGAAATCGTATTTATTCTTGTGACAGAGTTAACCGATCATATTTTACGGGAGGACATTCTCGGGTGTGAAATAAAACATAAAATACATTGGAAAAGGTCCCCTCTGATTTATATACCGGTAAAGATCAAAGAACCTCTGTTTTTGATACTTTTTACTTTGATAAATCATATGTGTTCTGTAAAGGTTACATTTGTCAATTATTTGCGAATATTAACGCTCCAGCGATAAAATCTTTGAGAAAAACATGATTTTAAATGCGTAATGCTTTTATGTACGCGTATTTTGAAGATGTAATTCGTGTTCACGCTCATTTATAATTCGATTGAAGTGACAATTTATTTCAATTTTTTTTCAGGGTTGTGATATATTTGAGGTTTTAATATAATATATAACAGAAGTTAAAATAACAGAATAGTACTTTATTGAGAACTAGATATCGTTAAAAACGAAATTTGGAAGTACTGAAATCGACAGATATAATGTATCAAAAATAGTATAACTATGATTCCTGCGTTTGCCGTCACGTCTGCTTACGAAATTTCCCTCTTAACTAGAGGTGGCTGTGGTTAGCCTACGATTCATACGATAATAATGAAAACATGTCTAATAATAATTATGGGTTCAGGTTGACTTAGTATTCTACAGTATTGCCTTTAAAATACAACAGATAACGTTTTCAGAATTATTTATTTTTGCTTACAGAAATTTCCGGGTTATGGTTTCATCCAATTTAAATCCATATATTTGAAAAGAAAATCGTATATATCGCTTAAATATGATTTGAGTATACAGAACCTGTAGAGACAAAAGATTACCAGAGTTTTTAATGAATTAAAATATTTGCTTTAGGCGTTCTTACCACTCACTTTCTATTTAAAGTAAAAAATTTACACCATTCCTAATAATAAAACATAGATTGAGGTACCAGAACCAACAGCAGCAGCAGATAGCAGTATATTCATCTGAAATATTACAGCTTAAATGCACAGGGTGGGGATAGGCTGCAGCATCCCTGTCGCGCTCTGCGATTGCGAACACGCTTGCCCAGCGCGGCAATTATGGGAAAAAAACTCTTTTCTTGGAGGAGCTAATGTCCAGCTGTGGACTTTTAATGGCTGGTATGATGATGTTGATGATGATTTTAAAGTGGTTTTTGTAAAAAGGTCTACAGTGTTTTATTAATAGTAGTAAATGTTTTGAAATTTAAGACAAAAGAAAAGATTATTATATATAAGTATTCTTTGCTGTTACCTAACTTTTAACAGAGTCACAACCAGCAAATGTTATACTAAAATCAACTAACGAATATAAACTAATTCTAATCGGTTGCGGAATAGACATGTATAATAATTATATTATAGTTATAAAACTATGCCGTGTGGTACCAGGTGCCGTAGGAGGCGATTTAATCCGACGGACTGCAAAGGAAATGTACAGGACGGAAATACGCAGCAGCAATCCCGTCGCGAAGTCACGCTCTGCGATTGCCAACACTCTTGCCTAGTGCGGCAATTATGGGCAACGTTCACCCTTCCTATGGTAGGCCCTTCTCTAAAAATGGACGTGCAACGGCTGATATGATGGTGATTTTTAAGTTTAAAAAAACTAAAATATTAACAGTCTAAATATATCTAGTGACCGTGTATTCGTGACAAACCCAAAGTAGACAACCTAAGTAACAATAAATGATGCATAATTTCTAGATATTTGATTCGTGGTGGTCGCGATGGCACAGGTGGTAGTAATCCTAACCTGTGCGCCAAGTGTCGCAGTTTTTAATCTCCATTCAGAACAGTTTTTACTAAATATTTCTGACTGGCTTGTGTCCGGGTGTATTTATTTAAGTATTATATTTGTATTTCTTCTATTGTCTATTAACAAAAGTGCTTTAAGCGACTTATCTTGGAGGTAGGTGATTACATGAGATGTTGTGTCAATTCATTATTATTATTATCTTTTCATTTATCGATCACAAATTGATATCAGCTCGTCAGCGCTATACCTAGTATAACTTATTCTATGACTGAAGTACTGATAGTATAGACACACCATCAATTCTATTAAACACAGGTAATTCTTAAATAAACAAAGGCGAATTTGTTTACAGCGGCCAACGCCTCTCGGTACCGCCTTCTAATTTAACACTTCAATCCGAGCCCAGTGGCACGTGAAATTACACAAAGGCTCGATTTTCTTTAGAATAATTACCTGTCTACCGCCTCGAGGTCCGAAGAAAAATAAAATTGGAAATCGGAAGGTATTGACAGCACTGATCGGTTGTAATATTAAATTTTTAATTGGAAGATGGGTCTGGTACACGTAAGTTTAATTAAATGATAGCTTACCGCCATCTCTGTTGCATCAAAGTGATAAATAATTTATTTTATATTTAATCCTGCTGTTTTTACGTCGTGTCTGCAATCGAAATAAATGCGGTCAAAAGAGTTAGTACAGCAAAAAATTTTATTTTTAAACTGAGAGGTAATAAAAATCGGTGCGCATAAGGCTGAAAAAGATAGATAAAAAAGATAAATAGATATATAGGATGTAATACTTCATATGTAAATAAATACAACTAATGTTATGTACAGATAAAAAAAATACTACAAAGAATAGTATCGCTAGTTTATTAACTGTGTAAAGATAGCGAAAGTGCATTCCACGAACAATTTAAATCACCAAGTACTAATAATGTAGTTTGGAAATAGTCTAGTCATAGCTGCAAGAACGCGTTTTCATTTTATTCTCCCTCTATTTATTTTGTGTATATGGTGTAAAAGAGTGCATGAATTGTTTAAGACCTCTGATGTATTTTAAAAGATCAATACTATATTTGTCTTATAAGCTTATTACCGCATTATACCTGAACAATAATTTAAAATAAATTATTGCTGTAGTATTTTTTTACAGATGGCTGTATGCCATTACTGACCTTTTTGTGGATCTACATACCAAGATATTATATATCAAGAGGTTTAGGCAGCATCATCGTGGAAAATAAACACCCGTGCTAAAAATTTTCTGAAAGTTTTATCAACTATCATTTTATTTTAAACAATATACTAATAAACTTTACTGATTGTATACCTAAACCTACATAAAAAATCACTCTATCCATCTCTTAACCACATGAAAATTCATACAAATGTTTTTGAGTCTATTGCAAACAGATTGCCAGACCTCGCTAAGGACTAATTTTGTAGTATGTATTGATAATGATAGTGATAAAAAAATAAGGTGATGACGTTAAGAATAAATTGTATTTGCACTCCAGATTTGGACATGTATAAAAAATCCTACCAAATTATCTAATATTAGCTTTTCAGTTTGTAAGTAAAATTTTACAGCAGCCTTTGCTTTGATTGACTGGCATCGGGCCAAGGAAATAACACCTCTGGCAAAACGGGAATGAACTATTCGCATGATTTATATTGATCGTTTAAGGTTTCGTACAAAAATTCACATTGCATGGAATAATATTGAGTGATATTTATAAATAATATCAGTATGTACTAATTACGTGTCAATGAATTTGTCCGGTATACATGTCTTATCTACTGTATAGATTTTGATAATTTTTTCGCTGTGTACAGTTGAATCCTTAATATATAGTAGAAGTGTAGTTTATGCCTTAATATATAGTAGAAGTGTTTTTTTCATGATAAGCGTAGGTACATTTTAAGACATGACGACGTCTGTTAGATAAGCTAGTAATTAATATCTCTAAGAAAAACAAATAGACGGACAAACAGCATGGGTTGATATTAAAGCCATGTTTGTGATATTTAACAATGTTTGCTATTCTTCAATTGATGATATTTCGCTTTCTCAAGATCATTGTCATATCAGCGTTTAGTAGAAGTCCACTGCTGAACATAGGTCTTTCCGAAAAAGAGGGAGTTTGGCCCATAATTTCCCCACTGGGCAATCGCAGAGCGCAGCTTTTGCGACGAGGATGCTGCTGCCCATCTCCAAACTGTCGGTCGCCTCTTACGACAACTGGTACGGGGGACCTCTTCCTGTACTATCCTTCTCTGCCGATACTTCAAGATGCTTTTTGGAAAATTTTCCTAGGTATGTTCTTAAATATTCTTAATTGATTCTATGATACTTGATCCACCTTGACCGACTATCCAGTATTTTTGTGATCAACAGACAATACATTGTAAATGTTCATATTCACCAAAATAAATTATATAATACAGCGATTCCACGGTATGTCGCTTTTTGTAGTATATTGTTTGTAATATACTTACCAATAGAAAATAATACAGACACTTAATCTTTAATACTGTAAACTGATGATCTTTTATAGACCACACTGGCACCGTAGAATATGTATCACATAAAGTAAAAGGTGACGGGTAACAGATCAGATAGATGCCGATATAACCACGAAGTAACATACCTCAAATCTAACAGGGCGGAGATCGTCAGCTGTTTATGGCCAGCAGCGGACGTTGGCTGTTATAGAAAAGCTATATATAGGACTACGTAGGCACATAACTAACATTTTGCATAAAAAGATGTGTATCATAATCGAGACTTGAATAAAGTTATAATAGAAAGAGAGTTTGTAAAATGTGTATTGGTATATTCGCAGTTCGCTGGTCACAAAGAGCAATCTCTCTATGGAAAGTTACAAATATGCATCGCCCCGAGGGCGTATGCACTTTGCTCTTTTGTGCCACTATTTCATTTTACTGTATTGTAATTCAAACAGTGGATTTTTATTTCTGCAACTTTAAACTGCCAAACATGAATGAAGTAGAAGTCCGTCGTGCAAGAAATGGTCTTAAAATCTTTGCTACAAACATCATATTATCAAATTATTCATATCATATTATTCAGTTAAACAAAGTCCTTTAATTGTCTATCTTTTAGTGATAGTTAATAAGCACTACATTGATATTCATAATTATTTCACCACTATATCTTGGAAAAAATATGAGGTATGGAAGCTTTCTACTACAACCCTGCGTTCCTAATATACAACAAAAAAAATATTTTTTTATCTATAATAAGACAGCGATGGCATACATCTAAATTAATATCTTAAAAGTTATTGCACAAAAATATGGTTGCGACAAAAAAATTAAAACGCTCGGTCGCTGCCGAATTTTCATTAAGAGACAAATTGTTAATGCTAAATCAGTTTACTACTTTCGATATAGTATCGTTTTATCATCAATACCATACCAGCCATTAAAAGTCCACTGTTAGACGTAGGCCTCCCCAAGAAAGGGGGTATGTTGCCCATAATTGCTACTCTGGACGGGGATGCTACTGCCCATACCTATCATGTGCATTTGACCTGCACTTTTTGGATGGATATACCGCTAACTGTCGGTTCAGGTACCTTAGTCACCTCTCACGACACCTGGTATAGGGGGAAATAGACACAGCAATAAGACCAGTGGTCGTATGGCTGTGTCTATTTGTCGGTGTCGTCGTATTGCTGTGTGTCGGTTTGGAGGGTGA
Source organism: Heortia vitessoides (assembly GCA_020976665.1). Taxonomy (NCBI): domain Eukaryota; kingdom Metazoa; phylum Arthropoda; class Insecta; order Lepidoptera; family Crambidae; genus Heortia; species Heortia vitessoides. The sequence continues at coordinate 8,965,529 of JACJUM010003129.1, forward strand.
GAGAAGCAATAAAATTATTGTGTAATGTGACATAGTATCTTTAAGCCAGAAGATCACCAATGCGCCAGTGATGTTATTGTGATAATACGAGTATCTACAGTCTACTGTGACGGGTTAATATCACGTGATCTGTGTAAGGTTGTCGAAAAAAGAACCAAACCACAGCTGAATAAGACTCTATGTATACTACAAATAATAGTAAAAGTTACTGTGACAAAGTGTTAAAATTTATGTATGTATCGATTGTAGATACGTAGGGCTTACGTAGACTCCAAATTATACATAGTGACGTTCAAGTATAACAATATAAACACTCACATAGAGCGATAACGTAAACTCATTATAAACATCTCAGCAATTCATTTAAACACAAAATTGGCTGCTGCCGTCGTCTTCTTCTAACACGAGGGTGACAATTTGCGCACTCTTCGTTCGGCCTTACTAATGAGCTCACCGGCTGCTTGGGAAGCTCATATTTTGCGAACTATAACAAGCGTTCGACACAAATTTAGCCGGGTACAGACAGCACGCTCAGTTGAAATGGCAACCTTAATAGGCGATGATGTGATAAGGAAAAAAATATAGTTTAATAAAAAGAGTTACAATTTTTCTTTTTTATGTATTCAGTATTTTCAGAACGCGCATTTAACTATATTTTAAGCGTTCTTTTGTGAACATTATATTTTGATGCTTACTTGATGCTGCGTTTTATATTTTTCATACTACCGGTTTGGTACCTATATATAAGAGATGCCCATGTGCAACAGTTGGCGACCACGACTGATATGATGATGATATATTTATATCTGAACCCTTTGAGTAGAAATTCAGTTCTATAAAGTATTTGATGTTATGAGAGGAGAATGTCTTTATTAATAGTCAAAGTATTGTGGTAACGTAAGAAATTTATATAACATTGCCACTAGATGATTATGCCGACTAGAAAGAGAGAAGAAACCAAATATATTTATAAGACACACGGCTCACACAGCTATCATAATATAACAAATTGAAATAATAAATAAAACTCTGAACTAGCATGCCAAACGGTGGCGATAAATGACTTCAACATCACAAACAAGTTCTTTGTTTTAACTGTTTTTACACGTCTGTATTGATTTAAAATGATGCAAATTGACTGAGATAACTATGCCATTGCATTTCACGGCTCTGATGCCGCTGTTGGTGGTGATCCTATCTTGTGCATCAAGGTTCGTGGGTTCTATCCCTACCTAGTAAAACAAGCAACGGAGTAAATGTGTTAAATATTGCATGGATTTATAGTTACTATCAACCCACTAGTATTGAATGAGTCTTCTGTATTAATATTAGTTAAATTTGTTACTAACTACGCGCCAGGGGCGTAGGCGGGAAAGATAATATGAGCCAAATATTTAAAGCAAGGCTTAGTTATCGTCGAAACTATACTTTAGTCTATAGCTTAACATTAACAACTTCTGCATAATAGAATTAGTGTGCCTCAACATCCTTCCGAGTAAGTCCTCGACCCAAATTCTGGGTTACTTCAAAACGTAAATTCTAGAATATTCAAGGATCATTAGTTTAGTTCTAATTTGCGTGCTTCTAGTAAAACAAAATTCCATTAAACACCTATAGGTAAGGCAAGAAAGTTTAATGAAAAATTTTATTTTTTTATTCCACTATGTCGACAAATAAGCATATTGTCTGCCCGGTAGTAAACGTCACGCACAAGGTATAAAAAATGGATGTCACTAGCGCGTAGACTTGAAGACTCCTCTCTCACGTTTCAAGCTAAAACACAATAAAAATGAGTGAAAGTGAGGTTTCTAGTAATGTATGTCTATGAACTTTATATTGTTTTATTATAATATTCGTGCCACATCTAACCCATGTTTTTTTTTTAAATCGTTGGGCTAAATAAATTGGTATTAATTATTCGTTTCCAGTATCCACTATAGCGGGATGACTTGTATTTACTAGATCCATTTACAAGATGATTCCTCATAGGATATTATCAAAGTTTGTAATCTAAGATCTGGAACAGATCTTGTAATAGATAAAAAACAGCAAGTGATTTAAGAAGGACCAGATGCTGCTGCGACTTTTAAATTTAAGTCTTTTTAAAAATGGGAATGATTGTAATTATTTAAGACTTTTGTAATAATTAAACTTAAATTTGACGTTGTATTAACATGCAAAGGTTTATAGTTTTGACTCTCACATGAAAATAAAAAATTTAATTGTTTTGGATCTGTATGTCGTCATTGCGTTTGGTTTGCATAACATATCGTTAATTTTTTGAAAAGGTTTTTGATTTTGTTTTAGAATATTTTTATAATGTTTGTTATTTAGTGCGAATGAATATGATTTTAAAATGTTGCCCTATAAATTATTTTTGCCGTGAAATTGCAACCACATGAAGGATACTTTATTATTAATACGTTTGCTAAGTTGATATGTTATATTACAAGTAAATTTTGTTCAAAATGAGAACGTTTTAGGCGAGCGCTCATACAAAAACATTTAGTTGCGTTTTATGGCATTATGCTTGTTATAGAAATTGAATTTCTTACATAAAAGAGGTAAAAGGAAAACTTCCTGTTATGGACGATTTGGTCAGGCCATTTGGCAAACATCGGGGGAAGTTGAGGAGGAATGACTGGTATTACACGCAAATGCCAGTTTAGCCTCTAGTAAACTTCGATGGTCGCATATTTTAATGAAATACTTCATGTGGATAAAGTCCTATTGGGAGAACTTGAGACATATATTTTTAAAATACAGTAAATGCTTAATTTTATATTAGCACGGATGGCATTCTCAGTATACTGGTCTCTATGTAACCAATAGGCAACAATTAATGGGTTTGATTTTTATACTGGCAATTATTTCTTTAGAAATTTTCTTATGTTTAAATAGGTAATTTCCTATAGTACTCGTATGCATTGATACCTCAGTCTCACTTCTTTTTCTAACCATGTGCTACCCCTTAGTGGTCCCTTTTGATATGTTCCTATGCGATAGTGAAATTACTGGGTGATGTGATATAATAAACTGAAATCGCTATATTTATTGCTCTATTCGTCTGCTTGCCATAATACCGGCATCTATGGGCTGCGATAAAGTGAACGGTGGGGAGCTATCACGTAGACCATATTTTAATTGTCTGCAAACTCGATTAGTAGAGCATAGCTGTGCATCGGTGACTGCTGCCTATCCCTGTTGTGTTGATATACTGCCATCTGTCAGGTTCAGAGCCTCAATTACCTACGACCTACCTACATGTTGTGCAGTGGATAATAATTTGTTTTACCCCAGTATCCCATGGCATACTAATATATATATATATAATGCGTAATATAAATAATTTGGTATTTTTGATTTTATATTTATAGTATTTTTTTTGAGCCGTGAAGTACCGGCAGAGTAGAATAGTACCTCCCCCTATATGCGGTGTCGTAAGAGGCGACTGAGGTACCAGAACAGACAGATGGCGATATGTTTATCCGGAACAGTGTAGCTCCAATGCACAGGGATGCGGGGATGGGCAGCATCCCCGTCACAAAAGCTCCGCTTTGCGATTGCCAACACGCGCATCCATCACGGCATAATGGGCAAATTTCCCTCTTTCGTGGAAACTCCTGTGGATGTCTAGCAGTGGACTTCCAATAGTTGATATAAAGATTTTTTTTAATTAATGTGTATTGCAGTTTATCTCATTTTCAGTTTTGCCCGATGGTTGACTGATAGATTACGCCTCTTGGCATTAGGTCCACCATATGTGCATTGTCCTTTGATGTGCAAAAAGCTAAATTAATAAATTCATTTATCATTATGAATGTTACTTTTCCGCTAGGTTTTCACGACGATGATTACTTCTTAGAAGTCTTTCTTATGTTTAAATAATCTTTTTTTAAATCCTGAACTAGAAATGGATTAACTTATATTTCAGAGTAAAATTAAATCTCAAAGTCATTGTTTTCTGCGAAACGGTCAAAAGTTTCAAGAATCAAAATATTTAGCATTACGTTTAACCCTTTTGATTAATGAACATACAAAATTAAATAAGTTTCTGGAAAGAAAGTTTGAAAGTAATCAAGGAAAATTCGTATTGCTGAGGCAACTTCTGTTTATCAATTTGCTTAGTTTCAAAATGTAATAATTACCTCTCGTTGAGTTTCATTTGGTTACAACAAATAAAGACGCATATTTAAATAAAATCTTTTTCTCCATTATAATTAAAATATATGTATAGATTGTCTAGGAGACAAGAGTAGAAGCCATTTAAGAGTAGAAATCAAACTATTATTTAACGAAATCAAAATTCTCATACCGCAAATGTTGTGTTGTGTATAAGATGATATTGTAAAATTATAGAAAGGAATGTGGAGATGGCTTGGACATATAGAAAGGATAGATGAAACTGAAATGACTGCGCAAATAAATAGAGCGGTAGGGAATGGAAGAGTTGGAATAGAATGACCTAAGCGATCATACCATAACCAGGTAGAAGAGGTATTACAGAAGGGCCAGGTCAAAAGTACCAAGAATAAACGAGTGTGTATCAAAGGACTAATGCGAGTAAGGGAAGCGAGAGAAGTATGCCAAGATTGTAACAAGTGGAGATCCATAGTCTCTGCTTATCCCGATAGGACATAGGCGTGGTGTTTGTTTGCTATGAAAAATGTTTTAATACTTACTATTTGAATTAAGCGAGTAAATTAACATTATTGACTGTATAAGTCAAAAATTTAAAAATAACAGTTAAACTACAAAATATTACTATATAATGCGGTAATTTCTTTACACAACACTTTATTACTGTTTTCAATAATCATAAACTTGAAAATTTCAAGAAGGACTTATAAAGGGTATTACAAAATCCCTATTTTTCGATAACTTTAACCAATTTCGATATTAAAAAGCTGAAAAATTCGCAGTAATAATAATAATAATAAATACTATAAGACAAAAACAATAATAACCACAAAATACAATAGGCGGCGTTATCGTAAATAGCGATTTCTTCCAAGCAACCTTTGGATGGAAAGAGTGATATAGTAAAAGACTTAAACTGTATGTAATTATTAAATGCATTAAATATTTTAAAAATGTATTATTAATTTAAATAACACATCATAATATTTGAACAGAGTGTAAAAAAAATATTCAAAAAGGAAAATTTTATCGCAACCTCAGAAATTGTTATAGTTAGTAGATAAACCCAAGTTTCCCATAAAACTAGACCCAGGATAATATTAAAATTATTAACAAAGGTTTTTCTTTCATACACCAAGGGCTCGCGGTCTACTTTACGAGCGTATTCATACTAAACTGTTTATTACGTTACGAACTTAGGGATAACTCTATAAGTTTTCTTACGAGCGCGTCAGCATAAATAGGTTAGTAAGATAGGTTTGGCTATTGCTGTTCTGTAGATTTTTAATTTGATTTTAAAGGTTTTTTGTGAATTAACCAATTTTTGATAGTAAATGTTAGCAACTATCACATTAAAATGTGCGATAGACTTATTAGTGTGTTTTTGGACATCAACTAAAAGTGCAATTAGTTTGCTTAAACGTTTTTAAATATTATAATAAAGCCTAGGTGTTAGGTGTAGGTAGAGCAATGCTACTCTCTGTATCATAAGTTTGAAGAAAGGACTAAGATACCTGAACCTACAATTGGTGGTATACCAAATAGCGCAGCTTTAATGTAACAGTGCGAGGTGAGGCAGCAGCGTCCCGAAGAAAAATCACGGGAGGGCTAAGTCCAGCAGTGGACGTTTAACGTCCAATATTTGAATAATATTATTTTACATTATTTAATATTATTATATATTGATGGATCCGGTGGCGCAGATTGTAGTGATCCTATCTTGTGCGCCGAAGGTTGTTGGTTCGATTCCCACCCAGGACAAATATGTACTTGATCATATTTATATTTTTTCTGTGTAGGTATTAAATATATGTATTGAAGTAGTTAGTATGTTGTCTGATATTTTTTTTTAATTTATTTAACCTTATTGCACAAAATGTTACAAAATGTACAAATGGCGGACTTAATGCCAGATGGCATTATCTCCCAGTCAACCATTACACAAAACTGAAAAATATATATACATAGTGGTGCAGGCAATATATATTAAAAAAAAATAAACGTGGCATACATATTTGTATAAATAAACGCAATAAATGCATATGATATAAATATATATACACACACATATATATATATATATATATATATGTATATACATACATAAAATAACGTACATCAGAAATAGGGTTATAAAGTTAGAGAAGCAGCATCAGTAAATAAAGTACGGAGACAGCGTTTCTGACTGCGTTCTGATATCCGTAACACAAATGCTTTAAACGACTTATCACGGAATCAGGCCAATGTAAGAGAAGTTGGGGAAAAAATATGCATACACTTGCCGATGGATAATCGTATATATATACACACACACCATCTATTTATACTAATATTATGTAGAGGAAATATTTGATAGTTACTTTGATAGTACGATTTTACTCGAAATCTACTCGCTACTTTTTTTACCGAATAACCATATTATATTTCATAAAATCATACTATAAACATCTAAAATGCAATGTTACGAGACATGATTTATATTATCGTGAGTTTGTAAGGAATAAGAGCACAAACACTACTCGACTGGTTTCAAAAATAATTTACTTAAGTTACTTTATCATTCCAATAATGTAAGCTGTATTTAATTCCGATTGTAACGGGAGTAATGCGGATAAAACCGCGACGCTACTAACACATAAGATGTAAATGGTTTATTTATTTTACTGCGAGTTACATGAACTCCTTTTACTTTGTAGCTATTTACATACTTCCTATATGAAGATCGCTGACGCAGATCTAGTATTTAAATTACCAACATAATGATGTCTAAATCAGGAAGAACATTTGCACTGCAATGTCAGCAAGTCTGAGTAACCTACTTACGACGGTCATTGCACGAGCCAGGCTTCGTACCATCATTCAGAACTCAGAACTGACATCGTCCAACTCAGGATTAAGGTTAGATCAAGTTAATTGTAATATTTTTTTCTCTTTAATAATGTAGTTTAATAATTCTATTTTTTTTAATCCTTCGGCTGGATCGTAATTAGCTATTTTGATGTTTATATACAAGAAAAGTAGCAATAAAGCAAACAACTACTGGGCAGTACAAAATCATGATATTGTTATGTTATTCAAGCAGCTTAATTAGGTATATAGGAAGTTAAATAAGGTAAAGTCACGACCTGAGGTCTAAACTATTATTAAAAGTAAAAAGGAAAACACGCATTTCTGTGTTTCTATACACACAAACAAAAGTTATTTGTATTGACAATAAATAAGAAAAACCACATATACCAAAGTTTCTGGCACCAAGTTTTGCCGTTGTCTTTGGCCAAGTAAGTGGTATGAAAACGTAGCTTTATATCTGTGTTTCGTGATCAATATAGATATAAATTTACAAAGATGTTATATATAAGTGCAGAATAAATAGTTTGTTCTATTTATTTATGTTTTCTATATAACACAAAACATCCAATAAAAAGAAACTGAGCCTTTAGAAGCGGTTTAGAGAGCCGGCGGTTACAAGTGGATTTATTTTCTATAACATATTTTTTCCTATTACAACCCGTTACTCTTGGTAATAACGATTTTAAGAGTATTATAAGACATGAAAATATATCCGTATAAAATGATACTTTGACTATTTACATTTTCACTTATCAATCTATTTACGAGAAAAAGGTCAGAGGTGAGTATTAAAAGAGATTTTTAAGAATGTCAATGATATCTATAAAAAGATATGTCGCGGTATGAAAAGCAAATTTAGCAGGAAGAGAAAAGAGATAAATTAAAGAAGTAAAGGATCTCATTTCATTATAATAAATGTACTTATACCATTTTAAAAATAAAGAGATTCATATAAAGAGTCAAGAGTGTAACAAGTTATCTTGTTACATCAACAATTATTTAATTGAATATTTAATAAAAAAAAGCGCTTCAAATAATGTGTATCTTTATATCATTGCGCCGTTAAACGCATTTAATTTGGTAACTGGTTAATTAGTGATTTTGTCTGCGAGAATATTTTTAAAATTCGAATTTGCCTTTTTTTACAAAAATTATTTTATTATCATCCTATTTCAATATCATGATTGTCAAAGCAGCCGTAAAAAGTTTACTGCTAGACATGGATCTCCCCTAGAAAGGGGGAATTCGTCCATCATTGCCGCGCTCGGTAAGCGTTGTGGCAATCGCAGAGTGTAGCTTTGACAAGAAGGCTGTCCGTCCGTGAAGTCCGTCCCCGCCCTGTTGCAATTGAGCAACACTGTTTCGGATAGGTAAACCGTCATCTGTCAGCTACAGTACCATAGTCGCTTCTTACGACATCTGGTGCAATGAAAAGAACTATTCTATTCTGCCGGTACCACACAGTTATTTAAATATAACAAAGCCTAAAATTTAAATTCACGCAAGCTTAATCTGTTTGTGAAAACTATTCAAATCCATTATATTTAGTAGTTGTGAATTAGTATATACAGAGAGAGAGATCATAATTAAATAAAGTTATTTGATAACAAAATATAAGGTCTTTTGCCTGTGTTCTATTTGTTTTATGTGTTCTATATCAATGCATAAATTAGTAGAAAGCGTTTCACATCTTCGTTAAATATTGAAAAATGCGAAATTTCAGATCGTTTAGATCCTCCTACGTCTTGTATAATAAATCTTACTATCTCTTATCAGTTCATTCACTCTTTCCATCCTAATTTTGTCTGGATGAAATTACTATTTGCAATATGGCAGCCCTTTGTACTTTGTGATTACTGTTTTTGTTTTATATTGTTGTGCTCGGTGTACAAAAAATAAATTATGAATATTATTACTATTTAATAAATTCTCACCATATCTTGTGACCTGACTCTAAGATAAGTCGATTAAAGCACATTACGAAAGCGTTACGAAAATCAGTCAATAGAGGAAGCACAAATATAATACTCAAATACATACTTTCAACACCCAGACACAGAACAATCATAACAATTATCATATAAATATTTGTCCTGGGTTGGGATCGGACTCACAAGATTAGATCATTGTTATCTGCGCCATCGGGCTCGTCAAACGATCTGATAAACTGATTATGTCCTTTTACATGGGCATTGACAGTATATACTTTTATATGATTTTTTAAAATCATTTTAAGTATATATGCATTTAGTTTGTTACTTCAAAAAAAAAGAAACATTAATAATATTATTTTTACTGAAAACGCATTTTTATCCAAATAACGATAAACAACATCATTACTTGGCAAGCAATTTTGGCACCGGCTCCAAACCACACCACCATTTGGTATAGTACTTGTAAGTATTCCATAAAACTTGCTTTATTTCACCTTGACACCACGAATGGTCCTATTATTTTTATTCTTATATCAGTTAAGGTAGAAAATATAGTTAGTTGGAATGACAATTATGATTTATAATATATCAATTTGTTATGTAATCATCATATTATCCATAAGACGTCCACTGCTCGACATAGGCCTGCCCAAGCAATTTCTAATAGGACCGGTTGCACGCGGCCTGTGTCCATCGCGATCGCACTGGTTATGTAATACCAGCTTCTAAATCAGACTTTAAGTCTTGCGTCGTTCCTGATGATAGATAGGTTAGGTTAATGCACTTAATACCATTGAAAAGATTTTTATACTAATCATATAAATTGTTGGCGTTGCCTAGAATCATTGCTACATAGGTCAGCAATTCAAGATATTGTTATTTAAAAAAATGATGTATATATATATATATATATATATATATATATATATATATATATATGTATATATATAACTCATTTTACATGTATTTACACTTTACATGTTTAATTCTAAAAATATATTTTAGTGAAGCATAATTATATTTATTTCTAACTAGCTGTGCCCGAGACTTCATTCGCGTGGAATAGTTTTTTAGAGTACCACACCTCTACCTTAACTTATATAGACTTTGAATGTCATGTTTATTTATATCGAATCAATGACCTGAAAAATAAGTCTCAAGTTTCTAGCTCTAAAAATAACGATACTTCCAAACAAATTTTCATCCCCCTTTCGACCCCTTACAACCCTTATATCAAATTTAAAAATAACCTTTGTCCTTTCTCAGGGTCTAAAGATTGTCTGTGCCGAATTTCATCAAAATCGGTTAAGAGGTTCAAGCGAGAAAGCGTAGCAGACAGACAGACAGACAGAGTTACTTTCGCATTTATAATATTAGTAGGGATAATAATTTATTTCTATTTAATACAAATAAATAATTAAAATTCTCATAACTTAAACCCAACAATTCTAAGCTCGCTTTTCGTGCAGTTTTATCCAGTAGGTCTTTTTTATTTATTTCTTTACTCTACTCGACTTCTTATTATTCCGAGTAGTCTATGCTGCTACTAATGTGTGCAAAAGTTGTGCCGATTCATTATAGAAAGAAATCTGATTTTTAGACAGTCTGAATTGCAAACTATCAACAATCTCCTTCTCAAATATAGATCATCCAGATCTGTTCCGCCGTTCTTACCTAATAGAGCAAAAAACTCAATATTTACAAACTTACATAGTCACAACATTAGTAAGAATAACATTAAAAAAATTAATGAAAAAAGCAATACAAGTTACGGGTTTAAACTGATAATAAAGAAAATATTATAAATTATAATAATATGTTAAAAATTTATTTTGTTCTCGTAAAACATGCAATTCAGTGTGGGATTGACATCCAATTACTTACATAACATATATGTGATCAATCCAAGTACATTTTAGTTAGACTTCGCCATTCAAAATCGGTGCCAAGCCCATTCAGCAAGTGCTAACGTCCCAGCAAATGTAATTTCAGATGTGTGCTCCTCACGGGGGAGATTCTATTTTATCTCACCGCAATCTAGTGTTATGTAACCTTAAACTCTTCTTTATTTACATTCAACTAGGTTTGGATTAGGAAAACTAAATTTTGGAATTCTTGGTTAATTTTATGGCGGATTTGAAAATCGAGAGCAGTAGTGACGTAATAATTATATTTGCGATATCGTGAGCTTACTTAGTGTGACCGCTTACCGTTAGCTGGTCGTGTGATCGGTTGCCAACTGGAATCATAAAAAAACGTTTATTGTCGTTTTGAAATAAAAATTACAACTAAGTTATTATTATTTATGAACAAGATTTTTGTTTCTTATAAAGTAATATAAAAAGAAAAATACGCGTCCTATGATGCAGATGGTAGTAAACCTACCTTGTGTACCAAAGATCGTGGGTTCCATCCCCACTTAGGACAAATATTTATAAAAAAGAAAATTGAATATATCGTTGAATATATGTATTTGTGTATATTATACATATGTAGTTGTGATTCCTCTTTAGCAACTTATCACGGAGTCAAGTCAATGTATAAGATGTTGTGTGAATTTATTATTATTATAAAAAACACACAAATATCTATTTAACCTAAAATTCAGTATACAGCTTAAGCACTTGTGTTATGGATATCAGACAACAGAGGAATGACATATATATTAATTAAATAATATAGACATTATTAGAACCCAGAATCAGACCCACAACAAATATTATTGATCTGTGTAGGGATCGAATCCACGACGTTTGGTGCCCAACATAGGATCATTAGTATCAGCATCATCGGGCCCGTCAAACTATGAACAAATAGTAATCATATTAAATACTTAAATGTATATGAAATACATAGTAGTGTGTATAATGTATTTTTTATTTTATACAATCATGTATAAAATAAAAAATACATTATACACATTATATATAAATTAATAGATTTTATATATCCATATAAACAAACTGTGAATTATTTTTAAATAAGGCCGTAAAACATCATCTTCCTTACATTAAAGTTATAAAGAAAAGGGCTACCCTATAAAGCATTCTAACTTGGTTGCAATAGTAAGTTTGTTTGTTTCCTCTTCACGCTTTATCTATTTAAGTAATCTTACTGAAAAATTGTATACTTATAATTTGAAATACCATAAAGGACATAATAGGCTACCTTTTTTCACAAAAAACCCACTTTTCTCTTGAGATTTATGATGACAACAATTATAAAACTACAAAAAATCAAAATCATTTTTTTTCGATCTAAAGTAACTAATACTATAAATGTTTCACGTATTATCTTCTCAACCGATCTTTGTAAAATTTCTCATAGACGGATATATAGAGCACTTTTCATCCCTAAAATTCCCTGTTTTCATAGGAAATTCACGGGCAAAGCCGCGTACAAAAGCCAGTTCACTATAACTGTCTAAATGTTTCATGAACATGAACATTTAAATGTTCATGAGCATATCCATAGCTCGAACCTAGCAATAAGCTAGACTTGTATCTGACTTGGAGTGCGCATAAAACTGGAATTACTGTGCACAGCGTTAGGCTAGATTTGGCACGGCCGAGTGTGTGGTGTCACGACTGTGTTTGCCACGAATGGTCGATAAACTTACACGTTTTAATCTATAGGTTGTCATAGTGGCATAGAGAATATATACAGTATGTAAGTTGTATATATAAAATGTATAACGCCTCACAGAATATTTGCTATATAGCTATTTTTGCAGTTTTATAGTCAATGTCAAATTTGTCTTTATTTATAAAGACCTGACAAAAACACTTTAAAATCTTTAAAACAACAATAAAAGGCTGTGAGTATTTTCCAATTACAATGTTATATGTAATATGACCGATGACCCTAATCACCAGTGGCATAAGAGTTATTTTAACAAATGGCTTACTTAATGCTAGTCTAGATCTAATTCATTTGAAATACACTCATTCGAATGGTTATGGCTGCTATAGTCACCTCAAGGTGACATCTCACCTCGTACCTCGTGTGAGAGGTAATATTCTGCTCCGCTGGACCCCACGACTAATAAGCCGTCATTTTAAGTTTAAATGGAGTTAGTGTTATGCATATACCGTGTACCCGCATAGAACCATAAGTTTAACACTTATCTGTAAAGCGATACTACTCGATTCTCTGCCAAATCGGTTCGCCAAGTGCTAATGTCCCAGCGCAACCGCTCGCATCGAAGAGTGCCATTGTTTTTTATCAAAACTCTTGATTCAAGTCTGGCCGTTAATTAAAGTAATATAAATAAAACAAGAACTATAAAACAATGAAGATTTAGATAACAATGAGTATAATATGAATAAATTTCACTATGTAAGTGTAAAGAGAAAGTATTCTGCAAAATCAAGTGGTTGGACTTCAGAACTTTATTTACTATAAGTCGATTTGTTTTATGAATAAAATATATTCACAACACCTCAGATATCCTGACTAAGAAACATAAAACATATGTGTGTTAAATACATATATACAAGATAGAGCACAAGCAAACGATCGTTGCATAAATGTTTGTCCAGGAAGGGGATCGAAGCCATAACTCTTCCCTCACAACATAGAGACTCTTCCTAATTGTACTTGTCGTGCGTTATCCCTACTAATATTATAAATACGAAAGTAACTCTGTCTGTCTGTTACGCTTTTTAATTCAAAATAAGGGTTGTAAGGGGTCAAAGGGGGGATGAAAAGTTGTATGGAAGTATCGCTATTTTTAGAGCTAGAAACTTGAAACTTATTTTTTAGGCCATTGATTCGATATAAATAAACATGACATTCAAAGTTTATATAAGTTAAGATAAAGAGGTATGGTACCCGAAACAACTATTCCATGCGGACGAAGTCACGGGCACAGCTAGTATTAAATAATTCAAACGTCAAATTCCGACTTGAGTCCTAGCATGTCAATGAAGTATTAAAGGACAAAGATTAATTCAAAACTGAAGGTCAGTTTAATGAAACGCCTGATTCTATGAACATATTTTTAAACCGTTTAAAGATATCAAACAATTTTAATAACTTGACAAGCACAAGATCCTTCTTTAAAGTAGTGCTATGTACGCTTGATCACGAATACAATGTATCGGAGATAAGTAAACTACACGATACATGCACATAGTTATTCAACTCTAGACTATGTAATGTGTTAAACCTTGACTATGTACTCTTTAAGCCGATGTGACACACTTAAGACATTGTAGATCTTCCGAATGAAAGATATGGATTGATTGTCAAACCTCAAGAACAACATTGCGGTACGGTTCTTTTCCAAGGACGCTTCATGGAGTTAATGACATTGAACGCCGAAATTCTAAAAGCGTTGGTTGTAAAATACCTTCTGTTGTATTTAATCGATGAAAACTAAATTTGCTGCAAGTGTTCATATATCACTTTTTTAGACTCTCTAAAAGCATTGTATTTGTATTGTTTGTAGAAATAAAAATAATTTATAAGTGACACTTAAAAATTATGAAGTAAGAAATAATAGAAGTTCTACATGTCTCTTTTTATCTAGAAAATATAACGTTAGAAATATGCGAGTTTCCCATACTAAGATTATTATAATATTATTTTAGTATGCCTGTTTATTACTTTTTTATAGTATTCATATTATTAAACTTTCTGTGCCTACTAATTTCGATTCCATAAAACAAACGTGAAAAACCTCGTCCTTTTTTTTGTAAACATGATGTGTATTTTGCGTTGTTATATGAAATGAGCACCAATTAAAAACACAGTGTCTCACTAAAGTTTATGTCACATATATACATCTAATGACTTTATGCCTTCTGAGGTACAAAGTCAATAAATAGGTATAAGAGATTTATTGGTATAAGTCGTCTACGACTCCTTCCTTCTAAAATAAAATATACTTTTTTAATTTTCTGTTACGTCATCCTTTCTATTTAATATATATATATGATAGGATGATGATATATATACCCATATATAAAATATGTGACGGTGTGTCCAAGGATAAACTAATAAGTAATACTACTTAATTACTTGAGACTGAGAGACTGGATAGTTGATATATTTATTTATAGTGTTTTTTAAGATATTCTCAAATATAACAACATCTATTGGGTTAGTAAGTTACCATAAGTTGCCTGAAATGTCAAACAGAAAAATTATGCAAAAAGTTAGTAAAAGGACTATTTTTTAAAAACTTTATTAATATATTGTTTTTTATTACGAGTATTTGGCAGTCTCATTTATTAAATTACTCTGTTAAAATGTGATTACGCCATATTATCATTATTTTGCATAGCAGTGAACTTTCTTGTTGTGTCTTCAAATACTTTTACCTTATTTTGTGTTTAAGACTCGAAATAAGTTACGAAGCTTTTCGTGATACTTTACTACCTTAAGTCGATGCCAAAACTGTTTGCCAAGTGATAATGTAGTGTGAACTCGTAATTTTATTTCTATTGTAGTCGAACACAAATCCTTTCACATTTTATCTTAAAGCCAAGCTAGGAAATGGCTGCTATTTTGTGAAAGAGAAAAAATTTCTTTCTGAAATGGTTGCTTTTCGACTTACTTGTTAGAGATTAATCAGACGTAACATTTATTAGAATATTGCAAAAACTCATTAAAATTTTGTCTTATAGGGGTCTTGTCAATATAACACAAGCACAAATATAAAATCAGCAAGCTGATTTATATAGCATTTGCTCTTAGTTTACGAGATATAGGTATAATATATAGCGACTACTTTTTATGGAGTTAACGTACAATATGGTGGACATAGATTTTACAATGTTATTCATATATGTTCGCATTCCCATCCACGCAATGAGTGCTAACAGTCTCTTAAAGTCTAAAATCAAAAGTGTCCCGCTGTTGGCATTGGTTCTTGATCAAATGCATCACAGGATCCTAGGTAGGTGGTATCTTTCAACTATCTCCTCGATTCAAGTTTGTAATGTTTTTTGGTTTTTATGGAATAAAACTGTTCTTCCCCAACTGTAGTAGTCATAAGTTATACTTGAGGTAGTGGTTGCGTTTGTCCGGAGCTCACAGACTGCAGATTTATAAGATACCTATTCCCAAACTTGTCAGTGACTCCTTTCCAGTATGAAAATATAGCAGGTTTATGCTCAACTGTGCTTTCAGAATAAAGACTTAATACTGAAATTTATAAAGCTAAATAAAAAAAGAAAATTTTATTTAGCTTTAAATATTTTATAAATTATTTAAGTAAAAAAAAAATTTCCGGTAATTCTCATCACCACACTTCACAGTCAGCTAGTGTGGATATTTATTTTTTTCAGAGACCACATTTGACACTTGAATATTTCCGAGAATAAAAACAATATTTAAATTTTTCTTCGAAGGACCAATAGTTTTGTAAAAATTGCTAGAACAAGCCTTGATGAGCGTTCACTTATCCGTCCGTATGAATTTTTCAGCCTTAAATATTATCCTTAGATTCTTAGTCAATCATATCTGCGACTGCAAACATCTGTAACGGCCTGTGTTGGCATACTAATTATCGTATGGACTACCAGTTAATATAAAGAAGATAACCTTAATTTTATTGTTTGGTATATATTCAAATATTGTCTTGAAAAAATCATCGCAATTGCAGTATAAATAAAAGTTCTACCTTTTATCTCGCATAGAACCAAAATTAGAAGATAACTGTTTTATCGAGAAACATTTAGGTTTTTTGCGCCTTTAAAGAGAAAACAATTTAAATTGAATTCCATTTAATTTATTGAAGTCTATTTATTAAGCCGTCCGAACATACTTCATTCAACGAACAAATAAAATGTACGTGTCTGTTGACAATATGAAAATAATTGTTTTTTAATTATTAACAACGTGAACGTTTTTTGTCCGCGAAGAATTTTAAAAGCAAATTTAATGTTTTTTCGCTGACAGTGTACAGTTTGATCTAACTTTTCTCAAGTTTGATCAAACTGAGAATATTAATAGGATAGTTTTAATCTCAATTTATATTTTTAACATGAAAAATATATATTATATAAGACAGTACAGCATTGTCGGTTAAGCTAGGATCTTTTATTGTGTCGGTGTATCTGTTTTTTTTTGTTCATCCGTACTAAGAGGAACCTTGTTCTTAATTATAATGCGGACATTTACATATACGCGTTTTGCAATGTAAGAAACATATATTCAGAGTAAACTAGCAAATGAATAAATTCCATGGAACCAAGATTATTTTTATTATAGAAAAATAGATAAAGTGACGCAGAAAAAAACAAAATCACACGAGAATCGACGACGAAGAGAAAAGTCACATTCACATCATTTACTTGTATCATATAGTAGGTGAATACAAAATCATTCACATTTACAAAAACGGCTTTTGGCTCTCTTTATATTTAAAAAGAAGATAAAAGGTACTTTAGGGGGATTTATTTTCATTCAGAGGAACCTTTGTTAAGGCTGCTTTTGTGTTTGAATCCAGCGAAGGTGGATTTTCTGGTCAACCGAAGGTGGTCACTGAATGAACCCAAATCTTAGCTCGTAAGTACCCATCAATCTTAAAAAGAAATTGTTTAATATCGTGGAACAAGTTGCACGCAGCAGATTTTGTGTAGTTTTATTCCACTATTTCTTTTGGCAAATTGCTTTTATTTTGTAATTCGTAATGAGTTTCGGTGCTAGGCTCATTTTATTTGAAAGAGAAAAATTTTGGAGTTGGTATTTAATTAAATGGTCTGATGCCTTTGAAGAAAACTTTCAAAAACGTTTTGTTTCAAGTTTTATTTAGAATGAAGAATTTGCAGAATACCAGGCAGTGTTGATCAAATTGATTCTAAGTTTTCTTTACATAGCTAGAAATAAAAGTATTTATAATTCTTAAATAAATGAATTAAAGAAAATATTTCTTTATCTTATTTATGTAGTATATATGGATAAAAGGATTCGCAAATATTGAACCGCATTCATAATAATGACGGCTATAGGTTTTCTTTAATTATTCTGTTGATTTCTTAGACAAATTTTTTGAACCATTTGCCGTGAATTATCAGACCATAGGTAGTCTTATATTATAACCATTTATTTATTATTTTTTTTTTTTTATTTTTTTATTTTAGTTGATATAAATATGTGTTGATGCGAGTGATTTAAAATTCATAGCGCAATACAGGCACGTCACAAATGACTGAGGTAGACGTCATGGTAATAAATAAAGGTTTTGTCTGGGACAGACATACGGTTGCTAAACTATTCATTTTATAAAGGTGTAGGTGTAGCATGTAATATGTCTAGCATATAGAAGTAGAAGAAATTTAGTATATTTATGGAGTCTATCAATCTCACAAGAGGCTAGATTTTGGTTTCTTTACTAAGTAGCATAAAATATAGCAGAAGAATGAAAGTCTACCATGATATATCCATAATGAAGTTATCCACATACTGAAATCGTATTAGAGTGAAATGCAATAAAGATGGTAAATTTATGTAACTTCATAATGACTACACCAATTTGAGTTTTGAGGTTACCAAAAATTTGATTGAAAAATCTTTTATAACTCTTTCAATTTATTTATATGTCATATTGTAAATGTAATTTAATTATAAGATAAAACGATTTTTTAATTTAAGTCATTATTAATGTTCCTGAGTTTCCATCACTAATCGACTTAAATCTAAATCAATTAAGAACATGTTTTATTAAAAAAAACTGATCCCATTATGTTACTTAATGTTCAGTTTAAGCTAACATTACTATTTATAGATATCTTCGTCCAGCCTTTGTGTTGAATCGGAACGCTTGGGGAAATCACGCGAAATTTATAGACTTGCTAATGCAAATAGCTGGCAATTCGTGTAAGCGAAAACCGCGGAGCATTCATAATAGTACATTTTATTTAATGCCGTCTGTGGAAGGAGTATAGGTGTAATTTGAAAAGACTTAATATACATTTAATATGCGTAGTAATCCAAGGAGTAGATGTAAAATTATAATTTTTAACTAAAGTTACATACAGAGTGATTTGTACTGATGATATCTCCGTTTATTAATTGGAGATTATAATCACAGTTCGAAATATATACGAATTTTAAAACAAAACAGCAAAGAATTAACTGAACTTTTTATTTTTATTCTATCGGGTAACAGAACTCAGTCAATCAACCACGGTTGAAGTTCAAATAAAGTCTGTCAAAAAAAAGACGAGTGCAACCATCAAAATAAATCCACTCCGTACTATGTAAACGCTTCCCACCAGAGTCAGCTCCGATACCACGGGATGCTAACACTCAGTATCTGTAACTGTTTACACGCGAAGGAAATGAATAGTTCAATTTACACAACTCTCTAGTGGCGTACAGGGATCGCCGACGAAAGTTTGTAGGCCCGGATCTAGACATTGCATTAATAATAGTGATGCCTCATCATTATAATAACATAGTGTCATGTTCATCTAATAATTATAAGCTGCAACTAAAACTACAAAAACTTATTTTAAATATAGACAATGAGATTATAAATCTTCCATGCCTACAATTTAGCTCAGGCTGCCTCATATTATATTAGCTGTAGGACTTCTATTGGTGGTCATCACTTAACATCTATAACACTAGCAACTGTTACATTTTTGCTGTATTGCTTCAGATGGATATCTATCTACCGGTTCCGGTACCATAGTTGCCTCTTAGGACACCTTAAATATTTATTTCTACTCTGTCCGTACGTCACTACTTATTATTTATGTTGTTGCTTTACCGATATCAACAAAAATAGTTAACATTTCACTTTAGAAGGTCGAATATCTTTGGTAATTAAAAAAAGTAGGGGATATATATTTATTTAAAGGATCCAGGTGGTACTAGCAGCATCCCGAGGTTTTACGTGCGTTAAGATGTTGAACTGTAATTCTAATTTTGCACCCCTCTTATAACCGGTCCAAGGGATGATTTTCAAAAAAATGTTTTATACGTGCCTCATAACTTTTAATGAAGAATGTATGTATATATTGATTTATTACAATTACCTGACCCTGTTTCAGGAAGCGAATTAAAAAAAAACGTTCTAAATTATGCCCTACGTTATTAATGAAAACCCTGGGTAAAATTTTAAGTTTTTAACTCCAATCGTTTAGGCCCTGCGTTGATGATAGTTAGTCAGTCAGCTGTTTTTTTTATATATATAGATACAGATAATTTGTGTTAAGTATCCATTGAACTTTGTTTAACAGTTTTGTTAACTGTTAAATTTGCGCTGTTGTTGTTCATGTAATGTTCAAAACAGAAATATTTTTTTTATTTATTTACCTTATTTATTATGAGTACCGCTATGGAGTTCTAAAGTGTCTACTGAATGCAAACCTGACTATTTTTGAGTCAGACTTAGGCTAACGTGCTTTCTTGGATCGTTATTTATAAAGAAATAAGATATCAGAATCCTTAAGGTTTTGTTGGTGTGGTTAGGAATAATTCGTAGATTACGGTTCCACACTTAACACAGAGAAATCTAGAAATAGTAATCTACAATAGGATTGTATATCAGTTTGTATATCAGTTGATCTCGTTAGTATATTATTGTTAACTTTTTAAGTAATTTAACTATTTCTAACAATTTAAAGCGTTATGTAAACGTTTTTAACATTTAAAAATTATAACATAAACTTAAAGGGTAGGTTTTGAAAATTTTATTTTTATTCTACAGATCATGCAGGATAAGTTTTGCACCACTGTATCGATGAGATTGTCGAAATGTATGTTAATTTTACGGATTTTTTTCTAATATTATTAAAAATCTATAGTAAGTATTTAATAATTACAGGTGTGCAACCTCATCAATTTTACTTTGCGAGATCGTAACGAAACCCGAACAAAGAGCTGTCAGTCGTGATTACAAGCACTCGTAGCCGCATCGATTAATGTGAACTCCTTTTTACTAGAAGGCGCTTGAAAAAGTGACAGCGGATGCCGCACCGCTTTAAGCGATGAAAAAGCTTTTCGCACACTCCTGTTCTTGCAGCCCAAGTGTTTGCTTCACTCCATATGAGGGTATATTGCGATGCGACATCGCTGCCATTTCCGAGCGATTTTTAGATTTTTAGCCTAACTGCAGCCGACCAATATTGAGAATCGAAAATTTGGCAAGCGAGACTTTTGGGAGGCCGAGGGGTTTCAATATGGTTGATGCAAGCCGACTGTGTCCTATCTAAATCTGAGTTCTTAGCGCTAACTATTTTCGACAGCAAGGAAATTGTAGCCAATATAGAAACCTAAGAGTTTTTGTAAATATTCTTGTAATAATCCCAAGTAATCCTCACTAAATGAAACACTTAGCCTCATAAACTTGTTGTATAAGTTATTTAATATTAACAAGACAAACACCGGGGATTCTAATTCAATATTCAATTTCGCAAGTTAAGTGAATTTCACTAAGTGGAATTAGATGGGTTGGAGTCAGGGCAGTTCGGGTGTTAACATTATGATTAAAATACAGTTTAATCTTAGACTTTGTTGATTATGGAAACCTCAGTGTTTGACAGTAGAATCAGTAGATGTAAATTTGCTATCATCTATATTCTAACTACGAACGTATTATTGTTATTTAAACTTCTCTGGAAATGGCGAAGCCAGGGATCAGCGATCAACTTCAAAACAGCACAGAGCTTTTTATGGTAACATGGACTCTGTTTTACTTTTGATAACTGCAAGATATTCTATCTATGAGTAATATTTTGATATCGCATCGAAGATAATGAATATAACTGAAATTTTAATTCGACGGAGGAACATGCGTATTTTTCTTGACACTTGAAAATAATATCATATAATATAATCATCTTTCTTATCTTACACTTCCCTCCCTAACGCAAAAATAAGTTTTTTCTTATGCAAGACATCCCTCAAGTGTATCCACAAAATTCAAGATTAAGAGCTCCCGTATTTTTTTCACTGTTTTATAGTAAATTCTGTATAGGGCACTCAAATCTGTTAAACTTGTTACATATTAATTAATATCTAAGATATCTTGATCGACAAAATAATTTATGTTCTGTTTTAACATCTGTTTTATTATTTAATTATAATTACCAAATCACTTTTGCTGTTAGCATAAACATGCTTGTATTATATCATCTCCACAACTAAGACAAACATGAATATATAAACTTATAGATGAATATTTGTATTTGTTCTATTGTTACAATGCTCGTATGTAACTTTATTATTATCTAAAATGGTTTGATGGCTACAAGAGGCTTGATTACCATTTAATGAGGATCGAAAGTCACTTAGCTGCTACTGACTTAAGATTCTACAGTGCATGCGTAATAGTAAGCTATCACATGCAATATTTTGGAACTCGGGTATATCTTGTTGGGGATGGACAGTAAATACTTTACGTTCATTTCAAAATATATCTCAGTTTTCAATCACTATTACTTTGAATGTATTGGGTTACTTAAATAAACACATCAACTTCTTTATTGGTAAAAAGAATACATTAATAAGTTATATTTCACCATTATATCTTCATATAGTCAACATTAAACACCCTCGCGAAACACCCCAAATTATTGTCCACCAAAATTTTCTTTGTCATTCCAAAGATGAAAATGATAAATAATTCATCATTCGAGCCTTACTTAGACTAAGTACACCATATTTCACATCGGCAAGCCCTTGGACGCGACATAAAATACAGCCGAGGTAATCCTATCCATCCATGATTTATATCTGAGAAGGGTCAGTAGAAAATTTCATAAGCGATATATCATAATTTCGTATGCAGAACTGTTTAAAGATATCTTCCATCCTTATCTATTTACGCTTGAGCGAGCTCTCTTCACAAGTCAAGCATATTGCTGGAATTTCAATAGTAACAATTTTTCATATGAATTGTGTTAAAGTTTTCAAAGGTTTCTCTATAAGGTTTATTTCTATATTATAGAATATAGTTCAGGTTTTCAGCAATTGTTCTCACAAATAGGTTTGCATATTTTGTCGTCTATATTTCTATTGCCAAGTAGCACTATTGGCAATGTTATGTTCCGGTTTAAAGGGTGAGAGGGGCAGTGAAATTACTGGGTAATATGGTATGGTGGCAATGCGCTAGTGATATTCTTATGATATTACAACCGTCTTTAAGCTGCGGTGACGTTTACGCTTGTTTGTCGAATGGTGTAATGAAAAAATCTATAAATATACTACAATATAAAAGCAATGAAATCTTGATTTTCTTTGTATGTCTCATATATATTTACAATCCAAGTTTTTAAACATATCAAAGGTTTAAACTATAGCGCAGACTAAATAAAATAAATTGTTTGTTTGTTTGAACAAATTGTTTTAACAAGAAATTAGACTATATTATTCATGTAGAATAAACATGTTTGTGTAGAAAAAAAACATATAATTACCAGTATTAACATCCAAATGATTTTGCAGTAGCTTAAGAACACTAAATCTCTTCGAAATTCATAAGAGAACCCAAGTTATCCCTATCCAAACCAGGTGGCGGGCCGCTTAATAATAAATATTAAAGAAACTGAACACATAATATTTAATATAATCGTATTTTAGAAAAAATAATATTTAATTCGTCAAAAGCTAGCAATACCAATTCGGTTGTGGTTTAGTCAACGGAGTTTTGTAATTAAAATTAGTCAAGAGGTACAGATCTACCTCGGTGAAAATTAACATTAAAACATAATATTGGCCAGTCATAAACAAAATGTCGGATATGTTACTTGTAAAAACATATCAGACAGGATTATTTGATTCACAGTGATCTTCGGAGGACAGGTAATATTGTTAGATTGCTGCTTTTTTCCCGGAACATTTCTATGCTCCCTAGGGATACGTTGTAAGGACTTTCTGGACTGATCGAATTTCACACGCGGGAACGTTGCCGCGGGCGTCAGCTTGTTAACTTGTCAACATCAAACTATCGTAGATAGAAATATTGTTTGGAGTTTTTATTGTAGAATGATTCGTTAATTTTCTTATACTGCTTTACGTACATCATATCAAAATAGCCTATATATAGGCTTTAATCATTTTTAAACTCAAAACAGTATCAGTACGTATTGCCTTTTTGTTTTTTTAAGTATTATGATTAATTTCATAACCTTTAAATTAACATTACTATTTAATTAACATGCTGAAATTTACTATCTTTAAATTACTAATTACCTTTCTGTCATAAACTAATACGGCAAAAATTTTAAGTAAGTAGTTCACCAACAATTTATACTTGGAATATTACTATTGCATACACCTTCAAGCACTACGTTTGTTTAATTATTCTATTTTATTTAAACAATAATTGCAAAAAACACTCGTTTTCCATTCTCGCTAAATTGGCTACCTTAGAATAGGTCATTTGAATCTCCTAACAGCAGTTGAGAACTACACTTATTTGTTCGCCAACTATCACCAACTAGTTAATATGCGGTTAAACCAAATTTATTCTCCGTGTTTGCTCCAGCTGAAAGTTAAGTTTCCTGCAATTATTTTTATATTTATTTATATACACTGTACAATATTATACTCGGTGTAATAAACTCTTACCTATAGGTAAGTATACCTCATCTAAAATGCCTTTCAAGTGCGAGCTACAAATATATATCTATCTTTATGTATACAATTTATGTGTGTATGTCACATGCTACAGACACTTGGTGCTGCAGTCCGTTTATAGATTATGTATCTATACTGCAACTAAACGATCAATTAGTATGAACTTCTATCAATGAATTCAAGTAGGGAGCTGCATGATTATGACTTACAAACCAGCCCAACTGATAGCGCTATAGTCAGTATCTAAGTTATTTATCAGGACAACGTCTGTTGGGTCCATTAATAATTATATAGTTTAAGAAAATTATAAAAATTTACAACTTATTCACACATATACAACTTTTAATGATTACTGAGGGTGCAATAAATACTGAACTATGTTAAATGAGTCAACCTGAATATCAAGTAGGCCACTATGTTCATTAACCAATTTGTAGAGTCTTGGGGGTTCTGGAGGTACTGGGAGGTTCGATTCGAATAAAGATTTTCAATGTGATGGATAGAAAGGAATAACCTTTTATATTTAATAGTAAGTTACCAGTAAAAACATGAAACGCTTAGGTTTTTCATTGCACATAACATCTGTATTTGCGAAAACTTTCACACTGTATCCAGTAATGTAAAATCACTATCCTTAAAAATACCTACATGATATTTAGGTTGCACACCAGTTAATCTACAAAATCATTTATCCATGAACAATGATGTCACAACAAAAGTACGCGTGCTCTTGAGAGCGTCATAAAATATTAATTATACCATACCTGATTTTGACCATACCAATAACTATTTTTAACTCGTAGCTATTTATAGTATTATTAAATGTAAAAAGCCTGTACGCTTAATGGACTGTTTACGTCATGACATTTTAATTTCAGCTTTTTAAGTTGGTCGTCTAAATTAGTTTTAAGTGTTGGTCAGTTTTGTAAATAATCGAGCTGATTATAGTATCTTGTTAAAGTTTCCTATTATGCGTCTCTACAACTGTATATAAGTGAAAAAAGACAATAAAATATTTGTAATGAAATAAAATAGTGATGCTGATAACGTAAATATACTCAAAATATTTAGAACATTATCTGTGATTGTAAATTGAATCAAAGCCGCGAGGTATCAGGTATCAGGTAATCAGAGTTGAAATAGTACATCCCACTGCACCACTGCTCCGACTAAGGTACCAGAACTGACAAATGGCGGTATATCCACCCGGAACAGTGTAGCTCAAATGCACAGGGCGGGGATGGGCAGAAGAATCTCCGTCGTGAAAGCTGCGCTCTGCGATGGCCAACACCCTTGACCAGCGTGGAAATTATGGGCGAAAAACCTCCTTTCTTAGAGAGGCCTATGACCAGTAGTGGACTTTCGATGGCTAGTATGATGATGATGATGAGATTGAATTTGAACTTTTATACACAATATACTTTGTGGTACATTCGTATTGAAGTAACAAATCTAATACTTAGAAATATATATACATAAAATGCACACTTGTGTTGTTTGATATCAGTAACAAACTAAACTTATCCGTGACTCAAGTAGGCTGCTTAATAATATATTGATACCACATCTCAAACAATGACCTGACTTCGAAATTAGTTGATTAAAACACTTGTGTTACGGACAGGACAGTCAACAGAAATCTCAAATACAAAACTTAAATGCATATTTAATACCCACCCTGACAGTAAACACAACGATTCATTATATAAATATTTGTTAGGCGTACAAATTACGTTAGGCGTACAAGATGGATCAACACTATCTGCGCCAAACTTATTAAAAAAATACGATAAAGTACTGCATAGTTCTCATTTTTAATATTTACATTCAGGAGGTTGTAGTTGAAATACAACTTTGTTTTTTGCCATATGTTGCCATCTTGGACTTACATTGATCCTGAATAAACATAGTTGTATCGCTATCAAACTTAAACGAATTTTCGAACCAATTAGGGTCTACGGGAAATACGTTAAATTTCGAGTAATAACTGGATCCGTACATTATTAAATTTTTAAAACTATATAAATCATAATAAATTATTA
Organism: Heortia vitessoides; assembly: GCA_020976665.1. Classification (NCBI taxonomy): domain Eukaryota; kingdom Metazoa; phylum Arthropoda; class Insecta; order Lepidoptera; family Crambidae; genus Heortia; species Heortia vitessoides. Next base: position 8,992,035 of record JACJUM010003129.1, read on the forward strand.
AAACTAACATGGTTAACTAAATAATTTTATCAAACCGTTTAATACAAATGCATTAAGTGTTAAGTCTAAGCAAGTAAAAAAAATATATTAAGGAACTATTACCATTTTCGACTATGTAAATATGTGTTCACTGTTCAATCGATGCGTTTGTACATATCTCAAGAGGACTTGCTCAGAGGTCAGACTTGGAGAAGTTTTGGCATCGAGACGGAAACTTCCACAGCTATGGGCCCTCGAGTGCATCGGGCTAATGCTAACGGCTATACTGTAGCATATTATTTCCGTGTTGGATTTAGTGGTAAATTCGCTAAATATTGAATACAAATTTTGTTTAAATTTCATAATACCGTTGGAATAGGGAACTCATCGAATAGGGAGCTGTCAAAGAAGACGAACAAGGTAATGAAACCGACAGAGAGCATTATAAGTAAACGAGATAGGGTATCAAATGAACAGGGGATGGGTAGCAACAATTCTATCGTGAAGCTATGCTGTGCATTTGCCATCAGACCTTCCCAGCTCGGAAATCACGTACAAATTCCCTCTTTTTCGAGGAAGGTCCAGCAGCTGACTACGAAAAATACGTCGATTATTATTAATATTTTCCAAACGCCATTAAAGTAGTTTTGTTAATAATTAAAGTTTTAGATAATTCTATTGTGAATATTTTTCTTACCACAACATCTCATACATTGACCTGACTCGCCTAGAGCACTTGTGTTTCGGACGCCAAACTATAGAGGAAGAATTACAAATATACTACTTAGATACATATATTTTTTCTTATATACGGCGTAATCATTTTATGTGTACACACGTCTTCCAGAGGGTCTTGTGAAGGTCAGGCTTAGAGAAGTTTTGGCAGAAACCTGCAAACTTTCTCAACCACAGCTAAGGAAGTTTGTAGGTTTCCTTCGAGCAAAGCAGGCTTAGTATCAACGAATTAATGTATAATTTATTTTTACAAGATTTACAATTTCTTGTATTTGAGAAATATACTGATAAGTTTCTACAGATTACAAGATGCTGTCAGCACCTACTACGTAGATGGGAACGCAAACGTATAAATTTCAATCAAATATAAACAAAAATGTTAGAAAGTAGAAAATGTAACTTTCAAATCTTGACTGAACATCTTTTGTCAATTTTTAGAATGGTTGCCGCAAGGTAATTGAAACAACGACTTAAATATGTTATAAGGTATACAAACCGCGTTTTAAAGCCATTAAAAAGGAATAGGTATATAAGATATTCCGGCATCTATTATATTTATATCTATACTAATATTATAAAGCGGAAGAGTTTGTTTGTTTGCTTAAACGCGCTAATTAGAGGAACTACTGGTCCGATTTGAATAATTCTTTTTTTGTTGGATAGTCCATTTATAGAGAAAGGTTTTAAGTTATATAATATTACGCTGACACTAATCGGAGCGAAGCGTCAGTGAGAAATGTATTTTTTTACATATTATTTAAAAAAATCTTATTCACGATTATACAATAACATAAACCAACGTGAGGAATCGAAAAATAATTTCGATGGAGTTTCCGACAAACACACAAACGAAGACGCGCGCACAGCTAGTTCATGTATATAACTATTGTCGTGAGGGCTGGCAGAGTAGAAAAGTTCCTGTCACTCCACCAGGTGTCGTTAGAGGCGTCTAAGGTACCAGAACCGACAGATGGCGGTATATTCATCCTAAAGAGTGCAGCTCAAATGCGCACGGTGGGGGTGGTCAGCAGCATCCCCGTCGCAAAAGTTACGCTCTGCTATTGCCAACATGTTTGCCCAGCACGGAAATTATGTGCAAAAATCCTTTTTTCTTTGAGAGGCCTATGGCCTGCAGTGGACTGCCATCGGCTGGTATGATGATGATAGTGATGAACTATGAAATAAAACGATCGTACCACGAAACATCAACGATTTCAAACAATCACACCACAGACACTGCATTCCACTTACAGTTTCTCATCGCTTCAAATATATAACCCGATAAACAACTGTCAGTGCAGTCGCTCGGTAACGGTCCTCCTAACTCTTACCTTTGCATAAATTTAGCGATTTTAAACCTTTTGCCAAATATAACAAAACAGTATTGACCCACTACGACTACAAATTCATAAACTTTTGCGTTTATTTTAATGTGATAACGGTATATTTTAAATCAAATAAATAAGTTTTGAGCTCAAAATGTGTCACAAATAGCGTAAAAAGGAAACATTAATATTTGGTTATGGTTTTGTTCACAATTTGTCGGGTTCAGTTTATAGGTATGTTCAATCGTTGTTTAATTGGCTTAGTATATTTTATTGGTGGACCATGTTGATAAACAAACAATTCGAATATCCGGAGTCATTCAAGAGCGCCTCTAAAAACCGGATCTCGATTTGAGTGGGGCGTTGTTTAAGAAGGTTGCTAATAAAATTATTAATTTCAGGCGTTAATGAGAGGGGGTTTTACGTAAATGCTACCGAAAGTGGTGTACGGCTCAGATGATTTGTTTGGGAAAGAGAAGCCGTAATGACATCGGTTGTAAATACGTAGGTTAGAATTAAACTTTTAGACTGGCAGATATCCAACGCATAGCAACGCAATTTGTTTATTGTATCAGGTCCTCACTAGTTAAGTCAAAAAACTTGATTTTTAGTGACGCTCCATACAGTATAAGTAGCAATTTTAAGAGTCGAATGGGGAACCAAATTAGTTGCTAAATACATATATAGGATGGTGAACCAACAAAAGTAAGTAACTTCATCTCTCAAACATAAAATTAATCCATCTATTTCAAATTGGAATTGTAAAACATAATAAAAATTCAAACATTAATAAAATAGTAAATAAAACGCTTTATGTATGGGTAATAAAGTTGATTGCTGATTTTGCATCTATAAATAAATCCTACTCTTATGAACTTACAGATTCCATTGATATTGCATATTTTGCGTCTGGTTTCTGTATACGAAATTGTAACTTACCCTCTTAGATTTAACATAATAATCGAGCATTCGGGAGCCCGAGTTTGCGAGCGTCTAAAAGTTGTTTACGCAACTTTTGATTGCCTTCTTCACTTTGTTGTTTACTTTTTTACTTAGAATGGAATTATGACGAAACTTTTTTCGTTAAAGGCTCAAAGATACATAAATGGGTTTAGAACTCAGCATCGGTTTTAGTAGAATTTGTTTAAGGGACTTTTTTGTGACTTCTTTTCTTGCTATATCCATTCCAATCGTTTATCTTTCAATAGGTGATGGATATAAAACTATGTTTTATATTACAAAAATACTTCATTGAACACTTTTAAACAATCCGCGCTGGTTTCGCACGGGTCCAATGAGGATAAAAAATAGTTACAATGGGTTACCCTTAAGAGATATATAGATATACTATTGTGGACATTATGTAGACTTTTTTAAGATGTACAATATTATTGTGTATTATAGTGATATCTTGTCAGGTTAAGCCAGTTGTTGGCATATAATCGCAAAATATACTAATCTAAAATTATTAGTGTTTTTATTATGTTTTGTTTAAACATATAAACCTTCCTGTTGAATCACTCTATCTATTTAAAAAAATGTATTAAAATCCGTTACGTAGTTTTAAAGATCTCAGCATACATAGGAACTGACAGACGGCGGAGAGTGACTTTGTTGTTATACTACATATGTAGTGATATTTATCCTTCAATATTATCATATCAACCATACGTTCGTTATTATTCACAGGTCTCCCCAAGAAAGAAGGAATATTGCCCATAAATGTAGCCCTGGGAAGGTTGATGACAATCTCAAAGCCTAGCTGAATGCTAGGCTTGGATGGATTTGATCTTTAATAGGAGAATTAAATAAAAATTTGGAACATCTCATTGTTTGTCGAATGAGAAAAATTCCAATTATAAGGAGTAATTAAGGAACGTCAAACTCTTATGCAAATAAATTTAAAACACGAAGTATACATTGACAATACGAATAATGAATACAAAGTTAATTTGCTCAACCTACACCAACTTCATTTCAACACACCCACACATGATCCGGGCATATACAGCATCGTTAATATTACCTGAACAAAACCACAACTGATCCTCTGTTTATGACACTCAATTATGTTAGTAATTAGTGCGTAACAACAAAATGCTCGGAAGAGCGCTTGACTTTCAATAAAACTTTTAAAACGTTTTCATCTTAATTATACGAAAAATTAATTAGCTGGCACGATATGTTTCCCGTTTGCTGTTTGAAGTTAATTTTGGCTAAAGTTATATCGACTTTTTATTGTAACGTCATGTTAGAGCACGATAAATTAAAACTACTGAAAGAATTATCTCAAAAAAATGTGTCCTAACAAATTCACTACTCTTACGCGTTCACTACTCTTACACGTTCACTATTCTTACACGTTCACTACTCTTACACGTTCACTACTCTTACACGTTCACTACTCTTACACGTTCACTACTCTTACA